>CM029454.1:0-600000 GCA_017140165.1 Eucalyptus shirleyi
AAAGCATTAGATCAATCCGTCCCATCATTTTGGACATCACAGCACCCTGAAGGCCGCTAAAACAAGAACACGAAGACTCCACAGAAAAATTCCCGTTTTTCCATAGAAAATTCCCTTTCCAGCCATTTTTTGGCTGAAAAAACACCAGTGTTGGAAATCTGTTGAGAAACATGACTTCCCAAAGCATTCGATGCATCCGTCCCTTCATTTTGGACATCACAGCACCCTGAAGGACCGCTAAAACAAGAACACGAAGACTGCACAGAGAAAATTCCCCGTTTTTCCATAGAAAATTCCCTTTCCGGCCATTTTTTGGCTGAAAAAACACGAGTGTTGGAAATCTGTTGGGAAACATGACTTCCGAAAGCATTCGATGCATCCATCCCTTCATTTTGGACATCACAGCATCCTGAAGTACCGCTAAAACCAGAACACGAAGACTGCAAAGAGAAAATTCCCCGTTTTTCCATAGAAAATTTCCTTTCCGGCCATTTTTTGGCTGAAAAAACACGAGTGTTGGAAATCTGTTGGGAAACATGACTTCCGAAAGCATTCGATGCATCCGTCCCTTCATTTTGGACATCACAGCATCCTGAAGTACCGCTAAAACAAGAACACGAATACTCCACAGAGAAAATTCCCCGTTTTTCCTTAGAAAATTCCCTTTCCGGCCATTTTTTGGCTGAAAAAACACGAGTGTTGGAAATCTGTTGGGAAACATGGCTTCCAAAAGCATTAGATCAATCCGTCCCATCATTTTGGACATCACAGCACCCTGAAACCCCGCTAAAACAAGAACACGAAGACTCCACAGAGAAAAATTCCCGTTTTTCCATAGAAAATTCCCTTTCCGGCCATTTTTTGGCTGAAAAAACACGAGTGTTGGAAATGTTTGATGGAAACATGGCTTCCAAAAGCATTAGATCAATCTGTCCCATCATTTTGGACATCACAGCATCCTAAAGGAACGCTAAAACAAGAACACGAAGACTGCACAGAGAAAATTCCCCGTTTTTCCATAGAAAATTCCCTTTCCGGCCATTTTTTGGCTGAAAAAACACGAGTGTTGGAAATCTGTTGGGAAACATGGCTTCCAAAAGCATTCGATCAATCCGTCCCATCATTTTGGACATCACAGCACCCTGAAGGCCCGCTAAAACAAGAACACGAAGACTCCACAGAGAAAATTCCCCGTTTTTCCATAGAAAATTCCCTTTCCGGCCATTTTTTGGCTGAAAAAACACGAGTGTTGGAAATCTGTTGAAAACATGGCTTCCAAAAGCATTCGATCAATCCGTCCCATCATTTTGGACATCACAGCACCCTGAAAGCCCGCTAAAACAAGAACACGAAGACTCCACAGAGAAAATTCCCCGTTTTTCCATAGAAAATTCCCTTTCCGGCCATTTTTTGGCTGAAAAAACACGAGTGTTGGAAATCTGTTGAGGAAACATGGCTTCCAAAAGCATTAGATCAATCCGTCCCATCATTTTGGACATCACAGCACCCTGAAGGCCCGCTAAAACAAGAACACGAAGACTCCACAGAAAAATTCCCCGTTTTTCCATAGAAAATTCCCTTTCCGGCCATTTTTTGGCTGAAAAAACACGAGTGTTGGAAATCTGATGAGAAACATGGCTTCCAAAAGCATTAGATCAATCCGTCCCATCATTTTGGACATCACAGCATCCTGAAGTACCGCTAAAACAAGAACACGAAGACTGCACAGAGAAAATTCCTCATTTTTCCATAGAAAATTCCCTTTCCAGCCATTTTTTGGCTGAAAAAACACGAGTGTTGGAAATCTGTTGGGAAACATGACTTCCCAAAGCATTCGATCAATCCGTCCCATCATTTTGGACATCACAGCACCCCGAAAGCCCGCTGAAACAAGAACACGAAGACTCCACAGAAAAATTCCCGTTTTTCCTTAGAAAATTCCCTTTCCGGCCATTTTTTGGCTGAAAAAACACGACAGTTGGAAATCTGGTGGGAAACATGGCTTCCAAAAGCATTAGATCAGTCTGTCCCATCATTTTGGACATCACAGCACCCTGAAGGCCCGCTAAAACAAGAACACGAAGACTCCACAGAGAAAATTTCCCGTTTTTCCTTAGAAAATTCCCTTTCCGGCCATTTTTTGGCTGAAAAAACACGAGTGTTGGAAATCTGTTGGGAAACATGGCTTGCAAAAGCATTCGATCAATCCGTCCCATCATTTTGGACATCACAGCACCCTGAAGGCCTGCTGAAACAAGAACACGAAGACTCCACGGAGAAAATTCCCCGTTTTTCCTTAGAAAATTCCCTTTCCGGCCATTTTTTGGCTGAAAAAACACGAGTGTTGGAAATCTGTTGGGAAACATGGCTTCCAAAAGCATTCGATCAATCCGTCCCATCATTTTGGACATCACAACACCCTGAAGGCCCGCTGAAACAAGAACACGAAGACTCCACAGAGAAAATTCCCCGTTTTTCCATAGAAAATTCCCTTTCCGGCCATTTTTTGGCTGAAAAAACACGAGTGTTGGAAATCTATTGGGAAACATGGCTTCCAAAAGCATTCGATCAATCCGTCCCATCATTTTGGACATCACAGCACCCTGAAGGCCCGCTAAAACAAGAACACGAAGACTCCACAGAGAAAATTCCTCGTTTTTCCATAGAAAATTCCCTTTCCGGCCATTTTTTGGCTGAAAAAACACAAGTGTCGGTAATCTGATGGGAAACATGGTTTCCAAAAAGCATTAGATCAATCTGTCCCATCATTTTGGACATCACACCCTGAAAGGCCCGCTAAAACAAGAACACGAAGATTCTACCGAGAAAATTTCCCGTTTTTTCAAAGAAAATTCCCTTTTCGTCCATGTTTTGGCTGAAAAAACACGAGTGTTGGAAATCTGATGGGAAACATGGATTCCAAAAGCATTCGATCAGTCCGTCCCGTCATTTTGGACATCACAGCACCCTGAAGGCCCGCAAAAACAAGAACACGAAGACTCTACAGAGAAAATTCCCAGTTTTTGCAAAGAAAATTCTCTTTCCGGACATTTTTTGGCTGGAAAAAACATGAGTGTTGGAAATCTGATGAGAAACATGCATTCCAAAAGCATTCTATCAGTCCATCCCATCATTCTGGACAACACAGCACCCTGAAGGCCCGCTAAAACAAGAACACGAAGACTCCACAGAGAAAATTCCCCGTTTTTCCATAGAAAATTTCCTTTCCGGCCATTTTTTGGCTGAAAAAACACCAGTGTTGGAAATCTGTTGAGAAACATGACTTCCAAAGCATTAGATCAATCCGTCCCATCATTTTGGACATCACAGCACCCTGAGGGCCCGCTAAAACAAGAACACGAAGACTCCACAGAGAAAATTCCACGTTTTTCCATAGAAAATTCCCTTTCCGGCCATTTTTTGGCTGAAAAAACCCGAGAGTTGGAAATCTGTTGGGAAACATGGCTTCCAAAAGCATTAGATCAGTCCGACCCATCATTTTGGACATCACAGCCCCCTGAAC
This sequence comes from Eucalyptus shirleyi, assembly GCA_017140165.1. Taxonomy (NCBI): domain Eukaryota; kingdom Viridiplantae; phylum Streptophyta; class Magnoliopsida; order Myrtales; family Myrtaceae; genus Eucalyptus; species Eucalyptus shirleyi. Next base: position 3,524 of record CM029454.1, read on the forward strand.
GCCCGGCGAAACAAGAACACGAAGACCCCACAGAGAAAATTCCCTGTTTTTCCATAGAAAATTCCCTTTCCGACCTTTTTTGGTTGAAAAAACCCGAGAGTTGGAAATCTGTTGGGATACAAGGCTTCCAAAAGCATTAGATTATTCCGACCCATCATTTTGGACATCACAGCCACCTGAAGGCCCAGCCAAACAAGAACACAAAAACTCCACAGAGAAAATTCCCCGTTTTTCCATAGAAAATTCCCTTTCCGGCCATTTTTTGGCTGAAAAAACAGGAGTGTTGGAAATCTGCTGGGAAACATGGCTTCAAAAAGCCTTCGATCAATCCGTCCCATCATTTTGGACATCACAGCACCCTGAAGGCCCGCTAAAACAAGAACACGAACACTCCACAGAGAAAATTCCCCGTTTTTCCTTAGAAAATTCCCTTTCCGGCCATTTTTTGGCTGAAAAAACACGAGTGTTGGAAATCTGTTGGGAAACGTGGCTTCCAAAAGCTTTCGATCAATCCTTCCCATTATTGTGGACATCACAGCACCCTGAAGGCCCGCTGAAACAAGAACACGAACACTCTACGGAGAAAATTCCCCATTTTTCCTTAGAAAATTCCCTTTCCTGCCATTTTTTGGCTGAAAAAACACGAGTGTTGGAAATCTGTTGAGAAACATGGCTTCCAAAAGCATTAGATCAGTCCGTCCCATCATTTTGGACATCACAGCACCATGAAGGCCCACTAAAACAAGAACACCCAGACTCCACAGACAAAATTCCCCGTTTTTCCATAGAAAATTCCCTTTCCGGCTATTTTTTGGCTGAAAAAGACCGACTGTTGGAAATCTGTTGGCAAACATGGCTTCCAAAAGCATTCGATCAATTCGTCCCATCATTTTGGACATCACAGCACCCTGAAGGCCCGCTAAAACAAGAACACGAAGACTCCACAGAGAAAATTCCCCGTTTTTTCCATAGAAAATTCCCTTTCCGGCCATTTTTTGGCTGAAAAAACACGAGTGTTGGAAATCTGATGAGAAACATGGCTTCCAAAAGCATTCGATCAATCCGTCCCATCATTTTGGACATCACAGCACCCTGAATAACCGCTAAAACAAGAACACGAAGACACCACACAGAAAATACCCCGTTTTTGCATACAAAATTCCCTTTCCGGCCATTTTTTGGCTGAAAAAACACGAGTGTTGGAAATCTGTTGGGAAACATGACTTCCGAAAGCATTCGATGCATCCGTCCCTTCATTTTGGACATCACAGCACCCTGAAGGACCGCTAAAACAAGAACACGAAGACTGCACAGAGAAAATTCCCCGTTTTTCCATAGAAAATTTCCTTTCCGGCCATTTTTTGGCTGAAAAAACACGAGTGTTGGAAATCTGTTGAGAAACATGACTTCCCAAAGCATTCGATGCATCCGTCCCTTCATTTTGGACATCACAGCACCCTGAAGGACCGCTAAAACAAGAACACGAAGACTTCACAGAGAAAATTCCCCGTTTTTCCATAGAAAATTTCCTTTCCGGCCATTTTTTGGCTGAAAAAACACGAGTGTTGGAAATCTGTTGAGAAACATGACTTCCGAAAGCATTCGATGCATCCGTCCCTTCATTTTGGACATCACAGCACCCTGAAGGACCGCTAAAACAAGAACACGAAGACTCCACAGAGAAAATTCCCTGTTTTTCCAAGGAAAATTTCCTTTCCGGCCCTTTTTTATCTGAAAAAACACGATTGTTGGAAATCTGTTGGGAAACATGGCTTCCAAAAGCAGTAGATCAGTCCGTCCCATCATTTTGGACATCAGAGCAGCCTGAAGGCCCACTGAAACAAGAACACGAAGACTCCACAGAGAAAATTCCCCGTTTTTCCATAGAAAATTCCCTTTCCGGCCATTTTTTGGCTGAAAAAACACGAGTGTTGGAAATCTGTTGAGAATCATGGCTTCCAAAAGCATTTGATCAATCCGTCCCATCATTTTGGACATCACAGCACCCTGAAGGCCGCTAAAACAAGAACACGAAGACTCCACAGAGAAATTTCCCCGTTTTTCCTTAGAAAATTCCCTTTCTGGCCATTTTTTGGCTGAAAATGCCCGACAGTTGGAAATCTGTTTGGAAACATGGCTTCCAAAGGCATTAGATGTATCCGTGCCATCATTTTGGACATCCCAGCACCCTGAAAGCCGGCTAAAACAAGAACACGAAGACTCCACAGAGAAAATTCCCCGTTTTTTCTTAGAAAATGCCCTTTCCGCCATTTTTTGGCTGAAAAAACATTAGTGTTGGAAATCTGCTGAGATACATGGCTTCCAAAGGCATTAGATGAATTCGTGCCATCATTTTCGACATCCCAGCACCCTGAAAGCCCGCTAAAACAAGAACACGAAGACTCCACAGAGAAAATTCCCCGTTTTTCCATAGAAAATTCCCTTTCCGGCCATTTTTTGGCTGAAAAAACACGAGTGTTGGAAATCTGATGAGGAAACATGACTTCCAAAAGCATTCGATCAATCCGTCCCATCATTTTGGACATCACAGCACCCTGAAGGCCCGCTAAAACAAGAACACGAAGACTCCACAGAGAAAATTCCCGTTTTTCCATAGAAAATTCCCTTTCCGGCCATTTTTTGGCTGAAAAAGCCCGACTGTCGGAAATCTGTTGAGAAACATGGCTTCCAAAAGCATTCGATCAATCCGTCCCATCATTTTGGACATCACAGCACCCTGAAGGCCCGCTAAAACAAGAACACGAAGACTCCACAGAGAAAATTCCCCGTTTTTCCATAGAAAATTCCCTTTCCGGCCATTTTTTGGCTGAAAAAACACGAGTGTTGGAAATCTGATGAGAAACATGGATTCCAAAAGCATTAGATCAGTCCGTCCCATCATTTTGGACATCACAGCACCCTGAAGGCCCGCTAAAACAAGAACACGAAGACTCCACAGAAAAAATTCCCCGTTTTTCCATAGAAAATTCCCTTTCCGGCAATTTTTTGGCTGAAAAAACACGAGTGTTGCAAATCTATTGAGAAACATGGCTTCCGAAAGCATTCGATCAATCCGTCCCATCATTTTGGACATCACAGCACCCTGAAGGACCGCTAAAACAAGAACACGAAGACTTCACAGAGAAAATTCCCCGTTTTTCCATAGAAAATTTCCTTTCCGGCCATTTTTTGGCTGAAAAAACACGAGTGTTGGAAATCTGTTGAGAAACATGACTTCCCAAAGCATTCGATGCATCCGTCCCTTCATTTTGGACATCACAGCATCCTGAAGTACCGCTAAAACAAGAACACGAAGACTCCACAGAGAAAATTCCCCGTTTTTCCATAGAAAATTCCCTTTCCGGCCATTTTTTGGCTGAAAAAGCCCGACTGTGGGAAATCTGATGAGAAACATGGATTCCAAAAGCATTAGATCAGTCCGTCCCATCATTTTGGACATCACAGCACCCTGAAGGCCCGCTAAAACAAGAACACGAAGACTCCACAGAGAAAATTCCCCGTTTTTCCTTAGAAAATTCCCTTTCCGGCCATTTTTTGGCTGAAAAAACACGAGTGTTGGAAATCTGCTGAGATACATGGCTTCCAAAGGCATTAGATCAATCCGTCCCATCATTTTGGACATCCCAGCACCCTGAAAGCCCGCTAAAACAAGAACACGAAGACTCCACAGAGAAAATTCCCCGTTTTTCCTTAGAAAATTCCCTTTCCTGCCATTTTTTGGCTGAAAAAACATGAGTGTTGGAAATCTGCTGAGATACATGGCTTCCAAAGCATTAGATCAATCCGTGCCTTCATTTTGGACATCACAGCATCCTGAAGTACCGCTAAAACAAGAACACGAATACTCCACAGAGAAAATTCCCCGTTTTTCCATAGAAAATTCCCTTTCCAGCCATTTTTTGGCTGAAAAAACACCAGTGTTGGAAATCCGTGAGAAAACATGGCTTCCAAAAGCAATAGATCAATCCGACCCATCATTTTGGACATCACAGCACCCTAAACGTCCGGCGAAACAAGAACACAAAGACTCCACATAGAAAATCCCTTGTTTTTCCATAGAAAATTCCCTTTTCCAACCAATTTTTGCCTGAAAAAGCACGACGGTTGGAAATCTATTGAGAAAGATAGCTTTCAAAAGCAATAGATCATTCTAATCCATCATTTTGGACATCACAGCACCCGAAGCCCGCTAAAACAAGAACACGAAGACTCCACTACAGAGAAAATTCCCCGTTTTTTTTCATAGAAAATTCCCTTTCCGGCCATTTTTTGGCTGAAAAAACCCGAGTGTTGGAAATCTGCTGAGATACATGGCTTCCAAAGGCATTAGATCAATCCGTGCCATCATTTTCGACATCTCAGCATCCTGAAATCCCGCTAAAACAGGAACACGAAGACTCCACAGAGAAAATTCCCCGTTTTTCCATAGAAAATTCCCTTTCCGGCCATTTTTTGGCTGAAAAAACACGAGTGTTGGAAATCTGCTTATATACATGGCTTCCATAGGCATTAGATCAATCCGTGCCATCATTTTGGACATCCTAGCACCCTGAAAGCCCGCTAAAACAAGAACACGAAGACTCCACAGAGAAAATTCCCCGTTTTTCCTTAGAAAATTCCCTTTCCGGCCATTTTTTGGCTGAAAAAACACGAGTGTTGGAAATCTGTTGAGAAACATGGCTTCCAAAAGCATTCGATCAATCCGTCCCATCATTTTGGACATCACAGCACCCTTAAGGCCCGCTAAAACAAGAACACGAAGACTCCACAGAGAAAATTCCCCGTTTTTCCATAGAAAATTCCCTTTCCGGCCATTTTTTGGCTGAAAAAGCCCGACTGTCGTAAATCTGTTGAGAAACATGGCTTCCAAAAGCATTCGATCAATCCGTCCCATCATTTTGGACATCACAGCACCCTAAAGGCCCGCTAAAACAAGAACACGAAGACTCCACAGAGAAAATTCCCCGTTTTTCCATAGAAAATTCCCTTTCCGGCCATTTTTTGGCTGAAAAAACACGAGTGTTGGAAATCTGTTGAGAAACATGGCTTCCAAAAGCATTCGATCAATCCGTCCCATCATTTTGGACATCACAGCACCCTGAAGGCCCGCTAAAACAAGAACACGAAGACTCCACAGAGAAAATTTCCCGTTTTTCCTTAGAAAATTCCCTTTCCGGCTATTTTTTGGCTGAAAAAGCCCGACAGTTGGAAATCTGTAGGGAACCATGGCTTCCAAAGGCATTAGATGAATCCGTGCCATCATTTTGGACCTCCCAGCACCCTGAAAGCCCGCTAAAACAAGAACACGAAGACTCCACAGAGAAAATTCCCCGTTTTTCCTTAGAAAATTCCCTTTCCGGCCATTTTTTGGCTGAAAAAACACGAGTGTTGGAAATCTGCTGAGATACATGGCTTCCAAAGGCATTAGATCAATCCGTCCCATCATTTTTGACATCCCAGCACCCTGAAAGACCGCTAAAACAAGAACACGAAGACTCCACAGAGAAAAAATTCCCCGTTTTTCCATAGAAAATTCCCTTTCCGGCCATTTTTTGGCTGAAAAAGCCCGACTGTCGAAAATCTGTTGAGAGACATGGCTTCCAAAAGCATTCGATCAATCCGACCCATCATTTTGGATATCACAGCACCCTAAAGGCCCGCTAAAACAAGAACACGAAGACTCCACAGAGAAAATTCCCCGTTTTTCCATAGAAAATTCCCTTTCCGGCCATTTTTTGGCTGAAAAATCTCGACTGTCGGAAATCTGTTGAGAGACATCGCTTCCAAAAGCATTCGATCAATCCGTCCCATCATTTTGGACATCACAGCTCCCTGAATAACCGCTAAAACAAGAACACGAAGACACCACACAGAAAATACCCTGTTTTTGCATACAAAATTCCCTTTCCGGCCATTCTTTGGCTGTAAAATCTCGACTGTCGGAAATCTGTTGAGGGACATCGCTTCCAAAAGCATTCGATCAATCCGTCCCATCATTTTGGACATCACAGCTCCCTGAATAACCGCTAAAACAAGAACGCGAAGACTTCACAGAGAAAATACCTCGTTTTTCCATAGAAAATTCCCTTTCCGTCCATTTTTTGGCTGAAAAAGCCCTACAGTTGGAAATCTATTGAGAAACATGACTTCCAAAAGCAATAGACCAATCTGACCCATCAGTTTGGACATCACAGCACCCTGAACGCCCAGCAAAACAAGAACACGAAGACTCCACATAGAAAATTCCCTGTTTTTCCATAGAAAATTCCCTTTCCGGCCAATTTTTGGCTGAAAAAGCACAACAGTTGGAAATCTGATGAGAAACATGGATTCCAAAAGCATTACATCTTTCTGTCCCATCATTTTGGACGTCACAGCACCCTGAGGGCCCGCTAAAACAAGAACACCAAGACTCCACAGAGAAAATTCCCGTTTTTCCATAGAAAATTCCCTTTCCGTCTATTTTTTGGCTGAAAAAGACCGACTATGGGAAATCTGATGAGAAACATGGATTCCACAAGCATTACATCAGTCCATCCCATCATTTTGGACGTCACAGCACCCTAAAGGCCCGTAAAACAAGAACACGAAGACTCCACAGAGAAAATTCCCCGTTTGTCCGTAGAAAATTCCCTTTCCGGCCATTTTTTGGCTGAAAAAACACGAGTGTTGGAAATCTGATGAGAAACATGGATTCCAAAAGCATTACATCAGTCCGTCCCATCATTTTGGACATCACAGCACCCTGAAGGCCCGCTAAAACAAGAACACGAAGACTCCACAGAGAAAATTCCCCGTTTTTCCATAGAAAATTCCCTTTCCGGCCATTTTTTGGCTGAAAAAACACGAGTGTTGGAAATCTGATGAGAAACATGGCTTCCAAAAGCATTAGATCAATCCGTCCCATCATTTTGGACATCACAGCACCCTGAAGGCCCGCTAAAACAAGAACACGAATACTCCACAGAGAAAATTCCTCGTTTTTCCATAGAAAATTCCCTTTCCGGCCATTTTTTGGCTGAAAAAACACCAGTGTTGGAAATCTGTTGAGAAACATGACTTCCCAAAGCATTCGATGCATCCGTCCCTTCATTTTGGACATCCTAGCACCCTGAAAGCCTGCTAAAAGCGGAACACGAAGAATCCACGGTGAAAATTCCACGTTTTTCCTTAGAAAATGCCCTTTCCGGACATTTTTTGGATGAAAAAACACGAGTGTTGGAAATCTGCCGAGATACATGGCTTCCAAAGGCATTAGATGAATTCTTGCCATCATTTTCAACATCCCAGCACCCTGAAAGCCCGTTAAAACAAGAACACGAAGACTCCAGAGAGTAAATTCCCCGTTTTTCGATAGAAAATTCCCTTTCCGGCCATTTTTTGGATGAAAAAACACGAGTGTTGGAAATTTGATGAGAAACATGGATTCCAAAAGCATTAGATGCATCCGTCCCTTCATTTTGGACATCACAGCACCCTGAAGGCCCGCTGAAACAAGAACACGAAGACTCCACAGAGAAAATTCCCCGTTTTTCCTTAGAAAATTCCCTTTCCGGCCATTTTTTGGCTGAAAAAACACGAGTGTTGGAAATCTGTTGGGAAACATGGCTTCCAAAAGCAATCGATCAATCCGTCCCATCATTCTGGACATCACAGCACCCTGAAGGCCCTCTGAAACAAGAACACGAACACTCCACAGAGAAAATTCCCCGTTTTTCCTTAGAAAATTCCCGTTCCGGCCATTTTTTGGCTGAAAAAGCTCGACAGTTGGAAATCTGTTGGGAAACATGGCGTCCAAAAGCATTCGATCAGTCCGTCCCATCATTTTGGACATCACAGCACCCTGAAGGCCCGCTAAAACAAGAACACGAAGACTCCACAGAGAAAATTCCCCGTTTTTCCATAGAAAATTCCCTTTCCGGCCATTTTTTGGCTGAAAAAACACGAGTGTTGGAAATCTGATGAGAAACATGGATTCCAAAAGCATTAGATCAGTCCGTCCCATCATTTTGGACATCACAGCACCCTGAAGGCCCGCTAAAACAAGAACACGAAGACTCCACAGAGAAAATTCCCCGTTTTTCCATAGAAAATTCCCTTTCCGGCCATTTTTTGGCTGAAAAAACACGAGTGTTGGAAATCTGTTGAGAAACATGGCTTCCAAAAGCATTCGATCAATCCGTCCCATCATTTTGGACATCACAGCACCCTGAAGGCCCGCTAAAACAAGAACACGAAGACTCCACAGAGAAAATTCCCTGTTTTTCCAAAGAAAATTCCCTTTCCGGCCATTTTTTGGCTGAAAAGGACTGTTGGAAATCTGTTGATAAACATGGCTTCCAAAAGCATTAGATCAGTCCGACCCAACATTTTGGACATCACAGCACCCTGAACGCCGGCGAAACAAGAACACGAACACTCCACAGAGAAAATTCCCTGTTTTTCCATAGAAAATTCCCTTTCCGGCCATTTTTTGGCTGAAAAAACGAGTGTTGGAAAATCTGATGAGAAACATGGATTCCAAAAGCATTCGATGCATCCGTCCCTTCATTTTGGACATCACAGCATCGTGAAGTACCGCTAAAACAAGAACACGAATACTCCACAGAGAAAATTCCTCGTTTTTCCATAGAAAATTCCCTTTCCGGCCATTTTTTGGCTGAAAAAACACGAGTGTTGGAAATCTGTTGAGAAACATGACTTCCGAAAGCATTCGATGCATCCGTCCCTTCATTTTGGACATCACAGCATCCTGAAGTACCGCTAAAACAAGAACACGAATACTCCACAGAGAAAATTCCTCGTTTTTCCATAGAAAATTCCCTTTCCAGCCATTTTTTGGCTGAAAAAACACCAGTGTTGGAAATCTGTTGAGAAACATGACTTCCGAAAGCATTCGATCAATCCGTCCCATCATTTTGGACATCACAGCACCCTGAAGGCCCGCTAAAACAAGAACACGAAGACTCCACAGAGAAAATTCCCCGTTTTTCCATAGAAAATTCCCTTTCCGGCCATTTTTTGGCTGAAAAAACACGAGTGTTGGAAATCTGTTGAGAAACATGGATTCCAAAAGCATTAGATCAGTCCGTCCCATCATTTTGGACATCACAGCACCCTGAAGGCCCGCTAAAACAAGAACACGAAGACTCCACAGAGAAAATTCCCCGTTTTTCCTTAGAAAATTCCCTTTCCGGCTATTTTTTGGCTGAAAAAACCCGAGAGTTTGAAATCCGTTGTGAAACATGGCTTCCAAAAGCATTAGATCAGTCCGTCCCATTATTTTGGACATCACAGCACCCTGAACGCCCGCTTAAACAAGAACACGAAGACTCTCCAGAGAAAATTCCCCATTTTTCCTTAGAAAGTTCCCTTTCCGGCAATTTTTTGGCTGAAAAAGCCCGACTGCTGGAAATCCATTGGGAAACATGGCTTACAAAAGCATTAGATCAGTCCGTCCCATCATTTTGGACATCACAGCACCCTGAAGGCCCGCTAAAACAAGAACACGAAGACTCCACAGAGAAAATTCCCCGTTTTTCCATAGAAAATTCCCTTTCCGGCCATTTTTTGGCTGAAAAAGCCCGACTGTGGGAAATCTGTTGAGAAACATGGATTCCGAAAGCATTACATCAGTCCGTCCCATCATTTTGGACATCACAGCACCCTGAAGGCCCGCTAAAACAAGAACACGAAGACTCCACTGAGAAAATTCCCCGTTTTTCCATAAAAAAATTCCCTTCCCGGCCATTTTTTGTTTGCAAAAGACCGACTGTGGGAAATCTGATGAAAAACATGCATTCCGAAAGCATTAGATCAGTCCGCCCCATCATTTTGGACATCACAGCAACCTGAAGGCCCGCTAAAACAAGAACCCGAAGACTCCACAGAGAAAATTCCCCGTTTTTCCATAGAAAATTCCCTTTCCGGCCATTTTTTGGCTGAAAAAACCCGAGTGTTGGAAATCTGATGAGAAAACATGGACTTCCAAAAGCATTCGATGCATCCGTCCCATCATTTTGGGCATCACAGCACCCTGAAGGCCCTCTAAAAGAAGAACACGAAGACTCCACAGAGAAGATTCCCTGTTTTTCCATAGAAAATTCCCTTTCCGGCCATTTTTTGGCTAAAAAAACACGAGTGTTGGAAATCTGATGAGAAACATGGATTCCAAAAGCCTTAGACCAGTCCGTCCCATCATTTCGGACATCATAGCACCCTGAAGGCCCTCTAAAAGAAGAACACGAAGACTCCACAGAGAAAATTCCCCCTTTTTCCATAGAAAATTCCCTTTCCAGCAATTTTTGGGCTGAAAAAGCCCTACTGTGGGAAATCTGATGAGAAACAGGGATTTCAAAAGCCTTAGACCAGTCCGGCCCATCATTTTGGACATCATAGCACCCCGAAGGCCTTCTAAAAGAAGAAGACGAAGACTCCACATAGATGATTCCCCGTTTTTCCAAAGAAAATTCCCTTTCCGGCCATTTTTTGGCTGAAAAAACACGAGTGTTGGAAATCTGATGACACACATGGATTCCAAAACCATTAGATTAGTCCGTCCCATAATTTTGGACATCACAGCACCCTAAAGGCCCGCTAAAACAAGAACACGAAGACTCCACAGAGAAAATTCCCCGTTTTTCCATAGAAAATTCCCTTTCCGACCATTTTTTGGCTGAAAAAGCCCTACTGTCGGAAATCTGTTGAGAGACATCGCTTCCAAAAGCATTCGATCAATCCGTCCCATCATTTTGGACATGCCAGCACCCTGAAGGCCCGCTAAAACAAGAACACGAACACTCCACAGAGAAAATTCCCCGTTTTTCCATAGAAAATTCCCTTTCCGGCCATTTTTTGGCTGAAAAAGCCCGACTGTGGGAAATCTGATGAGAAACATGGATTCCAAAAGCATTAGATCAGTCCGTCCCATCATTTTGGACATCACAGCACCCTGAAGGCCCGCTAAAACAAGAACACGAAGACACTACAGAGAAAATTCCCCGTTTTTCTATAGAATATTCCCATTCCGGCCATTTTTTGGATGAAAAAACGAGTGTTGGAAATCTGATGAGAAACATGGATTCCAAAAGCATTCGATCAGTCCGTCCATCATTTTGGACATCACAGCACCCTGAAGGACCGCTAAAACAAGAACACGAAGACTGCAAAGAGAAAATTCCCCGTTTTTCCATAGAAAATTTCCTTTCCGGCCATTTTTTGGCTGAAAAACACGAGTGTTGGAAATCTGTTGAGAAACATGACTTCCGTAAGCATTCGATGCATCCGTCCCTTCATTTTGGACATCACCACCCTGAAGGCCTGCTAAAACAAGAACACGAAGACTCCACAGAGAAAATTCCTCGTTTTCCCTTTCCTGCCATTTTTTGGCTGAAAAAGCCCTACTGTGGGAAATCTGATGAGAAACATGGATTCCAAAAGCCTTAGACCAGTCCGTCCCATCATTTCGGACATCATAGCACCCTGAAGGCCCGCTAAAACAAGAACACGAAGACTCCACAGAGAAAATTCCCCGTTTTTCCATAGAAAATTCCCTTTCCGGCCATTTTTTGGCTGAAAAAACACGAGTGTGGGAAATCTGTTGAGAAACATGGCTTCCAAAAGCATTCGATGCATCCATCCCTTCATTTTGGACATCACAGCATCCTGAAGTACCGCTAAAACCAGAACACGAAGACTCCACAGAGAAAATTCCCCGTTTTTCCATAGAAAATTCCCTTTCCGGCCATTTTTTGGCTGAAAAAGACCGACTGTGGGAAATCTGTTGAGAAACATGGATTCCGAAAGCATTACATCAGTCCGTCCCATCATTTTGGACATCACAGCACCCTGAAGGCCCGCTAAAACAAGAACACGAAGACTCCACAGAGAAAATTCCCCGTTTTTCCATAGAAAATTCCCTTTCCGGCCATTTTTTGGCTGAAAAAGCCCGACTGTGGGAAATCTGATGAGAAACATGGATTCCAAAAGCATTACATCAATCCGTCCCATCATTTTGGACATCACAGCACCCTGAAGGCCCGCTAAAACAAGAACACGAAGACTCCACAGAGAAAAATTCCCGTTTTTCCATAGAAAATTCCCTTTCCGGCCATTTTTTGGCTGAAAAAACACGAGTGTTGGAAATCTGATGAGAAACATGGATTCCAAAAGCATTAGATCAATCCGTCCCATCATTTTGGACATCACAGCACCCTGAAGGCCCGCTAAAACAAGAACACGAAGACTCCACAGAGAAAATTCCCCGTTTTTCCATAGAAAATTCCCTTTCCGGCCATTTTTTGGCTGAAAAAGCCCGACTGTGGGAAATCTGATGAGAAACATGGATTCCAAAAGCATTAGATCAGTCCGTCCCATCATTTTGGACATCACAGCACCCTGAAGGCCCGCTAAAACAAGAACACGAAGACTCCACAGAGAAAATTCCCCGTTTTTCCATAGAAAATTCCCTTTCCGGCCATTTTTTGGCTGAAAAAGCCCGACTGTGGGAAATCTGATGAGAAACATGGATTCCAAAAGCATTAGATCAGTCCGTCCCATCATTTTGGACATCACAGCACCCTGAAGGCCCGCTAAAACAAGAACGCGAAGACTCCACAGAGAAAATTCCCCTTTTTTCCATAGAAAATTGCCTTTCCGGCCATTTTTTGACTGAAAAAGCCCGACTGTGGGAAATCTGATGAGAAACATGGACTCAGAAAGCATTACATCAGTCTGTCCCATCGTTTTGGACATCACAGCACCCTGAAGGCTCGCTAAAACAAGAAGACGAAGACTCCACAGAGAAAATACCCCGTTTTTACATAGAAAATTCCCTTTCCGGCCATTTTTTGGCTGAAAAAGCCCGACTGTGGGAAATCTGATGAGAAACATGGATTCCGAAAGCATTACATCAGTCTGTCCCATCATTTTGGACATCACAGCACCCTGAAGGCCCGCTAAAACAAGAACACGAAGACTCCACAGAGAAAATTCCCCGTTTTTCCATAGAAAATTCCCTTTTCGGCCATTTTGTTGGCTGAAAAAGCCCGACAGTCGTAAATCTGTAGCGAAACATGGCTTCCAAAATTATTTGATCAATCCGTCCCATCATTTTGGACATCACAGCACCCTTAAGGCCCGCTAAAACAAGAACACGAAAACTCCACAGAGAAAATTCCCCGTTTTTCCATAGAAAATTCCATTTTCGGCCATTTTTTGGCTGAAAAAACACGAGTGTTGGAAATCTGATGAGACACAAGGATTCCAAAACCATTAGATTAGTCTGTCCCATAATTTTGGACATCACAGCACCCTAAAGGCCCGCTAAAACAAGAACACGAATACTCCACAGAGAAATTCCTCGTTTTCCCTTTCCTGCCGTTTTTTGGCTGAAAAAACACGAGTGTTGGAAATCTGATGGGAAACATGGCTTCCAAAAGCATTCGATCAATCCGTCCCATCATTTTGGACATCACAGCACCCTGAAGGCCCGCTGAAACAAGAACACGAACACTCCACGGTGAAAATTCCCCATTTTTCCTTAGAAAATTCCCTTTCCGGCCACTTTTTGCTTGAAAAAACAAGACTGTTGCAAATCTGTTGGGAAACATGTAGTCAAAAAGAATTCGATCAATTCGACCCATCATTTTGGACATCACAGCACCTTGAAGGCCCGCTAAAACAAGAACACGAACTCTCCATAGAGAAAATTCCCCGTTTTTACTTAGAAAATTCCCTTTCCGGCCATTTTTTGGCTGAAAAAGACATGAGTGTTGGAAATCTGTTGAGAGACATCGCTTCCAAAAGCATTCGATCAATCCGTCCCATCATTTTGGACATCACAGCTCCCTGAAGGCCCGCTAAAACAAGAACACGAAGACTCCACAGAGAAAATTCCCCGTTTTTCCATAGAAAATTCCCTTTCCGGCCATTTTTTGGCTGAAAAAGCCCTACTGTGGGAAATCTGATGAGAAACATGGATTCCAAAAGCCTTAGACCAGTCCGTCCCATCATTTTGGACATCATAGCACCCCGAAGGCCCTCTAAAAGAAGAACACGAAGACTCCACAGAGAAGATTCCCTGTTTTTCCATAGAAAATTCCCTTTCCGGCCATTTTTTGGCTGAAAAAACACGAGTGTTGGAAATCTGATCATAAACATGGATTCGAAAAGCATTAGATCATTCCGTCCCATCATTTTGGACATCACAGCACCCTGAAGGCCCGCTAAAACAGGAACACGAAGACTCCACAGAGAAAATTCCCCGTTTTTCCATAGAAAATTCCCTTTCCGGCCATTTTTTGGCTGAAAAAGCCCGACTGTGGGAAATCTGATGAGAAACATGGATTCCAAAAGCATTACATCTAGTCCGTCCCATCATTTTGGACATGCCAGCACCCTGAAGGCCCGCTAAAACAAGAACACGAAGACTCCACAGAGAAAATTCCCCGTTTTTACATAGAAAATTCCATTTCCGTCCATTTTTTGGCTGAAAAAACACGAGTGTTGGAAATCTGAAGAGAAACATGGATTCCACAAGCATTACATCAGTCTGTCCCATCATTTTGGACATTCCAGCACCCTGAAGGCCCGCTAAAACAAGAACGCGAAGACTCCACAGAGAAAATTCCCGTTTTTCCATAGAAAATTGCCTTTCCGGCCATTTTTTGACTGAAAAAGCCCGACTGTGGGAAATCTGATGAGAAACATGGACTCCGAAAGCATTACATCAGTCTGTCCCATCATTTTGGACATCACAGCACCCCGAAGGCTCGCTAAAACAAGAACACGAAGACTCCACAGAGAAAATTCCCCGTTTTTACATAGAAAATTCCCTTTCCGGCCATTTTTTGGCTGAAAAAACACGAGTGTTGGAAATCTGAAGAGAAACATGGATTCCACAAGCATTACATCAATCCGTCCCATCATTTTGGACATCACAGCACCCTGAAGGCCCGCTAAAACAAGAACACGAAGACTCCACAGAGAAAATTCCCCGTTTTTCCATAGAAAATTCCCTTTCCGGCCATTTTTTGGCTGAAAAAACACGAGTGTTGGAAATCTGAAGAGAAACATGGATTCCAAAAGCATTAGATCAGTCCGTCCCATCATTTTGGACATCACAGCACCCTGAAGGCCCGCTAAAACAAGAACACGAAGAGTCCACAGAGAAAATTCCCCGTTTTCCCTTTCCTTCCATTTTTTGGCTGAAAAAGCCCTACTGTGGGAAATCTGATGAGAAACATGGATTCCAAAAGCATTAGATCAGTCCGTCCCATCATTTTGGACATCACAGCACCCTGAAGCCCGCTAAAACAAGAACACGAAGACTCCACTCCAAAAAAATTCCCCGTTTTTCCATAGAAAATTCCCTTTCCGGCCATTTTTTGGCTGAAAAAACCCGAGTGTTGGAAATCTGTTGAGAAAACATGGCTTCCAAAAGCATTCGATCAATTCGTCCCATCATTTTGGACAACACAGCACCCTTAAGGCCCGCTAAAACAAGAAAACGAAAACTCCACAGAGAAAATTCCCCGTTTTTCCATAGAAAATCCCTTTTCGGCCATTTTTTGGCGGAAAAAGCCCTTCAGTCGTAAATCTGTAGGCAAACATGGCTTCCAAAACAATTCGATCAATTCGTCCCATCATTTTGGACATCACAGCACCCTTAAGGCCCGCTAAAACAAGAACACGAAGACTCCACAGAGAAAATTCCCCGTTTTTCCATAGAAAATTCCCTTTCCGGCCATTTTTTGGCTGAAAAAGCCCGACTGTTGGAAATCTGATGAGAAACATGGATTCCGAAAGCATTACATCAGTCCGTCCCATCATTTTGGACATCACAGCACCCTGAAGGCCCGCTAAAACAAGAACACGAAGACTCCACAGAGAAAATTCCCCGTTTTTACATAGAAAATTCCCTTTCCGGCCATTTTTTGGCTGAAAAAACCCGAGTGTTGGAAATCTGATGAGAAACATGGATTCCGAAAGCATTACATCAGTCCGTCCCATCATTTGGACTTCACAGCACCCTGAAGGCTCGCTAAAACAAGAACACGAAGACTCCACAGAGAAAATACCCCGTTTTTACATAGAAAATTCCCTTTTCGGCCATTTTTTGGCTGAAAAAACACGAGTGTTGGAAATCTGAAGAGAAACATGGATTCCACAAGCATTACATCATTCCGTCCAATCATTTTGGACATGCCAGCACCCTGAAGGCCCGCTAAAACAAGAACACGAAGACTCCACAGAGAAAATTCCCCGTTTTTCCATAGAAAATTCCCTTTCCTGCCATTTTTTGGCTGAAAAAACACGAGTGTTGGAAATCTGATTGGGAGAAACATGGATTCCAAAAGCATTAGATCATCCATCCCATCATTTTGGTCATCACAGCACCCTGAAGGCTCGCTAAAACAAGTACACGAAGACCCCACAGAGAAAATACCCCTTTTTTAAATAGAAAATTCCTTTTCCGGCCATTTTTTGGCTGAAAAAAACCCGAGTGTTGGAAATCTGAAGAGAAACGTGGATTCCACAAGCATTAGATCAGTCCGTCCCATCATTTTTGACATCACAGCACCCTGAAGGCCCGCTAAAACAAGAACACGAAGACTCCACAGAGAAAATTCCCCGTTTTTCCATAGAAAATTCCCTTTCCGGCCATTTTTTGGCTGAAAAAGCCCGACCGTGGGAAATCTGATGAGAAACATGGATTCCAAAAGCATTAGATCAGTCCGTCCCATCATTTTGGACATCATAGCACCCCGAAGGCCCTCTAAAAGAAGAACACGAAGACTCCACATAGAAGATTCCCCGTTTTTCCATAGAAAATTCCCTTTCCGGCCATTTTTTGGCTGAAAAAACACGAGTGTTGGAAATCTGATGAGACACATGGATTCCAAAACCATTAGATCATTCCGTCCCATCATTTTGGACATCACAGCACCCTAAAGGCCCGCTAAAACAAGAACACGAAGACTCCACAGAGAAAATTCCCCGTTTTTCCATAGAAAATTCCCTTTCCGGCCATTTTTTGGCTGAAAAAACACGAGTGTTGGAAATCTGATGAGAAACATGGATTCCAAAAGCATTAGATCAATCCGTCCCATCATTTTGGACATCACAGCACCCTGAAGGCCCGCTAAAACAAGAACACGAAGACTCCACAGAGAAAATTCCCCGTTTTTCCATAGAAAATTCCCTTTCCGGCCATTTTTTGGCTGAAAAAGCCCGACTGTGGGAAATCTGTTGAGAAACATGGATTCCAAAAGCATTAGATCATCCCGTCCCATCATTTTGGACATCACAGCACCCCGAAGGCCCGCTAAAACAAGAAGAACACGAAGATTCCACAATGAAAATGCCCTGTTTTTCCACAGAAATTCCCTTTCCGTCCAATTTTTGGCTGAAAAAAACCGACGGTTGAAAATCTATTGAGAAATATGGCTTCCAAAAGCATTAGATTAGTCCGACCCATCATTTTGGACATCACAGCACCCTGAACGCCCGGCGAAACAAGAACACGAAGACTCCACAGAGAAAATTCCCTGTTTTTCCATAGAAAATTCCCTTTCCGGCCATTTTTTGGCTGAAAAAAAAAAAGAACACGACGAGTGTTGGAAATCTGATGAGAAACATGGATTCCAAAAGCATTAGATCAATCTGTCCCATCATTTTGGACATCACAGCACCCTGAAGGCCCGCTAAAACAAGAACACGAAGACTCCACAGAGAAAATTCCCCGTTTTTCCATAGAAAATTCCCTTTCCGGCCATTTTTTGGCTGAAAAAACACCGACTGTTGGAAATCTGATGAGAAACATGGATTCCAAAAGCATTAGATCAATCCGTCCCATCATTTTGGACATCACAGCACCCCCGAAGGCCCGCTAAAACAAGAACACGAAGACTCCACAGAGAAAAAATTCCCTGTTTTTCCATAGAACATTCCCTTTCCGGCCATTTTTTGGCTGAAAAAACACGAGTGTTGGAAATCTGTTGAGAAACATGGCTTCCAAAAGCATTAGATCAATCCGTCCCATCATTTTGGACATCACAGCACCCTGAAGGCCTGCTAAAACAAGAACACGAAGACTCCACAGAAAAATTCCCCGTTTTTCCATAGAAAATTCCCTTTCCGGCCATTTTTTGGCTGAAAAAGCCCGACTGTGGGAAATCTGATGAGAAACATGGATTCCAAAAGCATTAGATCAGTCCGTCCCATCATTTTGGACATCACAGCACCCTGAAGGCCCGCTAAAACAAGAACACAAAAACTCCACAGAGAAAATTCCCCGTTTTTCCATAGAAAATTCCCTTTCCGGCCATTTTTTGGCTGAAAAAGCACGAGTGTTGGAAATCTGTTTAGAAACATGGCTTCTAAAAGCATTCGATCAATCCGTCCCATCATTTTGGACATCACAGCACCCTGAAGGCCCGCTAAAATAAGAACACGAAGACTCGACAGAGAAAACTCACCGTTTTTTAAATCGAAAATTCCCTTCCCGGCCATTTTTCGGCTGAAAAACACGACAGTTGGAAATCTGTTGAGAAACATGGTTTCTAAAAGCATTCGATCAATCCGTCCCATCATTTTGGACATCACAGCACCCTGAAGGCCCGCTAAAACAAGAACACGAAGACTCCACAGAGAAAATTCCCCGTTTTTCCATAGAAAATTCCCTTTCCGGCCATTTTTTGGCTGAAAAAGCCCGACGAGTGTTAGAAATCTGATGAGACACATGGATTCCAAAACCATTAGATTAGTCTGTCCCATAATTTTGGACATCACAGCACCCTAAAGGCCCGCTAAAACAAGAACACGAATACTCCACAGAGAAATTCCTCGTTTTCCCTTTCCTGCCATTTTTTGGCTGAAAAAGCCCTACTGTGGGAAATCTGATGAGAAACATGGATTCCAAAAGCCTTAGATCAGTCCGTCCCATCATTTTGGACATCACAGCACCCTAAAGGCCCGCTAAAACAAGAACACGAAGACTCCACAGAGAAAATTCCTCGTTTTCCCTTTCCTGCCATTTTTTGGCTGAAAAAGCCCTACTGTGGGAAATCTGATGAGAAACATGGATTCCAAAAGCATTAGATCAGTCCGTCCCATCATTTTGGACATCACAGCACCCTGAAGGCCCGCTAAAACAAGAACGCGAAGACTCCATAGAGAAAATTCCACGTTTTTCCATAGCAAATTCCCTTTCCGGCCATTTTTTGGCTAAAAAAGCCCGACTATGGGAAATCTGATGAGAAACATGGATTCCACAAGCATTACATCAGTCCGTCCCATCATTTTGGACATCACAGCACCCTGAAGGCCCGCTAAAACAAGAACACGAAGACTCCACAGAGAAAATTCCCCGTTTTTCCATAGAAAATTCCCTTTCCGGCCATTTTTTGGCTGAAAAAGCCCGACTGTGGGAAATCTGATGAGAAACATGGATTCCAAAAGCATTAGATCAGTCCGTCCCATCATTTTGGACATCACAGCACCCTAAAGGCCCGCTAAAACAAGAACACGAAGACTCCACAGAGAAAATTCCCCGTTTTTCCATAGAAAATTCCCTTTCCGGCCATTTTTTGGCTGAAAAAACACGACAGTGTTGGAAATCTGATGAGAAACATGGATTCCAAAAGCATTACATCAGTCCGTCCCATCATTTTGGACATCACAGCACCCTGAAGGCCCGCTAAAACAAGAACACGAAGACTCCACAGAGAAAATTCCCCGTTTTTCCATAGAAAATTCCCTTTCCGGCCATTTTTTGGCTGAAAAAGCCCGACTGTGGGAAATCTGATGAGAAACATGGATTCCGAAAGCATTACATCTTTCTGTCCCATCATTTTGGACATCACAGCACCCTGAAGGCCCGCTAAAACAAGAACACGAAGACTCCACAGAGAAAATTCCCCGTTTTTCCATAGAAAATTCCCTTTCCGGCCATTTTTTGGCTGAAAAAACACGAGTGTTGGAAATCTGTTGAGAAACATGGCTTCCAAAAGCATTCGATCAATCCGTCCCATCATTTTGGACATCACAGCACCCTGAAGGCCCGCTGAAACAAGAACACGAACACTCCACAGAGAAAATTCCCCGTTTTTCCTTAGAAAATTCCCTTTCCGGCCATTTGTTCCCTGAAAAAGCCCGAAAGTTGGAAATCTGTTGCGAACATTGGCTGCCAAAAGCTTTCGTTCAATCCGGCCCATCATTTTGGACATCACAGCAACCTGGAGGCCCGCTGAAACAAGAACACGAGCACTCCACAGAGAAAATTCCCGTTTTTCCTTAGAAAATTCCCTTTCCGGCCATTTTTTGGCTGAAAAAACCCGACCGTGTTGGAAATCTGTTGAGAAACATGGATTCCAAAAGCATTAGATCATCCGTCCCTTCATTTTGGACATGACAGCACCCTGAAGGCCCGCTAAAACAAGAACACGAAGACTCCACAGAGAAAAATTCCACGTTTTTACATAGAAAATTCCCTTTCCGGCCAATTTTTGGCTGAAAAAACACGAGTGTTGGAAATCTGAAGAGAAACATGGCTTCCAAAAGCATTAGATCATCCGTCCCATCATTTTGGACATCACAGCACCCTGAAGGCCCGCTAAAACAAGAACACGAAGAGTCCACAGAGAAAATTCCCCGTTTTTCCATAGAAAATTCCCCTTCCGGGCATTTTTTGTCTGAAAAAACACGAGTCTTGAAAATCTGTTGAGAATGATGGCTTCCGAAAAGCATTCGATGAATTCGTCCCATCATTTTGGACATCACAGCACCCTCAAGGCCCGCTAAAACAAGAAGAACACGAAGACTCCACAGAGAAAATACCCCGTTTTTACATAGAAAATTCCCTTTCCGGCCATTTTTTGGCTGAAAAAGCCCGATTGTGGGAAATCTGATGAGAAACATGGATTCCGAAAGCATTACATCAGTCCGTCCCATCATTTTGGACATGCCAGCACCCTGAAGGCCCGCTAAAACAAGAACACGAAGACTCCACAGAGAAAATTCCCCGTTTTTACATATCAAATTCCATTTCCGACCATTTTTTGGCTGAAAAAACACGAGTGTTGGAAATATGAAGAGAAACATGGATTCCACAAGCATTACATCAGTCTGTCCCATCATTTTGGACATTCCAGTACCCTGAAGGCCCGCTAAAACAAGAGCGCGAAGACTCCACAGAGTAAATTCTCCGTTTTTACATAGAAAATTCCATTTCCGACCATTTTTTGGCTGAAAAAACACGTGTGTTGGAAATCTGAAGAGAAACATGGATTCCACAAGCATTACATTAGTCTGTCCCATCATTTTGGACATTCCACCACCCTGAAGGCGTGCTAAAACAAGAACGCCAAAACTCCACAGAGAAAATTCGCCGTTTTTCCATAGAAAATTCCCTTTCCATGCATTTTTTGGCTGAAAAAGCCCGACTGTGGGAATTCTGATGAGAAACATGCACTCATAAAGCATTACATCAGTCCGTCCCATCATTTTGGACATCACAGCACCCTGAACGCTCGCTAAAACAAGAATCGGAAGACTCCACATAGAAAATACCCCGTTTTTACATAGAAAATTCCCTTTCCGGCCATTTTTTGGCTGAAAATGCCCGATTGTGGGAAATCTGATGAGAAACATGGATTCCGAAAGCATTACATCAGTCCGTCCCATCATTTTGGACATGCCAGCACCCTGAGGGCCCGCTAAAACAAGAACACGAAGACTCCACAGAGAAAATTTCCCCTTTTTCCATAGAAAATTCCCTTTCCGGCCATTTTTCGGCTGAAAAAGCCCCACAGTCGGAAATCGGTAGGGAAACATGGCTTCCAAAAACATTCGATCAATCCTTCCCATCATTTTGGACATCACAAGCACCCCCCTAAGGCCCGCTAAAACAAGAACACGAAGACTCCACAGAGAAAAAATTCCCCGTTTTTCCATAGAAAATTCCCTTTCCGGCCATTTTTTGGCTGAAAAAACACGAGTGTTGGAAATCTGATTGAGAAACATGGATTCCAAAAGCATTAGATCATCCGTCCCTTCATTTTGGACATCACAGCACCCTGAAGGCCCGCTAAAACAAGAACACGAAGACTCCACAGAGAAAATTCCCCGTTTTACATAGAAAATTCCCTTTCCGCCCATTTTTAGGCTGAAAAAACCCGAGAGTGTTGGAAATCTGATGAGAAACATGGCTTCCAAAGGCATTAGATCATCCGTCCCATCATTTTGGACATCACAGCACCCCCTGAAGGCCCGCTAAAACAAGAACACGAAGACTCCACAGAGAAAATTCCCCGTTTTTCCATAGAAAATTCCCTTTCCGGCCATTTTTTGGCTGAAAAAACCCGACGAGTGTTGGAAATCTGATTGAGAAACATGGCTTCCAAAAGCATTAGATCAGTCCGTCCCATCATTTTGGACATCACAGCACCCTGAAGGCCCGCTAAAACAAGAACACGAAGACTCCACAGAAAAATTCCCCGTTTTTCCATAGAAAATTCCCTTTCCGGCCATTTTTTGGCTGAAAAAAACCCGACGAGTGTTGGAAATCTGATGAGAAACATGGCTTCCAAAAGCATTAGATCAGTCCGTCCCATCATTTTGGACATCACAGCACCCTGAAGGCCCGCTAAAACAAGAACACGAAGACTCCACAGAGAAAATTCCCTGTTTTTCCATAGAAAATTCCCTTTCCGGCCATTTTTTGGCTGAAAAAGCACGACAGTTGGAAATATGTTGATAAACATGGCTTCCAAAAGCATTAGATCAGTCCGACCCATCATTTTGGACATCACAGCACCCTGAACGCCCGGTGAAACAAGAACACGAAGACTCCACAGAGAAAATTCCCTGTTTTTCCATAGAAAATTCCCTTTCCGGCCATTTTTTGGCTGAAAAAGTTGGAAATCTGTTGATAAACATGGATTCCAAAAGCATTAGATCAGTCCGACCCATCATTTTGGACATCACAGCACCCTGAACGCCCGCAAACAAGAACACGAAGACTCCACTGAGAAAATTCCATGTTTTTCCAAAGAAAATTCCCTTTCCGGCCATTTTTTGGCTGAAAAAACCCGAGTGTTGGAAATCTGATTGAGAAACATGGCTTCCAAAACCATTAGATCAATCCGACCCATCATTTTGGACATCACAGCACCCTGAAGGCCCGCTAAAACAAGAACACGAAAACTCCACAGAGAAAATTCCCCGTTTTTCCATAGAAAATTCCCTTTCCGGCCATTTTTTGGCTGAAAAAACCCGAGTGTTGGAAATCTGTTGAGAAACATGGCTTCCAAAAGCAATAGGTTAATCTGACCCATCATTTTGTACATCACAGCACCCCGAAGGCCCGCTAAAACAAGAACACGAAGACTCCACAGAGAAAATTCCCTGTTTTTCCATAGAAAATTCCCTTTCCGGCCATTTTTTGGCTGAAAAAGCACGACAGTTGGAAATCCGTTGAGAAACATGGCTTCCAAAAGCATTAGATCAGTCCGACCCATCATTTTGGACATCACAGCACCCTGAACGCCCGGCGAAACAAGAACACGAAGACTCCACAGAGAAAATTCCCTGTTTTTCCATAGAAAATTCCCTTTCCGGCCATTTTTTGGCTGAAAAAGCCCGACAGTTGGAAATCTGTTGGGAAAACATGGCTTCCAAAAGCATTAGATCAGTCCGACCCATCATTTTGGACATCACAGCACCCTGAACGCCCGGCGAAACAAGAACACGAAGACTCCACAGAGAAAATTCCCTGTTTTTCCATAGAAAATTCCCTTTCCGCCATTTTTTGGCTGAAAAAACCCGACAGTTGGAAATCTGTTGGGAAACATGGCTTTCCAAAAGCATTAGATCAGTCCGTCCCATCATTTTGGACATCACAGCACCCTGAAGGCCCTCTAGAACAAGAACACAAAGACTCTACAGAGAAAATTCTCCGTTTTTTCATAGAAAATTCCTTTTCCAGCCATTTTTTGGCTGAAAAAACCCTGCTGTGGGAAATCTGAGAGAAACATTGATTCCAAAAGCCTTAGACCAGCCCGTCCCATCATTTCGGACATCATAGCACCCTGAAGGCCCACTAAAACAAGAACACGAAGACTCCACAGTGAAAATTCCCTGTTTTTCCACAGAAATTCCCTTTATGTCCAATTTTTGGCTGAAAAGGCCCGATGGTTGGAAATCTATTGGGAAATATGGCTTTCAAAAGCATTAGATCAGTCCGACCCATCATTTTGGACATCACAGCACCCCGAACACCCAGCAAAACAAGAAGACGAAGACTCCACAGGGAAAATTCCCTGTTTTTCCATAGAAAATTCCCTTTCCGGCCATTTTTTGGCTGAAAAAACACGAGTGTTGGAAATCTGTTGAGAAACATGGCTTCCAAAAGCATTAGATCAATCCGACCCATCATTTTGGACATCACAGCACCCGAAAGCCCGGTGAAACAAGAACACGAAGACTCCACAGAGAAAATTCCCTGTTTTTCCATAGAAAATTCCCTTTCCGTCCATTTTTTGGCTGAAAAAGCCCGACGGTTGGAAATCTGTTGAGAAACATGGCTTCCAAAAGCATTAGATCAGTCCGACCCATCATTTTCGACATCACAGCACACTAAACACCTGGCAAAAAAAGAACACGAAAACTCCACATACAAAATTCCCTGTTTTTCTATAGACAATTCCCTTTCTGGCAATTTTTTGGCTGAAAAAGCCCAACAGGTGGAAATCTGTTGATAACCATGGCTTCCGAAAGAATTAGATATGTCCGACCCATCATTTTGGACATCACAGCACCCTAAACGCCCGACGAAACAAGAACACGAACACTCCATAGAGAAAATTCCCTGTTTTTCCATACAAAATTCCCTTTCCGGCCATTTTTTGGCTGAAAAAGCCCGGCAATTGGAAATCTGTTGATAAACATGGCTTCCAAAAGCATTAGATCATCCGTCCCCATCATTTTGGACATCACAGCACCCTTAAGGCCCGTTAAAACAAGAACACGAAAACTCCACAGAGAAAATTCCCCGTTTTTCCATAAAAATCCATTTTCGGCCATTTTTTGGCAGAAAAAGCCTGTCAGTTGGAAATCTGTTGGGAAACATGGCTTCCAAAAGCATTAGATCAGTCCGACCCATCATTTTGGACATCACAGCACCCTGAACGCCCGATAAAACAAGAACACGAAGACTCCACAGAGAAAATTCCCTGTTTTTCCATAGAAAATTCCCTTTCCGGCCATTTTTTGGCTGAAAAAGCCCGACAATTGGAAATCTGTTGAGAAACATGGCTTCCAAAAGCATTAGATCAGTCCGTCCCATCATTTTGGACATCACAGCACCCTGAACGCCCGCTGAAACAAGAACACGAAGGCTCCACAGAGAAAATTCCTCGTTTTTCCTTAGAAAATTCCCTTTCCGGCAATTTTTTGGCTGAAAAAACACGACAGTTGGAAATCCGTTGGGAAACATGGCTTCCAAAAGCATTAGATCAGTCCGTCCCATCATTTTGGACATCACAGCACCCTGAAGGCCCGCTGAAACAAGAACACGAAGACTCCACAGAGAAAATACCCAGTTTTTCCATACAAAATTCCCTTTCCGGCCATTTTTTTGCTGAAAATGCCTGGCAGTTGGAAATCTGTTGATAAACTTGGCTTCCAAAAGCATTAGATCAGTCTGACCCATCATTTTGGACAGCACAACACCCTGAACGCCCGGCAAAACAAGAACACGAAGACTCCACAGAGAAAATTCCCTGTTTTTCCATAGAAAATTCCCTTTCCGGCCATTTTTTGGCTGAAAAATCCCGATAGTTGGAAATCTGTTGGGAAACATGGCTTCCAAAAGCATTAGATCAATCCGACCCATCATTTTGGACATCACAGCACCCCCCGAAGGCCCGCTAAAACAAGAACACGAAGACTCCACAGAGAAAATTCCCCGTTTTTCCATAGAAAATTCCCTTTCTGGCCATTTTTTGGCTGAAAAAACACGAGTGTTGGAAATCTGTTGCGAAACATGGCTTCCAAAAGCATTAGATCAATCCGTCCCATCATTTTGGACATCACAACACCCTGAAGGCCCGCTAAAACAAGAACACGAAGACTCCACAGAGAAAATTCCCCGTTTTTCCATAGAAAATTCCCTTTCCGGCCATTTTTTGGCTGAAAAAGCACGACTGTTGGAAATCTGTTGAGAAACATGACTTCCGAAAGCATTCGATGCATCCGTCCCTTCATTTTGGACATCACAGCATCCTGAAGTACCGCTAAAACAAGAACACGAATACTCCACAGAGAAAATTCCTCGTTTTTCCATAGAAAATTCCCTTTCCAGCCATTTTTTGGCTGAAAAAACACCAGTGTTGGAAATCTGTTGAGAAACTTGACTTCCCAAAGCATTCGATGCATTCGTCCCTTCATTTTGGACATCACAGCACCCTGAAGGACCGCTAAAACCAGAACACGAAGACTGCACAGAGAAAATTCCCCGTTTTTCCATAGAAAATTTCCTTTCCGGCCATTTTTTGGCTGAAAAAACACGAGTGTTGGAAATCTGTTGAGAAACATGACTTCCCAAAGCATTAGATCAATCTGTCCCATCATTTTGAACATCACAGCACCCCGAACGCCCGCTAAAACAAGAACACGAAGACTCCACAGAGAAAATTCACCGATTTTCCTTAGAAAATTCACTTTCCGAACATTTTTTGGCTGAAAAAGCCCTACAGTTCGAAATCCGTTGGGAAACATGGCTTCCAAAAGCATTAGATCAGTCCGTCCCATCATTTTGGACATCACAGCACCCCGAACGCCCGCTGAAACAAGAACACGAAGACTCCACAGAGAAAATTCCCCGTTTTTCCTTAGAAAATTCCCTTTCCGGCCATTTTTTGGCTGAAAAAACCGACAGTTGGAAATCTGTTGGGAAACATGGCTTCCAAAAGCATTAGATCAGTCCGTCCCATCATTTTGGACATCACAGCACCCTGAACGCCCGCTAAAACAAGAACACGAAGACTCCACAGAGAAAATTCCCCGTTTTTCCTTAGAAAATTCCCTTTCCGGCCATTTTTTGGCTGAAAAAGCCCGACAGTTGGAAATCTGTTGGGAAACATGGCTTCCAAAAGCATTAGATCAGTCCGTCCCATCATTTTGGACATCACAGCACCCTGAACGCCCGCTGAAACAAGAACACGAAGACTCCACAGAGAAAATTCCCTGTTTTTCCATTGAAAATTCCCTTTCCGGCCATTTTTTGGCTGAAAAACCCGACAGTTGGAAATCTGTTGAGAAACATGGCTTCCAAAAGCATTAGATCAATCCGTCCCATCATTTTGGACATCACAGCACCCTGAAAGCCCGCTAAAACAAGAACACGAAGACTCCACAGAGAAAATTCCCCGTTTTTCCTTAGAAAATTCCCTTTCCGGCCATTTTTTGGCTGAAAAAGCCCGACAGTTGGAAATCTGTTGGGAAACATGGCTTCCAAAAGCATTAGATCAATCCGTCCCATCATTTTGGACATCACAGCACCCTGAAGGCCCGCTAAAACAAGAACAGGAAGACTCCACAGAGAAAATTCCCTGTTTTTCCCTAGAAAATTCCCTTTCCGACCATTTTTTGGCCAAAAAGCCCGACAGTGGGAAATCTGTTGGGAAAACATGGCTTCCAAAAGCAGTAGATCAGTCCGATCCATCATTTTGGACATCACAGCACCCTGAATGCCCGGCGAAACAAGAACATGCAGACTCCACAGAGAAAATTCCCTGCT
Source organism: Eucalyptus shirleyi (assembly GCA_017140165.1). Lineage (NCBI taxonomy): Eukaryota > Viridiplantae > Streptophyta > Magnoliopsida > Myrtales > Myrtaceae > Eucalyptus > Eucalyptus shirleyi. Next base: position 31,344 of record CM029454.1, read on the forward strand.
TTTCCATAGAAAATTCCCTTTCCGTCCATTTTTTGGCTGAAAAAGCTCGAAAAGTTGGAAATCTGTTGGGAAACATGGCTTCCAAAAGCATTAGATCATCCGTCCCATCATTTTGGACATCACAAAATCCTGAACGCCCGGCAAAACAAGAACACGAAGACTCCACAGAGAAAATTCCCTGTTTTTCCTTAGAAAATTCCCTTTCCGGCCATTTTTTGGCTGAAAAAGCCCGATAGTTGGAAATCTGTGAGGAAACATGGCTTCCAAAAGCATTAGATAAGTCCGTCCCATCATTTTGGACATCACAGCATCCTGAATGCCGCTAAAACAAGAACACGAAGACTCCACAGAGAAAATTCCCTGTTTTTCCATAGAAAATTCCCTTTCCGGCCATTTTTTGGCTGAAAAAGCCCGACAGTTGGAAATCTGTTTCGAAACATGGCTTCCAAAAGCATTAGATCAGTCCGTCCCATCATTTTGGACATCACAGCACCTTGAAAGCCCGCTGAAACAAGAACACGAAGACTCCACAGAGAAAATTCCCTGTTTTTCCTTAGAAAATTCCCTTTCCGGCCATTTTTTGGCTGAAAAAGCCCGACAGTTGGAAATCTGTTGGAAACATGGCTTCCAAAAGCATTAGATCAGTCCGTCCCATCATTTTGGACATCACAGCACCCTGAACGCCCGCTAAAACAAGAACACGAAGACTCCACAGAGAAAATTCCCTGTTTTTCCTTAGAAAATTCCCTTTCCGGCCATTTTTTGGCTGAAAAAGCCCGACAGTTGGAAATCTGTTGAGGAAACATGGCTTCCAAAAGCATTAGATCAATCCGACCCATCATTTTGGAAATCACAGTACCCTAATGCCCGGCGAAACAGGAACATGCAGACTCCACAGAGAAAATTCCCTACTTTTCCATATAAAATTCCCTTTCCGGCCATTTTTTCAATAGAAAAGCCCGACTGTTGGAAATCTGTTGGGAAACATGGCTTCCGAAAGCATTAGATCAGTCCGACCAATCATTTTCGACATCACAGCACCTTGAACGCCCGGCGAATCAAGAACATGAAGACACCACAAAGAAGAATTTCCTGTTTTTCCATAGAAAATTCCCTTTCCGACCATTTTTTGGCCGAAAAAGCCCGACAGTTGGAAATCTGTTTGGAAAACATGGCATCCAAAAGCATTAGATCAGTCCGACCCATAATTTTGGACATCACAGCACTCTGAACGCCCTTTGAAACAAGAACACGAAGACTCCACAAAGAAAATTCCCCGTTTTTCCTTAGAAAATTCCCTTTCCGGCCATTTTTTGGCTGAAAAAACACGACTGTTGGAAATCTGTTGGGAAACATGGCTTCCAAAAGCATTCGATCAATCCGACCCATCATTTTGGACATCACAGCACCCTGAAGACCCGCTAAAACAAGAACACGAACACTCCACAGAGAAAATTCCCCGTTTTTCCTTAGAAAATTCCCTTTCCGGCCATTTTTTGGCTGAAAAAGCCCGACAATTGGAAATCAGTTGGGAAACATGGCTTCCAAAAGCATTCGATCAATCCGTCCCATCATTTTGGACATCACAGCACCCTGAAGCCCGCTGAAACAAGAACACGAACACTCCACAGAGAAAATTCCCCGTTTTTCCTTAGAAAATTCCCTTTCCGGCCATTTTTTGGCTGAAAAAGCCCGACAGTTGGAAATCCGTTGGGAAACATGGCTTCCAAAAGCATTAGATCAGTCCGTCCCATCATTTTGGACATCACAGCACCCTGAACGCCCGCTGAAACAAGAACACGAAGACTCCACAGAGAAAATACCCCCTTTTTCCTTAGAAAATTCCATTTCCAGCCTTTTTTTGGCTGAAAAAGCTGACAGTTTGAAATCTGTTGGGAAACATGGGTCACAAAAGCATTAGATCAGTCCGTCCCATCATTTTGGACATCACAGCACCCTGAAGGCCGCTGAAACAAGAACACGAAGACTCCACAGAGAAAATTCCCCGTTTTTCCATAGAAAATTCCCTTTCCGGCCATTTTTTGGCTGAAAAAGCCCGACAGTTGGAAATCTGTTGGGAAACATGGCTTCCAAAAGCATTCGATCAATCCGTCCCATCATTTTGGACATCACAGCACCCTGAAGGCCCGCTAAAACAAGAACACGAAGACTCCACAGACAAAATTCCCCGTTTTTCCTTAGAAAATTCCCTTTCCGCCATTTTTTGGCTGAAAAAACACGAGTGTTGGAAATCTGTTGGGAAACATGACTTCCGAAAGCATTCGATGCATCCATCCCTTCATTTTGGACATCACAGCACCCTGAGGCCCCGCTAAAACAAGAACACGAAGACTCCACAGAGAAAATTCCCCGTTTTTCCATACAAAATTCCCTTTCCGGCCATTTTTTGGCTGAAAAAACACGAGTGTTGGAAATCTGTTGGGAAACATGGCTTCCAAAAGCATTAGATCAATCCATGCCATCATTTTGGACACCCCAGCACCCTGAAAGCCCGCTAAAACAAGAACACGAAGACTCCACAGAGAAAATTCCCCGTTTTTCCATACAAAATTCCCTTTCCGGCCAGTTTTTGGCTGAAAAAACACGACTGTTGGAAATCTGTTGGAAACATGGCTTCCAAAAGCATTAGATCAGTCCGACCCATCATTTTGGACATCACAGCACCTGAACGCCCGGCAAAACAAGAACACGAAGACTCCACAGAGAAAATTCCCTGTTTTTCCATAGAAAATTCCCTTTCCGGCCATTTTTTGGCTGAAAAAGCCCGACAGTTGGAAATCTATTGGGAAACATGGCTTCCAAAAGCATTAGATCAGTCCGACCCATCATTTTGGACATCACAGCACCCTGAACGCCCGGCAAAACAAGAACACGAAGACTCCACAGAGAAAATTCCCGTTTTTCCATAGAAAATTCCCTTTCCGGCCATTTTTTGGCTGAAAAAACACGAGTGTTGGAAATCTGTGGGAAACATGGCTTCCAAAAGCATTAGATCAGTCCGTCCCATCATTTTGGACATCACAGCACCCTGAATGCCCGCTGAAACAAGAACACGAAGACTCCACAGAGAAAATTCCCGTTTTTCCTTAGAAAATTCCCTTTCCGGCCATTTTTTGGCTGAAAAAGCCCGATAGTTGGAAATCTGTTGGGAAACATGGCTTCCAAAAGCATTAGATCAGTCCGTCCCATCATTTTGGACATCACAACACCCTGAACACCCGCTGAAACAAGAACACGAAGACTCCACAGAGAAAATTCCCCGTTTTTCCTTAGAAAATTCCCTTTCCGGCCATTTTTTGGCTGAAAAAGACCGACAGTTGGAAATCTGTTGGGAAACATGGCTTCCAAAAGCATTAGATCAGTCCGTCCCATCATTTTGGACATCACAGCACCCTGAAGGCCCGCTAAAACAAGAACACGAAGACTCCACAGAGAAAATTCCCCGTTTTTCCTTAGAAAATTCCCTTTCCGGCCATTTTTTGGCTGAAAAAGCCCGACAGTTGGAAATCTGTTGGGAAACATGGCTTCCAAAAGCATTAGATCAGTCCGTCCCATCATTTTGGACATCACAGCACCCTGAACACCCGGTGAAACAAGAACACGAAGACTCCACAGAGAAAAATTCCCTGTTTTTCCATAGAAAATTCCCTTTCCGGCCATTTTTTGGCTGAAAAAGCCCAACAGTTGGAAATCTGTTGAGAAACATGGCTTCCAAAAGCATTAGATCAGTCCGACCCATCATTTTGGACATCACAGCACCCTGAACGCCCGCTAAAACAAGAACACGAAGACTCCACAGAGAAAATTCCCCGTTTTTCCTTAGAAAATTCCCTTTCCGGCCATTTTTTGGCTGAAAAAGCCCGACAGTTGGAAATCCGTTGGGAAACATGGCTTGTAAAAGCATTAGATCAGTCTGTCCCTTCATTTTGGACTTCACAGCACGCTGAAAGCCCGTTGAAACAAGAACACGAAGACTCCACAGAGAAAATTTCCCGTTTTTCCTTACAAAATTCCTTTTCCGGCCATTTTTTGGCTGAAAAAACACGAGTGTTGGAAATCTGTTGGGAAACATGGCTTCCAAAAGCATTAGATCAGTCCGTCCCATCATTTTGGACATCACAGCACCCTGAACGCCCGCTGAAACAAGAACACGAAGACTCCACAGAGAAAATTCCCTGTTTTTCCTTAGAAAATTCCCTTTCCGGCCATTTTTTGGCTGAAAAAGCCCGACAACTGGAAATCTGTTGGGAAACATGGCTTACAAAAGCATTAGATCAGTCCGTCCCATCATTTTGGACATCACAGCACCCTGAACGCTCGGCAAAACAAGAACACGAAGACTCCACAGAGAAAATTCCCTGTTTTTCCATAGAAAATTCCCTTTCCGGCCATTTTTTGGCTGAAAAAAACCCGACAGTTGGAAATCTGTTGGGAAACATGGCTTCCAAAAGCATTAGATCAGTCCGTCCCATCATTTTGGACATCACAGCATCCCGAACGCCCGGCGAAACAAGAACACGAAGACTCCACAGAGAAAATTCCCTGTTTTTCCATAGAAAATTCCCTTTCCGGCCATTTTTTGGCTGAAAAAGCCCGACAGTTGGAAATCTGTTAGGAAACATGGCTTCCAAAAGCATTAGATCAGTCCGTCCCATCATTTTGGACATCACAGCACCCTGAACGCCCGCTGAAACAAGAACACGAAGACTCCACAGAGAAAATTCCCCGTTTTTTCCTTAGAAAATTCCCTTTCCGGCCATTTTTTGGCTGAAAAAGCCCGACAGTTGGAAATCTGTTAGGAAACATGGCTTCCAAAAGCATTAGATCAGTCCGTCCCATCATTTTGGACATCACAGCACCCTGAACGCCCGCTAAAACAAGAACACGAAGACTCCACAGAGAAAATTCCCCGTTTTTCCTTAGAAAATTCCCTTTCCGGCCATTTTTTGGCTGAAAAAGCCCGACAGTTGGAAATCTGTTAGGAAACATGGCTTCCAAAAGCATTAGATCAGTCCGTCCCATCATTTTGGACATCACAGCATCTGAACGCCCGGCAAAACAAGAACACGAAGACTCCACAGAGAAAATTCCCCGTTTTTCCTTAGAAAATTCCCTTTCCGGCATTTTTTGGCTGAAAAAGCCCGACAGTTGGAAATCTGTTGGGAAACATGGCTTCCAAAAGCATTAGATCAGTCCGTCCCATCATTTTGGACATCACAGCACCCCCGAAACAAGAACACGAAGACTCCAAAAAAAATTCCCTTTTTTTCTAAGCTAAAACAAGAACACGAAAATTGACTCCACACCAAAAAAAAATTCCCCGTTTTTCCTTAGAAAATTCCCTTTCCGGCCATTTTTTGGCTGAAAAATAGTGAGTCACCCCGAGGCAATGTTGGAAATCGGAGCAAAACACCATACTCAAGAACTAGTGGAACAGTTTTTGAAGCTGAAGCCACCTAAGTTCGGTGGAATGGGAAGTCCTGAGGAGGCGGAACATTGGATTGATGGAATGGAGCAAATTTTTAGGTTGTTAGACTGCACTGCTGCGGAGAAAATAACTTTGGCAGAGTACCAGCTGGAGGGAAATGCAAAGTATTGGTGGAGAGCATCGAGGGACACAATCTTCCCACCAAGTACTGAGGTTAACTGGGAAGAGTTTGTGAGAGTTTTTAATAGAAAGCATTTTTCTAACTATGCTAAGGATAGGAAAATTACTGAATTTGTTTAGTTAGAACAAAAGGAGCTGATGATAGACCAATATGAGGCTAGATTTTATGAACTGTTTAGATATGCTCCTAGGCTAGTTGAAGATCAAGAAGAGAAAGCTAAGAGGTTTCTAAAAGGGCTAAGGACTGTTATCAAAAAACAACTAGTGCCTTTGAACATAAGAGATTATAATGAGATCTATGAAAGGGCACAGTTGGTGGAACAGGAGTTGGTAAGGGAACATTCGGAGAACAAGAAACCATTGTCCTTTGGTGATGTGAAACGGGGTAAGAGACCTTATACTGGTCAAGGTCAGACCTGGGAATTTAAGAAGAAGGGCAATTTTGGGAACTTTGGAAGAGGCAAGGGTAGCCTGAATTTGGGAAGGACACCTTATCAGGATACGGAGTGTCGAATGTGTAGTAGGCGACATGGCCCAAGACCTTGCATTGGAAAACCAAAGTGCTATAGTTGTGGGAAAATAGGTCATATTAAGAGAAATTGTCCTCAAGAAAGATCGTACGCGAGTATGGGCTCGGTGCAGCAACCATAACGAAATGCTGTTAGGCCAAACTTACCAAGGAATCCCCATAGGCCACCAGCACAAGGAAGAGTGTATGCGATCACCCAAGAGGAAGCGGAAGCTTCCAAAAATGTTATCTCAGGTACGATCTTTATAAATGATAAAAAGGCATATGCATTGTTTGATACAGGTGCTACGCATTCATTTGTGTCTGAAAGATATAGACAGTTAAGTAAGATAGAAACTATGCCTCTTGAGATGCCTCTCTGTGTTTCTATGCCTCTAAAGGTTATTGTCTACGCTGGTGTGTGGAAATTGTAAGATAACAATGGGGGGAAAGGATATGGAAATAAACCTAGTTGTAATGGCCATGTATGACTTTGATGTTATCATAGGAATGGATTGGTTTCGTAAGTATCGTGCCTAGATGGATTGTTATAAGAAAGTGATCCAATTTACCTTGCCTGATCAGTCTAGTTGTGAATTTCTGGGAGGTCAGAGCCACCCACCTGTAGCACTTATTTCAGTAATAAAAGCCCGTGCGTTACTTGACAAAGGATGTCAACGGTACCTCGCCATGGTTAGAGATTATACTAAGGAAGAGCCTAAGATTGATGAAATTCGAGTAGTTAACGAATTTCAAAATGTATTCCCTGAGGAATTGCCTAGATTGCCACCAGAGCAAGAGATTGAGTTTGAAATTGAATTAATGCCTAGAACATGACCTATATCAAAAGCCCCATATAGGATGGCCTTAGTTGAATTGAAGGAATTGAAAGTGCAACTACAGGAGTTGCTTGACAAAGGATTCATTAGACCAAGTGCTTCACCTTGGGGTGCACCAGTCTTATTTGTGAAAAAGAAAGATGGATCGATGCGTTTGTGCATTGATTATAGGCAGCTGAACCAGGTGACCATTAAAAATAAGTATCCTTTGCCTAGAATTGATGACCTGTTTAACCAACTCCAGGGAAGTTCGATCTTCTCTAAGATTGACTTAAGGTCGGGATACTATCAGCTGAGAATTAAGAAAAATGACATTCCTAAGACTGCGTTCAGGACTCGTTATGGACACTCCGAGTTCCTTGTTATGCCATTTGGATTGGCTAACGCGCAGGCTGCATTATGGATCTAATGAATAGGGTATTTAAACCTTATTTAAACTAGTTTGTGATTGTTTTTATTGATGACATCTTGATATATTCGAGAGGACCTAAAGAGCATGAGTGACACCTAAGGATAGTTTTGCAAACCCTGAGAGAGCATAAGCTGTATACCAAGTTTAGTAAGTGTGAGTTCTAGCTGGACTAAATAATATTTTTAGGGCATGTGGTATCAGGAGAAGGAATTGTAGTAGACCCGGCTAAAGTTGAGATGGTAATAAATTGGACGAAACTAAAGACACCTACTGAAATACGAAGTTTCTTAGGACTGGCTGGTTATTATAGGAGGTTTATTGAAGGATTTTCATGACGGGCAGGTCCTTTAACTAAGTTGACTCGAAAGAATGTGAAATTTGAATGGAATGGGGAATGTGAAAGGAGTTTTTAGGAGCTTAAAAGGAAATTGACCTCGGCTCCAATCCTGACTATACCAACTGGACCTGATGATTTTACAGTGTATAGTGATGCATCTCACAAAGGACTGGGATGTGTTTTGATGCAGCATGGCAAGGTTGTAGCCTATGCATCTAGACAATTAAAACCCCATGAGCTAAACTACCCAACGCATGATTTAGAGCTAGCAGCTATAGTGTTTACCATGAAGATATGGAGACACTATTTGTATGGGGAAAAGTTTGAGATTTATACTAACCATAAGTGTTTAAAGTATCTGTTCTCACAAAAGGAGTTGAACATGAGACAAAGGAGATGGATGGAATTGTTAAAGGATTACGATTGTGAGATAAAATACCATCCAGGAAGGCGAATAAGGTAGCAGATGCTCTTAGTCATAAGTCGGCTATGGAGATGGCCAATTTAAGAATGGTCGAATGGAGCTTGTTAAAGTCCGTTACAGACTCATAATTTAAATTGAAAGTAGATTGTCTTACCAGTATGCTTAGTGCATTAAGGATTGAACCGGAGATTATTCAGAAAGTTAAAATCCTGCAAGAGTCTGACCCGGAGATTTTGAAAATGAAAGACACTGCGTCTTTAGGAAAAAGACCAGAATTTCAAGTCTCTAATGATGGAATAGTAAGATGCCAAGGACGACTTTGTGTTCCTGACAACGAAGAATTAAGGAAGGAAATTATGTCGGGGGCACATAAGAGTAATTATAGTATCCATCCAGGTAGTACAAAGATGTACAGGAATTTACGTCAGCAGTTTCGGTGGAATGGTATGAAGACAGATACAGCTAAGTACGTTTCTCAATGTTTGACGTGCCAGCAAGTAAAAGCGGAGCATCGTAAACCCGCAGGACTCTTAAGACCATTAGACATACCAGAATGGAAATGGGAGCATATAACGATGGACTTCATACAAGGATTACCAAGGACGTCAAGCAATCATGACTCTATTTGGGTTATAGTGGACCGTTTGACTAAATCGGCTCATTTCCTAGCTGTTCGCATGGACTACCCAATGGACAAATATGCGGACATGTATGTAAGTCAAGTGGTACGCTTACATGATGTTCCAGTGACTATTACCTTAGATCGGGATTTGAGATTCACTTCGAACTTTTGGCGAAGTCTTCAAATTGCATTAGGAACTAAACTTCAGTTTAGCACTGCTTTCCATCCCCAGATAGATGGACAAATAGAAAGAGTAATCCAAACATTAGAGGATATGTTAAGGGCTTGTATAATTGACTTCAAAGGAAATTGGGATGAAAGATTGCATTTGGTGGAGTTTGCCTATAATAATAATTTTCAGAAAAGTATAGGCATGGCTCCCTATGAGGCATTATATGGAAGGAGATGTAGGACTCTTGTCTGTTGGAATGAAATAGGTGAAAGGAAGTTGACAGGACTTGAACTGGTACAAGTTACCGCTGAGGCTGTTGAAATTATTAGAAAAATGCTTAAAACAGCTTAGAGTAGACAGAAAGACTACGTAGATAGGCGTAGGAGGCCTTTGGAATTTAGTGTGGGAGATCATGTATACTTGAAAGTATCTCCAATGAAAGGGATATCTCGATTTGGGATGAAGGGTAAGTTAAGCCCTAGATTTGTCGGACCTTTTGAGATACTTGAAAGGATAGGGGATGTAGCTTATTGTTTAGCGCTGCCTCCTAAGTTGGGAAATTTGCATGATGTGTTTCATGTATCGATGTTAAGGAAGTACCAGCCAGATCCTGGTCATATACTCAATCATGAAGCCATCAAAGTGGATGAGAAAGTAAGGTACATCGAAGAGCCTGTGTAGATATTAGATCGGAAGGAGCAAATTCTTAGGACTAAGAAGATCCCATTGGTTAAGGTATTATGGCGACATCATGATATGGAGGAAGCCACATGGGAAAGTGAAGATCAGATGAAGGAAAAGTACCCTTACTTGTTTCAAGAAGGCACGAGTAGTATCTAATTTCGAGGAAGAAATTCTCTAAGGAGGGGAGAATTGTGGCATCCTGAAATTCCTTGCTAGCCATTAGGGGTGCTCCAGTTAATATCTTGTATTGAAATCTATGGCCGAGTTTAAATGGATAGATCTTGGAAGAGGATGGCTTATCTCTGGCCATGTGCATCGTGAATTAGAATCCATAGATTTGTAATTCTAAGTGTTTAGTTATTTAATTTTACCCTATAGTACTTTAGTTTAATAAGATTTAATTAGTATTTAAAAAGGAGATTAAAATTGATTTTAATTAGGTTGGGCCTTAGGCCCAATGGCTTGAGCTCTTGGTGGGCCGAATGGCCGGCCCATTGAAGCCCAAGGGAGAGTGACTGTCGACCAAGGGGGGGGAGGAGTGGCCGGCCCACTTCTTCCAAGCCCAAGCCCATCTTGCATGTGGCATGCCAAGTGGCAAAAAGAGGCTTGCATGCATTGGCCATTGAGGAAGGCAAATAATCATTGCCAATGATGGACTTTTTGGGGAATAAAAGGGAGAGAAAGAGAGAGAGTGGCCGGTTAGTGGCATTCGGCCAAGCCAAGAGAGAGAGAGGGAGTTGCGAGAGAGAGGAACCGAGGAGGAGGAGGATCTCGCCCGTCGTTGCCCGCACGCCGTCCGTCCGTCACCGGTGTGCCATTCATGTGCCGCTGTCCACTTGGTTCTAGAGGCAAGTTGGGATCAATTTCCACTCTTGCATGTGTGATTTGTTGGTGGTAGATTTCAGATGTTAGGGTAGGCAAAACCGAAGCAAGAATGTGACTTGTTCTTGAATATGCTTGCTGATTTCATGAATACCGCCTGACCCAGAACCTTGTGGAGGTTTGCATGCATGTTTCGAGTTGGATTTTTTACTTTGATTTCTTCATGAAATTTGTATCCAACATCTTAAACTACAACATACTAAAATTTGGGACAAAATGGTGGAGATTTAAGGGGTCAAACCCTCATCCTACGAAGACACTAGATCTGGAACTGTTTTACTGACCTTTTGATAGTTTTGTGGGTTGCATGTCGATTTTTACCAAAAATATTTCTTCGACTTCTTCATGAAAATTGTAGAGAACATCCTAAATATTAACATACCCAAATTTGAAGTAAAATGAGCAAGCGTAGCCTAGTGAATTGACTTACTCTTGAAGACGGTAAATCTGGAAACACGATACAGGACACCCGAGACTTCATGGACCCATATGGTGACTATTCTTTGGAAATTTGACTTAGATCCCTTAATGAAAGTTGTAGGGGACCTCTTTAATTAAAAAATTTCCAAATTTCAGAGGAAACGAAGAATAATAAGTGGGTAAAAACTCGATATTTCGGAGATAACTACACTGGACGTTTCAGTGCTAGAACCAGAAGCTTCGGACGACTATATAAAATTATCTAGAACAAATCTGGCCTAGATGTCTTCATGAAAAATTTACTTTAGTGTCTTAACTATAATCTGGTAAAATTTCATAATTTTCGGAGGTCTTTCAGGTATTTTAATCAAATTATTTCAAAAAATGCACATTCTGTTTCTATCCGAAATTGCATGCTGTATTTATGTGAAGTATATCTTCTTGTGTGGAACTTTATTGAGCATGTGCTTCTCATGAAATTATTATCTTATTGACTTGCCTATCACATGCCTTGATTTCATGATTTTTAGAAGCATATGGATATTTAATTTAAATATTTTCTAAAATAGTATATGCTGGAATTTTGTAAACTTCGAAAAGGCATGAAATATGGACCATTTTAAATTGCATGGACTTCATGAATTGTATTGTTATGGATGATTTGAAATGCATAAATGAATTCAGGGATGAATATGATCTTGATTGCCATCACATCGCATGCCATGTTAAAATTGAACTATAATTGAAGATAAGAATTGAGATAAATGAGAAGGCCGTCGGAGGTGTGAGCCGATGATGCCCTGAGAGTGTCGGGATGCCTGGCTAGAAGGGTACGGCCTGTTGCCCGGTGGTCATGAATGGCCGGATACCGGAGGGCCTCGAGAGTACCGAGAGGTGTCGAGATGCCCGGAGAGTGGGGGAGCCGGAAGCTCGGCAAGTATTGTGCCGAGGGATGCCTCGCGATGCTAGTTAAGGTGCAAGATGTCTGGCTAGAAGGGTATGGCCGGTTACTCGGTAGCCTTAAATGGCTAAATGCTGGAGGGTTCTCGTGATGTCAGTTAGGGTACGAGATGCCCGGAGAGTGGGGGAGCCGGATGTCTAATTGTATCTTGGATACATGAGGGATGCAAACATTGGTCCTAGGAAAGAGAAATGTGGCAATCCAAAAATGAAATTGAAATTGAATTATGCATGATGATATATGCATGACATGATGATAACGTTACATGCACGGATGCATGGTAATGATGATGGTACATGTGATATGATGATGATGTTACATGCATTGATGCATGGTAATGATGATGGTACATGTGATATGATGATGATGTTACATGCATAGATGCATGGTAAAGATGATGGTACATGTGACATGATGATGGTAAGTGTATGATATGATGGTGATGACTATATGATGATGTATGTACATGAAGTATGATGACATGTGCATGATGCCAAGGTAAGTTGTGCATGGATGCTTTAATGACATGTGATGCTATGATTGTGATGATTGTGTGGCATGATGCATTGAGTGATTTATTAGTCATTTACTTGCTGAGTGGTTGTACTCACCCTTTCGGGAACCAACATTTCAAATTAGTAGGATGCCTCTCCCTGTTGTCACGCGGGTCGTCTTTTACGGCCTTTCTTCAGATGTAGAGATCGAGTGCGTGGAGATCGACTGTCCCACCATTCCTGGTCTGACATTTATTCGAGTTCAAGCCTTATCGATGTACAACGTGGGCCTGGCTGAGGGCCTTGTTACTCAGGAGTTCATATCCGTCCATGTTCATCGAGACAGAGTGATGCGTGGGATGTTGCTGCCGCCACCACCTGATGCACTGGGATGGGTGTGAGGGCCCGTGCGTGAGAAGTAGGAGCTGAAACTTTTTGGGATGACTAGCCGACACTAGTGATGGGGGATCTTGCACGATAGACATAGTGGGTCGTGTGTTTCTTTTTGGGTTATGGCCGAGTGTGGCTACATGTCCTAGCCTTTCTTTTGATGTACCGACCCAAGGAAAACCCATCTTGGAAAATATGTAAATAAAAGTGTCGTGGCTTTATCTTTCCTTATGATGTTTAGTGGTGTGCAATTGTATTATGGTTGATGGAGGGTGAGATGGCGATATTATATTTTGCTTCCACTAATGAGTTGCGTTGGGACCGTTTAAAAAAAAAAATGTCTATGATTTACAACGCTTCTACTAAGAGATGTAACTAGTGTTCCATTAGGTGCCCGTGGCGACCTAAGGTGGTTCGGAGTGCCACATCCTACCTTAGTAAACGCGAACTAGTTTATTGTTTTTAAATTGGGATAAGTCTATCGAAAGTCCTTAAATTTTTCATGAAAATACAATGAAGTCTTAAAACATTAAAAAATTATAATTAATTTCTTAAACTTATCACAAAATACAATTAAGTATTAAAACTTTCAAAAAGTGCATCCAGTCATAAAACTTGTCAAAGTGGTTCAATATAAGTCTTTCCATTGATTGCACTTTTTGAAAGTTTTAGGACTTGGTTGCACTCTGAGACAAGTTTTAGGACTTTATTGCACATTTTGAAAGTTTTAGTACTTGATTGAACTTTCGAGACAAGTTTTAAGACTTAATTGCATTTTTTGAAAATTTTAGGACTCAATTGCATTTTCTTGATAAGTTTTATTACTTATAATGCACTTGTCCCTTTTTAAATCTACATCAGCTTGAGAAATGACCTTTTATTCATGATAATCTTGAAAATAAATGGCAATTAACAAAAAAAAAATATATCACCTTTGTATCCATTCTTTCTTTTTTTTTTTGGATTAAAACCAAAGAAAAACCTCAAATGAATAACCTATAATAAATTTTTCTCAAACTAATTTTTCGTCACAAAAAATTCAAAATCAATACATTTATAACAAATCTACCATCTATTAATTTCCATTAAATTGAATTAATACAAAAAAAACAATGTCACGTATCATCCAACTCAACAATTTGATACTAAAATTTGACAAAAATTAACGGATTGTAAAAAATTATTACAAATGTGCCAATTTGGGATTTAGTTTGATTTAGTTTAGGGTAAACCTATTTTAGATGTATCGGTTTGGAGTTGTTCATTATATGATAGTAACCCTTATTTTAAACATATATGAGCATGAAAATAATCACTTATTAATAATATTCCTAAAAAAAATAACAGTAAACAAACAACATCTTTGTATCCATATTCATTTTTTTTTTTTTTTTTTTTTTGTAAGTAAGTTACTTTATTACCCCTAAAACCAAGATCGTGATGGGTGGACTTATCTCGTGGACATGCCCTACCATAAGTCACATCTCCAATCCAACTCCATGTGCAAGGAGCAAATGCAGCACAAAACGTCATAACACCAGTCCAACCACATGTTCAAGATCAAAACACAGCAGAACTCCAGCTCCAATCCTGTCGAAAAGGTTCGATCTGCTACATCAGGAGAGACCCGATGCCCCCAATTTTCATTGAGCTGCGTATCGCGGCTTTCCTCCCGGCATAAGATAGACATCCCATGGTCAACGAATTCACTCGAGAGGTGACATTAACCACAAGTGGTTTGCAATCTTTATCACTTAAATTTTCCAGAAATCAAGGAAAGACCAAGATATTTCACTGGTAAGTGGCTATTTTGGAATCCACTCAAAGCCACCACCTCTTCCGCATATTGACCTTCATGACCTGCCAAATGCCACTCAACGTTTTTGTGGATTAAGCCCTGAGGCCAGACATTTGCTTGAATCTCTACAACAAATGCTTCTCATTCAGTGAATCCTTGCCGCCCTTAAAAGTGATCACCAAATCATCCGCAAAATCCAACTGAGAGAGTTTGACGTGTGAGTAAAGAGGATGAAACTTGACTTTGCTTTATTCAACTGCAGCATCTGCCATTCGAGAGAGTATCCCCCATGACAATAACAAAGAGGCATCGTCTCCAAACCCTTTTCGCCTTTAAAGAAGTCTTGAAGATGTCCATTTAGGGAGATGGAGAAATGAGGCCTGGGAATACAAGCTTTTATCTGTTTCCAAATTGATTAGGAAACTGCTAGATTTCCCTTACTGCAAGGACAGATTTCCAGCTGATAGACTCAAATGCCTTCATGAGATCAGCTTTGCTAATTTCTCTTTAGGATACAATATCCCTAGGCAAGTTCCTATCAATTCATAAGCCGGATTAGCATTATCACAATAGCTCCTCCCTTCAACAAAGGTGGCATGTTTACAACTTATAATTTGATGAAGTAATACATTTGATTTATCAGCAATTACTTATTCCTTACATTTGGCAAAATCATATCATCGAGGTTTTTTTTCCATAATTAATCGTATTATTTCTTTTTTGCTACAGAAATATTTTATGAATATTGGAATAACTTTGTTTCTGTAAGATTTCGGATATCATTTTCTTAAAATGGAAAATAGTAACATGCAAAAGTGGGAAAAAATATCATTCTTTTATGATAATAATTAATAACTTGCTATTTACAGGAATATCCTATGCCATCTTGATATAAACTTGGAAATATGAGTGTTATGATATGAACGCACAATGATTGTCTTGTAATAGAATTGTACTGAAAATCTTCAATGACATGAATCAGACGGATTGATTTGAAGTTATACGAGTTGAGCTCAATATCGCATTGACAATCAATTGGTTTTGCAAAGTGATACTACTTTGTCAAGAATACAATCAACTCGCAGCTAATATTATCACTCTTGTTGAGAGTGTTTGTAGAAACCTACTCTCCAATCTGATTATACACTTGACAGTCTGTCTAACCTTAGACGTGCCTCCACCAAATGGGCTTAAAGTCAAATTCGGATCGTCCTAGACAATGGCATTTAATGATGAAATCCGACCCTACTCAATTCACCCATTGCAGGCTGTCTTTATTGATCACGTTTGCTTCATTTGCAGCGTCACTTGGTAGACCTACTAATCCTAATGTATAAGATTATCGAAGCAACTTAGATTTAGGACACGCTAAAGTAGCTTTGTGGAATAATCTCTCAATGCCAATGCACGGAGTCAGCCTTTAACCAATGACCAGTCAACACGAAAAGTTCGAACTAACGACAACCGACCATTTCTTGATATCCTTCCCTTAAAGACCACTCCTCATACACGCAAATTGTGCAGGAAAAGAGCAAAAACATCGACAAACCCAGAAGAGAACAAATGAAAATGACTGAACTATATTGTTATGGAAAGAGCAGAACACAAAGCATGAATCCCAGCAAATGAGTTGCATCATAAAGAAAACTGATCGATTCACATTTGGATTGTCGGCCCACTTCTTCCTCGCACACCAGCAACGCAATGAAAGAACAAACGAATGCCCCCTCACCCAGAAAATCTTCTTAAAAGAAGCACAACATCACTCAAAAATAAACAAGGAAGGAAGATCCCGAAGCATCTGGAAGGGATCTCCTGGCTGCCGCCAAGATGGCTGGCCCTTCCCCGCAGCAACAGCTGCTCCGCCAGCCTCACCACTGCCAAGGCATACTCCCCCAGCAGCTCCGCCACAATCACCACCGTCATCATCCTCTCTCTCACTCTCTCTCTCAGTCGGTCGCTGCCGTATCTCGGAAAAGTTCGAACCTTAGTATAATGTAGATGACATAGATGCAGCCATTTTTATAAGAAAACGAAGAACACCCCCCCTCTCTCTCTCTCTCTCTCTCTCACTTTACGTGTGGGGTACTTCGGTTTCGGATGATATAATATATGATTATGAATTATGCGATGTGTAGCTTTTGTTATAAGGTGTGCTCGTGCTCATTTAGCTTACGCGCTAACTATCATCATTAAAGCTTCATGGAATCGCGTGGTTTTTCTTCGATCCGACTTGAATGGGCACCATCCTGGCTGACGTGGCGTCGGCTGATTGGCTGTCTTGGTGGGGATGGTGTGAGGACGACTACTAGGAGGAGCGGCTAGGGAAGGAAGCACGCGCATTTTCCTTGGGCGGATGTTTTGGCTTTGTCGGACCGGGTCGAAGAATAATGTGACGTGATAAATTATAAGAACCAAAGAGTAAAATATGAAAACCATAAATTAATCGACCCTAATAAGAAAATTGGAAGAAATAAAAATAGAAAGGAGACGACATGTGATCTGCTATTTGAGCACTTAAGAGTATTTCTGTCTATATCTTCTTAGGTGGGACAAAGTTCAAAGTTGGTCCTTATCACCTACAAGTGGAGCAACACAATACAAAAATGATGTAACGTGAAACACAAATTACAAAGAGAAAATCAAAATATGACGTGATATATGCGCTAATTTAATTTATTAATTGAGATAAATTTGACATATTTTATTGTGATTTAATTACTTGGCACGTAGAATTCAATCAATACTAAGATGTTTTATTACATGAACGTTAATTTTCTTTTGAGGAGAAAATTATTACCTAAATTTTTGCTGGTTGTGAAATAACAATCAATTATTAGTGAACTATTTTTACTTTTATGTGCGCCATTTTTTATAAAACGCGCTCTATTTTTTTTTAAGTAAAACGAATTTAAACAAATAGAAACTGCCGACCTTATTTTACTCAGTCAAAAGTACTTTGATTAGTAATCATTTCTCTTGTCCTATTATTCATGTTTTCTGAAATATCTTCGTTCTTTTATCAAATCTAAGTAAACGGCAAGAAATTTCAATTGCAAGATGCCAACATTTTTTAGAAGTTTATATATTAGTCTCATAATTTATCTACGTTAAAAAATAATTTAAGATAACTTCAGACGTCATCATTTATAAATCGTAATACCATACACCAATTTTTACCCCACTTTCTACAACCAATGCAAATAATACATACACATCCATGCCCGTATTAAATGTTTTTAATGCCATACATCACATAACAAAAAGGAACATTAGATGCATCGAATAAAGTTAAGTACAGTAAAATAGTGATGCCGAACTTACAGTGACTGTTGATTATCTAATTTATGCATGCACACAAAATGTATATAAGCATAGTTCATTCACCTAGCTTCATTTAATAAGAGGCACAAGAACTATCAATCGGACCACAAGTCACATGCCTTTCGAGCATACCTAACATCCATCATGCACCTTGCTTTATGTCATCCGTTGGCTAAAGACATTTATGCATGAAATGTAGGCCCAATATAGCCATGATTATCTGAACATGGCCAATTGCTTTTTACGAGTCTCTATGGCTACAATTTGTTGAGCTTACCCGTTGGCATTACTCGCATTTGAGGGGTCAATGCGGTGGGAGAGAAGTACCTCTTTTTGCCCATCTTGCTAACAAAAAAAAAAATTTATATAAATTTGGGAAGTTAGGCAGCATGAGGACCATATGATTCTAGAAAAAGAGAGTAGGAAAAAAAATAGAAGTACCTTTTGGGACCAAAATGATTGAGGAAGATAGTCATATATAATTGATGTGGGACATTAAGCACATTGAGTTATCTAATGGAAATCACGGTATGCAAAATCGGCTCTCTCTTCACTAGAAGTGTGTAACCAAATTGGTTAAATCCAAGAACAAGACTAGACCACCCAAAAAACAAGTCTAGGAACTAGCTCCTTTTGAAACCAATGCGGGTGTAGGTTTCAAGTGCATACCCACTCAAGAACTAGATCAAACCACTCAATTTTGAAACCAGTTTCGGAACTAGTTTTATAAACTAAAAAATCAAAATTATAATTTCTTTTTCTCCTTAATTCTAATCTCAGCACTCATTTGTTCTTCATTTATGCTTAAAACTCCTCACCGGTCTTTCCTCTTTCCCTAAATTTTTTTGGATGAATGGGAAATGGAGTTTTATAAATTATGTTTTATATTATGTTTTGGACTTTTTATCATTTATAATTGTACATGACTACATATTCATCTTATAAATTGTTGTTTTTGGTAGATAGGGATTTATGTTTTAAATCTTTTACTTTGAATTGTTTTATTACTCATAAGCTCATATGATTTTGCTATAAAAAATGACCAAAGGAACAAAAAAAGAAAACAAGTTGTTAGGTAGACCCTAGAATCGGACCAAAAAAATAGGATAGGTTTTAAATTCAGTTCAGACAAATAGGGTAGCTTTTAGAGGGTTCTAACTTTGGAACCTATCCATCCTTTGAATCAATCACCCCTTCTCTTCATCAAGCATATTAGCCATGATGTTCTGTAAGTAAAATGGGTCAATTTCATTAAAGTCTCGTATCTCTAGAATGTCATTTTCGCTAATCGATATCTTTTTGAACATCCCTTGCTCTTATCTTCTTGTTGACCCATCTATTATGATTGATGGAATAACAACAGTAAGTTGAACTTATTCTTTCAATTGAATCGATGTCTTTGCTTATCTCCATATCTTGAAACTCAAGCAAAGTGCTTCAATCATTTGGACCCTCCCCACCTAGACCTTTCACCCCAAGGCGGGTGGAAAAGGTTGATACACAGCCAATTCCCATTTATCCATGGACAAGCCACCTATATGAAAAGGCGATTTTTGAAAGGAGGAGCCATCAGATAAAAAGTAAGTAAGATTACTCAAATGTTCTTGGAAAACTCGTCCACGCGATGTACATGTATGTCCTCTCCTAGCCGGAATGACAGTAACTGAGTCTTAAACTCAGAAAAAAAAAAAAAAAAAAAAAAAAAAATCGGCACATTCTGGTTTACGATTAAAAAAAAAAAAAAAGAGAACAGGCTTTGCTTAGTCTAAAGAAAAACTCAAGTGAAATTGCATATGCCTTGCAAGAAGTACAACAAGTAAATGGGCACCACCTCACTTCACAAGTGTCTATCAACCTTTCTGCAGAATCAATCTATCATAAGCAATTGACTCAATTGACTCATCTATTAAGCGAAACAAGACTTTCTACAACAGGGACCCAATCAAAACACCTTGCTAGGTGAACAACTTCGAATTGTTCCACAATTGGGTTCCAGGAAGCTCGTTCTTCCTTATCTATATCCATTAGTAGTTCCCCATTCCTGGTGAACCCATGCAGTCGGATACTTGTCTACCATATCGAAGAGTATACTTCTTTGTCCAAGAATTGGGGACGCCATACTCCCCCATAACCCAGATGGAACAAATCCATTGTGGTTGAGGTTGCCCATATGGCACCTCCCAACGAAGAGTGCACACAGCCAGCAACTCATTCAATACTGATAAAATGACTTCTCTATCAACATTAACTATGTGCTTAAGCTCTTCTGACAAAGCCATCTCATCAAAAACCTCACTGGCTACATCAAACCAGACTATCGATCCATTTTTATGATTCATCTGCAGATCATCGTCCTTGGAAACAAACCAATGCAGATTCCCATTCAAAAAGACCGCAGGTTTGGAGCCAATTAAAGCAAGAACCTGACACTCCAATCTTCTCTAGGAATCTGTATAGAGTGAAAAGATCTCGCCCAAGCGTCGATTATCATCAATTAGATCATGGAGCCTCCTCACAATCTTATAGTCATTTCTTGAAGCATCGAAGCCAAATCCCATAATAATACGACAAGTTCATCCTCAAGTAAATTCACGCTCCGAACCAGATCTTGGGATGACCTTGTCCCTTTTTGTGAATAAATTCCACATTTGGAATGTGTTAGAATTTAAATATGTGTAGAAGCATGGTTTTAGTATTGATGATAGTTTTTGATTAGTGATGTTGTGTGCAAATGTATGATATAATTTGTAGTGGATAGACGAGGGATAAATTAGGATAATTGAAGGACAAAGAACTTGAGATATGGGAAATAGTTTCATTAGTTATATAAAATAATTTTATAATAGTTGAAGGAAGTGTTGGTGAATGAACTTCATGATATGAAGTATTAACTCATGCTCCTCTCACTCTTTTAAATTTGTTGTTATGGTATGCTCCCCCTCTTTCTTATTTATAGGGACTAAATACAACATTCTAGATTTATGTGGAATGTTGTCCACTTGTAGTTTATCCATTCTTCTTCTAGAGATTTCTACTTGCTTGCATTCTCACGTGAATCTTCTAGATTCTTTTAGCAACCTCCATTCTCAACAATTCCAGACAATATCAATATTGAAATTTCTAAAAGTTTTAGAGAAAATATCATTTCCAACGGAATGATTGCCCACAGCTTTCTCCTCCAGAAACTCATATCAAACTGTCACGTGAATCAACGGAGCGTAAAGCCGTGGAAGATCTACGAAACAGGTAGGTGGCATGTGAAGGGGAAAAGGACTGACCCACAAACAGAAAGTAGGAGGTCCCCGGAAAATCGCCCCAACTTAGAAAGGCGAGATGCCAATGAGCGGAGTGGTTCAGGGGGAGGGCCACGAAACTGGGGTCGTCAATGGTGTCTCGCCATGACTGGCAAACGGACCTGAACCGAAGGAGAGACTTCACTGGCAAACGCTTTAATACGTCGGACACGATGTCGTTAGGGAGGTCTGGGACGTTGACAGGGAGCTTCGGGTCGTCATCGGAGGAGGAACTTGGGTCGTCTCCGGAGGAGGCGGAGGACCTCTGGCCGTCATCGGAGAAGATGGAAGAAATCATGATGGTCGGATTGAGAGGAAGAAGAGCGAGAGCAAACTGGAAATGCACGGTTGATCTTGGAAAGATTTCTTCTGTTACTGAGAACGACTCGCCATGCAAGTTAGGAACAAGAATGAGCGCGAACTGGAAATGAAACGGTTGATCTTGGAAAGATTTTTCTGTTACTGAGAACGACTCGCCATGCAAGTTAGGAGAAGGCGGGAAAGAGAAAATATAGGGTGGCCTGGTGCGCCAAGTCAGCATGCGCCCCGACCAATGAAGAAGTGACGGGTGGCTCGACGCTGACTTGGCGCACCAGGACTACCCAATATTTTCTCGGGGTTTAATCGTCTCCGTTTCAAGGTGGCTTCGAGTTCGAGAGTTGAGCAAGTTCAAGGCTCGGAAGAAAGGGGCACGGACCAGAGTCGCAGAAGAAGACGAACAGAGTCGAGAAGAGACAGTTGGAGTTACCAGCGGGTTTTAGGTTCCACCCGACGGACGACGAGTTGGTGAACCATTACCTGATTCGCAAGTGCGCTTCGCAATCCATCTCCGTCCCCATCATTGCGGAGATCGATCTCTACAAGTTCGACCCTTGGGACCTTCCTGGTACTTTGAGACCATTCCTCTGCTTCTCCAGGCTCTGTTGCTGACCAATTTCTGTTTCTGCTTCTGTTGGTTTTGGTGATTTTCCTGTGAAAAAATCCGTTCTTTATTTGGATTTGTTACTGAAAGGGCATGATTTCTGAACTCCAACAGCGCCCTCTTCATCTTCTCTCTCTTCTCAACTCTCTCGTCTCTGCGTTCTGCTGCGACTCTGCGGTCCCTGCTTTTCGCTTCCAAGCTTTGAACTCCTACTTTCGAACTCGAATCCACGGAGAGACGCGAGAAGACGCCGGGGGGGGGGGGAGGAGTTGCTTAGTAGAAATTCAGACACGTGGGAAGGAGGGAGGGATCCCACACAGCGACCGGTATATTAATCTTTTTCAAGTCCTACCTCTCGTAGAATCACGTCTACAATTTGTTAATTGGACTTAACTCACCCAAGTAGCATAGGGGCAAGTGCTGTCAAGTACATTAATCTTTCCAAAATATGTTCTTCCTATTTGGACGCCCTAGGAAATGGCTGGATGAGCTTGATATTCTTGTCTGATAGCAGTGGAGGAGTTGCATTTCCTGCCCTGCATTTGTCAGCACCAATTGATGTCGTTTCTCATGGGTCCTTGTTTACTCAACCAGCTGCAGTCAATTATCTCTAAGTGTCCTTTACAGCAGCTTTAAAGTGACAAACATCATAATAAATCAGAAAATATCTGCTCTTCAGTTTAGAATGAAACTTAGCAAATCCGATGGATGCAGCAATGCTTCTCACTCTTTTTCAAGTCCTTATATTTGCCTTGAACCATTTCTTTTCTCTTATCCCCTTTCTCCATTTGTAGTTTTCCTTTTAGGATCTGCTTGACAGATCCATAATGGTCGGTGCTTCATTCGGCTTTAATTTTATGTAGGAAGATCAAAAAGTTGTTAAGAAACGCAAAACAGAGCTTGGTGGCACACTTTCAATTGCAAGCCTGATACTCTTTACTGGGTTGTTTGCTGCGTAAGTGTGCGATAGTATGTCCTTTCTTCACCCTTGCTGACCTTTTATAAGTTAAATAGCATTTCAAAATATATTAGTTTTCATCGTAGGTGGTTTGGTCATATTGGAAGATATTGTTGATTGGGTTCTCAGTTTTTTCTCAGGTTGCTCTACCAAATTATCTGGAATAGAACCATCGAGATTCATAATGTAAGGACAACAAATGGACCTGATCTCGCTTCCTTCAACAATGACATGGAATTTAATATTACTACTGTTTCTAGTATGAGCTGTTCAAACTTGCGGGGTACGTACACCTTAGTTATGGGGAGTCCTGGCTTGGTAGACTATAGGGTTGCTCCTCTGTCAAGCTTTGCAAATTTCTCGTCATAATACCAGCGAATAGTAACTTGCAGCTGAATCGTGATGCGGCTATATTGTTTGCTCAAATTTCAATCAAATAGTAACGATTGTTAATGAGATTGTTGTTGTTGGACAACTTGACTATATGTTAGCTAAGCCCCTGCATGTCAGTCCATTCATGGTATGTACAATTCTGTTGGCTCATGTAGTTCTCTTTTCTCTGCTTTTAGTTCTTTGTGCGACCAATAGATTATTTTAGAAGGCTTGGGCAATTTATGAGGTCCCATCTTCATTCTATCAATGGAGTGGCTTATCCATATATGCTTAAATAATACCATTGACTAGACACTTTGCAAAAATCAAGAAACCAGAGCATCCATCCCACTTAAAAGTTCTTACTTTGCCTTTGCACTTTTTGTCCTTTGCTGTCCCATATTTCTGATATTATTATGTATGCCTGATTACTTTGACATCATTATTCAGTACATGAATATTGCACTCTCAGTTAATCTATTACAAGTTGGCTTAACCATGTAGATGCGAATTTTATACAGTCAGCAATAATTGTTTTGATGCTTCCAATACAATATAGTGAAAGCCTTAAACACTTGGAGAACAGTGTCAAAGTTCAAATGGTATGCACATGGCATAGAACTTGAAATTGATTACATTAGAATATGTAGACCAAGTGATGGATGACCTAAGAGAGAAGCTCTAGTGCTTAATGGAGAATGAATATGATGTCCCTTCTCATAATTGTGGTCTCCAAAGCCCGTCATGTGCCTCCCTACTAGCATGTCAAATAAAATATAGCAGATCAGAAAATTTTCCACTTATGGATGTTTTGCACTTCAGCTTGACACATATTGAATAGCTGACTTACCAGATATAACCTCACCTTTTGTTGGCTGGAAATATTTTAAAACTTTATGGAAGACCTATCCATGCCGAAATTTATGTAAGGATTTCCAACTTCTGATTATGGATACTGTCTCCCATTATATGATTGTTCTCACTGACTTAATCTTGAAAATAGTCAAGTCAATTTAAATCTTGAAGAAGTGTCTGCAATACTTTGCTCATTATTATTACTGCAGTAGTTTGTTTCTCTATCATGACATAGCAGGAATTTATCAAGAGGTATCAGAAATCTGCACAGTGCACAAACGTTTTCCTTGAAAAATAGCATGTACTTTCTCATTCAGTATCTTTTCTTATCTTTCGGATCTTTTAGGAAGAATAACTTATTACACTTTATCCTGCTTAAAGTAATTGCAGGACATGCTTGGGAATTGAAGTATAAAAGCAAATGCTCCCGGGGACAATCTATTTGTGGCTATTTCAGTTCAGCATCCCAAGCTTGGTAACTACTTCACAGCTACCCTGCAAGCCAAAAGAGTTTCCTCATCAACTGTGTCAAATCATGGAACATTCTTCTGGTTGATGCCCCATAAGGTGGCATTATGGATATACTAGCATGTGAGTGAAACTGTCTTTACAGTCTGCCTGTATGTTTTTTTATCGATTTGTGTTGCGAGTCTCATGCTTGTTGAGATTCTTGTGTTGGTGGTGTTTGGAAGGATGTTTCCTGGATTGTCCCTGTATCTGTTTGATTTTTTGTTATAGTTAGAAAGGTTGTTGATCAATCTATGGAGTGGATGCTCGTTGGTGCATGATCCTAGGGAGATACCCGTGTCGCGATGCTTCAATTTCATCTGATTGAAGCAAATTTTGATTGGTCGTTGCATGAACTAGGGTTAGAGATCTACTGGGAAAGAACACTAAGTCAGGACAATGTGACGGCTTGCCTTGAAGTCCTGTGTCCGGAGGTAGCATTATGATGTTTCATAATCTGTTGAATGTCTTTCAAATTCCACTTATCATGGGATTATCAAATTTGGTTGCTCTTTTCCTCATAAAGGTTGGAGTTGGAGTTCATTAATGGTTAGATTTGTTAGGTTAGAGCTGAGATAAGCGACTGCTTTTGCATACTTGATGTCAATGATTGTTTTACCCGAAAAAAATTTCGACTTGAGTCGATTTTCTCAAACACAAGGGGAAAAGTTTGAGTTGAAATGGTCCTTCACTATCCGTGAAGATATACCGTCCTTTATGTGCCATTCATTATGGTTGCTTTTGAATATTTGCAGGAGGGGCATATCGAAGTTCTATGATGGCAAGTCGAAATCTTTCACAAGCTTAGCAGATGCTTCTGCTTCTTCATCTGTTAAAGAGATCGTGAAACCGGAAAATGCTTACAGCAGAAGGCGCAGAAATATCTTCGCATCCAGTCCCATGTTGGACAGAAGCCGCAATTTTTCCCTGAGAAGCAACATGGTGGCGATATCTAAGAGAAGACTGCTCACCTCAAGCAACTGCGCATTGGTCTTGAAGGTTGCTGCTATGTGCAACTCAGAGAGTTTTAGTTCCGCGAGTGAAGACTCTAGTACGAGCACAGCATCACGATCTCCTCCTCAGCTTCCGCCTCTTCATCCACGTAGAAAGGGTTCTCAAGCCGAGCAGGTAAGCCTCAGCTCTGCTATTGCCCTGTTTTCAAACTAGAATGAATTACACATTCAGTGCAGGTTGATCTTTTCTTTCATGCATGTTGGGAAAAAGAATTATGTGCGAAAATAAAATTTGTCTAGATGGGAAATATTCAAACTTCATTAACGGCTCGCATTTTTTCAAAAGATTTTGTTTTTAAAAAAAAAATACCCGTAGGACACTTGATAAGAAGTATTAATTTTAGTTTCAAATTCGTGTTTTATACATGACATGCTAGAAAGAGAATAAGTTTTCAACTTCAATGTCCTTTTATCCACATTATTTCTTTCTTATTTTTAAATTGTTATCGAGTTTCGTTGGGGCATGCACTAACAATGCCTTTTTTTTTTTTCAACTTCAAAAGGTGAGTAATTTGCTTATTCACCCCAATGAAATAGAAAAGTAAGGCCATATTTTTCATATTGACATCCACAATCATACTTTTATACAGAACATAACTTAAAGTACTTCACAAAACTATTCACAACTTTTTAGTCTCACTCTATCCACACATATACAGGGTTCACAAAAGAGGATGAGATCTCAATCCTCATCCGGGTCGTCCTCAGGATCATCTTGATCCTCTTCTAACTCTTCTTCACTAAGCTCGTTTCCCTCAAGCTCTTCATCTTTTTCTGGCTCATCGTCCTCTTCTAGTTCCTCCTCCTCAGGCTCATTTACAGGCCTGAAATGGTTATATAATAACCATTGAGACTACGTCTCAACAAGTTCTACCCTACTAAGACTCGATTAGTAAACCAATACACCACAACGTTATCTCAGCACAACACGAGTCAGAAGACATATCTTGGCATCAGTCCCAACCTCCAATTCAAGGTTATACACATATGCCTCATATCTTGCATCAAGCAATCAATCAAATCATGACATCAAATCAAATCATTGATCAATCGACCTAATCGATTACATACCAATCGGACCTCTTTTAGGTCATTTACATCCCACTATATAACCTCCAATTGTACACTCAGTCACAGAGCTCCATTAATACTCTCGAGTGTCGTTTTCGCCAAGGTGACATGACTTTCACTAGTATATTGAGTCACAGAGACATATAAGTCTCTCAGGCGTTGTTTTCGCCAAGTGATGTGGGTAACAAACAGTCTACGTGCATTCTTTAAGGCGCCATTTTCACCAGTGATATTTCCAATCACCGAACCATGCCCGTCATAGGTCACCGACAGTCTACTTGTGTTCTTTAAGGCACCATTTTCGCCAATGATATTCCCAATCACCGAACCACGCCCGTCATCGATCACCGACAATCTACGTGCATTCTTTAAGGCGCCATTTTCGCCAGTGATATTCCCCATCGCCGAACCATGCCTGCCACAAGTCAAACAATCTACATGCGATCTTAAAGGCACAATTTTCGCTAGTGATATCCTTACTCACCGAACCACGCCCATCATACCTGACTGGTCTTAGCCAGGAAAATTCCCCTTTCATTCTTGCAGTTCTCTCTACTTTAGCCCATCAACGCATTATTGGAGCTAAAATGAATCTACTCGGCCATACTAGTTAATCACTCAATTCCAATCAATTTAGGAATAATTCTTCAAATTGCACAATTAATTAAATTCCACACAACATAGAGCTCAAATAAATAAATGGACTACACCACGATGATCAGCGTGAAATTTTTGGTCACCACCATCCCGATTGAATTTTTGGAAAATTAATTAATTATTTATTTATTTTGGAAAATTAATAATTAATTACTAAAAGTCCAATTTAGGCTAGTATTGCCTAATTGAAGCCCAATAAAGGTCGGGAAAAATTCCGAGATACATTCAATAAATAGTGGACTATATGTACTTGCTAATTGCACAATCAAAATGTCTAATATGCATCACAATTAATTAATAACCACTAATCTACTATAATCTAACCACATAATCCTACTTAATTAACAGTAATCAACCGTTAAGCATAATTAATCTACTAAACAAGGATTAGTGGGATTACTCACTTGTCAAAGCAAAGACTGGAACACCTCGACGACGACACGACAGCCGTTGAAATCCGAGTTTTTGGCAGCAGAAACAAACACATGGGCCAGGCCCAAAAGCCTTGCAAGCCCACAGAAATTTCTGGGCTTAGACTTGGGCTTGGGCTTGCTGAATTTCTGGGCTGATCTCACTTGGGCTTCAAATAATGGGCTAAATGGACTTATTTCACTAGTCCCGCGAGACTGAATTAGAGCTGCAATTTTGTGGACTTCAATTTGCGGGCTGCTTGATTGACCTTTGCGGAGCTTCTGGGCTCACTTGAGCTGAGATGGCTAAAGACTTGGGCTACTTGACTCTTAAAGACTGCTGGGCCGAGGAATAGGTGAAGCTGGGCTTCATGCATTGCTACTGGGCCGAACAAAGGAAGCAGCAAGGGAAATGAATGTTGGTGGCATCGTGGATGGCGTGGACACGTGGATGGGGCAGGCGTCACTGACGAAATGAAGATGCTGAAGCTGAGTGTTGACTAACGCGCACGAAGGAAAATGGAGGGCGACGCAGGCGTTGTTGCTGCGCTATTGAAGACGCGTGTCTTCGGGGGAGATGCTGGTCTCGCAACAGCTGGATGAAGACACGAAGGAAAGTTGGGCCGAGTGTGGGGCGGCACTGCTTCAGTGAAGTGGGGCAGCTGGCGTGAGGATATGCGGTCAAATGAAATGGCTTCTGTGGAGAGAGTGTTGAACAAAGAGCAGCAAGTGTTGGACGTCTTCAACTAGGGAACTCAGCGGAATATGGGCTGTCCGAAGGAGGGAAACGAAGGAGAGCAGGAACAGCTCGTCCAAGAGAGGAAAGAAAATTTTAAAAGCAAAAGCAGAAGACCAAGGTTGTGAAGGAGAGAGGAAGAGATAGAGACGGAGGGAGCAAGAGACAACAACGGGAGGCTAGCTAGTTTTGCTTTATGAAAAAAAATAGGATTAAGGGGTAAAGTCAATGGATTTATCCCCTCCATTGAATACCAAGTTCCCTAATACTTTCCCAATATAATTTCCACCAATTACCCAAGTTTTGATGCAATTAATGCACCCTCTCATCCTAGGCTCCGAATTTCATATTTTAGTCTTCAAGTTCTTCAACAAATTCCCAAATTCAAAGTCCAATTTTGGTGTAGAAAAAGTCCACATAATTTCTGCAAATCCCCTTCATCATATAGCTCGGTTCGCAAGTTGAAAATCTCTTCAATTCGACCAATCCGAATTTTCGTTAATTTTCCACAACGTCCAAATCAATTTTCTGTAAAAATCTCGAAATCTCTGAAAAAAAAATTTGAGACTGATTTGACGTTCTTATAATTTATTGTGACATGACAGATTTTTCAATTTCTAAAATCGGACTTAAATTCATGGTTAATTTACATTCGGTGCGTTTTTAGCGTGACCTAGACTACCGAGTAGTTTTCAGAGATTTTTAGTGCAAAATACTCGTGGTTGATTTTCTTCGAGCCACAATGAACCCACTCAACACAATGACAACTCTCGGTTGTCGTGAAAATCTCGAGCATTCAAATACAAACACAGGGTACCAAAACGATAGTAAAATCAAACTAGTGCCGGTCGATGAGAATTTGCAATTTAGTGGGATCACCCAAGTTTAACCACTCATCTTAGTCGAACTGACCTATCTTTGATCTCTAATTGATTCATATCTATGTTGTAATGATCTCGGCATATGAGCACTATCGAGCGGTCGATTCTTGGTCGAATTCTCAAGTCTATTACATTAAAATTCCTTAATGGCTTCCCCGGATAGTCTAGTTATCTCGAAAGTGATTAGCTCTAAGAACAGCCCTATAGGCATGTCAATGAAATGCACGATTTATTCAGTAGAAAACAGGACTGAAAATCTGAGATGTCATACCCCCGTCGTGTGTTGTCTGGCCATCCACCTCCAACCCGTTGTGCCGCGTGTTAAGCCTATCCCCTAAGCCTCCTCAGGCCCAATCGAGCTCCTGTCCAGTTGCCTGAGCCGTCTCCATTGCCTTTCAACCACCGTTGATCATCGCCATCGCTCGCTACAGTCGTCCGCCAACCACCTTGGCCTTTCTAGCTCAGCCCGTCACCCAGCTCACCTTTCAACCCAACAACCAGAAGCTGAGACCAGCAAACCTCCATGGGCTTCGAGGCCCATTTAGGATCGCTTCCGGGCCTCGTAATGTGCCGCTGCCTCGGAGTTTGTTGCCCGTCTCTACTTTGCCATCATCGTGGACTCATCGGATTTCAAAACCGATGAGTTTACTTACAAAACTCTTCTTAGGGAGTTAATTATGCTTAAGAGTTTATTAGTTTAAGTTAAGTATGATTTATGTGGTTAATTAGAACAGTTTAGCAATTTAGGGCGTGCATGGAAACGTTCCAAAGAAACGTTTCTGGAACACTTCTGTACAGATTTTGTTCCCGGGAACAAAAAAAGAACAGAAACGCGTTTGGTTGCATTTCTGTTCTTTTTTTGTTTTTTTGTTCCCGGAACAAAATAGGAACAAAAAAAAGAAACAACAAATTCTTGTTTCTGGCCTTGAGAAACACTTCTTGGACGCCCGAAAGGAACAGAAATGAAAAGAACAAAAAAACAAAACGGGAACACTTCTCCTTCGTTCGTCCTCCTTCGTTCGTCTCCTTCGTTCGTCCTCCTTACCGGCGACTCCTCACTCGGCCAACTCTCCGGCGACTCCTCACTCCGCCGACACACCGACTGTCTCCGGCAACTTTCCGGCGTGTCTCCCTTCTCTCCGGCGCCTCCCACTCCGCCGACGCACCGGCTGAAGCTTCCGAATCCAGGTACATTTTCTGGTGCTCCTCCTTCTCCGGTCGACGAGGGCTTCGGCGACAGCTCGGTGGAGGCTCAAGTGTGCGTCGCTCGCCCAGATCTACGGCAGATCTGGGCGACGGCGGCTCGCTCGAGCTGCTTTGCCGAGCTCGAGCTACTGTGTTCGCTCGGCAGAGCAGCGAGATTGCTGAAATTAAGTTCCTAATCGAATGACATAGAAAACCCTCGTCCAGAAATTTATGCTTCGATCTTGACAAGGAGGCACAATGAGGTTGGAAAAGTGCTGGTTCTGTTCCTCCACCGTGTACCCTGGCCATGGTATTCAGTTTGTTCGAGACGATGCTAAGGTATGTCGTAGCAGCTTATACTTCGAAATCTTCATTAGGTGTATCATGAGAAATTCCCCGCCTTTTGCTGGGTTACTGCAAATTCTGTAAATTACTAAGTGCATGCTGTTATCTTTTTGTGTTCTATTGCAACTGGCATTATGTTTTTGCTTCTTTGGATGCATTCGATGAAACTGCGTTGGTTCGTTGTTATTGGGCTTCTAGTGGGGTTGAACACTGGGAATTCAGGTGTGCTCCCTGATCGTGGCGTGTATCTATGCAAGTATTCCGGTTTTGTAGATCCAAATGCCACAAGAACTTTAAGATGAAGAGAAATCCTCGGAAGGTAAAATGGACCAAGGCCTATAGGAGATTGCATGGGAAGGATATGACCCAAGTAAGCAAAGTGGCTTGAGCTTTTGATCTTTCTTTGTTATCTCATTTATCAATTACTTCTTTTCTTGGCTGTACATAAGTCTTGTTGCTTTGTCGGACAAGAGAGTCTGTAGAGTATTCTGTTTAACTGATTTCGAATCCCTCTATGCCCTGTTCCTCTTCAAGGATTCGACTTTTGAATTTGAGAGGAAGCGAAATCGGCCAGAGAGGTATGATAGGAATCTGGCAGAGAACACATTAAAGGCCATTAAGAAGATAGCCAAGGTTAGGGAAGATAGGGCAGCCGGGCACCACGCGCTCAGGTATTAGCTCTTTCCTTTTAAACTTTGTTTAGAAGTGGAGTAGTTCTTGCTCTTTTTTTTTTTTTTTTAAGTTCTGCCATGTGACAACAAAGTAATTTGTGTCCCGGTTAAATGGCAGAATGAAGGGCAAGAAAGCAAAGAAGCAGAGAGAGGAAGCGAAGGAGTTGGAGCAAGGAATCACCCTGGTCAAAGCTCCATCAATACTTCAAGAGGAGCCATCTCTCACTTTGCCCAAGATCAAGGTCAAGGTTTTTCATCAAGAATCTCAGGAAAACCGAGCTATGGAAGAATGATTTCATGGTCGGAACCAATCTCAAATACATTTGTTTCATCATTAGAATTGAGGTCATCAATTTTCCCCTCTTCTGTTCCTTGTAAGGGTGTTATAAACTTATCTGGTTTTGAGTTGAAAACTCCACTCTATTTGTATGTGATGTTTAATGATTGTGACTTATGACCAGTGCGGGTTGCTAGTTCTTTTCCTTTTTCAGTCAGTATGTTAACAAGACCCCCCGTCAAGAGGAATGTAGCATGTCTGGATTGGATGTTCATAAGTTGAAAGTTTTGGAGCCTTCATGAATGCTAAAGTCTATTTTTTTTTTTTCAATTGTTCAGTTGCATTCGTTCTCTCTTCTGCTTTCTAGCGAAATATATAAGGTAGTACATATATTACCATCAGGAGAGTAAGATTACTTTTTTGTTCCTTTTGTGGCGAGTTTAAGTTTTCTCAAGTAAATTGTATAATGCAGTAGATCTTTTGGCTGTATCTTTTGTGGCTGCTGTATTTCATTGCTTGTTAGAAGTAGATGATTCATTGCTGACAATCTAATTTTCAGTGAGTTTGCTGGAGGTAATTCCTGAATTAAAGCCGACAATGCTTTGTATACCTTTTTTCTCCTTATCCTGGAGACAGAGGAGGTATGCAAGAACCTGGTTTCAGAACTCCTGTTAGTGGGGTGTCTAGTGTTATAACGAGATAAGCTAAACCTCTTCACAAACAGTGATGGATTAACTGACTGGTTGATGAAACTGATTCATGGTCATTGGTAAGGAAGGAAGATGCTTACAAGGATAAATCTGTGGGGGTTTGATTATCATGGCCTTAAGGGCTGATGTTGGTGACCAGTGGATCTATATGGTTGAACAGCATTACTCCGGTTTAATTTGTCCTGCAGTTCTCTTGACATTCTCTGTCGACTTATGGAGTGCTACGGTCATAACTTAGAAGACGTGAAGTTGCTAAGGTAGAGATGTTTGGGGAACTGCTTTAGTTGTGCTCAGCAGTCTGGAATTCTTTGAGATAGTTTTAAATACTTATTTCCAGTCAAGATTAGTTGGAAGGATTAAATTGGCATTAAATCAAAAGGTTTAGAATTAAATTAGCACAAATAAAATGTTTAAGATTAAATTAACACAAATATAATAGGCTTAGGACTTTTATGACACTTTTCCCTATGCAAAATGATAGTGGAAATCTTAATTTGGTCAAATATTTATGTCCCTATCCGCATGAAAGTGCCCGTTATAATTTTCATTTTGCCTAATCTTTAAAGGGTTTTCTATGTCGTTCGATTAGAAACTTAATTTCAGCAATCTTGCTGGAAACCAGAATTGCCCGGATAAGCATTTAATGAGAATGAGAAATCAATATCAAGTTTATATGTTTTAAAAATAAAAAATAAAAAAGTACTTGAAAAAATTTGATACAAACTTTAATTACAAAATTTTCTACGAAATATGCTATATGATCATACTAAAAATGTTTGTCTTCACTAACCATGAACAAAATAAAATTAATGAGCATTTCATAAGAATGAGAATTCAATATCAATTTTAAACTTTATTAAAAAAAAATTTAAAAAAAAAAACAGAATTTTTTTTGTCGTTTACCAAACGTGTTTATGTTCTTTTTCTATTCTAGGAACAGAAATTGACTGCAGTTACCAAACGTGTTTCTGTTCTTTTTTTATTCCAAGAACAATTTTTTTTTACACTTACCAAACGCGTTCTTTTGTTCAAAAACTGTTCCCCGGAACAGAAACACTTTTTTTTATTTCTGTTCCCAGGAACAAGAAAAGAACAGAAGTGTTTCCATGCGCGCCCTTAATTACTCGTTATTGCATGTTAGTTGGCTAGATCAGCTTAATTAGCAACTAGTTAGGTTGTATTATATATCTACATAGGTTCGGAAATTTTCCAAGCCCTTTTTGATATTTAATTAGGCCTTTCGAACCTAAGTCTCTATTTATGGCATTTATTTGTATTTATTTAATTAATTTTATTATTTATTTACTTATTTATTAATTTTCGAAAATTATATCGAGATAGCCGGTGATCAGAATTTCGTGTCAATTGCAATGGTATGCTTGGTTTATTTAATTGAATGCTAGATTGTGCAAATTGAGTGAGAATTATAATTTTGGGTATTTATTCCTAAATTAGGTAATTTAAATATTTAATTTGAAAAATACTGGGCATCGGTTTACAACGCAAAAATGTGTTTATGGACTATTTTAATTAGTGGGATTTCTAAAAGAAAGATATTGAAATTTTGGCACATGTCAACCTTGTATCCACACACAATTATTTGATCGAGTATTTTCAATGTGGTGATTTATCAGCTTGAAAAGCCAAGATCATTTTATCAGCTTGAGTGAGCATGATCTATATATACATCAGCCTATGATCATTTTATCAACTTGAGCGAGCACGATCAATATATCTATATCAACTTGAGTGAGCTAAGATCATTTTATCAGCTTGAGTGAGCACGATCTATATATTTTTATCAGCTAGAGCGAGATATATATATATTAGCTTGAGTGAACTATAACCATATATTGCAACTATTGTGAGTAGTGATGGTATTAAAGGATTGATATATGGTATTGAATTGATAGATAATAATGTTGGTTTGGAATTGAGCTAATTCACTAGTTGATCGATGGTTCGATTTGAATTGAATGGATTGGTTGAGATCATAAACTGTATTAACTTGCAGGAAGGAACTATGGTGAGGTAAGTCCGCTATCTTGTGTGTATATAAATAACTTTTAGGTGTATTTCCTTCCTAGTCGGAGTTTAGGGGGTAAACTTGTTAAGACATCGTTTCACCCCATTGTGGACTAACATTTACAGGTCATTAGATGGTTATTCCTCCTAAGCATTTTGGCCAATCGAAGAAGGTCACTAAACAGATCTCTTAGATTCCCCTTCCTGGGAGCCAAGGAGACTAGGTCTACGAACTCATGAGATCCATTGTATGGGATGATGCGGGTCCATCCGGAGGGTACCGGATCAATTTAGATCGTGGTATCGTTACGGGCGAGATGGACCTAGAGAAGGTCTCCTATTGGAATCTGAGATTCTTATGTCAGTGCTAGAGATCATTTTTCGCAAGTGTACAGTTGACTCTCCGGGTGGTTCAGTGGTAGACCCAAGTTCCCCAGAGCTAGAGACCCTCGAGCCTTCAGTTGACGATTCGAACACTTAAAGGACTAGTAGTTCTTTCATGTTTGGTAGACGTGTGAATATAAACTAATGTTGTATATAACTTAGTTTGCAATGTATATAAAAGTGTGTTGTGATTTTCAAAATTATGGCCCTACTTTTCTATCCCATCTTCGTGTTGTCAGGAGATTTATTTATTCGCTTCTGCATGTACATTAAAATAAATGGATCGGCGACGTGTTCTGGGATGTCACAATTTAATTGACCACCAAGGGATGGGCACGCATTCAAGGCTCAAGGTGTGACATAGCTCATTGCCCATTCTATAACCTTTAAAAAAAAATTCAATTGGTATAGATGTCAAAGGTTTAATAACTCTATACTAATCACTTCATATATGGACACTTGTAATGCTGCTTTTTTTTCTCACATAGAGGTTATGAATTACAAAAATAGTAATCGTGTATTGCCTAATTAATTAAAGAAGGGTAATCTTGTTATCAATCCTCCCAAGAAAAAGACTTCATCGAACCTCGGAGCAATAGCATGGCGACTATGAAGCTCTATGATATCATGCTACCATATGGATGTAGAGTAGCTCATTGCCATTTATACCCTTTTTAAAGAAAAATTGAATTGGCATAGATGTCAAAGGTTTAACAACTTTCTACTAATCACTCCATATATGGACACTCGTAATGCTGCTTTTTTCTCACATGGAGGTTATGAATTACAAACATAGTAATCTTGCATTGGCCAATTAATTAAAGAAGGGTAATCTTGTGATCAACCCTCCCAAGAAAAAGAATTCATTAAACCTCGAAACAATAGCATGGTGGGCTATCAAGCTCTATCATATCATGCTACCATATGGATGTAAAGTAGCTCATTGCCCATTTTATACCCTTTTAAAAAAAATGAATTGGTATAGATGTCAAAGGTTTAATAACTTTCTACTAATCACTCCACATATGGACACTCGTAATGCTGTTTTTTTCTCACATAGATGTTATGAATTACAAAGATAGTAATCTTGTATTGCCCAATTAATTAAAGAAGGGTAATCTTGTGATCAACCCTTTCAAGAAAAAGAATTCATTGAACCTCGAAACAATAGCATGGCGGCTATCAAGCTCTATGATATCATGCTACCATATGGATGTAGAGTAGCTCATTGCCCATTTTATACCCCTGTCTTTGTCATATGATAAAAGTCAACATAAAAAAGTAGTTTGGACTAGTTCCTTATCAATTGCGATTACTTAAATTCATAGCACCATCAAAATTAAATTTTCTTGTTTGTTTGCTAAGTTAAGTATTTTATTTCTCAAGAATTTAAATAATCACTTAAATGAAACAAAATCGTTATCTTCCATCTATTTTCCCACTTTCCATGTACCCTTTTTTCTAGTAAAGGATAACCTCAACAAGAAAAATTATTTCAATGATAAGACGATTACACCCTTCCAGAATCATCCAATGACACTCTGTCCCATTGAGAAGATAAGAACCCCTGCCTTTTAGCTCTCTCTCTCTCTCTATCTCCAGATACAGCAAAGTCACGTCAGAGACTGATCAAGTTCGTCGGAAAACACCACGCCCGCTGTGAAAAAACCCTCCAAGATGGCAGAGATGAGCAGAGTCTTGGTGATCGGAGGCGCCGGATACATCGGAAAGTTCATCGTGAAAGCATGTGCGAAGTCCGGTCACCCTACCTTTGTTCTAGAGACGGAGTCCACCCTCTCCAACCCCGCCAACGCTGAAATAATCAAAGGTTTCAAGAGCTTAGGCGTGAACCTAGTCCATGTGAGTAGTTATTCCCGTGTGATTCCGTTAGTTTCCCACGTTCGGTGCTGCTTCGAGGAATTGAAGCAACCCTTGCCATTTGATCTTGCTAGAAATTCCGAGAAATGTCTTTAATTTTGGGGAGAACCCGAGGACACAATTCACCATGGCCAAACGCAATCCAGGATCAATTTCTCCCCCGATACTTAATCAACTTAAAATCTCTTAGCCCCCAGCAACAACCAGCAATGTATAGCCTCACAATATGCAAATATAACGCCGAAATAATAAGCAGACAAAGCAAATAACGACACCAAGGATTTAACGTGGAAAACCAAATGTGGGAAAAATGAGGGACCTCCCAAAAAATCCACTAATCACCAAGAATAGTAGGATACACAAAGTATTCTTCTTTAGTCACACACTAGAGGCTCAACATCAACATTACAATCATCTTTTTCTCACCACATAAGTAGACAAGCAAGTTGGGAGCAAGAAAACCTTAACCGCAACTGGAGAATTCTGGGATGGTTCTCGACGAACAAAAACCATCAACTTGTAGCCCTCGGTCTCACGAACAACATACTGAAATTTGAGCCGATTTCGTCAATATTTGGCTTTTGAATCAAAGCCGCAAAGTTGCAACCCTCTTCCTTTCTTCTCTTCTCCCTTGCTTGCAGTTTTTTGTTTCTCTCTCCTCTATTTTCTTTTTCAACGGATGCACACCTCGATGCAAGACACTCCACTTCTTTTTGTTTTGTTTTTTTTTTTATTTAATGCTGGCTAGGCCTCACATGAAGGTGGACCTAGTCAACAAATCTCCCCCCCACCTCATGTGGAAAGGTTCGTCATGCCCGCTTTTCTTCTACAAGTGTCAAGCTTCACCACGGGCAAGGCTTTGGTCATCATGTCGGACTTATTGTTGTCGGTATGAGCTTTCTCAAGTAGGAAGAGCTTCTCTTCTAGCTTTTCTCGGATCCAATGATACTTCACATCAACATGCTTCAATCTTGAATGAAACACTGGATTCTTGCTAAGATGGATGGCACTCATGCTATCGCAATATAGAACAAACTTCTCTTGCTTCAAGCCCAACTCTTGTAGGAATTTTTGCATCCATAAAAGTTCTTTACCTCCTTCAGTAATACCAATATACTCCACTTCAGTTGTAGACAAAGCGTTACATTTTTGCAATCTCGATTGCCATGAAACAGCTCTCCCTAAAAAGATTATTATAAAACCCGATGTTGATTTTCGGGAATCAACATCACCGGCATAGTCCGCATCCGAGTAGCCACTCAACTCAAGCTTTACATTTCCATAACACAAGCAAAGTGTAGAAGTGCCTCTAAGATATCTCATAATCCATTTAACAGCGATCCAATGCTCCTTACCTGGATTAGATAGAAATCTAGTCACAACACCAACTGCATGAGCAATATCGGGTCTTGTACAAACCATGGCGTACATCAAACTACCCACGGCCGATGCATAAGGAATTTTCATCATCTCAACCTTCTCTTTCTCACTTGAAGGACACTCATTACTACTTAACTTGAAATGGCCTGCAAGTGGAGTACTCACTAGTTTACATGTGCTCATATTGAATCTTTCAAGCACCTTCTCAATATACTTCTCTTGAGATAACAACAATTTCTTATTCTTCCTGTCACGAGTAATTCTTATGCCTAAGATTTGCTTAGCTGGGCCTAGGCTTCCATTGCAAAAGCTTTACTTAACTCATTTTTCAAGCTCTTGATTTTCTTGACATCATGCCCAACAATCAACATATCATCCACATAAAGTAGGAGAATAAGCAAATCATTATCTGATTATATTTTCATAAAGACACAAGAATCAGAGTTTGTCTTATTGTATCCTTGTTCTTTCATGAATAATTCAAACTTCATACACAAGAAGCGGGGAAACAATTCACCACGGCCAAACGCAATCTAGGATCAATTTCTCCCCTAATACTAAATCAACTTAAAATCTCTTAGCCCCAACAACAATCAGCAATGTATAGCCTCACAATATGCAAATATAACGCCGAAATATTAAGTAGACAAAGCACATGACAACATCAAGGATTTAACGTGGAAAATCCAATGCAAGAAAAACCACGGACCGCCCAAAAACATCCACTAATCACCAATAATAGCAGGATACACAAAGTATTCTTCTCTAGTCACACACTAGAGGCTCAACATCAACATTACAATCATCTTTTTCTCACCACATAGGTAGACAAACAAGTTGGGAGCAAGAAAACCTTAACCGCAACTGGAAAATTCGGGGATGGTTCTCCATGAACAAAAACCATCAACTTGTAGCCCTCGGTCTCAGAAACAACATACTGAAATTTGAGCTGATTCCATCAATATTTGGCCTTCGAATCAATGCCGCAAAGTTGCAGCCCTCTTCCTTTCTTGTCTTCTCCCTTGCTTGCAGTTTTCTGTTTCTCTCTCCTCTCTTTTCTTTTTCAACGGATCCACACCTCCATGCATGACACTCCACTTCTTTATGTTTTGTTTTGTTTTCTTTTTTTTCTTTTTATTTAATGCTGGCTGGGCCTCACATGAAGGTGGACCCAGCCAACATTTAATCAGTAGTATCGGAGTCAATTTTCATCTTAGTCTTTCACAAGATCGAGTTGATGGAGTCACGTTACAATTCAGCGTGCTTTTTCTCTTCTCTGATATTTCGGCCTCGTAAGTTGGCGAAACCAGAAACAATCTCCCTCTCGTTTTTCACACTAATTGACGAATCTCCTCAGCTTCGCATGCTGAAACGAACGAGTAAATTTTTAGACGAGTCTTATGAAAATTTCCATATGTTTCGTACTGTGTAGATGAATTTTTATACAGAAGTACATGTCGCTGATCTATAATTCAGATGTCATTGCAAATACCTTTCAAAAGATTGGTAGGTAATGCATGGACCAGAATTCTGTGGATAGCGGCTTTTTAAAATATATATATTTCTCACAACAGTTTTTCTCGTCTGGTGAAGGTATTGAAGTTCTATCTGCATTAGATTTCGTATTTCTCCTTTTTCATAGTCTTCCTACTGGCCAAAATTAGATCGGTTGATGGTTGCTGACTTTATTGATTGTTGGTCCATGTTCTTGGTTATTTGATTCCCGTTATTTGATTCTCAGGGAGACATATACGATCAAAAGAGTCTGTTGAGTGCGATTAAGCAGGTTGATGTGGTAATCTCTACTGTGGGGATAGCACAGCTAGAAGACCAAGAAAGGATTGTTGCAGCCATCAAAGCAGCCGGGAATATCAAGGTTGTGCCATGTCTAGTAATTTCATTTCAAGTTATTATTCTTTGTTTAGCATTTGATTGACAATATACGTTGGTGTTAGTTGTTAGCTTAAGTATTTTCTTCTAGCATGAGCGCATCACGTTCATGTTGTGGGCTCTGCTTTGATGAAATGGGTTTGATTCATTTTTTATTTGTAGACTTCACTTCTTTCCTTTTTTAAATGGTCATGACTTTGTGTAGAAGTCGTCGGTGAAATTTGAGGCTAACTATGTCAAATTCAAGTACCGGACAATGCCGGCTTCACTGTGGTTATGTTTTTTTCCTCTAGGTCATCGAAAAAGTCAAAAGGTTTTAAAAACTCAATATGGATTACAGTCATGTACCCTGCTCTTTGATCGATAATGAGAAACATGAACTACTTAATCCTTCAAATGTGTTTTTGTTCTATTTCTACGCTGAGGAACCAAAAAAAAAAAAAAACAAACAAACAAACAAAAAGAAAGTTTCCCGTAGCGTTACCAAACAACACCTTAATTGGTAGTCTTGATTCACTTAACGATAATTTTTACTCTGTTATAGTCACATATTGAAAAAAAAATAAAAATGAAATATAGTCTCATATAAGTTTGTCTTTATTGTTGCTCTGTTAGAGTCACATATTGAAGAAAAAAGTGAATTCAGTCTCATATAAGTTTGGTTTGTCTTTTTGCCATAACTCATGTAAATTTGTTGGATGAGGGGAATGCACTCTAGTTTTTTGTTGATTTCTCTTCTGAATCAATTATTTTCTATTTAGAGATTCTTGCCTTCAGATTTTGGAAATGATGCGGATCGTAACGATGCTGTGGAGCCCGCAAAAACTGGATATGCTATCAAGGCCAAGATTCGCCGCCTTGTTGAGGCTGAGGGAATCCCTTATACATTTGTGGCTTCTAACTCTTTTGGAAATTTCCACCTTCGGACATTGTCACAGCCCGGGGCTACAACTCCCCCTAGAGATAAAGTTGTCATCTTCGGGGATGGAAATGCAAAAAGTAAGAAGCATTTCGTTGAAATGCGTATTCTAATTAGTTAAGTTTTTTTTTTTTTGTACATTAACAACGAATTAATTACAGTAGTGATCAGAGTGAGAGGCGATTCTTGAAGCTTGATAATTTTAGGGTAATGTCCTTGTCTAGAGATAATGGGGCTCTTACATCCATTAGTCTTCAATTTTAGAGACTAATAAATGATATGATTCTGTTGTGGTTTATCTTGGCATAATACCACCTAGCGGGCAGATCATGAAGGTTCTCTTTATGTATTTGTTTGGGAAAAGAACATATGAATGCATTTGTCTGCATGTTGTCTAATGAATCAGTTTGATAAGATCATTCTTCTTCAAAGTGAGCTGAAAGTAACCCTAGGAAGATAGATGGCTCTGTGATTTATTTATTAGCCAAATTGTAAAACTCTCCCCGTCAATATGCAGCGGTGTTTAACAATGAGGATGACATCGGTACCTATACCATCAAAGCTGTGGATGACCCAAGGACCTTAAACAAAATTTTGTATATCAAACCTCCAGCCAACACCTACTCGATGAATGAGCTCGTGTCTTTGTGGGAGAGAAAGATCGACAAGACCCTAGAGAGGGTGTATGTTCCAGAGGAGCAGGTTCTAAAGAACATTCAAGGTTAGAGATGTATTTCTATTGGATTTAAGTGCTTGAAATCCTCTCTATTCTCTCTGACATTTAAAGCTTGTCCGATCATATTGCAGAGGCAGTGGCTCCGCGCAACCTGTTCTTGGCATTATACCATTCTATCTTCGTGAAAGGAGACCAAACGAACTTCAAGATTGAGCCATCATTTGGAGTGGAAGCTTCGGAGCTCTACCCCGATGTCAAATACATGACTGTGGATCAATGCCTCGATCAGTTTGTTTGATTATCGAAACCGAACATGCTTATAAATTTCTCACATCTCCGTGCAGTAATAAATAATATAGGATGCTGCTTCACAGGATCCTAGTGTGAAATGTCGCTTCTGTTTATCATCACATGGCATGTACAACCCCCAAGTCTGAGGACGCACTATAAAGTATGAATGTTCAATGTGGCGCGTCTCTGCAGTGCTTGGAGAAGTTGCTTCTGTTTTGGAGTTTGATATGGGTTCATGGGCCAATCCAAGCTAACACCAAGACACGGGTTTCTCTATTTTTGTATGTCATATTATCTTTCACGTCTAAAAGAATAACAAGTTAAAACAAGCGTAAACCGACTGTCAAACTTGTCGCAATTTTGAATTATTGTTAATGTTTTGGGGGATTCTTAGAGGCTGCGAGGGAACAAACATGTAGAAAAAGAGGCATGCGCGATGGGTCTCGTAAATTCTTATTCCAAAACCTGATATACTGTGGATTGTTGTCTAACTAAGCATTCGTTTGGTTCAGTCTTCCTAAACCAATTATAAGTCAGGAATTTCCAATGAAAAACATATTAAGTAACGTATTTTTTGAGAAAGTAACAGTCAACAACATCCGGTTTTGCGCTTTCTCCCCCACCGAGGGGGGAGGGGTTCGAAATCCCGCATCCCCATTGCACGACTCACCCATGGCTAGGTCTGTGGTGGTGGCCTAGTTCGCTTCGGGTTTACCCCGC
Source organism: Eucalyptus shirleyi (assembly GCA_017140165.1). Classification (NCBI taxonomy): domain Eukaryota; kingdom Viridiplantae; phylum Streptophyta; class Magnoliopsida; order Myrtales; family Myrtaceae; genus Eucalyptus; species Eucalyptus shirleyi. The sequence continues at coordinate 74,266 of CM029454.1, forward strand.
TGGCTGCCGGCTGTTCGGAGGTTCCCAAATCACCCAAAAAAAAAAAAAAAAAAAAAATCTGTTTCTAACAAGAGAGTTATCATTTTTGAATTTTGTAAAGAACACGCAGCCTATCATAAATCAGAACTGTTGATTTATTTTCTATCTCAATGGAGGTTTGGTCGACACAATAATCAATTTTCTCGATCAAATTTAGACAACTTTTGGTAAGTCAAGTTGTTATTTCAAAAAATTTCACGTCATGTACTCATTCTCCACCGTAAATTTCTTCCGCCTTTCGTTGTCCACTTTTGTGTGCACTCATTTTCTGAGCGAAGGATGATGGTGGTGGGAAAGTCAATTCACCGAAAAGACAATTATGCCCTTTTGGAATAAAAATAAAATGACGATTCATCTCGATGCGTGCCACCAGGCAACAACAGTTGCAGCATGAGACAAAGCAAGTTCGCCGGGAAGAACCGTGCCTCCGCCGTAAAAGAACCCTCCGAGATGGCCGAGAAGAGCAAAGTGCTGGTGATTGGAGGCACTAGATACATTGGAAAGTTCGTCGTGAAGGTGAGTGCTAAGTCCGGTCACCCTACCTTCACTCTCGTGAGGGAGTCCGCTCTCTCCGACCCCACCAAGGCTGAAATGGTCGAAGATTTCAATAGCTCAAGCATCAATATATTCCAGGTGAGTAGTTATTCCCATGCGGTTGCGTTCGTTCGCCGTTCTGAGAAATGTTTTTATCAGTAGGATCGGAGTTGATTTTTATATCTATCTCTCACTTGATCGAGTTGATGGAGTCACATTACAATATGGCGTTGTTCTTTCCCTTCTCTGATATTTTGTCTTTGTGCATGGTTGAAATCAGAAATCACGTTCCTCTCCTCTTTCAAATGCCTAACGAAATTTCAGCTTTGCATGATGATGTGAACGTGCACATTTTCAAAAAAAATCTTGTGGAAACTTCGATATGCTTTAGCTGTTTCTGAGACAACTATAGCTACGTGGCTGCGCTTTGCTGTGTAGACAAATCTTGCAGATGATTGCCAACTTCATTGATCATTTGTCCATGCTTTTAGTTATTTGATTCTTAGGGAGACATATACAATCAAGAGAGTATTGTGATTAAGCAAGTAGATGTGGTAATCTCTGCTATGGGGTGAGCACATGTGAAGGACCAAGACATGATTGTTGCTGCTATTAAAGCAACTGCGAATATCAAGGTGGTGTTGTGCCTAGTAATTTCATTTCAAGTTCTTATTGTTGGTTTTGTTAGGGAAATCCCTTATGATGTTTTGAAGATAACAAAATAAATCAAAGGCTACTAACATGTTTAATGGTTAAGTAATAGACCATGCAGATGATAGAACATGTAAAGGATATTGTCAAAGTGTGAAGACGGCTAGAAGACTGAACGTAACATATGTCCAAAGTATATTATGAAGATTTCTAGATTTCTGTGTCAAAGTCTGAAGACTGCCAGACTTTAGTGTCAAAGTATGTTCTACATCCAAGTCTGTCAACTCTGACTAATTCCAGACTGAACGTGAATGCTGAACCAGAAGACAGACTCTATACTAAAGCTAAACCAAAAGATAGACTCTATTCTAAAGTTGAACTGGGTACAGACCTTAAAGCTAAATCTGTTCAGAAGCAAATATGTTCAGACTCAGATTGTAAAGTCTATTACTCTCAGACTTTACATTCAGATTCGACAGAACGTAACTCAAGCCCAATCATATAACGGCTAGTGATCTGGTTTGGATTCCACATCAAGATTGATTTGATTGACTCAATCTATTTTATTGACGATTGGATCTTGAAGATAAGAACTTTCTATACGAAGAAGCTTTACTTATGGAAACTAAGATTTCATTTGTATGGGCGATCGGAATCAATTTGGGATTCTACCTTTGTCACTCAACGGCTACCAAATCTTCTAGATACAGAGCTGTCCAATGGGTATATTGGAAGACGATTCTCTGGGATACTGTCCAATGGGTAGTTTGGAAGTTGATGAGTATTTAAGGAGATGAAGGACCGATGAGCAAGAAAGAGATAAAGCGTAGAATTTATAATTCCAAAGTCTGAGCGACCTTCGATCATACACTTGTCTTTGGAGAGCTTAAACGTTTGTGATCGTGAGAGAAATAACAAAGGAGTGACTTAGTGAGATAGTGTAATCTACTACTAAGTGTTTGCACTCGAAGTTGTAATCTCTTATTGATTGCATAGTGGAATCCAGCCAAGAAGGCTGTTAGCGTGGGAGAGTGGACATAGGCTTGGATTAAGCCGAACCACTATAAATCTTGTATTCTTATTCTCTTCCCTAACTCCTTTGTTTTACTCAAAGTTTATTTTATTCCGCATATATTTGCCAAGATTTATTTTACACATATTCACCCCCTCTAGGTGTTCATACTAGCACTCTCAATTGGTATCAGAGCCAAGTGCTCGGTTTATAAAAGTGTCTTTACTTTTGAGCTAAAGATTCTTTATGGCTAGTATGTTGGCACCAGGACTTATGGAAGGGCAAAGCAACACAAGGCCACCATATTTTGATGGAAAGGAATACGACGTGTGGAAGAACAAAATAAAAGCATTCTTAAGATCCAGAGATCCCTAGCAATGGGATGTTGTGGAAAGAGGAATCAACCCCATTGCTGCGTCTACATCAAATAAGAATAGCAAAGACAAAGAAACCAAACTCCCCGCTCCTATGTCTCGGACGGAGATGTCCAAAAGAGAAGCTTTTGATGCGAAAGCAATTTATTCTTTATATTACGCTTTGTCTCCTACTGAATATAACAGAATCTCTTCATGTGAAACAGCAAAAGAAGTTTGGGATAAACTTCATGTTATATATGAAGGGACCGATCGTGTAAAAGAGACAAAAGTAAACTTCTTACTCGGCAAATATGAATCCTTCAAGATGAAGCAAGGAGAGTCGATTGGAGATATGTTTAATCATTTTACAGAAATTGTAAATAGTTTGGCATATCAAGGTCATCCAATTTCTTCCCTATTGAAGGTCAACAAACTCTTGCGAGGTCTCTCAAAAGATTGGAACCATGTCAAGATCTCAATCCGGGAGACTCAAAGGATTATGTCACTCACCGTTGATGAATTGATCGGCACTCTTCAATCCTATGAAGTGGAACAAATCAACAATGAAGATCCCGAATGTAAGAAGTCCATTGCTTTAATATCTAATGCTGTTTTTGATAAAACAGACTTAGAAAATGACATGGACGATGAAGAACTTGCCTTTATGGTCAAGAAATTCAAAAAGCCAAGTAGAAAATGAAGGAAATTCGATGGAAGAAAATACAAGCAAAATGGCCAGAAAAGAACAATAAAAGAAGATGATGAGCAAAGAAATTTATGCTTGATGGCACATTCAGAATCTGAATCTGACTCAGACACAAACTCAGAATCAAAGTCTGACTTAGACACGGACTCAGAATCCGATGAGGAAATCGAGATTATAAAGGAAGAGAAGAATGAGAGTTTGGTAAGGAATGTATATTTTTTTTATTCTCAATTTAATTTGGGCAATAATTTTCATTATACTTGATATTCGATATATCCTTGGTTGATTGAGATTTTATAATGATCATATTTTGCTTTATTGAAGAAAGAATCGTATGATTTGTTTTTGTGATTTGTAAATTGAGATTTGATTATTTGAGATAATTCATATTATTTTGTCTAATTTTATACTTCAGATTTAATCATATTTTGCAAAGTGAAAATTCTGTTTTACGTGATGGTGCAAGATATTCTTAGATATTCAAAGATTTCATTCTCCCTGATTTTATTGTGCTTTGACTAAGTGAGAATTTATTTTTCAAGATATCATTGTGCATAATATTCTTTCTTTGAATACTCTGTTATGATGAATTAAGAAAGAATATTTGATTATGGAGATTTTCTATTTTGCTCTAACGTCAAGGAAGGAGCCAAATTAATGGATACCAAAAAGGGAAATGAGTTGATTGCAGGAAATTCAATAAGGCAAGAATGATTACAAATCTACGCAGATTTTGGAGCAATAAAAAAAGAATTTCAGGCGAAGATTGGTAATATTTTTATTAATTAATGGTATATTTGAAACATATACGCGGGTAAGAGAAATTTTTTCCCACCTTGCAAATTTCTACGTGCATTTATCATGATTTTGGATGATTGTTTATTGCGAATATCTTTTGTTATAATTATAAGGTATTGTAATTTTGGCACGTGATAGAAATATCTATTTTCCTTTCGCAAAATGCATGTCTGAAATTTCTGCTCAGGGAAATCTCTTTGATCTTAAAAGATATTACTGCATATTCATGGATATTCTTGCTATATTCTTAGAAGATATATTCGATCTAGCAAGTTTGATATGCAAATCAAAGGAATATATTACATGACATTTTTGCAAAGATGGTTATCCATTATACAAGATTTTGCAGGTGACAAAAGAATATTCCATGTGAATTTTGGAAAGCTCGATTAGATAATCATGGTGATTCTATTCTATCTTCTGGAGGTTCAAAAATTCTATTCCTTGTGCAAAATTTTTGCTTGTTAAGGAAATCCCTTATGTGTTGTACGTAAGGTTGAATACTTCTGAATTTTAATATTTGATAATTTTATATATGCTATTCAATTTATTTATTTGAAGAAAGGGCATTATATATTATGTGGATATTATTTGTGGAAAAAGTTTGTTAAGTTGATGCAGGTTGAATTTGAGAAGAGCTTGATTGAAGAAAATAAATTTTTGCATCGAATTTCAAAATCAAGTGATCGTTGCAGATGTTGTTGCTACAAAGAAATTACTGGAAAAATATTCTGTTCAATGTGCACAAGCAACAATTGTTTCTATTCGCAAATATTGTCATGATGATAGGGGGAGAAATCAAATCCAAAAGAAAAGGAAAAGAATCGTGATCATCTCAAAAATGCAACAAATTGAGGGGGAGCTTTGATCAATTTTGGAAAAATCTTTTTGAATTGATCGTGATCTTATTATGGATGGAATGAAAGGTAAATGTCTCAGAATTTGTTCAAAAAATCCGGTTAGTGCATCTTTTATTACCTTTTATCATTAACAAATCCCTTACTAATATTATTATTTAATTATAACAAAAAGGGTACGTGAATTTCATGATGCATCTGTGATTTTTATTGGATATTTGCTGATATATATGATCGAAGTAAGCTATATTGCATATCTTTAATATTCTACTTGTTTTATAAAAGCTTATCTTTTTGGAAATTATATGTCATTTTATATTCTCTACGTGAATCTATTGTTATCGCTTTTTGATTATGACAAAAAGGGAGAGAATATATGATTATGCATATGTGTTGATTGGTTGATATTATTGCATAATATTGAGCTGTGATTATTTTTCTATATATTGTTATGCTCGATCTATTTGCTATCTTATGATATCCTTTGATTTAAATTAATATTTTTAAAAGCATGTTTACAAATCTGCATATTCAGATTCAGAGATTGTTTTGCCATCATCAAAAAAGGGGAGATTGTTAGGGAAATCCCTTATGATGTTTTGAATATGACAAAATAAATCAAAGGCTACTAACATGTTTAATGGTTAAGTAATAGACCATGCAAATGATAGAACATGTAAAGGATATTGTCAAAGTGTAAAGACGGCCAGAAGACTGAACGTAACATATGTCCAAAGTATATTATGAAGATTTCTAGACTTCTGTGTCAAAGTCTGAATACTGCCAGACTTTAGTATCAAAGTATGTTCTACATCAGAAGTCTGTCAACTCTGACTAATTCCAAACTGAACGTGAATGCTGAACCAGAAGACAGACTCTATGCTAAAGCTGAATTAAAAGATAGACTCTATTCTAAAGTTGAACTGGGTACAGACCTTAAAGCTAAATCTGTTCAGAAGCAAATATGTTCAGACTCAGATTGTAAAGTCTATTGCTCTCAGACTTTACATCCATATTCGACAGAACGTAACTCAAGCTCAATCATATAACGGCTAGTGATCTGGTTTGGATTCCACATCAAGATTGATTTGATTGACTCAATCTATTTTATTGACGATTGGATCTTGAAGACAAGAACTTTCTATACGAAGAAACTTTACTTATGGAAACTAAGATTTCGTTTGTATGGGCGATCGGAATTAATTTGGGATTCTACCTTTGTCACTCAACGGCTACCAAATCTTCTAGATACAGAGCTGTCCAATGGGTATATTGGAAGACGATTCTCCGGGATACAATCCAACGGTTAGTTTGGAAGTGGAGGGGTATTTAAGGAGATGAAGGACCGATGAGCAAGAAAGAGATAAAGCGTAGAATTTATAATTCCAAAGTATGAGCAACCTTCAATCATACACTTGTCTTTGGAGAGCTTAAACGTTTGTGATCGTGAGAGAAATACCAAATGAGTGACTTAGTGAGATAGTGTGATTTACTACTAAGTATTTGCACTTGAAGTTGTAATCTCTTATTGATTGCATAGTGGAATCCAGCCAAGAAGGCTGTTAGCATGGGAAAGTGGACGTAGGCTTGGATTAAGCCGAACCACTATAAATCTTGTATTCTTATTCTCTTCCCTAACTCATTTGCTTTACTCGAAATTTATTTTATTCCGCATATATTTGCCAAGATTTATTTTTACACCTATTCACCCCCTTTAGGTGTTCATACTAGCACTCTCAGGTTTAGTATTTGACTAATGGGTGTTAGCTTGATTCTTGTCTTACTGGTTTAGGTGCATCGCGATCTCCTTGCGAGCTTTGCTTTAATGAAATGGGATGGATGGACTTATCTATCTGTAGACTTCAACTTCTTTCTTTTTAAAATGGTCATAACCTTGTGTAGAAGTCATCAGTGAAATTCAAGAGTAACTATTTTGAATTCAACTATAGGAGAGCATGGGAAACATGAACTAATTAATCCTTGCAATGGTACTTAGTAGTTGTCGCTGCTTTGGGTGGTCGACAGTCAATGGCGAGTGGAACTCAGCATGCTCACAAAAGGCATTCGTCTTACCTGATATCTTGTTACTTGTGAAAGTGTCCAAGCAAGTAGAATGTCTGCCTATTCTATACTTGGCAGAGTTATTTGGCTACTGCTCTATTTCTTCTATTTTTCTTATAGCACTTGGGGTCGACTTTGCTGAATTGCTGAATTTATTGATTCACTTATGATCACTTTCTACTATGTTATAGTAACTTATTGAAACAACTCAAATTCAATCTCATATAAGTCTGTCTTCCTTTTTTCGTGGGAACTCATACATGTTTTTTGGTTAAGGGGAATATGCTCTAAATTTTTTCTGCTTTCTAACAAAAATGTTTCTTCTAATTTCATTGTGTTTATTTTTAGAGATTCTTGCCTTCAAAGTTTGTAAATGACTTGGATCGCGTCCATGCTATGGAGCCAGCAAAAGCTATTCTTGCCATCAAGGGCAAGATCCGCCGCATTGTCAAGGCCGAGGGAATCCCTTGATAGGGCTAGTAAGAGCATCTAGAGGGGAGTGAATGGGTGATCAAAAAAGTTTTTGCAAAACTTAACAGATTAATTCGTCTTTTGAGAATAATAAACTGAAGATGTAAAAGACTATAAACAGTTATATAAAAATATGAATTAAAATAAAGAGATTAGGGAGAGAGAGTCGAAACACAAGATTTATAGTGCTTCGGCTCAGACCAAGCCTACGTCCACTCTCCCGCACTGATAGCCTACTGGCTGGATTCTACTAAGAACCAAAAGAGATTTTATAGCCTCACCTCCTTGATTCCATAGTATAGAAACTCTGCTACACTTCCTCAAGATCTCACAAGTATTTAATCTCTCTTTTGAGTACAATTTGAGCTCAACGATTAAAACAGCAAAGACTAGGAGCTTCAGACTTTGGAATTTTTCTTTCACACACACACTCGAATAACTTAAGTTTCTTCCTTATATATTCCTCAATGCCTTCATAACCGTTGGCACCTTCCAAAGGAGTTTTTCCAATCTACCCATTGCACAAAATCAATTAACAAGATCTCAAGTTATTAAAGGAATGTGATGATAGCCCAACAATCCTACTCGCCCATACAATCACTAGGTTTCCATAAGTAGAACCTTCAAGTATACTTCGCTAATCAACAGATCTAATTATCCGAATTGATTTCAATAAGAATAACTGATCACGAGATGCTCTCTCCAGTCGTGAGATCTTTCTCAACTGTACGAACCAAATCCTTAAAGATATACTCACATCTGGATAAGTCTTCTTTATCGAATAAAATTTTTTCTTTGTCGGTCTAGAAACTATCAGTTTGGGTAGACTTTAAATCTTGAGTTTGGAGGTCTTCAGACTTTGACAATAAAGTCTACAAGTTTTTAGACTAAACTGATGGAAATGTTTTGTCAACTTCAAAACAAATAAAGAAGTTTTCTCCAACATCCCTCATACCTATGTGTGTTGTAATAGTTTTGCAAGCTACATCCTATCGACATTGGCACAGCTTGGGGCTATAGCTCCGCCTAGAGATAAAGTTGTCATCTCAAGAGATGGAAAATGTGAAAGGTAAGAAGCAATCTATTGAAATGTTTCACATTTTAAGCCGTTGAGATTTCTATACATCTTTCACGATTCAATTATGATAGCAATCAGAGTGAGGAGCAGTTCTTGTAGCTTGAGAATTCCAAGCAACTTCCTTGTCTAGAGATCTTGGGCCTTTTGCATCCATTAGTCTTCAATTTAGGGTGCCTAACCCCTCACTTCAGCAATTTTGAGTAGGTTTTCTTATGATCCTTAGAGCGGAAAACACTCGCTCCCTCACCATGAACATTTGTAGCCACTCCCATCCTAGGCTGAAAATGTGTGAACATATCACGCTCCAATCCTCAGGCACGCACATATCCTTCTACTTGATCGATTTTAGAATGCAATATCCCAGAACTAAGTATCGTCAACCCTTTCATTGGTTAAGCACATGTTGAAACAGTTATAAATCCCTAGACAATAAAATAATGGGATAGAATAGCAATGCCATATTTTTCATATTGAAACTCATAACCAAACTTTTATACATAACACAATCCAGAGTACTTCACAACTATTCACAACTTTTAAGCTTCATTATATCCACACATAAAGAGGGTTCACAAAAAGAGGATAGGCTCTCAATCCTCATCTGGGTTGTAATCAAGATCATCATTGGGGTTCTCCTCCTAGTACTCTCCTTTGGGTTCTTTCTCCTCAGGCTCCTCATTAGGGTCCTAAAATGTTGTCCTATAACTGGGATGAGACTACGTCTCAGCAAGTTCTACCCCACTAAGACTCGATTAGGAAACCAATACACCACATGGTTGCTTAAGCACAGCACGAGTCAGAAGACTTACCTTGGCATTAGTCCCAACCTACCATTTAAGGTTATACACATATGCTTCATATTTCACATCAAACAATCAATCAAATCACAACATCAGATCAAATCATTGATCAATCGATCTAGTCGATTATGTGTTAGACATACTACTTCAGGGTAATTTCACCCCACTCCGCATAACCTCCAATGGTGCACTTAGTCACAGAGTTTCATCAATGCTCTCGAGCGTCGTTTTCGCCAAGGTGACATATGCAATGGACAGCACTCGTGCGTTCTTTAAGGCACCATCTTCACTAGTAATATTCTTATCACCGAACCATGTATGTCCATAATGATGCATATAATAAATAGAACTCATGCATTCTTTAAGGCGCTGCTTTCACTAGTAATTTCCTTATCACCAAACCATGTATGTCTATACTGATGCAGGTAATAGATAGCACTCATGCGTTCTTTAAGGCACCATTTTCACCAATAATATTCTCATCACCGAACCATGTATGTCAATAATGATGCATATAGTAGACAGCACTCATGCGTTCTTTAAGGCACCGTTTTCACCAATAATTTCCTTATCACCGAACCAGGTATGTCTATACTGATGCAGGTAATAGACAGCACTTGTGCATTCTTTAATGCGCCACTTTCACTAGTGATATCCTTATCACCGAACCACGTATGTCTATACCTCATACTTGATCGGTCTCAGCCAAGAGTATTCCCAATTTACTCTCATGATTCTTTCCACTTTACAACTCATCAAGGCATTATCAATGCTAAATAATCATACTCGGCCATCTACCAATCAATCACTCAATTTCACTCAATTTCAATCGATTTAGGAATGAATCCTCAAATTGCACCAATCAATTAAATTCAGTACAATGTATAGCTCAAATAAATAAATGGATTGCACCACGATAATCAGCATGAAATTCTGATCACCGACCATCCCAAGTGAATTTTCGGAAAATAAATAATTTAATTAATTTTAAAAATTAATAATTAATTACTAAAAATTCAATTTAGGCCTGTAATGCCTGATTGAAGCCCGAAACGGGCCGGGAAAATTCCTAAGATGCATTCAATAAATAGTATAGGCAATTCTCTAGCTAAGTACACTAACCACCTAGCTAATATGCAATGCAATTAACTAATAATCACTAATCCATTCTAATCTAACCACCTAACCCTACTTAATTAACACTAATCAACCCTTAAGCATAATTAGTCTACTAAGCAAGGATTAGTGAGATTACTCACTTGATTAAAAGTGAGGACTGGGACACCGCGATGGCGACATGACAGCGGCCGAAATTCACGACAATTGTATTTAACAATGACATTAGATATTTGACATTGATTTCTTACCATGTTTTCATGCACGCAGACAGTTCATGCAAGGAAGGAGTGAATACAAGGTATGTTTGTATGAGACTGACATTGCAAGCTTCCACACCTAATTCATTTTTTATTGGTGGGCTGATTGTCTAGTTGCCCTTTTTTTTCTTTCTTATCTGTGGAGACTATCAGTGCGTGTGGCCTAATTCTTGAGATCTCTCCTTCCTCGTCAGCCTAAGTTGAGTTTTGGCATTATTTGAGTGAGCCTTCAGCCTCATGTCTTTTTTGGTCTTTGTAATCCTAATCTACACCAGAAGACAAGTAATTTGGCCCCGCCTCCACGTCCTTGCAATGCTCCTCACAATCTCTTGTCCGTTCTTCAACATTTCTCAAAAGGACAACATTTCTATATTTTGAGCTTTGCAACATACTGCTCTATATTCCTTATCTTCATAGAGAAGTTAAATCTAACCAAACAAATGCTTTTGGAGTCCACTTATCTATGTCATTTCCCCATGCCGAGGTCTACAGTGAAAATACTGAAAAGGAATTTTGTTTGGAACAAGAAGGAATTTTCTGTGCTGAGTCTCTGTTTCCTAAATTTAGCCGACTTTCAGTGTATCAGGATCTCCAAAATATTAAATCTAACCAAAATAATGCATTTGCAGTCTACTTATCCTTGTTGTTTCCCCCTCCCAAGGTCAAAAGTGAAAATACCGAAAATGAATTTTTTAGGGAACACGAGGGAATTTTCTGTGCCGAGTCTCCGTTTCCTAAATTCAGCTGACTATCAGGGTATCGGGATATCCAAAATATTAAATATGACCGGAATAATGCTTTTGGAGTCCATTTATCCATGCCATTTCTCCATGTCGAGGTCTACAGTGAAAATACCGAAAATGAATTTTTTGTGGAACACAAGGGAATTCTCTGTGCCAAGTCTTCCGTTTCCTGAATTCAGCCAACTCTCAGGGTATCAGGATCTCCAAAATATTAAATATGACTGAACTAATGCTTTTGGAGTCCACTTATCCATGCCATTTCCCCTTCCCAAGGTTGATACTGAAAATATTGAAAATGAATTTTTTGTGGAACACGAGGGAATTCTCTGTGCCGAGTCTCCGTTTCCTGAATTCAGCCAACTCTCAGGGTATCAAGATCTCCAAAATATTAAATCTGACCGAACTAATGCTTTTGGAGTCCACTTATCCATGCCATTTCCCCTTCCCAAGGTTGATAGTGAAAATATCGAAAATGAATTTTTTGTGGAACACGAGGGAATTTTCTATGCCAAGTCTCCGTTTCCTGAATTCAGCCGACTTTCAGGATATCGGGATCTCCAAAATATTAAATCTAACCAAACTAACGCTTTTGGAGTCCACTTATCCATGTCATTTGCCCATGCCAAGGTCTACAGTGAAAATACCTAAAGGGAATTCTTTATGGAACATGAGAGAATTTTCTGTGCCGAGTCTTCGTTTTCTAAATTCTGCCGACTTTCAGGGTATCAGGATCTCCAAAATATTAAATCTGAGTTGAATAATACTTTTGGAGTCCACTTATCCATGACATTTCCCCATGCCGAGGTCTATAGTGAAAATACCGAAAATGAATTTTTTATGGAATACGAGTGAATTTTCTGTGCCGAGTCTCCGTTTCCTGAATTCAACCGACTTTCAGGATATCGAGATTGCCAAAATATTAAATCTGACCACACTAATACTTTTGGAGTCCACTTATCCATTCCATTCCCCATGCCGAGGTCTATAGTGAAAATACCGAAAAGGAATTTTTTAAGGAACACGAGGGAATTTTCTATGCCGAGTTTGCATTTCCTAAATTCAGCCGACATTCAGGGTATCGGGATCTCCAAAATATTAAATCTGACCAGAATAATGCTTTTGGAGTCCACTTATGCATGCCATTTCCCCATGCCGAGGTCTATATTGAAAATACCGAAAATGAATTTTTTACGGAACAAAAGGAAATTTTCTGTGCCGAGTCTGCATTTCCTAAATTCAGCCGACTTTCAGGGTATCGGGAACTCCAAAATATTAAATTTGACTGCACTAATGCTTTTGGAGTCCACTTATCCGTGCCATTTCCCCATGCCAAGGTCTACAATGAAAATACCGAAAAGGAATTTTTTATGGAACACGAGGGAATTTTTGTGCCGAGTCTGCATTTCCCAAATTCAGCCAACTTTCAGGGTATCAAGATCTCCAAAATATTAAATCTAATTGGAATAATTCTTCTAGAGTCCACTTATCCATGCCATTTCCCCTTACCGAGGTCTACAGTGAAAATACCAAAAAGGAATTTTTTATGGAACAGGAGGGAATTTTCTTTGCCCAGTCTCCGTTTCCTAAATTCAGCCGACTTTCAGGGTATCGAGATCCCCAAAATATTAAATCTAACCGCACGAATGCTTTTGGAGTCCACCTATCCATGCCATTTCCCCATGCTGAGGTCTACAAGGAAAACACCGAAAAGGAATTTTTTATGGAACACGAGTGAATTTTCCGTGCCGAGTCTCTGTTTCCTGAATTTAAATGACTTTCAGAGTATCGGGATCGCCAAAATATTAAATCTGACCGCACTAATGCTTTTGGAGTCCACTTATCCAAGCCATTTCCCCATGCCGAGGTCTACAGTGAAAATACCGAAAATGTATTTTTTATGGAACACGAGGGAATTTCCTGTGCCGAGTCTCCGTTTCCTAAATTCTGCCGACTATCAAGGTATCGGGATCTCCATAATATTAAATATGACTGGAATAATGCATTTGGAGTCCACTTATCCATGCCATTCCCCATGCGGAGGTCTATAGTGAAAATACCAAAAAGGAATTTTTTATGGAACACCAGTGAATTTTCTGTGCCGAGTCTCCATTTCCTGAATTCAGCCAACTTTCAAGGTATCGAGATCGCCAAAATATTAAATCTGACCGCACTAATGCTTTTGGAGTCCACTTATCCATGCCATTTCCCCATGCCAAGGTCTACAGTGAAAATACCGAAAATGAATTTTTTATGGAACACGATAGAATTTTCTGTGCCAAGTCTCCGTTTCCTAAATTCAGCTGACTATCAAGGTATCGGGATCTCCATAATATTGAATCTGACTGGAATAATGCCTTTGGAGTCCACTTATCCATGCTATTTCCCCATGCCGAGGTCTATAGTGAAAATTCCAAAAAGGAATTTTTTGTGGAACACGAGCGAATTTTCTGTGCCCAGTCTCCATTTCCTGAATTCAGCCGACTTTCAGGGTATCGAAATCGCCAAAATATTAAATCTGACCGCACTAATGCTTTTGGAGTCCACCTATCCATGCCATTTCCCCATGCTGAGGTCTACAAGGAAAATACCAAAAAGGAATTTTTTATGGAACACGAGGGAATTTTCTATGCCGAGTTTGCATTTCCTAAATTCAACCGCCTTTCATGATTTCGGGATCTCCAAAATATTAAATCTGACTAGAATAATGCCTTTGGAGTCCACTTATCCATGCCATTTCCCCGTCCCAAGGTCATCAGTGAAAATACCGAAAATGAATTTTTTATGGAATACGAGTGAATTTTTTGTGCCGAGTCTCCGTTTCCTGAATTCAGCCAACTTTCAAGGTATCAGGATCTCCAAAATATTAAATCTGACTGAACTAATGCTTTTGGAGTCCACTTATCCATGTTATTTCCCCATGCCGAGGTCTAAAGTGAAAATACCGAAAGGGAATTTTTTATGGAACACGAGAGAATTTTCTATGCCGAGTCTTCGTTTCCTAAATTCAACCGACTTTCAGGGTATCGAGATCTCCAACATATTAAATCTGATTGGAATAATGCTTTTGGAGTCCACTTATCCATGCCATTTCCCCATGCCGAGGTCTACAGTGAAAATACCGAAAAGGAATTTTTTATGGAACACGAGGAATTTTCTGTCCCCAACGTTCGTTTCCTGAATTCAGCCAACTTTCAGGGTATCGGGATACCCAAAATATTAAATTTGAACGAACTAATGCTTTTAGAGTCCACTTATCCACGTCATTTCCCCATGCCGAGGTCTACAGTGAAAATACCTAAAGGGAATTTTTTATGGAACACGAGGGAATTTTCGATGCCGAGTCTCCGTTTCCTAAATTCAACCGACTTTCATGGTATCAAGATCTCCAAAATATTAAATGTGACTGAAATAATGCTTTTGGAGTCCACTTATCCATGCCGTTTCCCCCTCCCGAGGTCTGCTGTGAAAAAACCAAGAAGAATTTTTAATGGAACACCAGGGAATTTTATTTGCCGAGTCTCCGTTTCTGGATTTCAGCCGGCTTTCAGGGTATCGAGATCTCCAAAATATTAAATCTGATCGAAATAATGCTTTTGGAGTCCACTTATCCATGTTATTTCCCCATGCCGAGGTCTAATTTTTTTTTATGGAACACGAGAGAATTTTCTTTGCCTAGTCTTCTTTCCGTTTCAACCGACTTTCGGGGTATCGAGATCTCCAACATATTAAATCTGATTGGAATAATGCTTTTGAGTCCACTTCAAGATATCGAGATCCCCAAAATATTAAATCTAACCGCACGGGATACCCAAAATAATGCTTTTGGAGTCCACTTATCCATGCCATTTCCCCATGCTAAAAAGGAATTTTTTATGAGGTCTACAAGCAAAAAATACCGAAAAGGAATTTTTTCCCCATGGAACACAAGGGAATTTTCTAGGAACCGAGTTTTCTAGGCCGTTTTCGTAAATTCAACCGACTTTCATGATATCGGGATCTCCCAAATATTAAATCTAACTAGAATAATGCCTTTGGAGTCCAATTATCCATGCCATTTCCGCCTCCCAAGGTCGTCAGTGAAAATACCAAAATGGAATTTTTTATGGAATACGAGGGAATTTTCTATGCCAAGTCTCCGTTTCCTAAATTCAACCGACTTTCAGGGTATCGAGATCTCCAAAATAATAAATCTAACCGGAATAATGTTTTTGGAGTTCACTTATGCATGGCATTTCCCCATGCCAAGGTCTATAATGAAAATACCGAAAATGAATTTTTTACGAAACACAAGGGAATTTTCTATGCCCAGTCTGCATTTCCTAAATTCAGCCGACTTTCAGGGTATCGGGAACTCCAAAATATTAAATCTGATCGCACTAATACTTTTGGAGTCAACTTATCCATGCCATTTCCCCATGCCGAGGTCTACAGTGAAAATACCAAAAATGAATTTTTTATGGAACACAAGGGAATTTTCTGTGCCGAGTCTCCGTTCCCTAAATTTAGCCGACTATCAAGGTATCGGGATCTCCATAATATTAAATCTGACTAGAATAATGCCTTTGGAGTCCACTTATCCATGCCATTTCCCCATGCCGAAGTCTACATTGAAAATACCAAAAAGGAATTTTTTATGGAACACGAGGGAATTTACTGTGCAGAGTCTGCATTTCCCAAATTCAGCCGACTTTCAGGGTATCGGGATCTCGAAAATATTAAATATGACTGGAATAATACTTTTGGAGTCCACTTATCCATGCCATTTCCCCTTCCCAAGGTCGACAGTGAAAATATCGAAAAGGAATATTTTGTGGAACACGAGGGAATTTTCTATGCCGAGTCTCTGTTTCCAGAATTCAGCCGACTTTTAGGGTATCAGGATCTCCAAAATATTAAATCTGACCGAACTAATACTTTTGGAGTCCACTTATCCATGCCATTTCCCCATGCCGAGGTCAACAGTGAAAATACCGAAAATGAATTTTTTTACGGATCACGAGGGAATTTTCTGTGCTGACTCTGCATTTCCTAAATTCAGCCAACTTCAAGGTATCGGGATCTCCAAAATATTAAATCTGACCACACTAATGCTTTTGGAGTCCACTTATCCATGCCATTTCCCCATCTCCATAATATTAAATCTTACTAGAATATTGCCTTTGGAGTCCACTTATCCATGCCATTTCCCCATGCCGAGGTCTACATTGAAAATACCAAAAAGGAATTTTTTAGGGAACACGAGTGAATTTTCTGTGAGGTCTACATCAAGGTATCGGGATCTCCATGAAATATGCCCACTTATGAAAATAATTTTTTATGGAACGAGGGAATTTTCTGTGCCGAGTCTCCGTTTCCTAAATTTAGCCAACTTTCAAGGTATCGAGATCGCCAAAATATTAAATCTGACCGCAAGGTATCGGGATCTCCAATAATATTAAATCTTAATTTTTTGTGGATTAGAATATTGCCTTTGGAGTCCACTTATCCATGCCATTTCCCCATGCCGAGGTCTACATTGAAAATACCAAAAAGGAATTTTTTAGGGAACACGAGTGAATTTTCTGTGCCGAGTCTCCGTTTCCTGAATTCAGCCGACTTTCAAGGTATCGGGATCGCCAAAATATTAAATCTGACCACACTAATGCTTTTGGAGTCCACTTTTCCATGCCATTCCCCATGCCGAGGTGTACAGTGAAAATACCAAAAAGGAATGTTTTATGGAACACGAGAGAATTTTCTGTACCGAGTCTCCTTTTTCTAAATTCAGCCAACTATCAAGGTATCGGGATCTCCATAATATTAAATCTGACTTGAATAATGCCTTTGGAGTCCACTTATCCATGCCATTTACCCATGCCGAGGTCTAAAGTGAAAATACCAAAAGGAATATTTTATGGAACACAAGTGAATTTTCTATGCCGAGTCTCCGTTTCCTGAATTCATCCGACTTTCAGGGTATTAGGATCGACAAAATATTAAATCTCACCACACTAATGCTTTTGGAGTCCACTTATGGATGTCATTTCCCCATGCCGAGGTCTATAATGAAAATACCAAAAATGAATTTTTTACGGAACGCGAGAGCATTTTCTTTGCCGAGTCTGCATTTCCTAATTTCAGCCGACTTTCTGGGTATCATGAACTCCAAAATATTAAACCTGACCGCACTAATGCTTTTGGGGGCCACTTATCCACGCCATTTCCCCATGCCAAGGACTACAGTGAAAATACCAAAAATGAATTTTTTACGGAACACGAGGAAACTTTCTGGGCCAAGTCTGCATTTCCTAAATTTAGCCGACTTTGAGGGTATTGTGAACTCCAAAATATTAAATATGACTGGAATAATGCTTTTGGAGTTCACTTATGCATGGCATTTCCCCATGCCGAGGTCTATAATGAAAATACCAAAAATGAATTTTTTACGGAACACAAGGGAATTTTCTATGCCCAGTCTGCATTTCTAAATTCAGCCGACTTTCAGGGTATCGGGAACTCCAAAATATTAAATCTGACTGGAATAATGCTTTTGGAGTTCACTTATGCATGGCATTTCCCCATGCCGAGGTCTATAATGAAAATACCGAAAATGAATTTTTTACGGAACACAAGGGAATTTTCTTTGCCCAGTCTGCATTTCCTAAATTCAGCTGACTTTCAGGGTATCGGGAACTCCAAAATATTAAATCTGACCGCAATAATACTTTTGGAGTCCGCTTATCCATGCCATTTCCCCATGCCGAGGTCTACAGTGAAAATACCGAAAATTAATTTTTTATGGAACACGAGGGAATTTTTTGTGCCGAGTCTCCGTTTCCTAAATTTAGCCGACTATCAAGGTATCAGGATCTCCATAATATTAAATCTGACTAGATTAATGCCTTTGGAGTCCACTTATCCATGCCATTTCCCCATGCCGAGGTCTACATTGAAAATACCAAAAAGGAATTTTTTAGGGAACACGAGTGAATTTTCTGTGCCAAGTCTCCGATTCCTGAATTCAGCCGACTTTCAGGGTATCAGGATCGCCAAAATATAAAATCTGACCGCACTAATGCTTTTGGAGACCACTTATGCATGTCATTTCCCCGTGCCGAGGTCTATAATGAAAATACCGAAAATGAATTTTTTACGAAACACGAGGGAATTTTCTGTGCCGAGTCTGCATTTCCTAAATTCAACCGACTTTCAGGGTATCGTGAACTCCAAAATATTAAATCTGACCACACTAATTCTTTTGGAGTCCACTTATCCATGCCATTTCCCCATGCCGAGGTCTACAGTGAAAATACCAAAAAGAAATTTTTTACGGAACACGAGAGAATTTTCTGTGCCAAGTCTGCATTTCCTAAATTCAGCCAACTTTCAGGGTATCGGGATCTCGAAAATATTAAATCTGATCGGAATAATGCTTTTGGAGTCCACTTATCCATGTCATTTCACCATGCCGAGGTCTCCAATGAAAATATCGAAAATGAATTTTTTATGGAACCGAGGGAATGTTCTATGCCAATCTTGCATTTGCTAAATTCAGCCGACTTTCAGGGTATCGGGATCTCCAAAATATTAAATTTGACGGGAATAACGCTTTTGTAGTCCACTTATCCATGCCATTTCCCCTTCCCATTTTCGACAATGAAAATACCGAAAATGATTTTTTTGTGGAACACAAGGGAATTTTCTCTTCCGAGTCTCTGTTTACTGAATTCAGCCGACTTTCAGGGTATCGGGATCTCCAAAATATTAAATCTAACCGAACTAATGCTTTTGGAGTCCACTTATCCTTGCCGTTTCCCCCTCCCAAGCTCGACAGTGAAAATTCCGAAAATGAAATTTTTATGGAACACGAGGGAATTTTCTGTGCCGGGTATCCGTTTCCTGAATTCAGCCGACTTTAAGGGTATCAGGATCTCCAAAATATTAAATCTGACCGAACTAATGCTTTTGGAATCCACTTATCCATGCCATTTGCCCATGCTGACGTTTACCTTGAAAATACCAAAAATGATTATTTTATGGAATACAAAGGAATTTTCTGTGCTGAGTCTCCGTTTCCGGAATTCAGCCGACTTTCAGGGTATCGGGATCTCCAAAATACTAAATCTAACCGAAATATTGCTTTTGGAGTCCACTTATCCATCCCGTTTCACCCTCCCGGGGTCTATAGTAAAAATACCGAAAATGAATTTCTAATGTAACTCGAGGGAATTTTCATTGCCGAGTCTCCGTTTCCTTATTTCAACTGACTTTTAAGGTATCCGGATCTCCAAAATATGAAATCTGGCCAAAATAATGCTTTTAGAGTCCACTTATCCATGTTGTTTACCCCTCTCGAGATCTTCAATGAAAATACCGAAAGGAATTTTTAATGTAACACGAGGGAATTTTCAATGCCCAGTCGCTGTTTCCTGATTTCCGTCGACTTTCAGGGTATCAGGATCTCCAAAATATTTAATCTGACCGAAATAATGCTTTTTGAGTCCACTTATTCATGCCATTTACCCCTCCCGAGGTCTACAGTGAAAATACCGAAAATGAATTTTTAATGGAACACTAGGGAATTTTTTATGCCGATTCTCCGTTTCCCGATTTCAGTCAACTTTCAGCGTATTGGGATCTCTAAAGTATTGAATCTGACCGAAATAATGATTCTGGAGTCCACTTATCCATGCCGTTTCACCCTCCCGGGGTCTAAAGTGAAAATACCAAAAATGAATTTTTTATGGAACACGAGGGAATTTTTTGTGCCGCGTCTCCGTTTCGTGAATACAACCGACTTTCAGGGTATCGGGATTTCCAAAATATTAAATCTGACCGAAATAATGTTTTTGGAGTCCACTTATCCATGCCCTTTCACCCTCTCAACTTCAACAGTCAAAATACCGAAAATGAATTTTTTATGGAACACAAGGGAATTTTATGTGCCGGGTCTCCGTTTCGTGAATTCAACCGACTTTCAGGGTATCGGGATCTCCGAAATATTAAATCTGACCGAAATAATGCTTTTGGAGTCCACTTATCTATGTTGTTTCCCTCTGCCGAGATCTACAGTGAAAATACCGAAAAAGAATTATTAATGGAACACGAGGGAATTTTCTGTGCCGAGTCTCCGTTTCCTAAATTCAGCCAACTTTCAGGGTATCGAGATCTCCAAAATATTAAATCTAACCGGAATAATGCTTTTGGAGTCGACTTATCCATGCCGTTTCCCCCTCCCAAGGTCGACAGTGAAAATACCGAAAATGAATTTTTTATAGAACACGAGGGAAATTTCTATGCCGAGTATCCGTTTCCTAAATTCAACCGACTTTCAGGGTATCGGGATCACCAAAATATTAAATATGATCGGAATAATGCTTTTGGAGTCCACTTATCCATGCCCTTTCACCCTCTCAAGTTTGACAGTCAAAATACCGAAAAGGAATTTTTTATGGAACACGAGGGAATCTTCTATGCCGTGTCTCCGTTTCGTGAATTCAACCAACTTTCAGGGTATCGGGATCTCCAAATTATTAAATTTGATGGGAATAATGCTTTTGGAGTCCACTTATCCATGCCGTTTCACCCTCCCAGGGCCTACAGTGAAAATACCGAAAATGATTTTTTTTATGGAACACAAGGGAATTTTTTGTGCCGAATTTCCTTTTCCTGAATTCACCCGGCTTTCAGCGTATCGAGATCTCCAAAATATTAAATCTTACCAGAATAATGCTTTTGGAGTCCACTTATAAATGCCGTTTCTCCCTCCCAAGGTCGACAGTGAAAATACCGAGAAGGAATTTTTTATGGAACACGAGGAAATTTTATGTGCTGCGTCTCCGTTTCGTGAATTCAGCCAACTTTCAGGGTATCGAGATCTCCAAAATATTAAATCTAACTGGAATAATGCTTTTGGAGTCCACTTATCCATGCCCTTTCACCCTCCCAAGTTCAACAGTGAAAATACCGAAAATGAATTTTTTATGGAACATGAGGGAATTTTCTATGCCAAGTCTCTGTTTCCTGAATTCAGCCGACTTTCAGCGTATCGCGATCTCCAAAATATTAAATCGAACCGAACTAATTCTTTTGGAGTCCACTTATCCATGCCGTTTTCCCCTCCTAAGGTCGACAGTGAAAATATCGAAAATGAATTTTTTATGTAACACGAGAAAATTTTCGGTGCCGAGTATCCATTTCTTGAATTTAGCCGACTTTCAGGGTATCGAGATATCTAAAATATTAAATCTGACAGAACTAATGCTTTTGGAGTCCACTGAAGTCTACAGTGAAAATACCGAAAAGGATTTTTTTTTATCGAACACAAAGGAATTTTCTGTGCCAAGTCTCCGTTTCCTGAATTCAGCCGACTTTCAAGGTATCGGGATCTCCAAAATATTAAATCTAACCGGAATAATGCTTTTGGAGTCCACTTATCCATCCCGTTTCCCCATGCCGAGGTCTACAGTGAAAATAACGAAAAGAAATTTTTTGTGGAACACGAGGGAATTTTCTATGCCGAATCTCCGTTTCTTGAATTTAGCCGACTTTCAGGGTATCGGGATCTCCAAAATATTAAATCTGACTGGAATAATACTTCTGGAGTCCACTTATCCTTGCCGTTTCACCCTCCCAAGGTCTACAGTAAAAATACCGAAAATGAATTTCTAATGTAACATGAGGGAATTTTCATTGCCGAGTCTCCGTTTCTTGATTTCAACCGACTTTTAAGGTATCAGGATCTCCAAAATATGAAATCTGACCGAAATAATACTTTTAGAGTCCACTTATCCATGTTGTTTACCCCTCCCAGGGTCTTCAATGAAAATATCGGAAGGAATTTTTAATGGAACACGAGGGAATTTTCTATGCCGAGTCGCTGTTTCCTGATTTCCGCTGACTTTCAAGGTATCGGGATCTCCAAAATATTTAATCTGACAGAAATAATGCTTTTGGAGTCCACTTAATGCCATTTACCCCTCCCAGGGTCTACAGTGAAAATACCGAAGATGAATTTTTAATGGAACACGAGGGAATTTTTTATGCCGATTCTCCATTTCCCGATTTCAGTCGAATTTCAGCGTATTGGGATCTCTAAAATAGTAAATCTAACTGAAATAATGATTTTGGAGTCCACTTATCCTTGTCATTTCACCCTTCCGAGGTCTACAGTGAAAATACCGAAAATGAATTTTTAATGTAACACGAGGGAATTTTCATTGCTGAGTCTTTGTTTCTTGATTTGAGCCGAATTTAAGGCTATCAAGATCTCCAAAATATTAAATCTGACCGAAATAATGCTTTTGGAGTCCACTTATCCATGTTGTTTCACCTTCCTGGGGTCTACAGTGAAAATACCGAAAAGGATTTTTTTATGGAACACGAAAGAATTTTGTGTGGAGTTTCCTTTTCGTGAATTCAATAGACTTTCAGCGTATCGGGATCTCCAAAATAATAAATCTGACCGGAATAATGCTTTTGGAGTCCACTTATCCATGATGTTTCTCCCTCCCAAGGTCGATAGTGAAAATACCGAAAAGGAATTTTTCATGGAACAAGAGGGAATTTTCTGTGCCGAGTCTCCGTTTCCCGAATTCAGCCGACTTTCAAGGTATCACGATCTCCAAAATATTAAATCTGACTGGAATAATGCTTTTGGAGTCCACTTATACATGTTGTTTCACCCTCCCAAGGTCAACAGTCAAAATACCGAAAAGGAATTTTTTATGGAACGCGAGGGAATTTTTGGTGCCACGTCTCCATTTCGTGAATTCAGCCAACTTTCAAGGTATCAGGATCTCCAAAATATTAAATCTAACCGGAATAGTGCTTTTGGAGTCCACTTATCCATGCCATTTCCCCATGCTGACGTCTACCGTGAAAATACCAAAAATGATTTTTTATGGAACACGAAGGAATTTTCTGTGCCGAGTCTCCATTTCCTGTATTCAGCGCACTTTCAGGGTATCATGATCTCTAAAATATATTAAATCTGACTGAACTAATGCTTTTGGAGTCCACTTATCCATGCCGTTTCACCCTCTCGGGGTCTACAGTGAAAATACCGGAAAGGATTTTTTTATGGAACACGAGGGTATTTTTAGTGCTGAGTTTCCTTTTCCTGAATTCAGCCGACTTTCAGCATATCGGGATCTCCAAAATATTAAATATGACCGAAATAATGCTTTTGGAGTCCACTTATCCATGTCGTTTCCCAATGCCGAGGTCTACAGTGAAAATACCGAAAATGAATTTTTAATGGAACACGAGGGAATTTTCTATGCCGAGTTTCCATTTCCTGATTTTAGCCGACTTTCAGTGTATTAGAATCTCCAAAATATTAAATCGGACCAAAATAATGCTTTTAGAGTCCACTTATCCATGAAGTTTACCCCTCCCGGCAGTGAAAATACCGAAAATGAATTTTTAATGGAACACGAGGGAATTTTCTATGTAGAGTCTCCGTTTACTGATTTTAGCCGACTTTCAGGGTATTGGGATATCCAAAATATTAAATATGACTGAAATAATGCTTTTGGAGTCCACTTATACATGCCGTTTCACCCTCCCGGGGTCTATAGTGAAAATACCGAAAATGAATTTTTAATGGAACATGAGGGAATTTTCTATACCAAGTCTCTGTTTCCTGATTTCAGCCGACTTTAAGGGTATCGGGATCTCCAAAATATTAATTCTGACCAAAATTATCTACTTATCTATGTTGTTTCCCTCTGCCGAGATCTACAGTGAAAATACCGAAAAAAAATTATTAATGGAACACGAGGTAATTTTTTGTGCCAAATCTCCGCTTCCTAATTTCAGCCGACTTTAAGGGAATGGGATCTCCAAAATATTAAATCTAACCAAAATAATGCTTTTGGAGTCCATTTATCCATGTCATTTCCTCCTCCCGAGGTCTGCAATGAAAATACCGAAAATGAAATTTTAATGGAACACGAGGGAATTTTATATGCCGAGTCTCCGTTTCCTGATTTCAACCGACTTTCAAGGCATTAGGATCTCCAAAATGTTAAATCCGACCGAAATAATGCTTTTGGAGTCCATTTATCCATGTTGTTTACCCCTCCCTAGATCTACATTGAAAATATTGAAGATGAATTTTTAATGGAAAACGAGGGAATTTTCAATGCCGAGTCTCCATTTCCTGATTTCAGCCCACTTTCAATGTATCGAGATCTCCAAAATATTAAATGTGATAGAAATAATGCTTTTGGAGTCCACTTATCCATGTTGTTTCACCCTCCCGAGGTCTACAGTGAAAACACCGAAAATGAATTTTTAATGGAACATTAGAGAATTTTCTATGCCGAGTCTCCGTTTCCTGATTTCAGCTGACTTTTAGGGTATTGGGATCTCCAAAATATTAAATCTAACTAAAATAATACTTTTGGAGTCCACTTATGCATGCCATTTCTCCCTCCTGGGTTCTACAAAGAAAATACTGAAAATGAATTTTTAATGGAACACGAGGGAATTTTCTGTGCCGAATCTTCGTTTCCTAATTTCAGCCAACTTTAAGGGTATCGGGATCTCTAGAATATTAAATCTAACCCAAATAATACTTTTGGAGTCCACTTATCCATGTCGTTTCCTCCTCCCGGGGTCTATAGTGAAAATACCGAAAATGAATTTTTAATGGAACACGAGGGAATTTTCTGTGCCGAGTCTCCGTTTCCTGATTTCAGCCGATTTTAAGGGTATCGAGATCTGCAAAATATTAAATCTGACCGAAATAATGCATTTGGAGTCCACTTATCCATGTCGTTTCCCCCTCCGAGGGTTTACAATGAAAATACCAAAAATGAATTTTTAATTGAACATGAGGGAATTTTCTGTGCTGAGTATCCGTTTCCTGATTTCAGCCAACTTTCAGGGTATCGGGGTCTCCAAAATTTTAAATCTAACCGAAATAATGCTTTTGGAGTCCACTTATCCATGACGTTTCCCCCTGCCAGAGTCTACAGTGAAAATACCGAAAATGAAATTTTAATGGAACACAAGGGAATTTTCAGTGTCGAGTCTCCGTTTCCTGATTTCAGCCGACTTTAAGGGTATCGAGATCTCAAAAATATCAAATCTGACCGAAATAATGCTTTTAGAGTCCACTTATCCATGCTGTTTCCCCCTCCTAGGGTGTACAGTGAAAATACCGAAAATGAATTTTTAATGTAACACGAGGGAATTTTCTGTGCCAAGTCTTTGTTTCCTGATTTCAACCGACTTTAAGGATATCGAGATCTCCAAAATGTTAAATCTAACCGAAATAATGCTTTTGGAGTCCACTTATCCATGTCGTTTCCCCATCCCGAGGTCTACAGTGAATATACCGAAAATGAATTTTTAATTGAATACGAGGGAATTTTCTATGCCGAGTCTCCTTTTCCTGATTTCAACCGACTTTCAGGGTATTGGAATTTCCAAAATATTAAATCTGACTGAAATAATGCTTTTGGAGTCCTCTTATCAATGTCGTTTGTCCCTACTGAGGTCTACAGTGAAAATACCGAAAATGAATTTTTTTATTGAATACGAGGGAATTTTCTGTGCCGAGTCTCCGTTTCCTGATTTCAGCCGACTTTCAAGGTATTGGGATTTCCAAAATACTAAATCTGACCGAAATAATACTTTTGGAGTCCACTTATCCACGCCGTTTCCCCCTGCCAGGGTCTACCGTGAAAATACCGAAAAGGAATATTAAGAAAAAAAAAGTGAATTTGTCAATGAAGTAAATAAAGAGACTTTATGTAATTTTAGACTAATGAAATTAAAAAATATAAAGTTCACCAAGAAAGTGAGCTTTTGAGATGAGATGGACAAAAAATATATAAGTTGTTATATGATCAATAATGAACAAGTGACATTTCAATCTTTTATTATATGAATAATGTCTTTTTTCTTTACTATTGGTGATATAATTTTATACAAAACACGTAAAACATTGTAGGAATATTTAAGAATGCAAATTTTATTTAATACTCTAAAAACAAAACATATGAAATGCTTAATTATGGTCACTAGATCATAAATAGAAAAAGGAAACATAGAAAAAAGAGGGAGTGGAGCCATCACTTTAAATTGCAAATTGAAGATTGATGGTGTTTTTTATCTTTTGGTCGTTTGGATTTTTAATCGGAATAAGACTAAATAAGATGAAATATTAAATATATGGATTTTGCTATATCCTTCCTATCCACTATGCGGTAAATTATAATAATAAAATCGGATATATTCACATCATATTATCTATGTTGTTTGGTATAAATGATATACTAGTATAAATAAACCTAAAAGTTTACAAATGAAAATAATAAAAATCTCTCGCAATACTCTTACCTACTTTATTTTTATTTTTCCTCTCTTTTTAAAAATATCTTTATTTCCTTTTTACCCTTTCCATATTAAATAGTAAATTGTACTTATATACCTAAAATACTAAAATGCCTAAAATATGTAATAAATATAAATATATAGTTATATTTATATATCCAATTTCTATTATTGGTTAGAATTAAATTTGAAATATAAATAAAAATAACATTAGATAAAAAAAATAAGTTTTTATTTCTTGTTATTTTGAATCTCTTATATAAGAATTCAAATATTTTTTATATTGAAATATTATTTTATTTTATTTTTAATTTAAGAAGTTTTTATTCAAGAAAATAAATTCCTATAATGGATATTACAAATCCTAATTACTTTTATCCCACCACCCATGGAATAATTTTATCTGACATATATCTTATTTATATCTGACTTTATCCAATCTTACCCAAGTACCAAATACAAAATAGAATAAATTTTATTTTATTCTGAATTATATCTTGACTGTCAAGTGCAGCCTTAATATAAAAAGGGTGGATTTAGTTATTTAGAGGGTAGAAATAATGCACAACATGCTTAAAGCACTTATTTTCCCACTTTTGGTAGAAATCTTTAGCTGTATATTATTATAAAAGGGTTAAATCAAGTTTAATATTGGGTCGGGACTATCATAGGCTCGTGCTACTCACTGTCCAAGCTAGGAGAGTGGTGGGAAGAGTGAGAAAAAGGAAAGTAAAAACTATATGAATTTAAGGACCACAAATCACTAGTAGTATTTGGAAAGATTATATAAATTTATTTAAGGACCACAAATATAGTTCATATGGGCCACGCCATTTGATTGTGCCAGGATAATTATGTTGTGCCTAACTTGGGGTGCGCACTTGAAAAGAGAAGTTTTATTGCAACTCTATTGTATGGCCAGTCTCGACTTTTAACTAAATTTTTGGCACCTCGATTACCCAAAAAAAAAAAAAAAAAGTTGGCGTGAGAAGATATCTTATGATGAATATGCATTATTCTGTGGCTTTGAACAAGGTCCGTAAGTCAATAAGTTATGTCACCTTTAAAGTCACGAAAATGGCCACAAAAATAGCATGATTATCGCTTATTAGGTATGTGTCGTGTGGATCTTGGTAGCGTGTAGCCTTTAATCAATGTGGTGTATATGTAACAAGTCATAAAAATTTCCGAATGTTAGCTTGGGGCTGTCCGGATTTGAAAGTGAGGAACGGTTAAGCTAAATAAACAGAGTATCATTCTACATTCATCAATCATTATTTTTTCTATAGTTTTGTCAATCATTTGCTTGTCAATCATCTGCTTTGGCCGAGAGAATCAAATATCAGGACATATATGGAAAATTGGGGGTAATCGCACTCATGGCCAACTCAGAATCCCGTCATCGCACTCGTCTCCTCTTAGAAATAGACCCTTGGTACGACATACAGTTATTTAAAAAAGATTTTTCTGGATCAAAGGTTGTATCATCGATAATTCTTCAATAAACATCTGAAAATGATGAATTCATTAATTTGTTGTTTGGACTTAACCATTTAGTGTCCACATCGGAAAAAGACTAATACAAATTTGGTGTATTGATGATACAAAAAAAAAAAGCTTGAGGTATTGGTGTTACATTAAACATAGTTTAGGATTTTTGGTGATAAAATAAAAATTTTGGGCTATTATTATCATCACAATGGACATAATTTAAGCTTTTTTGGTGATCTTAAACCAAATTACCAAAAATAAAATCGTCTTTTTATAACTTGAAATGGACCCCCACACAGCGTTTTCAACGTAAAGTGAGTAAAAAATCTTTGTAATGATCAAAGCATATTAAGTTAAAATGTTAATGTTGCAAATTCAAAAAAGATGAAAATAGCAATCCTTCCGGACGTCGGTTACTTCCAATAACCCTCACTTTCAACCCACAATTACTATTGAACTACTATTTTGGATATAGGAGTTATTTCAAGTGTAGGGTTTTTTTTTAGGGTATTTGGATTCTGAGGTTAATTAGAGGTCAAGAGATTACTCAAGGTGTATTTACTAATCACGGATTACTTATGATATCGAGATGATTTGAGAGTTTCATTGAGGGATCATTCGGATTAAGGAGTTAGTAAGGGTTTAGGTATCATAATCGAGATTATTCGAGCTCATTTTGAAATTACTTAGGGTCTCTTTCAAGTTTAGAGGTTAATTCAGAAGTGGAGATTTTCATAGGTTAATTATCTCCTAGCGTTTTGAGGTTATTTTATTTTATTATTATTTTTTTTTTTGAAGTTCAGGATTTTATTCGGTGCTCCTAGGGGGGTAATTGGTATTTAGGGAATAATTGAAAAACATGTGGATTTTAGGGATAATTTCCCTGCCCTGCATGCGGGGTGGGGGTTGTACATGGTTATGGTTGGCCTCCATCGCTATAAACACACGCCTCAACGCAATCATACCTTTAAAATTTGCAAATCTCTTTGCATGAATTGTATGACTTTAGTAACATACAGTTTCTCATTTTCTCCGCACTCTTCTGTATTAATAATTTTAAAAAAAATGCTCAAATTAATTTAATCCCCTTTTATCATTAATTAGCCATTGAGAATTTTTTTTTTCTAAATTGAATTCTTGCATCTCAATTATTTGTTCCTTTCTTCTTCTAATTTTCAAAGGGAGTAATTCTACTCTTCTCGCGATACGGACTTATTTGAAGAGGAAAATGTCTCGTTTCCACCGCACGGACTTCATTAGGTTAAGGTTACAGATCCTAGAGTCACCGACTTTTTTCTTAGCCCCCCGCGGGTCACCGTCTCCGCTGCCGCCGTCCTCCATCTCAACAGGGGGTACGGTTTGCTGTCACAAATTCTCTCGTACGCGGCGAACCCATTTCTACAGTGATAAAGAACTCGGGCGATGTTTCAGCATCCGGTGGGGCATCGGCTATCTGAAACAGTAGAGAAGCAAGCAGCTCGTATAACTTGGAAAAGCCCCGGTGGCGTGAAGTGATGTCGCCTCGCCCTTGGTAGTAAGGTGGAAGGGCGAGGCATATTTTGGGCATTGCCACCCCCCGGGCTAAACAGATGATGATATTGAGCTGGTCGGCTGCGAGTGCAAGGGTTCGCAGGCTTTCCTTGTCGCTGCTGAGTCTCAGTCGTCTTCCTCTGTCCGACGGCGATGCCGGCTGTTGCAGGAGGTTCTTGTCTCCTCCTCCTCCTCCTCCTCCTCCTTCTAGTTCCGACCCTTATAGCTATTACCTCCGTGGTGTCGCCAACGCTGCCGATACCGCTTTGGGTCGGTTTTCTGCCTCGCGGTCCTTCTCGAGTGTTGCCAGTGTAGACGAGAGCGCCGCATATTCGGGGATAGAAACGGCATTGGACTCGGTGGTCAAGATTTTCACTGTCTCCAGCAGCCCCAACTACTTGCTTCCCTGGCAGAACAAGCCCCCTCGCGATACTTGGGGTTCTGGTGGGTACCCCTCCTCATGTTCCCAATTGACCATTGTTGTCTCCCCTATCTAAAAATCTAACCTATTTCCCTGCTGACTGAACTGAAGGCTTTGTCATTCCTGGCAGAAGAATTGTTACCAACGCTCGTGTAGTTGCGGACCATACGTTCGTTCTCGTGAGAAAGCACGGTTCGCCTAACAAGTATAGGGCACATGTCCTGTCTGTTGGTCATGAATGTGACTTGGCCATTCTGAGGGTGGACAGTGAAGAATTCTGGGCGGGCATGCGTTTCTTGGAGCTCGGAGACATTCCATTTCTACAAGAAGCTATAGCTGTTGTCGGGTATCCTCAAGGTACTTGCTGCTCAATGCCCAACCTATATTACACAATTAGTGAGTAGCAAATTAACTCTTATTTCTCTGTAGGTGGGGACAATATTTCCATAACCAAAGGCGGTGTCTCCAGAGTTGAGCTTACTCAATATGCGCATGGTGCGACTCAACTTATGGCAATCCAAACTGATGCAGCTATAAACCCAGGAAATAGTGGGGGCCCTGCTCTCATGAGTGATAAAGTTGTCAGTGTAGCTTTCTAGAACCTAACCGGTTCTGAGAATATTGGGTGAGTTCTTCTGTTCCTCTTATAATGAGAACGTTGGTCACGCTCTATATACCAGACTTCTATTGCGCTGACCTTGCTTTATTCCCTCCTTTCTCATGTAGGCACTTATTCTGTTAGAACTTCCTCATACACTTAGAACTTAGAAATTAGGCTAAACCTTTTTATCTCGTTAAATTCCAATTGACTCACTTTGTGTTCTCTGTAGAGCTATCATACATGAATAATTTCTTTTTGGACTTCCCCCTAGACACTTTCAATTTAAGTTGCGTAGAATCAGCTGTTTGCTTATCGATGGATGTACTTACTCAAACCGGTCATTCCTCTTTGTCCAATTTGATTGTTACCTAGCATGCATTGAGAATCCTTAGTCAAAATGTGCTCGAGTTGTTGATTCAAGCTATTTTCTACCTTCACCGATCATGTGCATATCTGTCCTGTTTCGTGGATGGAGAAAGCTATCACCTCAACAGCAAATCATCAACCTTCTTGTATCCTGCCAGTGTTCCTGTGGCTACTGTTCTGGCCAAAAAACCCTTCTCCGACTTCACTTAAGCAAAAAGTTCCAGTACTGAGGCTTGGCTAGCAGATCACTCTTTGCGACATTAAGGATAGTGCAACTTCTTAGCATGAGCTTCTTATAATATACCTGAGCATTCGGATTTGCGTTATAGAGTTGCCTTGGCCATTGCACTCCTTTTAGCTTCATAATCATGGTTGTGTACCTAGAAAGGCATCACGTGGATACTTAATGAATTCCTTTCTTTTAATTGCCATCACAAAGGTATATCACTATCAGTACTTCATGCAGATCATCATCACTATATGCCATAGAATAAAATATGCATATCTTCAAAATCGCATATTTATAGATTTCAACAATTGAATATGAGCGTGTTCAACAGATAATTCTTTCTGGCTTGGATTCATTTTGAAGTCACCATACTTCTAGAAGTCGATATAGTTAATTAAGGTGGTTGAAATTGCTAAAAAGTTGTAATCATTATTTGGAGGTATTTTCTCTTGTAATTCTCATAAATTATTTCTCTTAGTTCTCCACTAATTTTTTATCTATGGTTTGTAGATACATAATTCTGGTTCCAGTAATCAAACACTTCATATCTGGTGTTGAAGAAAGTGGAGAATACACAGGATTTTGCTCCCTTGGCTTGTCATGCCAGCCAACTGAAAATTCTCAACTGAGAAACCACTTCAGGATGCTACCAGAAATGACTGGAGTTCTTGTAAACAAAATCAACCCTCTTTCAGATGCTTATAGGATCCTCAAGAAGGATGATATCATCCTTGCATTTGATGGTGCGCCCGTGGCAAATGATGGAACAAGTATGTTTATACAATTACAGCATTCAGCCGTAGTTTGCCATCACAGCAATAGCAGTGAATATATTCATGTAAATATAATTCTTGCTAGTCAAAATACATGGATAGTACTAATTTCATAACCACCCTGGCTTTACTTGTAGCCACTCTTAATGGGTCATGCATTTTTTTGTCTTTGGCATCTTAGCAATTTCAGTCTTTTTGAGTTTGTAATAGTTAGGCACAAGTACCTGCTTTTCTGTCTTTGTGACACTGGGATTTTCTAACGGTTTTGTTTTAGTTTTGTTTTTGTGCTTTTTCTGGCTTGTGTTTTGTGGAAACTAATGCTCTTTCTATGCTATGCATATTGCAGTTCCTTTCCAGAACAGAGAGCGCATTACATTTGATCATTTGGCATCCATGAAGAAGCCGAATGAAACGGCCTTAATCAGAGTTCTTCAGGATGGAAAAGTGAAAGAATTCAGCATAACCCTCCGACCAGTGAGTCATTCTGACATTTTTTCTTTCTGATTTATATCTCAGTTATGTTTGTATGATACCATAAATTTGTTAGCAGATATTGTCCTTGAATGGCAAAGAAGTTGCAATATCTCCTAACATGTAAAGCCAAATTGAAATATTTAGTAGTTTGTTCACCTTAGAAGATTTTTCCAGTGAGAAATAACAAGCGGATTGATGATCCCCTATTTCATCTTTTGGATTGATGATTTTGAGTTGAGGATGGAGATCTAGTTTCTTGATTGGCTAGGAGGTACAATTGTTAACGCTTATGATGGAATCATATCATTAACAAATTTAATAAATAGAAATCATTCTTATGCAAATACTGAAAAGCAACTGTGAACGACAAGAGCACTATGCTTGGAACTAGAACATCGACAGATCTGGTACTTCCAAAATTTGTTACACTGCTGTTTAAAATGACCTTGGAGCATAGGCATGAATATATTTAGTCGCATTATGGCATAACAAATTGCAAAGCTTTTACCACCAATGTGGTTGACTGAGTGGGACATGGCTTGCTTCTCCCAACTTGTCCTGTGGTGCACAGATGACGGCCTCACTCAAAATGAGCGAGAGTTATGACTCACTGAAAATTCTGATGGTGTTTTTCATGTTAAAGCCTCGTGATCTCTCTCCCTCTCTCACAGTGACAAGGGGTAGTGGTTTGTTAAGCAACTATACTTGCATGTAGCATTCCCATTTTTCCAGTATTGATAAGGAAAGCTTTTGATATACAGCAGAAACCATTCGAAATGGAGTCAATCTCTTATTGGCTTCTATATTTGTGTTATGGGTCTTAGTAACGAGAGGTTCAAAGGCACTAGTTAAGACCACTAAAAATGGTTATTATGTGTAAAAACACTTTAAAAATTACGTATGTTTTCCAAGCACAACTGATGGCCTTAAGCAAGTGCCTTAGGGGCACTTTTAAACATTTTCCTTATGTTGTTATCTTGGCCGATTTTTCTTGCTCTAGAAATACATAGATACTATTTTATCCTGGCAGCCTTAATGCTTATGGTTTATGAAGTTCTTGTTTCCATTCTTCTATAAAATTATATAATGTCACCCTGTGATTGGGTTCCTCTATCCAGTTGCTCGACTAAGTCAAAGCAGTTGCTTGTTGAAGAATTCTTAAGTTCTAGTCCTCATGCACCTTCAGGGTCACTTAAAACTTTGCACAAATAATTTGTTCACTTTCATGATATTTTCATCAATGTTTATAACAATTCATGATCGGACATCAGTGAACTTGCATTTAACAGCATCCTCTTTGATGTTTGAGAAGGATTCAATGTCAAGCCTGTTAATGGCCATTTGAACTCATCTAACTCTGGCCAAAAAAAAAATCATCAAACAATTGTCTGTAGAGTCTAGGGGAACTTATTTTCTTACTTGAAGCAAAAGATTAGGTACCCAATTCCCACAATTATTATCCGGCGATAAACCAGATGAGGCACAAACAACCATTTTCCTACCTCCTTTTTAGGTGGGGGGTAAATATGAGCCTACCTTCCACTAGATTCTAGAGTGTTTTACTGAGGACTTTTCTGCTGGAAATTATGATAGGGCAAGCAAAGAAGCTAGCTGTCACAAATTCTGAGTTGGTCAGAGAAAAAGATCAACTACCTTAACAAACAAAAAGAAAAAATATGAGCCATGTTTTTTTTTGTTGAGTAAGCGAGCATTCTTATTCAAAAAATAGGTTAGGGCAATATGACATTAGCTCGAACACAGCAACAACAAAATTACAACAACCTCCATCTACAACAAATGTCTATATGTTGAGAGAAAGCAGCAGTATCACTTAGTCTCTTATCACCCTATACATGACATCATGCGAAACAATAAAAAAATATATATATAACTATTAGAAACAACATAAGAGTCGTCATGTATCTATTAATTCCTCGCAGCCCATATATGAGTAATAGTTGCACACCATGCTAACTTGAAAATCACAGCAGGAACGGTTGGCCTCTCCAATTCCTTGAAGCCCATTGCAGTTCTTAATTCCAACTCTGTAGAGATCTAACAACACATCTGCTATGAACTTGCTGCCGTACTTCTTTAGATAACACACATTCCATAATTGATGGCCACTTGACTCAAAGTGAGATTCATAAAGAGCACAACACTCATTCATAGAAGAAAATACTTTCTTATCCTATCCTTTGTGGATAGTGTGTGTTCAAAGTGGCCAGTCAGCATATGAGGCTATGCTTTGGTACGTTAGTGGAGAACAAATCAGTTTGTACCATTCCACTTTCTTTGCTTCTTGGAAGATGACATAGTCTAATGGACCTTATCAGGCTGCCTTGATAGATAGAGTCACACAAAGATGATTGAATCAATACCGAATCATCTGATCTTGCAATAGGCTAGTTCCATATGATATCTTCAATAACATCAGCAACTTTGGCTTGGAGAGGGAGATCAGAATCACGCACAATCCTTCTTCTGAAGATTTCCAACAAAGCGCCCAACGAATGCCGTGGATCCTATGACAGAAAAGTGCTCTTTCCACCCCAATTTACATATTGATAAAAGGTCTAAACTTATGTCTAAGCTTAAGCAATTTCCTCCAAACATAAGAGGAATTAGCAAAAGAAGCAACCTGTCATATGCTATTATTCTTCAAGAAATAAGCTTTAACACAAGCTATCCAAAGGGATCCGGATTCAATCAATAGCAACCAAATTAACTTTGGCTACAGCTTTATTTCAGTGGTATATTTGCTTCAATCCCGATCCCCTTCTTTCGTTGGTAGATAAACAACCTCCCATTTCACTTTCAGTCCTCTCAACTAATCATCAGTACCAGTCCAAAGAAAGAAATTACAACACCTGTCTATTGTTTTGATGACTCTTTTGGGCAAAATAAAGATAACACACCAATAGGACACAGTGCCGTATAGGACTGAGCTTATGAGTTGTAACCTGCCAGCAAAAGACAACCTCCTAGCAGGCCAGCTTCTTAACTAAAAAGTCTCTCAATTAAGATCTTGCAATCAGCTTCAGATAGCTTCCATGGTATTAAAGGAAGCCCTAAATACTTAACAGGTGGAGAACCTCTTTTAAAACCACTCAGCTGAACCATCTCCTGCGGATACATTGCAGTTTTCATTGGATTCAAAATTATGCTCGAAAGGTTATAGAAGCACTGAAATGTTTACAATGTCTCCTTTGGAGCCCCAACAAGTCCATCAGTTAGTATCAAAATATCATCAGCAAAACAAGGATGAGTGAACTTTATTTTTAGCACAAATGATGAAACTTAAGATTTCCTTGCTTAGCAGCCTTACATAACACTTCAATCACCATAAGAAAAATTTGGGTCACCTAGCCTGAGATCCTTACCACCTCGAAATCAACAGTTAAGGCCACCATTTATAGTAACAGAGAAGCATGCAGAAGCAATGCAAAAATTTTAGGGTTTAGGAAACCCAATGCGGCCATGACGTTGAAAATAAAAGGCTAATGCACTTAAGCAAAGGCCTTCATAAGATATGCCTTTATAACACCCTTAGAAGACAACTTCTTTCTTGTGATAGTGCTTAACATCTTCAAGAGCAAGCAAGATATTATCAGCGATTTTCCTACCCACGCCTCAATGAAAGCTCATTGGTTCTTGACAAAATAACGGAGCACTATCTTCAATCAATTTGCCAGGATTTTAGTTATGCATCTGAAGACAACGTCCAGCGGGAGATAGGCTTATAATCAGCCATCTCAGAGGCATTGTGGACTTTAGGGACCAAAGTGATACCAGTAATTCACCCATTGATTATCCTGAAAGAAGCTAAGTATAGCAGCACTAAAATCCCTACCAGTGTTAGGCCGAGAATCTTTTAAAAAAATGAGGAATACTCATCAGGTTTCAGACCAAAGAGATGGTTGGATTTCCTCAGCTGTAATAAGAACACCCACGAGATCCTGTAGATCATGAGAAAGTTAATATTCAAGTAATCAGAAAACATACATTTACCATAACAACTTCCCTTTACTCCATGAAAAATTCTGTTTTGGTATTTTGCCTTAAAACTTCCGACAGCTTGAAATCTGCAGGGACAAATGTGCAGAGACAAATGTGTTCAAGAAGCTTTATTTCCATATGATTTAATGTATTGGAGATCACAACACTTTCAAAGTCATGTGAAATCAGAAAAAATTCCCTTTTGCTCTACGAAAAATTCCATTTCGGTATTTTGCCTATTAACCTTCGACAATTGGAAATGTGTAGGGACAAATGTGTTCAAAAAGCTTTATTTCCATATGATTTAATGTATTTGAGATCACAACACCCTCAAAGTCCCGTAAAATCATAAAACGAAGACTTACCAAAAAAAATTCCCTTTTACTCCACGAAAAATTCCCTTTCAATATTTTGCCTAAAAACTTCCCGTGGTGGCAAATCTATCAAGGCAGATGTATTCAAGTACCTTTATTATCGTATCATTTAATGCATTGGAGATCACAACACCTTTAAAGTCGTGTGAAATCAGAAAACGAATATTTGCCAAAAAAAAATTCCCTTTGATCTTAGAAAAATTCCCTTTGATCTTAGAAAAATTCCCTTTCAGTATTTTGACTAAAAACCTTCGACAATTGGAAATCTGCAAGGACAAATGTGTTAAAAAAAAAAACTTTATTTTCCATATGATTTAATATATTAGAGACCACAACACCTTCAAAAGTCACGTGAAATCAGAAAATGAATACTTGCCAAAAAAATTCTCTTTTGCCCCACGAAGAATTCATTTTCGGTATTTTGCCTAAAAACCTCCTGTAGTGGCAAATATATCGAGGCAAATGTGTTCGAGTAGCTTTATTACCATATCTTTTAATGTATTGGAAGTCATAATACCTTTAAAGTCGTGAACTCAAAAAACAAGCATTTGCTAGAAAAAATTTCCTTTACTCCAAAAAAAATTTCCAAAAAAAATTTCCTTTAGTCTAGAAAAATTTCCTTTCAGTATTTTGCTTAAAAACCTTCGACAGTTGAAAAACTATAGGAACAAATGTATTAAAAAAACTTTATTTTCATATGATTTAATGTATTGGAGATCACAACACCCTCAAAGTCCTGTGAAATCAAAAAACAAAGACTTGCTAGAAAAATTCCCCTTTTGCTCCATGAAAAATTCCCTTCCAGTATTTTGCCTAAAAACCTCTCGTAGTAGCAAATCTATCTAGGCAAATGTGTTCGAGTAGCTTTATTACCGTATCATCTCATATATTGGAGGTCACAACACCTTTAAAGTAGTGTGAAATCAGAAAAACGAACATTTACTAGAAAAAAATTCCCTTTACTCCTTGAAAAATTCACTTTCGACGTTTTGCCTAAAAACCTCCGACGGTTAGAAATCTGCAGGGACAAATGTGTTCAATAAGCTTTATTTCCATATGATTTAATGTATTGAAGATCACAACACCCTCAAAGTCGCATGAAATCAAAAAACAAAGACTTGGCAGAAAAAATTCCCTTTCGATATTTTACTTAAAAACCTCACGTAATAGCAAATCTATCAAGGCAAATGTGTTCAAGTAACTTTATTACCGTATCATTTAATGTATTCGTGTTGCAACATCGTTAAAATCGCGTGAAATCAGAAAACGAACAATTGCCAAAAAGAAATTCCTTTTATCCCATGAAAAATTCCCTTTAGGCATTTTACCTAAAAATCTTCTACAATTGGAAATTTATAGAGACAAATATGTTCAAAAAGCTTTATTTTCATATGATTTAATATATTGGAGATCATAATACCCTCAAAGTCACGTGAAAGCAGAAAACGACGACTTGCTCGAAAAAATTCCCTTTTGCTCCGCAAAAAAATTCCCTTTTGCTGTACGAAAAATTCACTTTCGCTATTTTCCCTAAAAACCTCCACCTAAAAACCTCCGATACTGAGATAGTAGCAAATCTATCGGGTCGGGGCAAATGTGTTCGAGTAGCTTTATTACCGTATCATTTCATGTATTGGAGGTCACAACCAGGAACCAAATCGAAAACCAAATTGAACTGAAAAAAATTCTATTTTTTCAGTTTGATTTTTATTAAAAACTAATATTTGTTTATTGGTTCGGTTTTTATCGGTTAACAAAACCAAACCAATTTACAAACCGATAAAATCTGTAAAAGTTTCGACTACACTACACCTAGGAAAAAGAGATGAACTTGGTGACGCCATGGAAGCTGAGACCGACGCCCCCGCTCGCTCCTGTTCCCTCCGGCCTCGAAGCGACCGCCTTCTGCCCACCTTCTCGCCATACCCACGATTGCTCATCCTCTTTCCGCGCGTGCCCGTCTCCGAAAAGGCATTCGCGTCCACAAAATCAAGAACCTCACCGCCAAATGCATACAGAGGTCTCTGGCAAGCAGATCGGCGGAAGCAAAACAAGAAAAAAGCAAGGAGCGGGAACCCAATTACCTCCTGAGCCAGATGAGAAGGGAATCCCAGAGACCCATCTCCTCAAAACCTGAAATTGGATCGGAGGGGGCGATCACTGTGTTCTCTCGCCGGGGGGGACTGCAAGAAGGACGAGAAAAGCCCTAATTTTTTGTTGGGGGAGGAAACAGGGCGAGCGAGAAGAAGTGCGATCGGGGGAATCTTCGCCGACCTAGCGATGAAGCGAAGGTATATCTGTCGACGTAGCGGAGGAGTCTTGCGTCGCTGCTCTGCTTTGCTTCCTTCGTCTGTTGTCCTGCTCTGCTACTTTGTCCTAATAACCGCCGTCCAGGTTCTTGACGGGGACGAGCACAAACGCGACCACCACCTCCTCACCGCCGTCTCAGTCCACCACCTCATCGCCGTCTCAGTCCTCCGTCGTCGAGCTCGAGCTCGGCCGGCGAACTTGAGCCTCAGATTTTGGATCCAAGTCGAGCGAGCCT
Organism: Eucalyptus shirleyi; assembly: GCA_017140165.1. Classification (NCBI taxonomy): domain Eukaryota; kingdom Viridiplantae; phylum Streptophyta; class Magnoliopsida; order Myrtales; family Myrtaceae; genus Eucalyptus; species Eucalyptus shirleyi. The sequence continues at coordinate 113,878 of CM029454.1, forward strand.
TAGATTTGTGATCTAGAGCTCAGCTCGACATCAGATCTGGGTTGGTTCAAGGTTGCCAAGGTTGGCTTAGGCAACAGCGTGGTTCGTCAACGGGCATAGGACCTCGATATCCTGGTCGACACGGATGCAAACGCAGACGACGCGGGAGGAGTTGAACGGGAGGCGCTGGCGCTGGAGGTCAGAGAAGAAGCGGGCGAAGATGAAGGCATAGATGGGGGCAGTGTGCCGGAAGCAATGGCGGTGTGTTTGAGGTCGGGCTTAAGGTTCAGGTCGAAGAAGGGAAAATGAGTTACGCGGAGGAGACAGAGAAAGACGTGTAGAGAGAGAAGAGAGGGTGAGGGAACGAGGGCAAAAAAAATCGAAAATCAAAAGTTGAAAACCAAAAATCAAAAAATCAAATCGAACTGAAATTTCGATTGGATTCGCATTCGATTCGATAATCATTCGGTTCAGTTCGGAAGTTTTTTCAAATAATTCGGTTCAATTCGATTTTTCAAAAACATCAAACTGAGCCGAACCGTTAATACCTCTAGTTGTAACACCTTTAAACTCACGTGAAATCAAGAAACAAACATTTGCCAGAAAAAATCTCTTTTAAAAATTCTCTATTGGTATTTTGTCTAAAAACCTCCTACAGTTGAAAATTTGCAATGACAAATATGTTCAAAAACTTTATTTCCATGTGATTTAATGTATTGAAAATCACAAGACCCTCAAAAGTCCCGTGAAATCAAAAAACACGATTTCACCATGATAACACATCTCCCGTTTTTGTGCTCTTTCAAAGATTTTTCGCTGACAAAAACTTGAGGATGATGTAAATTATAGGATGGCCTCCGTCAGGGGTGATTCTTCGTTTCATTTGACCGAAATTTCCGAGGTCAATCTAATTGAGACTAATAAATTACAAGAAAATAGAGTGAAAAGGCCTTTACATGGCCGCACTTATTTTCGCGTCTTTTCAAATACTGTAAATTTCGGGATGGTGTAAGTCACTCGTCCGGTCCCCTTCCCAGCTGATTTATTATTATTATTATTATTATTATTATTATTATTATGCCAAATTTTCTGTGGGAAATCAATTCAAAACAAATAAATTGCCAGAAAACCACGGCGAATTGGCCATAACAACACATCTCCCGTTTTTGCGCATTTTCAAAGATTTCTAGATGAGTAAAACTTGAGGATAGTGGAAATTATTTGGCTGGCATCTGTCAGGAGTGATTCCCCATTTCATTCGGCAAAAATTTCCGAGGTCAATCTTATTTAAATTAATAAATTACAAGAAAATAGAGTGAAAGGGCCTTTACAACGCCACATTTGTGAAGAAAGTTTAACCATCCCATATAGTTGCCTTTTGATTCTGCAAGGTTAAATAACATGTACCTTACCGTTGGGAATTAGATTTTTGAGGCTTTTGGTCCTGGTGAGCTGGTGCAATTGCCTCTTGATCCAGAGACTGGACACGGCTCAAATCTAGAGAATATTATAGCTGCGGAAATCCAAGCCTCTCTTTGGTCTGGTCCTGATGGGTATTCCTCTCATTTCTTTAAAGATTCTTGGCCTATCACCGGATGGGATTTTAGTGCTGCTATACTTAGCTTCTTTCAGGATAATCAATGGGTCAAAGCAGCTGAGTTTACCGGTATCACTTTGGTCCCTAAAGTCCACAATGCCTCTAAAATGGCTGATCATAAGCCTGTCTCCTGATGGATGCCGTCTACAAATGCATCACTAAAATCATGGCCAATAAATTCAAGATAGTGCTCCCTTATTTTGTCAGAAAGAGCTTTTATGGAGGGTAGGAAAATCGCTGATAATATCTTGCTTGCTCATGAGGATGTTAAGCATTATCACAAGAAAGAAGTTGTCTTCTAGGAGTGTTACAAAGGCAGATCTTATGAGGACCTTTGCTTAAGTGCATTGGCCTTTTATTTTCAATTTCATGTTCGCATTAGGTTTCCCTAAAAATTTTACATAACTTTTGGATGCTTCTCAGTTACTATGGCTTTGAGGGTTATTTTCAAGGTGGTAAGGATCTCAGGCAAGGTGACCTAGATTTTTCTTTGTTATGTAAGGCGGCTGAGCAAGGAAAGCTGAAGTTTCATCCTTTGTGCTTAAAATAAAGCTCACTCATCTTTGTTTCACATATGACATTTTGATGTAAGAGTATTCCTGATGTGGACTATAGATATTATAATTTACCATTTTACGGGATTAGTCTAAGATAAAATAGAAACTTTCTTAATGAATCTAATATAAGATTGGCTAGTGTGGGCTGAATTGAGCCTGGCCCATAATGAGATGGTCTAGTTGGAAACTCTATAAATAGTACTCAAGGTTAATAGTCAATCCTAACCAATGGGAGTGTTGGGGCTCCAAAGGAGACATTGGAAACATTTAAGTGCTTCTTTCAAGCTGAAAGTTGAATCCAATTAAAACTGCGATGTATACATGTGACCACGCATTGAAGCCAAGCGCCAACTCCTCATCATCCAGAGAGTTTGTACCAGAGGTAGACCAAGAAGAGACAAATCAATGCAAATATAATGATGTGGATGACATTGTTTCAGCCGTAGGGACGATGCTCTTGTTCAGTGTCTTGACATTGTTCTTCACCCCTGCTCGAGCTTTCATCAGAATCAACTACTGTCCAATATCACCTCCTCTTGCCCAACACAGATGTAGTAATTGCCACAACTCGGAAGCAATTTGTAAGTTGGCCAGACTAAAATTGACAGCACCGACTTTCTTCATAATGCTTGTTTTGACTTTCCTTTCTACCTTCATTTTTTCCAATTGGTTGGGAGTACCATCAAAATGGTGACATTGATTGTACGCGTTACAAATAATCCATAATCATTGAATTTTACCCTTCCAATTTCTTTAAGTGACCCCAGGAAATATCCTCTTCTTTTCAAAACACAAGTTCAATAATGAAATTCATGCATCCCACGATGCAAGTACCTGTAATTCTGCAAGACGTTCATAACCGCATTGACGTCATCCATGAGGACCTCCAGTAGTTAGCATTTATTAGTAATTCAAATATAGCAGTCAGTTTGCCTTTCTAATCTTCTTTCACGTCCTATAATAGTCTCAGCAGACTCAGTTTTGGGACATTATAATAGTTTGAGATATCTGGCTATTCCCCGCACTGCCACCTCTTGCGCATAATGAAATAGAGCATGGTTCCCAACTGATATTACATCTTGCAGTCACAATGACCAAGTATCAGACTCAAAGAAAGGCTTCTCATATCACCTACAACATTCAAAGTTCGGCATAGACATCCCTCATAGCTTTTATTCAAACACAAGTTCTCGATTATCCTATCTAACAAAAACTTACTGCTGATAAAAGAAGTCAGCAGCCTCTAGTGGAATGTGGAAGAATACAAACCTGGGAAAGAATAACAAGTTGTTCGCTAGCATTTTCTAGAAGTTTTCTAGAAGTTCCCTTAGTGCATGTTCACATCACTGCTGAGGCGATGTGTTATACCAATCTTCACCATATTCATGTAGGTAGGGTTGGGTGAGTGGAACAAATATCAGACCTGCAAATATGTAATAACTTGGAAGCTTGTCAAACTGATGTACTGAAACTAACTATTACAACTGCAAAATCCATTATTTTTCAAATGTTAACAACTGTAGCAGTCTTCCTAAATTCTCTCTTTGCTGACAAAGCAATCACATATATACAAAGATCACTCAACATGTACTTAGTACACAAGCAGGCGGTAAGTATAGGGGCTGCTGAGTGCATCTGTTGCTCCATGCTATGCAGTTAGAATGGACTCATGTGAAATGCAAAGAATGACAGAATTATCCCATGAGGGTGAGTCTAGGAGGGTAGCAAGTTATTTTGATCATTCTTATGCTCTACTTCAGTTAGAGATCGTGAAGTTAATTCCAAGAAGTCTTCCAAGTACTTCTGGACAGATCATGAGGAGTATAAGGGAATTGTGGATTCCAATTGGAATAAAGTGGTGACTGAATATCCAATGTATTGCTCATTGCTCATTAATAAGAGGTTTTTTGGTGCTTTGCCTAAGTAATAAAAAAAAACTTGAGCTTGTTGTTGTCCAGCATGCTCTTAGAAATAATCACTTCAAGAGTTTAACTGATGAAGAGCAGAAAATCAGACTTGAATTCGGGCATCTGCAGTAAGTTGACAAAGCTTTCTGTAAACAAAAATCTTGAATTACCTGGCTAAAGCTTGGTGATACAAATACAGGTTTTTTTCGTTAATTGGTGAAAGTGAGAACTTTGGGGAATGCTATTGGATCTCTAGTGGCAAATTATGGAAGTATCCTAGAAGAAGCATGATGAAATTGTGGGACAACATGCGGGCTTTTATAAAGACTCATTGGGTGCTCCATATGTAAATGCTTGACTATCAACTTTCTGATAATCCACAGGATGTCATGGGTGCTCATATTATAGCTAAGGGCTGATGGGTATTCCTCTCATTTCTTTAAAGATTCTTGGCCTATCACTGGATGGGACTCAGGTGCTACTATACTTAGCTTTTATCAGGATAATCAATGGGTCTACTAAGTTTACCAGTATCACCTTTGTCCCTAAAGTCCACAATGCCTCTAAAATGGCTGATCATAAGCTTGTCCCCTGCAGGATGTTGTCTATAAATGCATAACTGAAGTCATGGCCAATAGATTGAAGATAGTGCTCCCTTATTTCGTCAGTAAAGGATCAATGAGCTTTCAAAATTGCTGATGATATCTTGCTTGCTCATGAGGATGTTAAGCTCTATCACAAGAAAGAAGTTGTCTTCTAGGAGTGTTATAAAGGCAGATCTTATGAAGACCTTTGCTTAAGTGCATTGGCCTTTTATTTTCAATGTCATGGCTGCATTGGGTTTCGCTAAAATTTTACATTACTTCTGTATGCTTCTCCGTCGCCATTAATGGCTTTTGAGGGTTATTTTCAAGGTGGCAAGGATCTCAGTAAGGTGACCTAGATTTTTCTTATGGTGATTGAAGTGTTATGTAAGGCTGCTGAGCAAGGAAAGCTGAAGTTTCATCCTTTGTGCTTAAAATAAAGCTCACTCATCTGTTTTGCAGATGACATTTTGATACACACTGATGGGAGTGTTGGGGCTCCAAAGGGGATATTGGGAACTTTTCGGTGCTTCTTTCAAGCTTAAAGTTGAATCCAGTGAAAACTGCAATGTGTACATGTAACCAAGCTTTGAAGCCAAAGCCAAATGCCATCTCCTCATCATCCAGAGAGTTTGTGCATAAACCAAGAAGAAACAGATCAATGCTAATACAATGTCATGGATGACATTGTTTGAGCCATACGGGATGATGATTGGAGCCAAGTGCCATCTCCTCATCATCCAGAGATCATGGACTTGTTTTGAATATATAACATCAGCCATTGTCATAATAGCCTCTTTCTTTAGCTCCTCTAAATGTCTGTTTTGCGTCTTTGATGTTACCGAAAAATGAAATGAAAGAAACAGATGTTGGAGCAACTAGTTTTGTGTTTTTCTCTGTTTTTTTTTCCCATTGTTCTTATATATTTCTTCTGTTCGAGTGCAGAATGAGACCAAAGAAATATTGGTGGACATTCGAAGTCCTCCAACAGCGATGGAGGAAGGCGAAGGGGATTTTGAAAGTCCAATGCCCACTTTGGAGGCAAGTCCATTATCCACAATACCGGAGATTCCAAAGGCAGAACATGCAGGATTGGACATTTCAAGTGAAACTGAGGTATAGAACCAGCCCCTGTTCCCCTTCTTCAAAATATGAAGTCGAATGCCGTACCATATCACCTCCTCTTGCCCAGTGCAGCTGCAGCAATTACCACAGCTACCATCAGCATAGTTGCTGTGCGAGTAAAATGGCTTCCCCATCTCATCATCCCCCACATTGGAAGAATTTCCCTAATATGACCAGCACTGCAGCCAAACCCAAGCAGATTATATACACCATACTGAGCCAATCTAGGAAACTATGCTGATTCACCCCAAAAAAAGGCTGGCATTAAGAACAAAGTCAGGCAGGGAAAGGAATATCCTACATTCCCATTTATGATGCTTTCTGATAAGCGGCCCACAACAAAATTAAATTGGATAACCAAAACAACCTGCCCCACCTGCTAATTCTCTTACAATAGAAGTCCAACTGTGAAAGTACAGAGTCTTTAAACAGCTAGTGATGATTTACAAAAGAAAACTTACACTTTTCGGATGACTTCCTATCATGTTAAAATGTAAATTCACCACGTAGAGTGTCCTCTCTGTGGCTCCATATGCTCTGGCAGTACATGAAGCACCAGTTTCCATAGACTAAACAAGATTCTTCTCAGCCTCCGAAGGTTTAACCATCACAAGTTGCCTAAGAAGTTGCTGTCCAGAGAGTGCTATTGCCATTGGTTCTCACATTGCCTCAATGTACCTGCAGCATCACAAGGCTCCTCTAAGTTGGTCAGGACATGTATGCCACCGGAAATTGTGATCAAAACTTACAAAGCATGGCAAATTAAACCAGGGAAACAAAAACTCTAGTGAAATGAGCTCATGCTGAGGTTCATTTGATGAATTTGACACCTCGTATGAAAAGAAAAAGTTAACAAAAATGATAGAATACCATGCTATATATAGCCGTGCCTAATATTAATTTCACTGGTATCTAGTACCAGCACTGAGTACGAAACAGGAAGAGGTGAATAAAATAGTCAAAATCACCACCTATAGGCAATTCAATTGTATTAACCACCCGTAGTTATTTTGATTGGATCAGAATCGGCCAAAGATCAATAACCGTCCACGCAAGAAAATGCGAATACCTCGTTTATCCCTCCTAAGTATGGGGTGCAACATTCAATCCAACAATTTAATGGCTTCCGCAGGTGGTTCGCTGCTCTGTATAACAAGAAATAGACATGGCGAAAATAAAAGGAGCTCAAGGTCATGTCATCTACCTTGGCAACGCAGCATGGATTGATAAAACATGAGTGCAAGGTATTCCCATCATCCGTCATCATTATCGCATTGCTAGTGAATTTAAGAATATAATTAAACTTGATCCTACGAATAAGATATGCTTAAATACTCTACAGGCATGTAAATGTCATAAAGTTTTTTTATGGTGAAGCACATACCCAACACCTTTTGAACGTCTTGAATTCCTGTCGATGATCAACCTGACGTCCCTTACCTGTAGACAAGGAAATTACAACCTATGAAACCAGGATCCGTATGTGCTGTCAAGAAATAGAACAGTTATATCGGAAAAGAGAAGTGGATGTGGATGTTTTGTCCTTACAAGCTGTAATTTATATCTGTTTCTTTTCGTTGGTTTGTTTTTTTTCCCCTTTAGAGCATTCGATTGATCTACCTTGTCGGGACAGGTGTATTGAGTGCAGATGTTTTTGCTCAATATGCCGCCTTAGAGTTTACAACACAGTACATGTTTGTGGGACTGATGAGTATGGGAGTGCAACAGAGACTAAAGCCTTGGAGGAGAAGTGCACACTGCAGCAGATTTGTGACAAGTAATTATAATTTCTCATGATTTCTTTATATCAACGCCGTGTCAAAGAAATGGAAGATGCTGTGAAATGCATGAAAAGCATAATGAGTTTCTTCTTCTTAATTGGACGTCTTCGGTAAAAAGATGGTATGTGTTCTTTTAAAGGCATCCCGGGTTTTTTATGTTCTTGTTTGTGTACATGGTTTTGACAGCGGTGTTATCTTGGAAATATGGTGCAGTGGGTCACGGCATTCATCTCTGTAGGAGTGCTGTTGACGTGAAAATTCTTTTGTTTACATTCATTTTTTTTCCCATAAAATTGATTTCTTATGAGATTTTCGGTTCTATCTTCTCTCCTGTCACGCCTCAGATACCATGCTGTGCATAAGCAAGTCTGGTTGGTTCAACATAAGGTTTGATAAGTTCGGACGTCCATCAACCCCACAGCAGACTGAAGTCTGCCAAGCTATTTCAAGAAATTGTTTGAGAACAATTGGCTTCTAAAGAGCAATCAATGTGAGAAGTGTTGAAAGCTTTTGAATCCGAGTTAATTGATCCTAGGTGTAAGGTACCACACATTTTCACTAGGTTTTAATTTTTTAGTTTGTTCAGTATAGGCCATGCTTGTACAAGAGGCCATCTGCTATGCACTTTAATGAACTGTGAACGCAACACAGGTTACTACTATTCAAGACGATATCAATGCCTAGCTAGAATGCAGAAATTATGGACTTGTTTTCAACATATAACATCATCCATCATCATAAGAGCCTCTTTCTCTAGCTCCTCTGAATGTCTGTTTTGCGTCTTTGACATTACTGAGAAATGAAATGAAAGAAACAGATGCTGGAGCAACTACTTTTTCATGCATGCTTTAAGTGACTTTAACACATTGTCCTGTTTTTAGGTGCAATTTATCTTATTGCTGCTTGTTTACAGGTTTGTCAGGCACCTCCAAGAATCCGAGATACAGACCACTTGTTCCTCGAGCTCCCTCTGCTGAAGGATTAATTGGTGGAATATATTAATGAGATGTCGGAAGCTGGATCTTGGAGCCAGAATGAAATTCAAGCAACTAATGCATGGATAAAAGGACTGAAACCTTGATGTATTACAAGGGATCCGAAGTGGGGAGTTCCTGTACCCCATGAGAAGTTTAGTTCAAATATTTTGAACTCTCGTGCTTCTACAACTGAAATTCTGGGTGGTGTCGTGACAGGGTTAAAGATATTACAACTTTTCTTTGTTTTCTTTCTAGTCTCCATTCCTTTGAAAAATGATCTTGGCATGTGCATTTGCTTGTCTGTTGATGCAATGAGTAAGGTATTCTATGTTTGGTTCGATGCACCAATTGGCTACGTCTCAACAACTTCATGTTGCACGCCAGAATGTGAGCAGTGGTGGAAGACTCCTGAGAATGTGAACTAGTTTCAGTTTATGGACAAGCATAACGCGCCATTTCACATCGTATGTGTCGGACTTTTCTAGTTTTTCTTTACGTCAACAGCCTTTAAGGTCTTATTAATCCTTTGATCCCTTCTTGTTTCTCTTTATCAACAATCTTGAATGTCCTATCTCTGCTCCGTTGGCTGATGCTATTACCTCTCCTCACTGATATTTGCCTAAACCTGTGGACGTTGACATTAGTCGCATGCTATTGTTAACTCGACGCAAATCTTGGTTTATATTAGAGTGCGAAATCACCTTGTGGAATGTCTTTCCTGAATGACCCATTCGGCAGTTTGCTAAATTTAATTGTGATGTTGGGATGACGAAAATCGCAATTGCTTATTTTTGTTGACCTTATTATGTGACTGATAGAAATTTCTAGTCTAAACAGTGCGCAACCAATTCTATAGAATAGTCCATCGGAGAGTTTTGATTTTTAAGTTATACCTTGGTGTGTGTATAACATTAACTCGAAGCGATATTTCTTTAGTTTCCGAGACAAGGTCCATTTTGTAGTGGGTGTTTTATTGGTTTCCAATGTGAATTCTCCTGTTATTTCAGCATGTTATGGCGCACGTTTTGATTGCTTAATCACGATGGTGGTTGTCCATGATTTTCTTTTGGCTCTCTAATACAACAATTAGTAGCTCTTTCTTATGCTGAGATCCTTCGAAAAGAAAACATGGAATTTATCAATAAGCAGCTGCACTGTCCATTCTTCTCTTTAAATAATCTCCATGTATGGGGATATTCAAAATGGGAAATAAGAATAATTGGTAAAACGACAAAAAGGTATTTAGGTATACTTCGATCAATAGGATTCATTGTATAGTACTTCATTTAAAGATTTTGAAGAATCTTCTTGCTCTAGACACATTCCATTGTCCCAATATCATTCCTAAATGGAGCTCTTTGACCAGACCTGAATTTTCCCAAGGTTGAATTAGGTTTTTATTTCTCTTCCACCTTTCTTGGGTTCACTTCCACAAAATTTTTATCAAATTTACCTAAACATCAAAGAAGAAAGTTGTCGTGTGGTCCAGAAAGGATCACTTTGGATATACTCTACATTTCTGCCCCGTAATTTGAAGATATCGAATAAAATCTCTAGGCAGCCTCTAACCGGAAGAACTCAACATATGGGTTTCTGCGATTCATTTCTTGTAATCCATGAAATTAAGACATGCGGACCCCTGAAGTGCCATAACTTTGCACAAAGGGACACTTAAGTGCCATAACTTACGAAAGGTACACTTAAGTGTCTAAATCAAAGTAAAATGGATCACTTGAGTATCAATCCGGCCAAAGTCCGGTCAAAACGCCGACGTGGCATTTTTCGGGCGAACCGAGCCCAAAACGATGCCGTTTTGCACACTAACATGGCCAAATAATGCAAAAACGGCATCGTTTTGGGCTGATGAGGTAAAAAAAAAAATAAATTAATTAAATTAAATCTAAAATTAAATTTAGTAAAAATATTAAAAAATAATAATAATTTTTAAATTAAATTTAGTTAAAATATTTAAAAAAATAATAATTAAAAAAAAGTGGGGAGGCGGCTAAGGGATCAGCCCTCAACCGCTGTCGCCGCCACCCCGCCGCCGCCAGGGAAGGGTCGGAGACGGCGAGGGGAGGGTCGGCTGGGGTCGCCGGGCCCTAGCCAAGGGCCGGCAACCCCGGCCGACCGACAACGAGGGCTCGCGAGCCCTCACCCCAGATTGGGGCGAGGGTTGCAGCCCTCGCCCAGATCTGGCGAGGGTCGGCGGCCCTCGCTCGGCCGGGCAAAGGGCCACCGCCTGCCGGGGGTCGCTCCAGCGGGCGGCGGCCCTTGGCCCGACCGGGCAAGGGCCGCCGACCCTCGCCGAATCTAGGCAAAGGCCACGAGCCCTTGCCACCGGCCACAGATTTGGGGAGGGTCACAGTCCTCACCCAGATCCGGCGAGGGCTCACTAGCCCTAGGGTCGGCAACCTCGACCAACCCTCCCCCCGCCGTCGCCGGCCCTTCTTGGTGGCGGCGGGCCGAGGGCCGATCCCTCGGCCGCCTCCCCCCCTTTTTCTTTTTTTTTTTTTTTTGAATTTTTTTAATTTTAAAATTATTATTTTTATTATTTTAACTAAATTTAATTTTACAATTATTATTTTTAAATATTTTAACTAAATTTAATTTTTAATTTAATTTAATTATTATTTTTACCACGTTAGCCCAAAACGACGGCGTTTTTTCATTATTTGGCCACGTTAGCATGCACAACGGCGCCGTTTTGGGCGCGCTTTGCCGGAAAAATGCCACGTCGACGTTTTGGCCAAACTTTGGCCGAAGTGGCATTCAAGTGATCCGTTTTTCTTTGAATATGGCACTTAAGTATACCTTTCGTAAGTTATGGCACTTAAGTGTCCCTTTGTGCAAAGTTATGACACTTGAAGCGTTCTTTTGCCATGAAATTAATGTTCAAAACCGACTCGATTTTAACGGCTGATACACAACATTCAAAGAGTGCTAATCCAAAAAAATATAAGATCATCCTTAAGGCCTAGATTCGAAGATCCTGCTGTATAAAAGGAAGATTTGATTAGTTCTAGTGAAGAGTACTAATGTGATGCCAAGTTTTGTAAGTAAAGTGAAACCTTTCCTTTAGCAGGCGTTGCACCCAATTTCAAACTTAGAGGCAAATTTTTCTTGTTTCAGGTGATGTTTCCATCAACCCTTCTTGGAACTGGTGAAAAGTAAACCCTGATGGTTAGTGTCACTGAGTACTTGAACTATGAAGCTGGTAAATTTCCCGATTCTTGCATATGGAAATGCCAACAAGCATTCTGCTAATAATGATCTGATTACAAATGAGATGAAGTGAGTTTTCCATGCAAAAATGTTGTAAATTTTAATACTAGTAATGCAAATGCTCCTAATATCTATATGCAATGTTGAATTTTAGTAAATTTTGCAATAATTCAACCACTCAAAGCACTTTACTTTCCTTCTTTTTTCTTTTACAATTGGCACACTTTTTAACTACAATGATCACTTTTGCGGTGATGTATTGATATGGTGGACACATGACAGTGATGGGTGAACATGTGTGGTGACAAGACATCGGAAAAATTGGCCACATATTCACCACATCATCATTTTGATGGAAGATTCCCAATTTGTGCAGATTCTAGCCAAAATGCGTCATTAGATTAGGGAAAAAAAGGTAGAGTTTCTTGCTCTTAATGAATAAAATCGGAATCCAATGACTCGATTGCAAGTACAATAAAGATCAGTAAACATCCATTAAATTTACCTTGAAATTCCTGAAGATATTTGTTGCTAGAAAATTTACCTTAGTGAAAATTCCAAAATTTGTATACCTAAAGGGCAATCAGCTTCCAATCTCCCCATTATTGTTACTGACGAACAATCATCACATTGAAAACAAATGAAACTGCAATTTCTCTTATGGTTATTGCACATTAAGTAATCCAAGTCTCCTGTAGAGTTAAATTCATGAACATCGAGAACCAAAAAGTTCTCTAGGATTGAAAGCATTAGCAATATCTCTTAAGCGAAAGTCGCAATAATGACAAACTACGTGGAAGCCGGTGGAAATATTGCTCGAGGGAAACGATAGATGTGTCCGGAAAATCTAAAACTAACCAAATTCATGAGGCCATGAACAATTGGGATGTTGGATGCACCAAAACAAAGATCCATAAAAGAAGCTTGGGTAAAAGAAGCTTGGGTGGCTGTCAAATTTTTTAGTGGTTCCGAGAAAAAAAAGTTTTGGAACATGGGAGAGAGAACAAATTGTCATGGGCAATTCTGAAAGAAGTCGAAGGAGGAAAAACGAGAGAGAAGAATAGGGGAAATTTTATGTATATTTCTGTGTGTTTACTCATTGTACATAATTGATATTATAGTACAAAGTATGTGTAAAGAAAAGGCAATAAAATAATCTACAGATTAGATCCAATATTGAATAATCTTGACTGATTCAATAATATCCGAATGATTGATTTTTGCATATCTTCCAATATTCCTGCGTATCTTCCAACACTCCCCCTCAAGATGGTGGCTTGTAGATATCCAAGATGCCTAGCTTGCTCAAAAGATACGCATGTTGTCTTTGACATAAAGGTTTGGTGAAGACATCTGCTGGTTGTTCTTCTATTCCAATCCCTTATGTCTCGATCATTCGTTGCTGGATAATCTCTCGAGTGAAATGATAGTCCACTTCTATATGCTTCGTTCTTTCATGCACAATGGGATTTGACGCAAGTTTGAGGGCTACATCATCATCGCAGAATAACTTTGTCGATCCTTTAACTTGTACACCAAGATCCCAAAGTAATCCTCGTAACCACACTATTTCACATGTGGTTTTGGCTATGGCTCAATATTCTGCCTCTGCCAAGGATAATGAAATGGTTGGTTGTTTCTTCGTCTTCCACGAAAGTAAAGAATCCCCTAACTTAATACAGAAACCGGTTATGGATCTTCTGCTCATTGGACAGGTTGCATAGTCTGCTTCACAATACACAGTCATCTTCATATCACATTTTCTGGAAAGAAGAATACCAAGTCCAAGACATTTCTTCAAGTACTTCATCACTTTCAGTGTAGCATTCATATGAGACTGCTTTGGCTGGTGCATAAATTGACTGAGCGTCTGCACAGCATAACTTATGTCTAGCCTAGTCATAGTCAAGTATATGAGCTTCACAACAAGTTTCTAATAGCTCAATGGATCTCTGAGAACGGGATCAGCTTCTTGAGATAGTCCAGTATCATAATCCGCTGTAGTCAACTTGGTATTTTGCTCAATTGGTATCACAGCTGGCTTACATCCCGATAAACTCGCTTCTGAAATAATTTCTAGAGCAAATTTTCTCTGGCTAAGGGAGATACCTTGGTCTGATCATGCAATTTTGATTCCAAGAAAATATTTTGGAGGACCTAGATCTTTAATGTGGAAGGTAGAGTGCAGATATTCCTTGAAACCTTTGATAGCTACTTCGTCATTACTCATAATGACGTACCTTTAGGCCATGTAAAAACAGCATAATTGAATCTGGACTGTTGAAAATCGGCAGCTATCAATGACTCAACAAATTTTGTGTACCACTGTCTGGAAGCTTGCTTGAGTCCATACAAGGATTTGTGGAGACAACACACTTTATTCTCCCCCTGTCTCCGTAAACCTTATAGTACTTCCATATAGATCTCCTCGTCTAGATCTCCATGCAGGAAAGCTTTGTGAACGTCCATTTGATGCAATGATCAGTCCTAAAAGGCCGCTACTGAAAGAAATGAGTGGACTGTGACATTTTTGGCTACCGGGGAAAAGGTTTCGTGATAGTCAAAACCTTCCCGCTATGTGAAACCCTTTGCCACCAATCAGGCTTTGTACCTTTCAATCGATCCATTTGCCCGATATTTGATCTTATACACTCATTTGCATCCAATTGCCTTGCAATGCGAGGGTAGGGTAACAAGATCCCAATTGTGATTATCTATTAAGGCCTTCAATTATGCTTCCATAACTTTCTGCCATCGCGGATCACTGCTTGCTTCATCAAAATTGGACAGCTCTCGCTCTTCGGAGATACGAGCGATGCAACATCTATGTTCGGGAGATAATTGATCGAAGGAAACATAAGAGGAAATGGGGAAAAGAATACCTGGTGAATTTTCGACACCACATATGTAGTCTTTGGTCCAAGTAGGTGGACACATGGCGCGTCCGGAACGTCTCGATGGATCATTCTCTGGGGGTAAATGAATATTTGGATCTCCCATGGGAGGCAAATGTTGAGGAACCACATCATCCTGGATTTGATCTGCAGCTTCCATTAAGGGTGTCAAGTTGGTAGTTGATGTAGAGGAGTGCCTCGTATCTACTGATGAGGGAAGTAAGACGTATCAGGGATCTGCGATGGTTTCCTCGATATGAGAAATATGAGAATTTCCAGTACTATCTATGCTTGATTTCTGAGAAGCAAACGGAAAAACATTTTCCCGGAATAAAACGTCTCTGTTGACTGAAAATTCCCCTGTAGATGGATCAAATATTTGGTATCCCTTTTGTAAGTTGGGATATCCCATAAATATGCAACTGCGAGCTCGGGGACTCATCTTATCCCGAGGTCCCACAATTGTGGCATGGCATAGACAACCGAAGACTTTCAGGTGATCCAAGTCTGGCTTCTTCCAAAAAGCAACTCAAAAGGAGTTCGTCCGTCAAGTATTTTAGACGGACGGCATACGATTTATCAAATAAGTTGCAGTCAATACACAATCCCCCCCAAAAATTTTCTGGAATATAGGCTTGAAATTTCAAAGCCCTTGCAACCTCCAACAAGTGACGATGCTTCTGTTCCACCACTCCATTTTGTTGTGGTATATATACACATGAGCTCTCATGTAATATCCCTTGTAATGAAAATAGATCAACACATTCATAATTGAAAAATTCTCTTCCATTATCTATCCTTATTCTTTGGACAGTTTTCCCGAACTGGGTTTTTGACAGAGAAAGGAAGGTCTTTAATTGGGACAAAACTTGACCCTTAGATTGCATGAGAAAAATCCATGTGGCTCTAAAATGATCATCCACAATGATAAGAAAGAACCGAGACCCATTATGGTTCGGTTTGTGATATGGTTCCCAGACATCAATATGTTGCAAGGAAAAAATATTGTTTGAACGACTTTTGCTTAAAGGAAAAGGACTACGTGACTGTTTTGCAAGCGGACAAATATGACTCTGAGGATAATGAAATTAAGAACTATGGCCCAATCTAGAATGTAAAAGGAATTTTCTATCATTGGTAATCAAATTACACAATAATTTATTACAATGAAAATTATCAAGATTGTTGGGCAAGCTTTTCCAGAGAAAAAAAAAATCAGAGAGATTACCCCAGCCCATCAATTTCTCAATCGAAAGGGCCTGAAATAAACAGGTATAAGCATTGAAAAGTACTTGACATGAATTTTCCTTACGAGCTCTATACACAGAAATAAGATTAAATTGGAAGTTCGGGACATAAAGGACATGGCTGAGAACAAGCTAAGAGTTAAGAGTGACTGTGCCTGTTGTAGTAACATGAGTAATGTTCCCGTTTGGTAATTGCACAGTAATAGGACTATCTAATTCTTCATGAATAATAGAAAATAATCCTTTATCACATGTTATATGGTCACTGGCTCCCGAATTAATAATCCAGGCATTTCTTGATATAGAATTTCTTAGGCAACAAGAAATACCTATGAAGTTGCTTCTCCTTTTTTGAACGTCCAATTTTTGTAATGCCCGCATTAATTGCTAATATTCCCCATGTGTGATAGATTGGTCCGTCGATCCCGTAATTTGATAGGCGGAGGCGGCTGCTGATATATCCTTTCCCTTTCTTTCCTTTTCTCTAGGTCTGCCATGTAATTTCCAACAATTTTGAATTGTGTGGTGGGGCCGCTTGCAAAAATCACAAAACAATTTTCCCTCATTCTTAAAATTTTGCCCATATGTTTTCAAAAAATGGGCCGTTGGATCCCTTGGATCCAGATGCATCTCCACCATCCAGATCAGTCTGGTACCGCACGCCTTGGGAACTATCAGATCGCTACACTCAATCCTGGCCATCCATTGTAGATCCTTTAAAGCCTCGCTTCTTGGCAAACCCTAGCGACGGGTCATTCCTTTTTTCTAGGGTTTTCTCCCCTCTCTCGATTCTTGCCGCCAGCACCAAGGTTTCGGTGGCCTTGCTGTCCGATGAGGTGAGTCGTTGGCTCTCCTCTTGCACAGCCAACTAGAAGATCCGGCCGAGAGTGGATGCTGGCTCCATAGCCAAGATTTGCGACCTAAAGGTAAGATAGGATTCGTTAAGAATCAGTAAAAATCGAGTAGCTTTCTCCCTGTCTTTCATCTCCTTGTATTGCCAAAGGGTTGTCTCGGGCCCTTCAAGTTTTCCTTCGGCGGCTTCTAGCTCGTTCCAGAGGGCTAAAAGCTTGTTGAAGCATGCCATTACGGACATGTTTCCCTACTTCAGTTCACTGAGAGCTTGATGCAATGAAAAAATCTTCACCCAATCCAATTTCCCATACATGTCTCTAATGTTGTCCCAAATGATTTTTGAATCTTTTGTCGAAGGTAAATCGGTGGCAATTTCTGGGCTAATGCAATTCCCTTTCCACATTCTAACCAATTGATTGCACTTTTTCCATTGTCTCCCCATTTTTTCGTTGATCAGGATCGAAATAGTCCCGTCAACAAAGCCTTCCTTGTCCTTTGTGACGAGTGCTTGCCAAAACTCCCGCGCCCAACTAGAATAATTTTCTGGTTCTGTGAGAGGGTGGCTGATGAGCCGCAACTCCGACCCGTTGGCGATGGAGACGTAGATCGCGTCACCAAGTTTTGGGCGACCCATGGCGGCCACGAAAGGAAACGGCAAAAACCCGAGCAGAATTCCCAAGTAGGGATTTGCTAATTGACCCAGATTGAGCCCGCCCGGAATTCCCGCATTTGAATCGCCTAACCCGTTAGGGTTCTCACCCACATGAGAGGATCCGGTAGTTTCTGAGTGGCCTGCCCCGCTTATGGATGGTGGGCCATCACAAATTTGGCCCCCTAAAAAAGGAACATTTGGGCTTGGCCCATAAAACATAGGATATGGCACCCACTGGTATGGTGGCCCGGAAGTGGGCTGCCCCAGATTGGGTTGCTAGGGAACAAAAGGGCCCACAATGGGCTAATATGCTCGACTGATCGTGTTTTGCACGGAATCTTGTGCTCCTGAGGTAGGTGTTTCTACAGGAGTTTGATTGTCGGCCATGGTGGTAAAGCTCTCTTTTCCTCCCTTCGTCTAGTTTCTTTAACAATCTTCAAGGTATTGATTCCTACACCGGAGTGCTAACGCCTTTTTGCAGGTTCGAACAGAAGGTCAAGCAGAAGAGAGAGAGAGAAAAAAAAAAAAAAAAAAGAGACATGCATACGACCTACTCTGATATCATGAAAGAAGTCGAAAGAGGAAAAACGAGAGAGAAGAATTGGGGAAATTTTCTGTATATTTCTATGTGTTTACTCAAAGTACAAAATTGATATTATAGTACAAAGTATGTGTAAAGAAAAGGCAATAAAATAATCTACAAATCCAATATTGAATGATCTTGATTGATTCAATAATATCCGGATAATTGATTCTTGCATATCTTCCAATATTCCTGCGTATATTCCAACAAATTCAAAAATAATGCGGATGAATGTAAGCCAAAGATCCTCATACTATATCATCTCCCAATTTCATCAGAGATTTTCCATACGACCCATAGACTTGGAATGGAAACCTCAATCACCTCTGGTGGTCCAATAGTATCGGGTAACTTTCTTATAGATGAGCTGTCCATCCTAATTAATTTCAATGCCTTTAAATCTCCAGTTGAATTAGATAGATCAACTATCTTTAAACGTTGCGAATCCAACTCAATCAACTATTCTAATTTTCCCAACTAAGTATGGAAGCTCCTTTCTTTTGTTGCAGAGGGCTTACGTGAACAAAGTCGTACGAAGCTCAATTAACCCTCCAGTAGAGTATGAAAGCTCCTCTATGTCTTGATATGGCTTGCAAAGACAAATTTGAACGTTTCACTGACCCTCCAACAAAACATGGGAGTTTCACTGATATTCTCTTTTAAACAGGTACACTGACCTTGTAATAATGCCCCAAAGGATTAGAATTGTGAACTGATTTCGTTACAAAATGAAATATACAGATTCTCTAAAGAGTCGAAACAGAATGCAATTGTACAGAATTTTATGACATAGAAAGCAAATCCATTATTTTTCTCTTTCACATCGAACCAAAAGAAGCCTTGAGGAGTCCATCTTATAATTGCCTTGCTCTCAATAGCCTCGGCGATAACCTTCTGAACTTTTTCTTCAGGGCTGCAAACATGCACAGGGAAGGGCGGTTTATTTTAGTCCGACAAACAGAAATAAAAAGGATATCAAAATGAACCACCCACCGTGGTGGCTCAGCTAGGTAGGCACTAGACTTCCACCAAGGAGGTCTAGTGTTCGAAGCTCTTGCAACGCAAGTTGCAAGAAGGTTAGCTTTGAGACTCTTGGCGACTTACCCGGTGGCACGTGTGTGGTGGCTAGCACGTGTTGCCTCTAGTGGTTTACCTCCGGCTGCCGGTCGTGCGGGGTTCCCTAGGTCACCCAAAAAAAAACAAAGATATCAAAATGACGTTCTCATTGTTGATTTGATGCCTTAAACAAACTGTAATGTGAAGATCTTTAACTCACTGCACAAAAAACTGAAAAAAAAAGTATATTGTATCTTGGTTGTTGAGAACATAAATAAAAAGATTAATACCCTGAAAAACCTCAAATTGGTATACTTATGACAAATTTACCCCAAACTATTTTTTGACCATGAAAAACTCCAAACTGGTATACATGTGACAAATTTACCCTGACTGACCATAAAAAACCATAAATTGGTACATTTATAACAAATTTATCCCAAACTAATTCATTCGACCGCAAAAAACCCCAAATAGGTAAATTTGTGACAAATATAGCCTCCGCTAAATTGGATTAATACCACAAAAAAATCATAAAAATTGTAAATTGTGACAACTGGAGCGTAAAATCCCAAATTGGTATACCAATCAACTGTCACGTATCATTTAACTTAATAATTTGACTGTAAAATTTAACGAAAGCTAACAAAGGGTAAATTTGTCACAAGTGTACCGGTTTGGGGTAAATTTGTCAAAGGTATACCAATTTGGGATTTTTTGTGGTCAAAAAAATAGTTTTTGGTAAATTTGTCACATGTGTACTAATTTGGGGTTTTTCATAATATTAACCCTAAATAAAATAGCTATTTACATAAAAAAAAATCGTGCACATGCCGACATTTTGACAAAAAATCACTGGATATTCAAATTATAAAGATGAGCTCCTGGAGTGGAACTAGAAAAGGAAAGCGGGCAAAGCTATGTACATGTTGGCCGACGATGCAAAAACTGAAAGACGAATGGGACGCGCCGATAACTCTCGTTGCTTAGGGAAATGATGCAAAGCTCCGGAAGCAGAAGAACGACCTTTTACCCATCATGCACCAGAATTATAATCACGAGCCAACATTTTGTGAATGTTCTGCCGACAATCTTGTAATTGGATCCACAAAAGCCAATCTTAGAAACAAGGACGGGCGAGGAGGATCGCTACTACATGGTCTGAAAGCAGAATGTAATGGTCTCATTACGAGGACACGCGGACGGGCCACCCGACCGAATCCCAAGTGCGCTAATGCAGCGTTAATAGAGGATATTGAGGTAAATCATGTGAATGGAAGGGAGATTGGAAGTAAATCCTAGGGAGGATAGAAGGGCGATGCAATAGAAGATCCAAGCCTTGTCGCAGAACGAGACACGGGATTATGTGAAGAAACCTAGAGAGGCGAAAGCCATATCATGTGAATGGATTTAATGCTGAAGAGTCACCCAGATGGTTTGATCTAAGTGAAACAAGGCTCCATTGGTGGCTTGATTAGAAAACTCCGACTTCTTAATAGTAATTCATCAGAGCCAACGTATCTATTACAAACATCACTCTCATTTCTTGAAAATTTCTAGGAGATTTCTCCGGTGGTCACTGAATTTTAGTAGATTTTGTAATCAATGTCATGAATTTTGACTTCTCCCACTCAAAGTGCTGTACTTTCCCTTTTTCTTTTACAATTGATACACTTTCAACTGCAACGATCATTTTTTTCGGATGCCATGTCACTACCATATGTTGGCCCATCACTAGATGAAAAAGTGCAGTTAAATCCATCCAATGAATAAGCTAAAGTTCAGTAAAAGTCGATAAAATTTACCTTGAAATTCCTGAAGATATTTTGTGCTAGAAAAGTCTAATAACTTTCGAGAGGAGATCCAGCATCTACAGCGTGTATCAGCTATCACCGTTCTTCAACTAAACATCAGTCAAATTCTGGCGTTGACATCCATCAGATGACTAGTGGTGAGGTAAGAGTGTTCATCTAAACTTCAGTCAAAACCTCTGCAATAATCAAATTCAACCACTTCTTCAGGGCTGCTGCATTGCACAAATACAGAAAGGTTCAGATTAGTGACTCGAACAAACGTAACCCAAAGATCTTTTAACTTGTACACCAAAGAAGAGAATTTAACCAAAAAACAAAAACTGGAGGTCTATTTTCCCCCGCACAATTCCTCTCGCTATGATGAAATACAGGGATCTGCTTGAGATCATTTGTCATTAGCTCTTTGATGCACAAACATTCAAAATCCTTGGATCTATTCGAAATAACTTGACGGTCGTGACAAAACATGAACTTTCAGATAAGCAAATTGGACACGAGGTACAAGCAAAATTTTGAGAAATCAGGAAATTTCACCAGAAATTTCATCCGTCCAACTTGTATACTAGCCACATAACTTTCTCATTACTGAAAAGTTTGTTCTAATTACTTTTAATTTCTTTGAAATTCCAATTGAATCAGGTAGGTTGACCATCTTTAATATTTCATTCTAATCTTCTAAACACCTTACCAAGCATGAGATTCTTAATCCATCTTCACTTTAAAATGAAGTTTCTAGTACCTCCACAATTAGAAAATAAATGCAGTTCTAGAGAACATCATCTCGTGGAATGGATCGGCAAAACACCATTTCTTTTTCTTCGTCAATGAACCTAACGAAGGCTCGAGAAACAGTTTCCTTACGGCAGGTATCAGCTATCACCGAGCTTCAGCTAAACGTCAGTCAAATTGTGGGACTGACATCCATCGGATGATTCAAAATCTCTGCAATAATCAATTCAACCGCTTCTCCTGGGCTGCAGCAATACTTAGAGACAGAAAAAAGTTCATATTAGTCCGATGGAAAACAAAGTGATGCAAAATGACAACCTAATAATTGATCCAATGTCTCAAACAATACGATAGAAGAGAACCAAAAATAAATAAAATAAAACAACAACAACAACAAATAGAACAAAACCTTAGTACCGTTTTGCAACTCTGTTTCCCCACACAATGGTCTCTATGGATTTACTTCTGTGGACATATCTAGGGCAGGGGCCATGTAGTGAAATAAATAAATAACTTCCATGAATCTTATTGAAATTACGTGTTCAGGTTCGAAATGAAATCTTGAGAAACCTGAAAAGAGGTTTTCCTATTGTACATTTTCTTTGTCGTCACATTCAAACTAGTAGAATACCCGTGAGACACAGAATTTAAAAGTCCTTTTTGTTACAGCTGTTAATCCAATCAATTTTTTCCATCAGCATGTGTCCTGTACATAACTTTTAAAGGTATTCAATGCATTTTCACCTAAAGTTTCTCTATTCAATGCCTATTCTGCCCTCATTTCAAATTCAAATAGACAATAAGCTAAAGTACAGAAAAGGAAGTTTGCCACTATTATTTAATCTTTTTATTGATGGAAAAGATATAGAAACCTAGAACATAATGAAAACTACTGGGGTAGCATAAGCGACAACAAAAGAATGACTTCAGATGAAAATTATGAGAATCTAAAAATTTCAAGAAACCCAAAAGTAATACTACAAAGATAAAGAGTGATTTGAAGGAATATGAATGCTTTGTTCATTTTTTTCTTCTATTAAATTTGTAAAATAATTACCAATAGTGCTAACAAGCCACATTAGACAATTTACGGACATATTAAACAGTTGAATTTTTTTTCTTCTTATGTATTTTATTTATTTTTTATTTGAATTGCGAAAAACAAGGGGCATTTGTTACAAAATTCAATAAAAAGTCGCACTTTAAACCAACCGAACATCCCCTCCATGGGAAAAGGGGTGGCGGGATGAAATATTACTCTTGGAAGTTTTACTCTTGGAAGTTAGGAGTTTAATATGCACCATCTCAAAAGTTCAATGAGCAAAATCGAATTTTCCTTAATTTTTTAACTTAAGAAAAAATTGCTGCGACTCCGCATCCTACAACTTCCAGCCAACACAAAGAATATCTTTTCTTTACCCCAAATTTTTGCACCCAGCCAAAAAATTCTTCCAAACATAGCGTAAGAATCAACTTGAGTGTTCTTAAATATTTTTAAGCAAAAGTTTGCATTGCAGTGACTTTGAAAGTCTACGGTGGTAAAATTCAATTGAATGACATATTGCCTCATAATTTAGTCAAGATAGTGGCATTACCTGTTAGTTTTCAGTCGAACCCCCTGATATCCAACCTCTTCCCATTCCTCCACTTTGTTGCTAAATTTGACTCTGTGCTCATCCAGGGCATTATGTATAAATTAGTTTGAAGCTTATCGTCATCAATCTCCACATAGCAGAAAATGGGTCCGATTCTTTTTTTTTTCCCATTTGTCATTGATGTGCGGTTTTCCATGTGGCCTAGTCCACGGAACCACCACTTACTAGAAGCATAGCTTTAAGATGAGATAGGTATGTAGATATGGCAGTCGTCTAACACTGGCAGAAGCTGCTCAACAATTGCATCACCACATCTCAGTCCGTTGGACATTGTTCGCAAAAAGACGAATTACACTGCCAATCAGGTTTCCGTGAAGGAAATTGACGATGTTATGATAAGTGTCCGGTGGCCTAAAAGTCAGGAACACCTTGTACTAAGGGGCATTGCGGGAACGCCAGGTCCATCTCTTGCCATCCATCAATCTTTCGAGAACATTGCAGCCATGATTATCCAACTCCAAGCTTTCTAAGCCCTCGAGACCTTCGATGGCTCTTATCTTTGGACAATCTTCTATCTCAATCTTCTGTAACTTATCTAACTTTGATAAGTTGGGTAACCTTTCTATCCTACAACAATGGGAAATATGAAAGCACCGCAAGGATTCCAGTTCTGACAAACCATGAATCTCAACCAAACTTTCTAATCTGTCTAGATCCAAGCACCGTAGACTTTTCAAGAGTGACATGCCATTTATTTCCACGAGCAATTTGCATTCACTTAGTTTCAATTTCGTCAGATTTATTAGGTCTAGAGAGACGGAGAAGCATGACATTTGAGATTCTATGATGCACAAATCCGCCAATTTTTTTGAGTCGGAAAAGTGTGGCAGTAGATTGATGCCCCTAACTTTCAAGGTTGACAAACTAGATGGAAGTGGATGAATCAATTGCTCTTCAGGCAAATTGTTCGTCCAAGTTGGGCTAGGTTCCTCTGTTGAAGCGGTTAATCTATAAAATTCTAGATAATCTAAACTGAGGAGACTTGAGAGGTCAATGATAGATGGGAAGTGATATGCTTGCATGTGAAGGCGTGTCAAACTTAAGGGAAGATCAAGTATTTCTTGAAGTTGACTTGAACCAAATTCAAGTGTTTGGAGACGAGAGAGACAACATAGTGCTGAAGGGAATCTAGATAAAACAGTATAGGATAAGTCCAATATCCTCAAATGGGATAACTTCCTGATTTCCTCCAGATTTTCATCTCCCAAGTACCGACATTTGTTGGCATGTAACTCTTCAAGCATCTTTAGCTGTCCAATAGTATGAGGAAACTTTCTTATCTCTGTATAACTTACCCAAATCACTTCTAGTTTCTCTAGACATCCAATGGAATCCGGTAGTTCGACTATTCCTGAATGTGTTAAATCCAACTTAACCAACATTTCCATTTCTCCAATAGACGACGGAAGCTCTTTTAGACCCACACACCCACGTAAAGATAAATGTGTAAGTTTCACCAACCCTCCAATAGAGTTCGGAAGTTGGATGATTCTAGGGTGCTCATCTAATATAAAAGTCGACAAAGATTTGAGGTCGCCAAATGTCTTGGGAAACTTGAAGGGCTGAAAATTTTGAGACATGATAATCTCCGTTAAAGATTGTAGAGAACCGATTTCTACTGGCAAACTACGAAGCAACTTGCATCCCCTGATATTTAAAGTTTGTAGGCGTTTTAGCTTGCCAATGGACCTGCGAATTCCAGTTAGCTTGACACACTGAGCAAGAATTAACATCTCCAAGGACACGAAATTAGAGAAGTCAGGTGTCCTTTTTAATTGTATGCAACCCCTCAAATTTAGAACCTTCAATTGAATCATCTGTAGAAAAAAATTGAAGTAAAAGAATAAATGAGAAACATCAGTGTATATGGCAATAAGAATAAATGAGAATTATCTGTAGAATAAAAGATGTTGCAAATGGCCCTCGTACTTTAAACTTCTCAGAAAAACCAACTTAATTTAAAAAAAAAAAAAAATGGAGAAAGGTCCCTTGAGGAGTCAAATGTATCTCACGAGAAAAATACGAAGAACCGTTCCACCCTTTTCGTCACGTCTTCTATTCCAAAACCCACGGTGTGCAGCTTAGAACAAAAATCCATTTAAACATAAACTGAAAAACTAAATTAGGCCAGTGAGCCGCTTGAATCAATATTGTCAAATAAACTTGTGATCCTTTACACAATATAAGTTGAGTGTTACGAATCTCGAACTTTATGTCATTCAAAGCATACATGATGCATACTGAAGCAAAATGGCACTTACTTCTGTTGAAATACACCATTTTCAAAGCCTAAACAACTTGCAGAACTGCGAAATCAAGGTTGTAAATAACAGAGAGTTTTTTTTTTTTTTTAGGTGGGACATAATTGTGCTTTACTTACGTCTATGACAAGACACAGAATGGTACTAATGCAAGATATATTCTACAAGCAGATAAGGTAATGATATAAATAAATAAATATATATATATATATATATATGTGTGTGTGTGTGTGTGTGTATGTATTGCTTCTATCATCGCCTCATTCATCACGAATGAGGTAATGAAAGAAAGAAGTACATTAAGTATGGTATATCATACCTTCATTTGGCTCCACCCGCCCCAACCATCTTTAATATTGCTATCTGAAAGGTCAAGCATGACCAAATTATGGAAGTGAAAGTCATTTGCACTGAAAATCATTTGCCACCTTTGCGGAAAAAGCCATCTTTGCTTCAAAAGAAGACTGTCGAAGTTGCCAAAAATACCAATGCCTTTCATTCGAAGGAACCTTAGATTTGGTAGTGTAGCCAATTTTTTTGGTGTAATGCTGCGGCTGCGGCCATTGGAAGTCAAGCTTAGTGCTTCTACATCGTTTCTCTGCCAATACAGGCTCAATATTAATTGAGAGCACGACTCTCAACACTATTCCGGAGTTATAAAGAAAAGAAGCACATGAACACTAGTAAATAATTTCTCCGACAAAATACCTATCATGACGCACGTCTTTTCCCAACAAGTAGACTTATATGTTTCATTCACACCATTAACGAAAATTTTCAGCTTCTATTGGAAGACATCTTATAAATCATTTCTCCACTTCCCAAATTCAACTTTTCAGGAAATATAATTAGCATATCAATTCAAATCTTCATTTTTTTTTTCATTTTCTCCGTAATTGTATTTGGAAGTAATTTAAAATTTTTCATACGGCTAGTTTTCTGCTGACTTCACTTGTATGGCACGTGAAACGGCGCTTTGTTGTTTCAGAATTTCCAGAAAACTATTGTGCATTCCACAAAATCTAGACAATAAAGCTAACTATCAAACAATCTATCTATCTGGCCTCACGAGACCGATAAAAAGTTAAACAAAGCTAACTATAGAATAAAAGAGAAAATTCAAGAGGTTTCTTTTTCCAGATTAAAATTATAGGTCATGCACTTTCATTTTACCTCTTTACTCTCGAGTAGTTTTACAACATCCTCGTGAATCCACGCCCTACTATATTTGCGAGGACATTCTTTGCGAGGATATTCTTCAAGGATGATGTACCTTCCCAAATCTCGAACTTGGTCATGCATCCAAAACTTATTATCATCTCCAATTTTTATCAAGGACCGTTGGAGGAGGATAGATATTGCAATGTGAGGATTGTAATTACAATTATCCCACATGATAATTGGATATGTCTTGTCCTCATTGGTGAAAAAGCAAGCAATATCCAGAAATACTTCCTTTTGCTCATTCTCCAATCCTTCATAACTTATCATTAATACGTCACGAACATCCTTAAAAGGACCTCTATCTAACTTCTTCAATGTGTCTTTCCATAGGTTTCTTTTATCAAAATATGGCTCCAGGGTAGAGCCGCAACAACAGAGAAATGAACCAATCACCTCAACAGCCAACGGAAGCCTGTCCACTTTATTAACAATAGTATATGAGAGAGCAACATAGTCTTTTATAGGAGAGTCACTTCCAAAAGTATGCTTAGAAAACAACCGAAATGCTTGGTCAAATTCCATTGCGTGAACTTCAAAGTCCAAAATTCCTTTGGGTTGACTTAAGTCCTCTTTATTGGATGATTCCATTTGAGTGATCAAGATACCTTTGTCCCTAGTTGTGATAATGATCCTACTACCAAGACCAAACCAATCACATTTCCCAGCTAGCTTTTCAAGTTGCTCTTTCTTGTCTAGATTATCAAGGACAATGAGGACTTTTCTAGTACAACAAAATCTCTGGATCCATTTCATCCCATCTCCGATGTCTTTAATTTGTATAGCATTCCTAAAATGTACAATACTTGATAATAACTTTTTCTGAAATTCTATAAGACCATGTCCTGTTGCTCCCCGAATGTCATTCAGGAAACAAACACCATCAAAGTCAGAATATAGTTTGTTGAACACAACCTTCGCAAGTGTTGTTTTACCGATACCCCCCATTCCATGTATCCCAATGAAACGTACATCATCAGAGTAAATATCCAACTTCTCTATTATGGCTTTTATCTGATGATGATCTTCAACCAAATTTTTAGGCACATCCACACGTTTGTCACCAATCTTATGCACGACCTCGTCAACAATAGATCTTACCATTTCCCAGTGGCTGCAGCAAAGCAGGAAGAAGTTGTTTCAGTCAAAGGCAAGAAAGAAAGTGCATAGATAATGTCCTTCGGCTTGGTACAGTATGGTTAAATTGATGCATACGTGGAAATTTGTGTATTTATGTCACTAATCAGTTTGACGAATTTGAGATGTTTACCAATGCATTAGCCGACATGAAGGAGATATTCTTAATGAAATGAACGGAATAAGATTCATAAATCTGCACCGGGTGATTTGTTTTCCTAATGCTAGAAACTAAAACAATGCAGTGACATAAAATCCAAAAAGAAATGAGCACAATACAAAGATATGTCCGTGGCTCCAGCAAAGTGGGAAAGATATTGTTTCAGTCAAAGATATGGTTAAATGAGCTGACTATTCCAATGACCTCTCATCCGTTGAAAATTATATTTCATGGAAAGGCCCTCAATTTGAGGAATTGAGAAGAGAAACTAACTTTTTAATGCATCCACAAATAGAAAAGGTGATGGCTTCAAAGTAGACTCATGACACACACGACATTCCATCTCTTGTCGTAATTTAAACTTTTCCGATAGTTCTAAGCTTTTTTCTTTTTTACATAGCAAGTAAGGTTTGACTGAATCATCAATTATTTTAGTTAACAAAATAATAAAATAATGTAGAAAATAAAAATATAACATAAGTGATGTCATTTTAAATAAATGTGGTATGTAATATTGGATAATAAGATCTAAGGGTGAATATGATTCTAGGGTAGAATTTGGAATCTGAAAACTGAACCGGCGAAAACAAGTAGGTTTTAGATTTCAAATAATGAGGAACCTGTTTCAACGGGTAGGTTCCAAGTTCTTAGTTGAAGAAACTTGGAATCTGTAACCTATAACTTATAACCTAGAACTTGAAATAAGTTTTAATATTTTTCTCGGTCCATGTCTTCAAGCAATCCTGCGATATTCCACACTATTCGATAATGAGTATATAATTTGGAAGCACCATTCTGAGCTTCCATTTTATAATTGAGACTTTTATTTCATTAATGTTCATATTTTTCGTGTATGTAAATATAAGTTATGGTCAGTTAATTATAACAATAAGTGATGGTCATTAAAGGTTTTAATTTATTGCAACCGTTCAACTAATTATATAGGTAGAACCTGGGTAGACTCTAGAACCGACTATGGAACCTATGGTAAGATATGTTCCAAGTTTTAGGGTATGTAAGATAGGTTTCAATTTCTAAAAAAAATGAGGAATTTTTTCTAACGGGTAGGTTCAGCTTCTAGGTGGAACCTGTACGGAATTTAAAATCACTCACCTCTATTAACATCGAAGTAGGAACATATATTATCTGAGTGAGAAAAGTACAAAATTGTACTATAAGTAAATTTTTAAGGGTTAATTGAAAAAATTAAAGTGGAAAAGAAACTTTAAGCTTACAAATGGACACGCTAGTCTAGGTGGATTCTCAAGCTCTCTCTTTTTGTATCCCCCATCATGCTTTTAAAGATGAGCCGATGTGAAGAAGATATTTTATGGAATGGACGGAATAAGATTCACAAATTAAATTATTCGGGAAGGAATACACTTTTTTATAGTAATGCCGAGGTTGACTAACTAATTAAAATGTAAAGTCATAAAATTCAAATTGGATTGTCATAAACTTATAATATTGTTGCTGTGGAAGTTCGGTTGAATTCTTTTATAAAACTACAATATATGGGGTCTAGTGCAAGAGCAAAAGAAGCACGATTCGTGCGAGGTAAAAGTATTTTCTCGTTTCAGGAAAAAAAAAAAAAAGGGTATGTTCTCTCGTTTTCTAAGTAAGATCAAAAGAAGCAACAAATTTTTATCACAATAGGGTGATTTTTTTCCATGTAAGTATTTTAAATATTAAAAAAAATTTAAAAAAAAACAATTGTACATATCTGAGTAAATTAAGAATACATTTATTTATCTAAATAGTAAAAAAATTATGGAAAGATTAAAATGATATAACTTCTTTCAATATAACTCAACTAGTCTTAGGTTGCTGTACATACTTCTTGTTATTCAAGTTGTTTAATAATGAAGAAACTAGATAAAAGTCTAACCTCCGCAATATAAAAATGTAAGGGCGGTTCCGCTCTTTTAGTGATATGGTTTGTAGCTCTGTCCTTTTTCCGAAACAAAGAAAAAAAAAACTTCAACCTATTTGCTCTCGACCGCTTTCAAATCAACAAACGACTCTTTCCAAATAAGCATCTTTCGACTTCGTGTAGCATATCCACTTTGCAAGGACCAACAATAGATTTGCACATTCTGTTAATTTTCTAAAACTAGCAAAAAATCTTATTGTAATAACTAATTTGCTCTGAAGCATTATGGGATGCTTTTTACAATGGTTGACATGGTGAGTAACTTAAAATAAGAGAAGTGAATAAGAGAAGTGAACAGTGAGTGGTTTATATGCTCTCTAGCTTCATCAGCTTTTTCCAAATGGTTAAAATGGTGATTTCCCAAGTATGCCTATGTAGAATAAAAAATAAAATAAATCATACACAAGTCCAATACAATTAAAGATACATGCATTTAATCTAATCATATAAAATTGACAACAACAATATTATAAATATAAGCCGTATTATTTTTTAGTTTGTCAATTTGTTTACTTAATATAAATACATGAACAATTGAAAACATTGAATAACGATCCAACTTGTTCAAAGAAATTTATATATATTTTTAATGCATTTCATTGCATATTTTGTAACAGCACTTAATCATAAACGTACCCACATAAATATATTTAGCTAGAAAATGATAAGGTAATTCATTATCCAAATAAAATTTGGCTATAAAGACAAACAAAAGATGAAAAGAATTAGTGATAACTTATAATACATCATATTAACTTAAGCAATTTAACATAAATTTCTATACACCAACTTATCAACTGAATAATTTCTATTTAATTGACCATCATGCAGTTTCACTAATAAAAATTACTGAAGTGGCATCTGATTCTATATGTAAATTATTTATTGTCTCAAGTTTTACAACCTTGTTTTGGTGTGCTTATTATAAATACACAAGAAGATTGAAATGTCAACTTATAATCTTATATGTTAATTTAGATTTCAAATTTCTAGATACATATTTGATTTAATGTTTTGGAACTCATTTAATTTTAGCATAAGTTTTTTTAAGCAACTTATCTAATTTACTAAGAATAATGTAGTGACTAAATTTATTTGATATAAAGTTACGTAAAACTTGTGCTTATTAATTTAAAGTCGGCATGTCTTTGCCAAGATAAGTTCGTATGAAATTCTAATTTTGGGCTCTAGCCCGATACTGCCACCACAAAAATTTGTTAAAGATTAGTAAGTAGATTGCTAATATGTAATTTTTCTTTCTCTTAGAAATTTCGTCTACCATATTTCACTTAATGGCCAGAATGTCGATTTGCATGCAGCCGTACAAATGAGATCAGATGTGTACTACAGAATTAGGATTAAGGTGTATTTTGCTTTTGTTGCACATAAGTCTAGAGCATATTTCTTAGTGTTTTTAGGCCTTTACAATGAAAAAAATTACTAAAATGACAATATTAAATCTAACCAAGCTCTTCACTTAAGAAAAAAAAATATATACAAGTACAGAGTGAAAGTAAATGCATAGAGACTGTCGTTGCTTTTGTTTATGCTAAAGAAAACATTCCCCGTCTGTTTCATGAAAAAATAAGTGTTTTGAAAAATATTTTTCAAAAAATGATTGCTTATATTTTTGGAAAAATATTTTCATCATCAATAACAGGCTATGTCTAAATATTTTCATGAGTAATAATAAAGTTTTTCATTCATTTATTTTTCTAAACGATATAAACAATCATTTTTCGAAAAAATATTTCAAAATCACTCATATTTCGCGAAATGAACGGGTTCTTTTATTTTAATGGATTTCCTCCTTATTTTGATAAGGGTTGTCTATTACGATGTAATGGAGGAAAATAAAATTTTGACCCAAAACTTAAGGATAACACTTTTGTGAGTGGCAGCTAAAGCCCAATATCACCAGGTCAGATGCAACGCACATGGTCCAACAGTCGTACAATTAAACAAAATCCCACAAACAATACAAAAAATAAAAAATAAAAAGAAAAAAGAAAGGGGCAAAACTGATATTTCGGGAGGACTTTAACAGAATATCCATGTTTTAACGGCGAGAGAGGGACATTGGCTAGATTTGTTTTAAATTTGAAAGAATCACCTTAAGTAATGTGGTTGGATAATGAAAGATGTTTTTTTGGTCCGCTAATTGGCTTGTCCATCTTAACTTTCATCCTTTACTTCTTTTTTCCCAATTGTACGAGGGAAATTTTGATTTTCTTTTCAATCTTTCCTAAAAATTTTCAGGTTATACTAATATAGACGTGAATTTAAATTTAATGATTGAAAAAACTTCAGTTTGTAGTGAGAAAGTGAAAAAAAAAATGAAATTTGTCTTTTTAAGCCAAAATGAACAGATTCAGGTGAGTTTTTTACTTTTCATCTAGAAAGAGTTTTAAGAAAATAGGCACGCTCTATCCATTTTGATCAACTCACAATTGTAAAGGAAACGTTTGTTTTAATTTGTATTGGTAGTGTCGGGATATAATCAATAATCTTATCTATATTATTGCATAAATCCAAGAGGTCCAACTTGATTGTAATTATTTTTACTTCCCTAAAAAAATCTTCAACTAGTTGTTTCATCTATGTTCTATTAATAGACAAATACCTAAGTTAATAATTCTATTTTATTAATAACATATTTCAATTTAAAATTTAAATAGTTTCTATCGTCAAATAACTTTGCTAGAGAAAAGTTTAAATCTTGAAATATTTTTCTCTTCACATATATGTGTTTGATTTCTTCATATTATGTCAAAATTTATTTTCATTTAATTAATAATTCTAACATTTTATGATAGCGAAATTTTGTAATATCTTTTTAAACGTCCATTTTTTTTGCATACAAGCATCGTGCATGCACTTTTGCAATGTTTAATCATGCAATATTCAGGAAAAAAAAAATCTAACCATGTCTCGCTATAGTTATAAAATTGCAATATTCCTATTGACTCAACACTTTAACACAAGTTACAGACCCAAAAAAAAAACAATTTAACACGAGTTTGTTATTGTACAATATTTTCTGATGACCATTGCACTACATAGAATCGCATGATTGCACTATAATTTTATTGTGATAACATGATTACGTAAAATAGTCGATTAAGTAAAAGATTTTATTAAGTATGAAATTGGTCTTAGCTGTCGAGTCATATTGGGTGAACCCAACATGAATTAGAAAATGCCTTGCTGGGTTGGGTTTGACCGTTCGTTGTGCTTTTAAAAAAAGTCGGCCATATTCTATTTTCTAATGTGGGTTCTCGGGTGTTCGGTCTAGCTTTCGTTAACTCCTAATGCAAATCTTAACCAAAAAAATAGCCAAAATGTTTGGAAATATCTAGGGACTAACTCTCGTCCAATGAACGGTAAATATTGTGCTTGCTAACTAAAAAAGTTGAGGAAAATTACCCGCGATTTCTTAACTCCCATCCCTTTATACGTGCAACCTCAACAAGGGCATTTTCCCACCGCTTCAATTCCTCGGAGGGAAACTTCATTTTGTGTTTGGCTATAGCTTCTTTGTACAATTGGGATTTGAGCTTCACGTCATCAGGATCCACATCATAAAAGACCGGGTGTATCTCTTTCTTCCCATTTGATTTTGATGTGCATTCTACCATGTGTGCGACCTCACGGAGACACCATGAACTGGTAGCGAAGTTTTTAGAGAAGATGGGTATGTAGATTCGAGACCTATCAAGCGCTTTCAAAAGCTCTCCGCCAATTTCTTTTCCGACTTGGAGTTGTTCATCATCTATGAAAACATGGATTCCAGCACCTAGTAAACTGTGGTAAAGGGAATCAGTGAATCCATAATGTGTGTCTGGTCGCCTGAAACTCAAAAACACTTGATACTCTCCTCGCTCAATTTCCATACTCAGAGTTGCCTCCGAGCTCTTCTTCATCTTGATTTCAGTCAGCCGTTTCAGAAACCTGCCAATAATGAGACTTGAGAATAGGAATTCCATAAAATAAAATAAAAATAAAAAAGCACAGCCAATTACATCAAACATCTATAGGTGCAACTTTCTTTCGCGTGCCTCGAGGTCTGTCAAGATTTGGACATATACTCAACAGTTATTTAAATTTGAAGTCAAGAGATGACGAACTTACCGTCCCCCTGGCACGACGAAGCTCAGGATTTGATTAAAGCGGCACCTCGATGGAATCCAATTTGCGGCCGATCATCTAAGATTACAGTCACCAACAGTATAACCACGGTGCGTAGAAAGAGCTAGTTGCGACAAGACTTAGTGAAAGAAGATCCGACTAACGTTTCTCAAGGACAAGTATTTTTTTTGGCTCTGCGATTGCTCTCAGAATGAAGAAAACGTCAAGAAAGGTGGGGAGGAAAGAGAACAATATTACTTGGGTAATTGGGTACTTGAAAAAAGGAATGAACTTTATGAGTATCTGCTGATAAGTTTCTGCGAAACAGAGGACCCGCAGAATAGCAAAAGTAGGTTAGGCAATCAAATATTCAAACCTCTATAGTCAAAAAAGGTTGCACCGACTACCCAACTGGTGGTCGGGGCGTCGTCCGGAGCTATGGGATTGGAAAGAGGTGCATCCACAGTTTCCTTTTTGACCGGTTAGTAGATGCCGTTTGCTTCTAAGAAAATCCTCCTCCACTTTCCCGTTCTCATTCTCTTTTGGAGACACCAAACTGGTTTGATGAATTTAAAGCTGAAACTGGCTAATTTTATTTTAGGGTTTAATACTCTGAAAAATTTCAAAATCATACACATGATAAATTTATCCCAAATTATTTTTTTTACCATAAAAAATATAAATTGGTACACACTGTGACAAATTTACCCCGACTAACAATAAAAAACTCTAAACTGATATATTTATAACAAATTTACCCAAGTTAATTTATTTTATCACAAAAAACCCAAAAATAATAAATTTGTGACAAATATATCCTAATATAAAAAAAATCACAAAAATTGTAAATTGTGACAAATGGAGCGTAAAATCCCAAATTGATATACCAAAGCAACTATCACGTATCATTTAACTCAATAATTTGACAGTAAAATTTAACGAAAACTAATAGAGGGTAAATTTGTCACAAGCATACTAGTTTTTGGTAAATTTGCTAGAAGTATACCAGTTTTGGGTTTTTTGTGGTCAAAAAAATAGTTTGGGGTAAATTTATCACAGGTGTACCAATTTGGGGTTTTTTAGGGTATTAACTCTTTATTTAAAAAAAAAAAAAAGCAAAACTATGGGTTCAGAGTTTTACTCAACTGAAAACACGCCATTGAGCGGAAAGGAAAGTTGATGGTTGCAAATTCTTTTTTTTTTTTTCAGATATCTCTTGTCACGTCCCAATCCTCAGGCACACGCACATCCCTTACCTTTAGTCGATTTTAAATTGCGATATCCCAGGACTATGTATCGCCGACCATTTCATTTATATATGCACATGCGGAAGCGGTTATAAATCTCCAGACAATAAAACGATGGGATAGATAAGTAGGACTAGGAAATTTAACCTAAAAGTCAACACTCTTATGTACATCTATAATGACTCGGTCATACATGCACATATACAAACCATACTACAAAGGTTGGTTTCTACTCAATTAGCTTCTACAGCAACAGTCATCAGGATCCTACTCTGGATCATTCTCAGGGTTCTCCTTCAGATACTCCTCTTCGAGTTCTTTCTCCTCAGGGTTTTCCTCGTCAGGTTCCTCCTCCTTAAGCTCCTCATCCGGGTCCTGAAATGATTATTCAATAATCACTAAGACAACATCTCAGCAAATTCTACCCCTTAAGACCCGATTAGTAAACTAATACACCTTAGGGCTGCCTATGCACAACATGAGTCAGAGGACTTACCTTGGCCTCAGATTCCACCTGCATATTAGCACAAATCAATAGGCACCCAAGCAATCACATCACAGATCGAAGCATCGATCAAATCGACCTAGTCAATTACATGTCAACAAGACCACTCACGGTCATTTCCATCCAATCAATCAATTCACAGCATCATATCAAAGCAATGATCAATCGACCTAGTCAATTACATGTCATTCAAACCACCTCTCGGTCACATCAACACCATACTTTATAATCTCCATTCGGGTACTCAGTCACAGAGCCGGATGAATGCTCTCGGGCGTCTTTTTCGCCAAGGTAACGTACCAATTACCGATCACGATAATCTCCAGCAGTACACTTAGTCACAGAGCCTCATTTATGCTCTCGGTCGTCTTTTTCGCCAAGGTGACGTACCAATTACTGATCACAATAATCTCCAGCAGTACACTTAGTCACAGAGCCTCATTAATGCTCTCGGGCGTCTTTTTCACCAAGGTGACATAAGTAACAGACGGTCTACGTGCGTTCTTTAAGGCGCCGTTTTCGCACAATGATGTCCTTCATCACCGAACCACACTTGTCATGATTCATAGGTAGTCTACGTGTGTTCTTTAAGGCGCCGTTTTCGCACAGTGATATCCTCAATCACCGAACCACGCCTACCATAAGTCATAGACAGTCTACGTGCGTTCTTTAAGGCGCCGTTTTCGCACAGTGATATTTCTCATCATCGAACCACGCCTGTCTATACTTTGTACTTGATCAGTCTCAGCCAATAGAATTCTCAGTTAGCTCTCACCACTTTCTCCACTTTACAGCTCATCAAAGCATTATAAAGGTTAAATAAACAAACTCGGCCATTTACGAATCAATCATTCAATTCCACTCAAATTCAATCAATTAAGGAATAATTCCATAAATTGCACAATCAATTTAATTAAGCACAACGTGGAGTTCAAATAAATAAACGGACTGCACCACGACAATCAGCACGAAATTCCGGTCACCGGCCATCCCGGTTGAATTTCCAGAAAATAATTAATTAAATAATTAATTTCGAATATTATATAAATAAATACAATAAATTCAATTTAGCACAATATAAAACTCAATTAAATAAACGGACTGCGCCACGATCATCAGCATAAAATCCCGGTCACTGGCCATCCTAGTTGAATTTTCGGGAAATAAATAATTAAATAATTAATTTCAAAAATTAATATTTAATTCCTAAAAATTCCAATTAGGCCCGAATCTCCTAATTAACACCCGATAAGGGATGGGAAAAATCCCAAGAAGCATCCAATAAATACTACAGGCAATTCTCTATCTAATTACACTAACCACACAACTAATATGCAAAGCAATTAACTAATAACCACTAGTCAATTCTAATCTAACAACCTATTTACATTTAATTAACGCTAATCAACCTTTAAGTATAATTAGCGCACTAAGAAGGCATTAGTGAGTAAAACTCACTCAAAACGACGAGCTCGACGCGAGGATCGACTTTCCTCAAAGCGGGCCGAGCATCCGGGCTCGGGAAGGCGGCTAAAACGGGCCAAAACCCTCTGCCATACCCATTTTCGAACTCTCTGCTTGCTGCTAGTTAGGAGCAAAGGAGGGCGGATCCAGAGCTGGGTTGGGTCGGAAATGGACGGAGGGGCCAAACCGAACTTAGGCGGGGCTTCACGGTGGCCGGAGGTGGGGTGGACGGCTCCGGCGGAGCTCCACTAGATCTGAAATGTCGCTTGAACAGAGGGCTAAGCGAGGGGGAGATGGTGACACACGGAGTAGCGGCAAGGCGTCGGCGTGCAGCGGTGGCGGCTTTGGCTGCGGCGCGTGGCGGTGAGGCCTCAACGGCGAGCTAGCTCCGCTGGTCTTCTGCTTGCAGGGGCGTCGAACAACAAGGGAACAGGGGCTGGACAGCAGCTCAGTCGGGCAAGTGCAGACGGCGCACGTCGGCAAGCGTGAGGCGAACAGCGGCGAGGCGACGACGATGGCAGCTCCGGCACGATTGCAGCTCCTTCAAGCAACGCCGATCGCTGCTTCTGCTTCTGCTGGTCGACTCTGTTCGAACCAGAGGGAGGAGAGAGGGCGGACGCGTGCGGACACCAACTCGACGGCGGGCTTAGGTGCACGCGAGTAGCTCCGGTGCTTATGGGCGTGCGACGATGACGGCGAGAGGTGGCGACGGGTGGAGCTGCTGCTGTTGCTTCGGCTTCTTCGGTTGTTGCTGAAGAAGAAACCCCAAAGAAAGGGGAAGAAGATGGAGATGCGGGGAGAGAGACAGCGACGAGGAAGAAAAGGGGGAACCGATTTCCCCTTTTTCCTCTCTCACTCTCTCTCTCTTATGTCATCCGCACGTGGGCCACCATGAGCTGCCCTCCACTCACAATTCAAAGACAAATTTGCCCCTTCTAGAAGCATTTAGGTAGGCCAAAATATGGGGTAGAGGTGGCATACGAATTTTGCTAATTTTTCTTCCCA
This sequence comes from Eucalyptus shirleyi, assembly GCA_017140165.1. Taxonomy (NCBI): domain Eukaryota; kingdom Viridiplantae; phylum Streptophyta; class Magnoliopsida; order Myrtales; family Myrtaceae; genus Eucalyptus; species Eucalyptus shirleyi. Next base: position 152,153 of record CM029454.1, read on the forward strand.
ATTGGACCTTAATCCCTCTTGATTCAGTTTAAATTGACTCCCATAATTTCATTCAATCACCTCGTCATTCCAATTGGTATTTTTCCCTACCAATATAGCCCATTTGCATCCCAATTTCACAATCACTAGCTTCAACTGAACAAAAACGGCCCTATTTATCCAATCGAAATTAGAACCCAAAAATCTAGATGTCACATCTCTCATGCTAACGACTAATAGAAGATAATCAGTTCATCTCAAGCTTCTTGAAATCTCACACTGCAATCTCATATTCACTCGCCCTAATCCTGCTCATGATAACCTCTGATGTAGCGCTAGACTGAGGCTTGTCCCGAGAGATCAAACCAGAAACCAGTGCTCACGGACACGCCATATGAATGCACGAATCTCCTTTTCTCGGCTAGTCTGAATCAAAAGTTGGCTTGACTTGGCATTTTTACGGTCCTTCGTTGTCAATTGCGTCTCCGCACTAACACACTATCGCTCGGTGAAGGGAGCGCATCGAACTTTACTAAGTCAAGGTCCAACTCACGAAACCTCATTCGACCATCCTTGGGCTCTGCTAATTGAGTTCAGGCCATGTTTTCTCTTTTCTTTTCTTTTCCTTAGTTGACCATCCGATGCACATCAAGTGGATGTAAGGGCTTTCAACTAAAGTTAGGCGTGTGTCCAGTCCCCTTAAACTCAAAAACACCTCATACTCGTCTTTTGGCACAATATCCATGTTTAGGATTGCCTTCAAGTTCCTCTTCCTCTTGATTTTGATCAGTCTTCTCAAAACCTAGCCAATAACTATAAACTACAACCTAATGAGACTTGGAAATAGGAAGATCATTAAACAAGCACAACTAATTGCATTAATTATATGTGCAAGTTTTTTTGCTATGCCTCAAGGTCTGTCAAGATTTGGACATATACTTAGCACTTATTTAAATTCGAAGTCAAGTGGATTACATCCTTACTTTCCACCTACTACCACGTAGACCTTATCACCTTTCAATCTCAAAAAATATGTTTTCACCATTGACTATCTTAGCTAGTTGTTTTCAACGAATCAGAATTACTACGATTTCCCAAAAAGTATTATGGCTTAATTAATTAAGGCAATTTATTTCTATTTTTACTTTCGTATTTTCAAGCTTTATGGTTTGTTCACATGGCACAAGATTATTTTGGTTTTGTCCAAATATTCAGTAGCATAGTTTATTATCTTGATTGTTTATTCATAAGAGATGTTAGATTCAGATTATTACGTATAGATATTACAGGGAAATTGATTATGGAATTTTTTAAATTACTATACATTAGAAGGATGAGTGAGGCATAAGTTTCTGTTGGATGTTATAGGTTTGAGAGAGAAGAAGCGGTTACTTAAAGTATTACACCAAGAGATGTCAAATTTGGAACGTTGAACAGTGTTACATCCAGCGTAGAGAAACCCTAGAGTTTTTTATATGCAAGTTATTGGGCTCCGGTCTATATGGACCCAAATAACCATGCTTTCACCTATTGGGCTTGTATATGAACATGTTATTTTGGACTATATTAATAATATATCCAACGCTCTCCTCCTATGTTCACCATACAGCACAATCCAATAAGGTGGTCATTGTAATGTTCACACAAATATGAATCATCCACATTCAGTCCAAGACAATCAACTCGAATCGGTCAAAAAGTATTTCAATAGTAAAGTATTAAACTAAATCATCATTTACTCATCATTCTTATCATGAATCTATTCTGAGATTAACAAAAACAAAATCCCATAATAAATATCAGACTCAGTTCACAACAAATATATGCATAATAGTCAAGTATAAGTAGGCCAGTCAAAATAGTCCAAGGCCTTACAAATATAAGAAACAAGTATAATAATGTTCACAAAATAGAAATAGCAAAATGCAAGTCTCAAATAAATAGACTTCATCAAAGTAGGCAATAGCAGGTAAACTGCCAAGTCCCTACATGCTTTAAATGATATATATTTATTCATCAAATAGGTCATCCTGGTCAAGATCCCACTCAGTAAGCTCTCCTCCATCTCTGTCATCCCTTATAGAATATCAAATATGAATTTCATATTATCATGAATTCAATCATTTGAATAAAAACTTAGCAACATTCTATCAGGCAGAGAAGAACATATATTGATGTCATAAAGCATCATAATATCATGTTCATAAGCATCAATCAAGTTTCATATATTATAAACAAGACCTAAACAATGTGATTTACAAAGAGCCATCAACTTAAGTTTATTTGTAGGAGAATAACTATTGTCTAGTTTTAAATAACAGGACTAATAATCAAGTTACTTACAATAACCTAGTCATGTAATATCAAGTTTTAATTGAGAACAAGACCAGCAGGCTTCTTTATGTAAACAATTGTTTCTATGTTTCAATTTGGAATGTCACAGTTACCGATTTCTTAAAGTCAAATAATCTAGCATCAAGTTTGGAATGAGATCATTTAAACAAAAAGGATAGTCTAACTTAGTTGAATTGTATCATCAAGTTTGGAATGACGCAAGTTTCCCCGATAGAACATTTGAATTAGGTTAAAGTCATCTTCATCAAGTTTGGAATGAGATAACTCACCATTTTCAAATTAGTCAGCAACTGTGAACATTAATGAAACATATAAACTGTGCTTATTATTGTAGCCAATAAAGAAATATTTGATAATTCAAAACACACAATTAAAAGGTAAATAAATTGTAGTTAAGACTTGCCTATATAGTCTTTAACCCCAGTTCCTCCCACTATTTTAAATAATCAATCTTTATGCATATCTTTGGTGAGAATATCGGCTATGTTATCATTCGATCTCACATTGATCAAGGTGATAACCCATTGTTCTCTCAGATAATTCAACAACGCATGTCTCAGTCTCACATGTCTTCTCTTTAAATTAAAGAGGGCATTCTTGACGACTTGGATAGCTACTCGATTATCACAGAATAGGCTTAAAGAATTAATCTTTAGCCGAGTCAAAGGAATATCCATAATCAGATTATTTATCCACTTTGCCTCTTCACCGACTGAGGCTAAAGCAAAAAGTTCCGATTCCATAGATAACAATGCAATACAAGTCTGTCGTTTGGATTTCCAAGTAATAGCAGCTCCACCAAAAGTGAATACATATCTACTAGTGGACTTACTATTTTCAATATCTGAGCACCATGAGGTATCAGAATATCCATCCACAGTTGGAGGATAACCAGAATAATAGAGAGTATAATCTTTAGTACCTTTAAGGTATCTCATTAGTTTATCAAGGACATCCCAATGCTCTTTACTAGGATTACTAGTAAAACGACTCAACATGCCAACTGTAAAAGCTATGTCGGCTCTAGTGCAACTCATAGCATACATGAGACTACCAAGCAATTTCGAGTACTTTATCTGATCCACGATGGTCCCTTCATTAAGATTTAGTCTCTTATTATAATCACATGGTGTCTCATTCGATTTACACTTATCATATCCCCAAGTAGAAAGTAGCTGCTCAATATAATGAGTCTGGCTAAGGAAGATGACTTGCCGATTAAAGCTTACTTTCATACCAAGAATGGTATTAGCAATACCAAGATCTTTTATGTCAAATTCTTTAGCTAAAGTAGCTTTCACGTCACTCACTACAGAATGATCGGAACCAAGAATTAACATGTCATCAACATACAAGCAAATAATGATTATCTTATTTGACATAGAATGATGGTAAAGGCATTTATCTAAATAACTAGACTGAAAGCCATAATTCTTTACCACTTTGTCAAATTTAAGATGCTACATCTTAGTTGTTTGTTTAAGACCATACAAGGATTTATTCAATTTACAAACTTTGTCCTCAAGACCTTTCATAACATATCCTTCCGATTGTTCCATGTAAATTCCCTCATTTAAATCCTCATTTAAGAAAGTTGTTTTTACATTCATTTGATGCACTACAAAGTGTTCAATAGATGCCAAAGCAAGAAAAATTATTATAGTTGATAGATGACACACAAGTGAATAGACATCAAAATAGTCTATTCCACTCTGTTATTTATAGCCTTTATCTACTAAACGTGCTTTGTATTTGACTATTGATCCATCACTATTCAGTTTCTTCTTCAACACCCATTTACAGCCTATAGCTTTAGCCCCTTTTGGCAAATTTACTAGCTACCAAGTGTGATTATGCAGCAGAGATCTCATTTCATCATCTATGGCTTATGCCCACAGTAGAGATTCCCTAGATCTCATTGCTTCCTGATAGGAGAATGGATCATCCTCAAGATGGTAAACAACAAAATCCTCACCAAAACTTTTGGGAATTCTCTCTCTTGTAGATACTCTACCTGGAATTGGTTCAATAGCCAACTGTGTGGAATTAGTGTCAGAAGGGCCTACTTCAGATTCTACAAGAGATTCTAAAATCATATTTGTAGATCCAGAAACATTCAAGTCTTGATCTCTGAGAAACTTGTTTTCGAATAACACTGCATCTCTAGATTCTATTACTATGTTAGTAGATAAATCTAAAAACCTATTTGCAGCACTATCTTCTACACTACCTAGATATACACAAGTAATGGTTCTAGATCCCACCTTAGGTTTTTTAGGATCCGGTATACTTACATAATCAATACAGTCCCAAATCTTAAGAGCATCATATCTACAATAGCACTTATGCCATATCTCATTAGGTGTCATGGACAACTTAGAGTGCGGCAACCTGTTTAAGATGTGATTAGCAGTTAGAACTGCTTCTCCCCAATAGGAGGAAGGCATGTCAGCTGTAAGTAACATAGAATTTAGCATTTCGGTTAACGTTCTATTCTTACGCTCGGCAACACCATTTGATTGGGGTGAATAAGGAGCAATGGTTTCAAGTATTATACCTTCTGAAGCACAAAATTTCTTGAATTTTGACATAGTATATTCTCTTCCTTTATCACTCCTAAACCTCTTAATTTTCAAGTTGAATTGATTTTCTACTCTAGATTTGAAAATCATAAATTTTTCAAAAGCCTCATCTTTTGATTTCAACAAATAGACATGACAATATCTAGAAAAATCGTCTATGAATGTTATTAGATACTTCCGACCACTTCTAATAATGTAATTTCTAAAGTCACAAATGTCATAATGTATTAACTCAGAAGTTATGTGTTTTTAGAAACCAACTTAAAGGGTTTTCTAGTGATTTTAGCCTATGCACAAACTTCACACTTGTCAAATCGAATGGAAGTATCTAATGGAATGTTGTGAGTTTTAGCTAAATGTTACATTTTCCTATAATTCACACGTCCAAGTCTATTGTGTAACAACTTTGAGTCAATCAAAGTAGGATTCATATGATTTATGCTATCAATATTTAAACTCAACCTATACATACCATTAACCATGAATACACAATCGAAATAATATGAATTAACTGATAAAGTTACTCTACCATTCATAGTTGAAAAAGACATACCGGCTTTATCAAGTAAACGCATAGATATCAAATTCTTTTTAAGTAAAGGTACTACTCTAACATGTTTCAAAGTTAATAATTTATCCGAAGAAAGCACCAAATTTGCAGTTCCAGCATGAGTCACATTTGTCTCACCACCATTGCAATTTTCCACAATGTCTTTCACTTCTGTGACCTCAACAAGTAAGTTCTTGTCATTTGTAGCATAACAAGTAGTACCACTGTCCAACCACCACTCAGAAGAGACGCTGGCATTTCCATTCTTCATCATTCCAATGAAAACTCGAGGCTCAGATTCTCTAATTAGCATATTGGCCTCATTTGTGGTGTCATTCTTTGGCTTCTTCGGCAACTTACACTCTGCTGCCCAATGACCCCACTTTTTACAGTTATGACACTTGCCCTTCTTCTTCTTTTTGAAAATAGTCTTTTTGGCCTCTAACTATAAAGAGGATTCACCTTTTAGTGACTTTGACTTTTTCTGAGGTTTATTGGAGTGTGAAACTAAGTTGGCAACTGACTTTTGTTGTCCCACTTGTTTCAAACTCTTCCTAATAATATTTTGATCCTTATTGTGAATATACCTCTTTAATTCATCCAATCTCATCTGTACATTCAGTCTGTGCATTTCAGTCTTGAAAGAACTCCATTCAGTTGATAGTTTGCTCAACACAAGACTGACAAAGAGATTATCGAACATATCAGAGTTATCATCTTTCAGCTTGTTCCTCATGTTCTCAAATTCAACTAACTGAGAGGTAATGCTTGAATTCATAGTGAATTTAAAGTCAAAGAATTTCTCAGCTATAAGAGTTTTAGAGAGCCCTTCTTGTTTCTAGAACTGAGCGTTCAAGTGATCCCATATCTCTTTCGCCATCTTATACTCACTATAAGTCATAGCTAGATTAGGATTTAGAGAGTTCAACAAGTAATCTCTACAAAAATCCTTATCTTGGTTCCATTGATATTCATTAGATGCAAAATCACTTAATACAGTATATAATATGTCACGTTCTTTCATACCAAATTGAACGTGTAATTTCCAGTCATGAAATTCAGTAACATCAAATGATTGCAACTTTATAATATCATAGGAACTATGCTTTACTATTTTAATCAAAGCAAAGTGTTAGAAATAGTGCACCTTGGAGTCTTCAAAGCCACAAAGTCGAATAACTCCCCAAACCTCGATCAAACCACTCTGTAAAGATGGAATTTGCCAAAACAAACCCTATAAACATATCTGGAGCGCCCAAAAACCTTAAGATGAACTACCTTTGTCGTCGAAACTCACTAGAAATTTCCATTGCCGAAATTTGCTGAAAATTTCGTTACCAAAATTCGTTAAAAATTCAAATGGAAACTTCCTGGTGCCGTAACTTCTCCGTCCGACCTCCAATCGACGTGAGTGACCACTCAAAACATTCGTATCGACGAGTAGAACAAAGCCCAAGTGGTTTTACCCTCTAAAATTGGTTATAATTTTTGAGTTTTTGAATCAAAGATTTCAGTCACCCGAATCTTCAAACTCATATCCTGGCCAATACCACCGTTGAAATCGAAAGTAAATTACACCCGTGAGTTCGTCTTGACAAAATCTTCACGAAGACACCTTACTCGCTCAAATCCAACACACGAACATAATACTTCAAGATTGTTGGAGGTTATAGGTTTGAGAGAGAAGAAACGGTTGCTTAAAGTATTACACTAAGAGATGTCAGGTTTGGAATGCTCAACAATGTTATTTCCAGCATAGGAAAACCCTAGAGTTTTTATATGCAAATTATTGGGCTTCAGCCCATACGGACCCAAATAACCATGCTTTCACCTATTGGGTTTGTATATGAACATATTATTTTTTATTATATTAATAATATATCTAACAGTTTCGTGGTACTCAATGACTTGGTCCACCTACAACCCGCAATTTCTTGTGCATGAAACTCATCAGTGATTAGACAAGCCATGTGAACACATGAATTTTGCTCCTCTACAGGTCCAAATCGAAAGTTTTTTACGGTCCTTTGTTTCAGTTGAGTCCTGCGCACTGACTTGCTATTAATTTACCGAGTCAAGGTAGAACTCACGAAGCAAGTTCTTCTTTGTTTACCTCATTTAATCATCCTTTGCTAATTGAGTCCAACCCGCGCTCATCATCATCAGTAGTGCATGTAATCGAGTCATTTGCGATGTAATAAAGCTATTAACACGATATTTAGAGGAAAAAAAAAGTTCAAGTCCCTAAAAAAACATATGTGAGGGGATTAAATGCACGAGTTAGATTAAATTTTTTGTATCATCAAAATTTGACATGCGATGTCTTGACGACTATAGTAATTTTTTATTTTTTTTGACAACTATAGTATTAACACGTTTAATAAGTTTAGAGAAGCCTTTCAAATCAAGTATCACTAAGTTCGAGCTTGATCAATTCCATACGTTGGTTGCCTAAACTTGAGCCTCTCATGGCCATTGGTTTGTATCAATGTTCAATTCTAATCTATTTGAATTAGGAGTTCCATACTTTAGTGCATTTTCAAGGTCCACATTCAACCCAAAGCTAAAAGTGCTACTCGCACCTGGTGCTCCTCTTCTTAAGCGGTATCTGATATTAAAATGTGAATGCGTTATTTTTATAACATCATCGATCGTGTTTGTTTTTCCCCCCAAAATTAACAAGTTAAATAGAGAAAAGAAAAGAAAAAAAAAAGAGAGAGAGAGAGAACTTGTAAGATGCCTGAGAATGGTTTGTAATCCTCTCAGCGAAGTTGGTGTTGAGCAGAATGTCTTCACATTAGTAGCCCAACTCATTAAAAAACAAACTAAGCCCAAACCAAATCATACTAAGCCAAGCCCAAGCTCAATTAAGACTGTTCAAGCCCAAAGTTCATTCAACCAAATTAAGCTCATCGCGAAGGACGACTGTACAAAGCGGATAACCCCTGAACCCACTTTCCAATATAAAGCCCATCTTCTTATTCTCTATTCTTCCCCTTCGTTTTCTCCTTTACACTCAATCCGTTCACATAATCATTCCTAGGACATGAAGATATAATCTCGTGTTGATCAAACACGCGCATAATCTAAGGTGACAACTACGAACAACCATGATTCAGCCAGAACCATTCATATACTACCAGCAACCGCCATTGATCGCCTTCCGGAATACCACTGCCATCTCCATTCACTGGCCTTCCAAGATAAGGACCCCCGATATTGCAGAACGTACTCACTATGTTGAGAAGACCAAGGCCAATCCAAGCATTGAATGTACATTATTAGAGATTCGACAATATACATATCCGTGACTCTTGCTCGTTTTCCTCATCAATAATCACCCCTTGTTAATGGATCGAAACGAAACTCTGATTGGTAACTATATCGGAAGCTTTAGTTGTTGTTGAGAATCATAGTCACGGCCAACGAAAAGATCTGAATTTCAACAATGAACCCGAACAGAGTGCGTTGGGCACCCTTTTGAAATAGCAAAATTGTCTAAAAAATTCTAAACCTATTGTACTTTTGTTAATTTAGTCATAATCCTTTTAACTTTGCCAATTTAGTCCTAAACATTCTTCACTTCTTATCAATTGAGTCCATTTGGCCAATTTTGGCTGGAAAATGCTGATGTGGACACTGATGGTGCGATATAGGATCATTGGTGTTAACGTAAATAATTGTTAATAATTTTTAATATTCTTTAATATTTTTTTGAATTTTTCTTATTTTTTTCCCTTTTATTTTTCCTTTCTTTTCTTTCTTTTATTTTTGGTTTTCTTTTTTGCCTTTTCCAATGGCCGGCCAGCCACAGGTGACGGTCGCCCATTGGCCACAGCCAACCGACTAGCCTTGCCCACCACAGGTGAGGCCCGAGGGGAGCCTTTGCCTAAGCCAAGCAAGGCCAACCTGCGCCCAAGCCAAGGCGGCCTCACTGGGTGTCAACCGGACGACACTCGCCTGGGCGAGGGCTCCCCTCACTAGATCTGGCGAGGCTAACCCTTGCCCAAGGCCATCGCCCGGCCAACGCTTGGCAAGGCTACCTTGGCCTGGTTGAGGGCCGACCTCGCCTAGGTGACCCTTGATGGGCCCCACCTGGGCAAGGGCTCTCCTCGTCGAGGCTCCCCCTCACCCGGCCAGGCCTCATCTATGACCGACTAGCCACCGGAAAAGGCTAAGAAGAAAGCCAAAAAGAAAAAAAGGAAAAAAATTAAAATTAAAATATTATTAAAAAAATGTCCACCCCGGCGTTGGCGATCCAACATGACACCGCCGGCATCCACGTCATCATTTTTCAATCAAAATTGATCGGATAGACTCAATTGACAAGAAATTAAAATGTTTATGACTGAATTAACAAAATTAAAATATTTATGACTAAATTGGTAAAAGTACAATAAATTTTGTTGTAAAATATTGCGTTGCGAATATATAATAGAAAAGAGATTTGAGAAGAGAAAGCAAGTGAACACTAGAGATAGTAGAGAAAGCAAGATGAGAGAGCTTTATTTCTAGTATTTCACTGTCGTGTTTCTGTGTGATTGTGTTATTGTACATCAAAACTAAACTCCTATTTATAGGAGAACAAGAATGTACTTATCATTAATATCAATGTATTGAATGATACATGTACTTGTCAAGGGAGATGAACGTTCATTGTATAGGGAGATGTACTTAGAATGTATGATACAAATGTACTATAATAAATACATTAGATAAGATGAATATAATGAATATTCATTCATGTATTCTATTCATTCATGTATTTCATAACACTCCCCCTTGAATATTCATCATATTCATTACGAATGTGCATCGAATGATACTGCCTCATTAAAAACCTTAAGCCAGAAAAACCCAGTGGGATAAAAATCGGACAAAAGGGAAAAAGAGTGCAGAGCACACATGTTATGATCTCTCCCTTTTATGGATGCATTAATTGCCTCGTTAAAAACTTTAAGCCGGAAAAACCCTATGGAAAAAAACCGGACATAAAGAAAAAAGAGTGCAATGCATTTATAGCCACTCCTGGGGCTAATCATTATTACATCTTGTGAACTCACCTCATATCATTGCTGCAATATATAGTTCATAATATCTCCCCCTCAATTGAGCCATATAGCCACTTCTAGGGCTAATCAATCTTGCATCTTGTGAACTCGCTGCATACCAATGCCATATACTAATTTCTCAAAAGTTGATGTTGGCAATGATTTGGTAAAAAGATCTGCAAGATTATTTATGGATCGAATCTGTTTAACATCAATTTGTCGACTTTCTTGGAGTTCATGAGTATAGAAAAATTTCGGCGAGATATGCTTGGTCCTATCACCTTTGATATATCATCCCCTAACTTGTGCAACACAAGCAGCATTATCTTCATAAATTATAGTGGGAGAATTTGTAACCGGTATTAAGCAACAAGAATTATGAATATGTGTTATAACGGATCTTAACCAAACACACTCTCTTCCAGCTTCATATAAAGCAATAATCTCAGAGTGGTTAGAAGATGTAGCTACTAGCGATTGCTTCGTAGAACGCCAAGAAATAGCGGTGTCGTTATAACAAAATAAATACCCGATTTGAGAGCGAGCCCTATGTGGATTGGATCTATATCCAGCATCAGCATATCCAACTAAACCAGAGTTAGTGGAATCCTTGGAATAATATAATCCCAAATCTATGGTTCCTTGGAGATAACGAAAAATATGTTTAACTCCATTCCAATGTCTTCAAGTTGGCTCAGAACTAAAACATGTCAATAAATTTATTGCAAAAGCGATATCTGGTCTCGTACATTGTGCCAAGTACATCAAAGCCCCAATTGCATTGAGATATGGTACTTTAGGACCAAGTATCTCTTCATCAGATTCTCTAGGATAAAATGGGTCCTTTTGAGGATCTAGAGACCTTACAACCATAGGGGTGCTCAATGGATGAGCTTTGTCCATGTTGAAACGTTTAAGCAATCTTTCAACATATGCTAATTGATGGACGATTATTCCATTTGCTTTATGCTCAAGCTCTAGACCAAGACAAAGTTTGGTTTTACCCAAATCTTTAACTTCAAACTCCCTTTTCAAATATTCAGCAGTTTCAGCTAACTCTTCTGGAGTTCCAATTAAATTTATATCGTTGACATAAACTGCTATAATAGCAAATACAGTTTCTGATTTCTTAATAAACACGCATGGGCAGTTAGGATCATTCTTGTACATTTCCTTAATTAGGTACTCACTTAGGCATTGATACCACATGCGACCAGATTGCTTTAACCCGTACAAGGATCTTTGCAGTTTTATTGAGAATAAATTGTGTGGAGTGCATGCTTCAGGCATTTTGAATCCCTCAGGAATTTTCATATAAATATCAGAGTCTAATGAGCCATATAGAATGCCGTCACAACGTCCATAAGACGCATATCTTTCAAAGATTGCTAGGCTAATGAGAAAACGAAATATAATCATATCCATCACAGGTGAATATGTCTCATTATAATCAATCTCAAGTCTCTGGGAAAATCCTTGGGCAACGAGTCGGGCTTTATACTTGACAACCTCGTTTTTCTCATTTCGTTTTCGGATAAATACCCATTTATATCCAACGGGCTTTACATTATCGGGGATATGAGTTATAGGTCCAAAAACCTCTCGTTTAGTTAGGGAAGCTAATTCAGCTTTAATTGCTTCCTCCCTCTTAGGCCAATCTTGCCTTTGATGACATTCAATAATATATTACAGCTCACAATCATCATTCCTAATTTTATGAGCAACTGAGAATGCAAAAGCATCATCAATGATAATTTCATTTCGATCACAAATTTCATTACAATATGTAATGGAATTCTCAGTATTCCCACGGCTAGTGCTCCTTTCATGGGTTTGTGCCTCTTCAGGGGCAATAAGCTCTTTGGGAGCAAGCACAACGCCAAGCTCTTCTGGAGCGGATTCGTGATCATTTCCCCTTCGTTTTCGAAGAATAATATTTTTTGATCGTATTGGTATACCACACTTCAAGTGCGCAAGTAAGCGTACAAATGTGACATTGCGTGTAAATAATAGGCAAACATTGGACCATCTACAGGATGTGTCCACTAATACCATAAAATATCAAAATGGTCCATTTGGTGGTTGTATTGGTCCACAAATATTACCCTGAATTCTTTGCAAGAATAAAGGAAATTCAAGATTAACCTTTGTTATAAAAGGTTTGATAATGAACTTTCCTTGTGAGCAAGCCTCACAATTATAATCTTTGGACAACAATATCTTTATATTCTTTAAAGGGTGCCCTTTTGTATTTTGAATTATCCTACGCATCATTGAAGCACTAGGATGACCAAGGCGATTATGCCACAATCCAAACTGATCAGGGCTTACCAATCTTCAGGATGTGGTGGCGTAGGTTTCAACAGCCTTAATCATGACACAATACAAACCCATAGAAGAAGTTTCTAGCTTCTCATGGATGGTCTTTAGACCCATCTTATAAGAGAAAATGCCAATATATTCCTTATCTTGTTCATAAATAGTCTCAATATGGTACGCATTACGGCGTACATCTTTGAAACTGAGCAGATTCTTTTTTGATCGAATGCTTAGAAACACATTCTCAATATGCAGGATTGTGTCATTTGGCAAAATAATTGTAGCATTCCCAAAACTATCAATAATCGGAACAGGACTTGATATTGTATGGATTTGTGCCTTACGCAATATCATACTCGAGAAAAAGTGTCTACTACAAAATATAGTATGTGTTGTTGCACCATCAAGCAAACAAACATCTTCCTTTTTCTCGGTATTTTCTATTTGCATTTATATTGACAACTTCAAGTGCCAAGTATCATAAAAGTTGCATATTAGTTATATAGTCAAATAAAATTTCAAAAATAAATATTATATAAGGTTTATAAGTATTTCATAAAGAACAATAAAAAAAGTAATACATTTAAAGCGAAACAACATAAAATTCAAAGTTCAAATTATCATCCACCAATCTGATTCATCAAAGTAATCAGAGGTCCTCAAAGAAATCAGAGACATCCAATGATGCATTTGCTACTTCAGGAGCAAGAGGAGTCCCACCAACGGAGGTATTGTTGGCCTCAACAGTGGTTATGGCAGTAGGATTGATTTTAATGACATGAGATTCACCACGCTTGCCCGTATTCTTTAAAGATGCCTGGTATAGGTCAACAAAATATTTTGATGTACGACAGGTACGTGACCAATGCCCAGTCATGCCACAGCGATGACAAATACTTTCATTAATCACCTTCTTTTACTTCTTTTCTTTGCCATGATTCAGGCTAAAGTTTGATTTTCTAAGGCGGTTAAATTTCTTGCCATCCCTTCTAGGATTATGTTCTTGCCTGTGCTTATAGCCCTTAAAATGACCAGTATTTTTCTCAAAGTTAGCATGTGCTTCAGGCAATGCTTTTGAGCCAGCAGGTTTAAAATCATGATTTTTTAGCAGTAATTAATTGGTTTGCTTAGCAGTAAGAAGCATAGAAATTAATTCAGAATATGTGGCAAACTGATGTTGCTGGTATTGCTGTTGCAATACAATATTCGAAGCATGAAAGGTGGAAAAAGTTTTCTCAAGCAATTCTACATCAGTGAGTTTGATACCGCATAACTCAAGCCGAGAAACAATATCAAATAAAGCAGAATTATAGTCAGACACTAATTTAAAATCTTGCAATCTAAGATTTTGCCAATCATATTGTGTTTGAGGGAGGATAACAGTTTTGGTATGATCATACCTATCCTTCAACCTCCTCCACAAGATATGCGAATCTCGAATGGATAAATCTTGAGTCCGCAGGCTCTTATGTAAATGACGGCGAATAAAAATCAGCGCATTTGCTTTATCCTTTTTATTTGAGGTTCCATCCTCTGTAATTGTATTAGTGAGACCTTGCCCTTGGAGATGCATTTCCATGTCAAGGCACCAGGATAGATAATTCTTTCCACTTACTTCCAGGATATGGAATTTGGGCTTTTCAATATTTGCCATAATCCTTACAAAAATAAATCCTTAAATTAATTAAAAGGATTTCCAAATATCCACCGCTACTTCAGGAGCATAAGGATACTTTTAGATTTACAATTTGGCTTCGGGCCAAGAAAAATAAAAATGAAGAATTGACAGAAGAAGATGAAGTATAAGTTGATCAATAAAAAGAATACCCACCTTGCAAAAATTACTTACTCAGTTGGTAGATCTTCGTGCTGATAACGTGTTGTAAAATATCGCGTTGCGACCACCACCCGCGGTGGCCACGCGGTTAAGAGCTTGGTACCCTTTTCGCAAGAGGGGAAGAGTTCGAAACTTCGTGGACGCAGTGTGTCATGCACAACGTGCGTCTTAACTGCGAAGGGACTAGTGGTGGGAGGCCCCGAGCTCCAGGGTTTACTCTTCGCCGCGAAGCGGCAGTGCGGAGGTTCCCTGGGTACCAAAAAAAAAAAAATATCGCGTTGCGAATATATAATGGAAAAGAGATTTGAGAAGCGAAAGCAAATGAACACTACAGATAGTAGAGAAAGTAAGATGAGAGAGCTTTATTTCTAGTATCTCATTGTCGTGTTTCTGTGTGATTATGTTATTGTACATCAAAACTAAACTCCTATTTATAGGAGAACAAGAATGTATTTATTATTAATATCAATGTATCGAATGATATATGTACTTGTCAAGGGAGATGAACATTCATTATATAGGGAGATATACTTAGAATGTATGATACAAATGTACCATAATAAGTACATTAGATAAGATGAATATAATGAATATTCATTCATGTATTCTGTTCATTCATGTATTTCATAACAAATTTAAGACTTTTTTGAAAATTTTATCTCATAAACAAATGGAGGAAGTCGGGGACTAGTTTTTAGGAGGATTTCTCATGTGCTCTGAGAAAAGGTCCCACTTGGTTCTGTATTGGCCAGTGACTAGAGGCGTGTTAATCGGGGATGGTGAACGGCGTACGGTGGCGTCGTTAGGTGGCTAACCCAGGAGAGGGAACCTTTAGATGAGATTTCTTCTCACTTTTCTCTCTGAAAAAAATGGCGTATTCCCCCACATGCTCGTAAGAACCTCGACCAATAAAAGAGGGGTTGTTTCTTCTTTTACACGTGCAGCTACCCCTCCAAAATGGGAAGAATGGACATATATTATTTTTTCTTTAGGGTTTTGTGTGATCGCATCCAGTGGCTTGGAGTGTGAGATAATGGACATAATTTAAGTTTTTCCCGGTGATCTTAGACCCCCACACAGCGCTTTTAACTTAAAGTGAAAGTAAAAAATCTTTGTAATAATCAAAGCATGTTGAGTTAAAATGTTAATTTCGCAAAATCAAAAAAATGAAAATAGCAGTCCTTCCGTACGTCGGTTACTTCTTTCTTCACCGACCATGTCCAGTAACCCTCACTATCAACCCACAATTACTATTGAAGTACTATTTTCGATATAGGGGTTATTTCAAGTGTAGTGCTTTTTTTTAAGGGTATTTGGATTTTGAGGTTAATTAGAAGTTAATAGATTACTCAAGGTGTATTTACTAATCACAAATTACTTATGATATTGAGATTATTTAAGAGTTTCGTTGAGGACAATTCGGTGTCAATGAGTTATTTAGGGTTTAGGTATCATAATTGAGATTATTCGAGCTCATTTTAAATCAATTATCTTACCCACATGTGAGGTGGGGCATGTACGTGGTTATGGTTGGCCACCATCGCTATCAACAAATGCCTCTATGTCATCGTACCTCTAAAATTTGCAAATTTCTTTGTATGAATTTTATGACTTTAGTAACATCGTGTCTCATTTCTCCGCACTCTTCTATATTAATAATTAAGATAATACTCAAAATGTTTTATAATACTCAAAATGTTTTATTCCCCTTTCATCATTAATTAACCACAGGGACTTTTTTTCCTAAATTGAATTCTTGCATTCAATTCTTCGTTCCTTGCTTCCTCTAATTTTCAGAGGAGTAATTTTACTCTTTTTGCGAAAAGGACTTTTTTGAAAAATGTTTCATTTCCACCGCACGGACTTCATTAGGTTAAGGTTACATGTCCTAAAGTCCCCGACTCTTTTCTTAGCCCACCGCGGGTCGCCGCCGCCCGCCCTCTCAACGCGAGGTCCGGTCGCCGTTTCTTCTCACCGTCCGGTTCGCTGTGGCAAATTCTCGTACTCTGAGAACCCATTTCTACAGTGATAAAGAACTCGGGCTATCCGAAACAGTAGAAGCAAGCGGCTCGTAGAACTTCGGTAAAAACCGCGGTGGTGTGTGAAGTGTTGTCGCCTCGCCCTCGGTAGTAAAGTGGAAGGGCGAGGCATATTTTTGGCTTTGCCACCCCCGGGCTAAACGGATGATGATACTGAGCTGGTCGGCTGCGAGTGCAAGGGTTCGCAGGCTTTCGTTGTCGCTGCTGAGTCTCAGTCGTCTTCCTCTGTCCGACGGCGATGCCGGCTGTTGCAGGAGGTTCTTGTCTCCTCCTCCTCCTCCTTCTAGTTCCGACCCTTATAGCTATTACCTCCGTGGTGTCGCCAACGCTGCCTATACCGCTTCGGGTCGGTTTTCTGCCTCGCGGTCCTTCTCGAGTGTTGCCAGTGTAGACGAGAGCACCGCATATTCGGGGATAGAAACGGCATTGGACTCGGTGGTCAAGATTTTCACTGTCTCCAGCAGCCCCAACTACTTGCTTCCGTGGCAGAACAAGCCCCCTCGCGATACTTGGGGTTCTGGTGGGTACCCCTCCTCATGTTCCCAATTGACCATGGTTGTCTCCCCTATCTAAAAATCTAATCTATTTCCCTGCTGACTGAACTGAAGGATTTGTCATTCCTGGCAGAAGAATTGTCACCAACGCTCATGTAGTTGCAGACCATACATTCGTTCTCGTGAGAAAGCACGGTTCGCCTAACAAGTATAGGGCACATGTCCTGTCTGTTGGTCATGAATGTGACTTGGCCATTCTGAGGGTGGACAGTGAAGAATTCTGGGCGGGCATGCGTTTCTTGGAGCTCGGAGACATTCCATTTCTACAAGAAGCTATAGCTGTTGTCGGGTATCCTCAAGGTACTTGCCGCTCAATGCCCAACCTATATTACACAATTAGTGAGTGACAAATTAACGCTTATTTCTCTGTAGGTGGGGACAATATTTCCATAACCAAGGGCGTTGTCTCCAGAGTTGAGCCTACTCAATATGCACATGGTGCGACTCAACTTATGGCAATCCAAATTGATGCAGCTATAAACCCAGGAAATAGTGGGGGCCCTGCTCTCATGGGTGATAAAGTTGTCGGTGTAGCTTTCCAGAACCTAACTGGTTCTGAGAATATTGGGTGAGTTCTTCTGTTTCCTTTTATGATGAGAACATTGGTCACGCTCTACATACCAGACTTCTATTGCGCTGACCTTGCTTTATTCCCTCCTTTCTCATGTAGGCACTTATTCTGTTAGAACTTCCTCATACACTTAGAACTTAAAAATTATGCTATCATACATGAATAATTTCTTTTTGGACTTCCCCCTAGACACTTTCAATTTAAGTTGAGTAGAATCAGCTGTTTGCTTATCGATGGATGTACTTACTCAAACCGGTCATTCCTCTTTGTCCAATTTGATTGTTATCTAGCATGCATCGAGAATCCTAGTCAAAATGTGCTTGAGTTGTTGATTCAAGCTATTTTCTATCTTCAACGATCATGTGCATATCTGTCCTGTTTCGTGGATGGAGAAATCTATCACCTCAACAGCAATCATCAACCTTCTTGTATCCTGCCAGTGTTCCTGTGGCTACTGTTCTGGCCAAAAAACCCTTCTCGGACTTCACTTAAGCAAAAAGTTCTAGTACTGAGGCTTGGCTAGCAGATCACTCTTTGCAACATTAAGGATGGTGCAACTTCTTAGCATGAGCTTCTTATAATATACCTGAGCGTTCAGATTTGCATTATAGAGTTGCCTTGGCCATTGCACTCCTTTTAGCTTCATATGCATGGTTGTGTACCTAGAAAGGCATCACATGGATACTTAATGAATTCCCTTCTTTTAATTGCCGTCACAAAACTATATCACTATCAGTACTTCATGCAGATCATCATCACTATATGCCATAGAATAAAGTATGCATATCTTCAAAATCACATATTTATAGATTTCAACAATTGAATATGAGCGTGTTCAACAGATAATTCTTTCTGGCTTGGATTCATTTTGAAGTCACCATACTTCTAGAAGTCAATATAGTTAATTAAGGTGGTTGGAATTGCTAAGAAGTCGTAATCATTATTTGGAGGTATTTTCTCTTGTAATTCTCATAAATTATTTCTCTTAATTCTCCACTAATTTTTTATATATGGTTTGTAGATATATAATTCCGGTTCCAGTAATCAAACACTTCATATCTGGTGTTGAAGAAAGTGGAGAATACACAGGATTTTGCTCCCTTGGCTTGTCATGCCAGCCAACTGAAAATTCTCAACTGAGAAACCACTTCGGGATGCTACCAGAAATGACTGGAGTTCTTGTAAACAAAATCAACCCTCTTTCAGAGGCTTATAGGATCCTCAAGAAGGATGATGTCATCCTTGCATTTGATGGTGTGCCCGTGGCAAATGATGGAACAAGTATGTTTATACAATTATAGCATTCAGCCGTAGTTTGCCATCATAGCAATAGCAGTGAATATATTCGTGTAAATATAATTCTTGCTAGTCAAAATACATGGATAGTACTAATTTCATAACCACCCTGGCTTTACTTGTAGCCACTCTCAATGGGTCATGCATTTTTTTGTCTTTGGCATCTCAGCAATTTCAGTGTTTTTGAGTTTGTAATAGTTAGGCACAAGTACCTGGCTTTCTGTCTTTGCGATGCTGGAATTTTCTAACGGTTTTTTTTTTGTACTTTTTCTGGCTTGTGTTTTGTTGAAACTAATGCTCTTTCTATGCTATGCATATTGCAGTTCCTTTCCGAAACAGAGAGCGCATTACATTTGATCATTTGGCATCCATGAAGAAGCTGAATGAAACGGCCTTAATCAGAGTCCTTCGGGATGGAGAAGTGAAAGAATTTAGCATAGCCCTCCGACCTGTGAGTCATTCTGACATTTGTTCTCTCTGATTTTTGTCTCAGTTATGTTTGTATGATACCATAAATTTGTTAGCAGATATTGTTCTTGAATGGCAAAGAAGTTGCAATATCTCCTAACATGTAAAGCCAAATTGAAATATTTAATAGTTTCTTCACCTTAGAAGATTTCTCCAGCGAGAAATAACAAGCAGATTGATGATCCCCTATTTCATCTTGTGGATTGATGATTTTGAGTTGAGGATGGAGATCTAGTTTCTTTGATTGGCTAGGAGGTACAATTGTTAATGTAGAATTTAGAGAAAAGAATTGTGATAATTCTCTATATTTCTGTACCAGGATTACAAAGCTATTTATAGGACTTCTACAAGTACTAACTAGGAAAAAACAGATCTGTAAAATACAGCTATAATCCCACAAATCAAGGGATACTAATAAACCATTTCCTAACTAATTATTTACAGCTATTTCCTAATAATTAGGACCCAAAAAATCAGGTTTGAATATTCCTAATAATCAGATCCTAAAAATCAGGATAATTCAACACTCCCCCTCAAGCTGAGGAATAGATGTCTTCCATTCCCAGCTTGGAGATTATTTCGTGAAAGATCCCACCATTAAGTCCTTTGGTTAGCACATCAGCTAGTTGATCTCCGGAAGGTATGTAGGACATACAGATCAACCCCTCTTCTATCTTTTCTTTGATGAAATGCCTGTCAATTTCAATATGCTTCGTCCTATCATGCTGTACAGGATTATGAGCAATATTAATTGCTGATTTATTGTCACAATACAGCTTCATAGGACCCTCCCACTTGATTTTCAAGTCTTCTAAGATGATTTTAAGCCATAATAGCTCACATATTCCTTGGGCATTGCTCGAAATTCTGATTCAGCACTTGATCTTGCAACTACATTCTGTTTTTTACTCCGCCAAGTCACTAAATTTCCGCCAAGAAATGTGCAATAACCAGATGTTGACCTTCTATCCACCATGGATCCTGCATAGTCAGCATCAGTATAAGCTTGTAGCATCAGTTTTTGATTTCTTTTGAATAGGACTCCTTTTCCGGGACTTCCTTTTAAATAATGTAGCACTCGATTGACGGCTTGTAAGTGTGATTCTCTTGGGTCATGCATAAATTGACTAATCACACTTACTGAATAGGCAATATCAGGTCTAGTATGAGCCAAATAGATGAGTTTCCCAACTAATTTTTGATACATTTCTCGATCTACAGCAGGTTCTTCCTTTGCATCTCCAAGCCTTTTATTAGGCTCAATAGGTGTGGCTACTGGTTTACAACCAAGTTTTCCAGTTTCCTTCAAGAGATCAGTCACATACTTCTGTTGTGAGACAAAAATTCCTTGTCTAGAGTAAGAAACTTCAATGCCAAGAAAGTATTTGAGTCTTCCTAGCTCTTTTATTTCAAACTCTTTAATCAAACACTGCTTTAGCTGCTGTTTCTCCTCATCATCATCACCTGTGACAATAATATCATCGACATACACTAGAAGTGCAGTCACTCTCCCTCTTGCCGAATGTTTAATGAAGAGAGTATGATCACCCTGGCTTTGTTTGTAGCCTGAAGCTTTCATAACTCTGGAAAATCTCCCAAACCAGGCTCTAGGTGATTGCTTGAGCCCATATAATGCTTTCCGTAATCTACATGCTTTGGTTGTTGTTTTTTCTCCTTCAAATCCCGGTGGAATACTCATGTAGATCTCCTCTTCTAGGTCTCCATGTAGGAATGCATTCTTCACATCATACTGCTGAAGTTGCCAATTAAAATGAGCCGCCAAAGAGAGTAGAATTCTCACAGTGTTCATCTTTGCCACTGGAGCGAATGTCTCCTGATAATCTACTCCATAAGTCTGAGTATAACCCTTTGCCACCAATCGTGCTTTATATCTCTCAAGAGAACCATCAGCTTTGTATTTCAAGGTAAAAACCCATTTGCAGCCCACAAGATTCTTTCCTTTAGGTTTTTCGACAATCTCCCAAGTCTGGTTTTTTTTCTAGTGCATCCATTTCTTCTCTCATTGCATTCCTCCATTCTTCTTTAGACAATGCCTCAGATAAAGTATTTGGAATTGGAAAGGTATTTAGACTCACAATGAAATTTTTTTGAGATGGTGATAGGCGGTCAAGTGACACATAGTGAGATAGTGGATATAAGGGTCGCTTTGTGCATTCTCTAGTACCTTTTCTAACAGCAATGGGAAGATGTGAGTCATTTTCAGGCATATCAATTGACTGTTTATGCAAAGGAGAGTTAGAACTTACCGGAAATTCATTTGCAAAACTCGGATGAGAATCTTGAACTTGTGTTTGGTCTGGAACAGCTGTCTTTCTTGAGTATACCTGAGGAAATCTCATAGAGTCATAAATACGGGGAGATATGGGAGTGGACTCTTGCTCCGGAATAGGCTCAATCGTAGAGAGTGAGTCCGGGATTGAAGTAGCACGAACTGAATCATGAGGAGCCTGTTGATCATAGTTGGAGGCTGATTGGTCAGGAGCTGATTGATTAAGGATTGGTTGATCAGAAGTGCGAGCTTGGATTGGAAGATTATTAGGAGGTAAGTCAAGATTAAGGACCTCAAAATTTTTATCTTCAACTAATGACTTCCCCCCCTGAAGATAAGATTGTGAAAAGTAAGGTTTGTTTTCTACAAATGTAACATCAACTGATATATAGGTCTTTCGAGAAGGAGGATGATAACATTTATACCCCTTTTGTGTAGCGGAGTAACCAAGAAAGACACACTTGATTGCTCTAGGATCTAATTTTCCCCTTTGCTGATTATGAACATGTACAAAAGAGGTGCAACCGAAAACTCTAGGTATGAGATTATTTGTTGTCCTGAAATGGGGATAAAAGCTAGAAAGAACTGCCATAGGAGTTTTGAAATCTAATACTCTTGATGGCAATCTATTAATCATGTATGTAGATGTAAGGACAGCTTCCCCCCAATAAGACTTAGGGACATTTCCATGAAACAACAATGCTCGAGTAGTGTTGAGCAAATGACCATTTTTCCTTTCAGCCACCCCATTTTGCTGTGGTGTGTTTACACAAGATGACTCATGGATTATCCCTTCCTTTTGGAAATAGGTTGACAAAATCTGATTAAAGTAGTCTCTAGCATTATCTGATCTAAAGTTCTTAATTTTAACTCCAAACTGATTTTGAACCATAGAATTAAAATTAGGAACAATATTACTTACATCAGATTTGTGTTTGAGTAAGAATATCCATGTGACCCTAGTGCAATCATCGATTAGAGAAACAAACCAGCGAGCCCCTGAGATATTTGGAATTGTGGAAGGACCCCAAATGTCACTGTGAATCAAATCAAAAGGATGAGAACTTCTTTTGTTGTTTATAGGAAAGGATACACGGGTGTGCTTAGCAAATTCACAAGTATCACATTGGAATTGACTCATATCTAATCCTTTAAACAGAGAAGGAAACATGGTATTTAAGACACGAAAAGATGGATGACCAAAACGAAAATGGTAAAGCCAAATGACATCCTTATTTGAAGCACTAAGAAATGATAAGGGTGAATTGTTCATGACTTTTTTTGAAATCCTCGGTGTCTCAAGATAGTACAACCCATTCTTTTCCTTAGCAAGTCCAATCTTCCTCTCCGAATCCTGTTCCTGAAAAACGCAGTAGGTAGGGTAAAAAATTGCATAACATTTGAGGTCATTGGTAAGCCTTTGTATGGAGACTAGGTTGGCTGATAGTTTTGGCACATGGAGGACATCTTTTAGAGTGAGAACAGGTGTAATATAGATATCACCAACTCCTGCAACAGTGGCCAAAGAACCATCTGCCACCCCTATTTTTCTATTGCTTGGACAAGGAGTGTAGGTACTAAAAAAATGTGAAGTGTGAGTCATGTGATCAGTGGCACCTGAGTCTATTATCCAAGCTTCACTTGAAAGTTTTTCTGAGGCATTTAAACTAAAAGAGAATGGAGACTTACCTGAGAGTGCTAAGGAGCATGCACCAGAGGGTTTATCAAGAGACCCTAAAAGCCCTTTAATTCTTTCTATTTCCTCATTGCTGAAGGATTCTTTCACCTGTCCTTCACTGTGACTGATTTGCTGGTTGGTCTGTCAATTAGATGAGCTTGGGGCCTTGGCTGTCCTCCTTTGTTTCCCCACTCTCGGCTTGAGGTTGCTGGTTTGCCATTCAGTTTCCAGCAACGTTCCTTTGTATGCCTTGACTTCTTACAGTAGGTACACCACAAACTGTCTCGATTATCCCTCCATGTAGACCTCGAAGCATCCACCTTTCCTCTTTCTTGTGTTGACGCATCACGAGTTACTAATGCTGAGCCTTCCACAGCTTGAGGCTCTAGCATTATTCCCCTTCGACTTTCTTCTGCCCGGATTAAGGAGATTGTCTCTTCCAAAGAAGGGATTTCTTCTTTTCCAAGTATCTGAATTCTGACTTGGTCAAATTCAGAGTTAAGACCAGCCAGGAAATCATATACTCGATCCTTTTCAATGAAGGTTTTTAGAGTTGCAGCATCATCTGCACACTTCATCTCAAATACTCGATAATGATCGAGTTCTTGCCATAGATTTTGAAGAGAATTGGCATATTCTGTCACCGTTTTGCTCCCTTGTTTTGTTGCACTTGTCTTTACCTTGATTTCATATACTTGTGCTGCATCTCGAGCCTTCGAATAAGTCCTGCGAATAGAATCCCAAATCTCCTTTGCAGTTTTGAGAAACATACATGTATCACTTATGGCCGGATCCATTGAATCCCAAAGCCATGACATGATCATTGAATCTGCCTCATCCCATGCGTTAAACGTGGGATCTTCTGGTGTTGGACCCGTTCCGAGAAGATGGCTGAGTCTTCCTTTACCCTTCAAATAGGTCTTGACGAATTGTGACCATTTGAGATAATTCTTTTCATTCAGCCTATAAGTTGCTCTCACATTTTGTAGATCTCCGGTCATATGGTTGGTGTTGACCTCCTCATTTTGACCCGAAGTATCTCCAATCAATTTTCTCTCAGACATGGATAATTCCAGGCACAAAGAAAGTACTTGGAAAGGAAGAGCAAAAGAAAACAGAAGCAATAAAGGCTGCTGCAAGTGAATGAGGTTTTAGGGCAAAAGAAAAAAAAAAATTGCGACAAGTTTAGAAGCAAAGAGTGAAAAATATAGCTAAAGGGATCACAACAATGATAGTTGTGATCAGATTGTTAAGGACAGACAAATCCAGCAATGAAGGCTGTGATTGGAAGATTATTGCATCAATGAAGGATGCACTGCAACACTATCCCAGAAAAAATGAGCCTAATGCTCTGATACCATGTAGAATTTAGAGAAAAGAATTGTGATAATTCTCTATATTTCTGTACCAGGATTACAAAGCTATTTATAGGACTTCTACAAGTACTAACTAGGAAAAAACAGATCTGTAAAATACAGCTATAATCCCACAAATCAAGGGATACTAATAAACCATTTCCTAACTAATTATTTACAGCTATTTCCTAATAATTAGGACCCAAAAAATCAGGTTTGAATATTCCTAATAATCAGATCCTAAAAATCAGGATAATTCAACAGTTAATGCTTATGATGGAATCACATCATTAACAAGTTTTTTAAATAGAAATCATTCTTATGCAAATACTGGAAGGCAACTGTGAACGACAAGAGCACTATGCTTGGAACTAGAACATCGACAGATCTGGTACTTGCAAAATTTGTTACACTGCTGTTTAAAATGACCTTGGAGCATAGGCATGAATATGTTTAGTCGCATTATGGCATAATAAATAGCAAAGCTTTTACCACTGATGTGGTTGACTGTGGGGGACATGGCTTGCTTCTCCCAACTTGTCCTGTGGTGCACAGATGACGGCCTCACTCAAAATGAGCAAGAGTTATGACTCGCACTGAAAATTCTGATGGTGTTTTTCATGTTAAAACCTTGTGATATCTCTCTCCCTCTCTCACAGTGACAAAGGGTAGACGATTGTTAAGCAACTATACTTGCATGTAGCATTCCCATTTTTCCAGTATTGATAAGGAAAGCTTTTGATATACAGCAGAAACCATTTGAAATAGAGTCAATCTCTTATTGGCTTGTATATTTGTGTTATGGGTCTTAGTAACGAGAGATTCAAAGGCACTAGTTAAGACCACTAAAAATAGTTATTATGTGTAAAAACACTTTAAAAATTGAGTATGTTTTCCAAGCACAACTGATGGCCTTAAGCAAGTGCCTTAGGGGCACTTTTAAACATTTTCCTTATGTTGTTATCTTGGCCGATTTTTCTTGCTCTAGAAATACATAGATGCTATTTTATCCTGGCAGCCTTAATGATTATAGTTTATGAAGTTCTCGTTTCCATTCTTCTATAAAATTATATAATGTCACCCTGTGGATGGGTTCCACTATCCAGTTGCTCGACTAATTCAAAGCAGTTGCTTGTTGAAGAATTTTTAAGTTCTAGCCCTCATGCACCTTCAGGGTCACTTAAAGCTTTGCACAAATATTTTGTTCTCACTTTCATGATCAATGTTTATAACAATTTGTGATCGGACATCAGTGAACTTGCATTTAACATCATCCTCTTTGATGTTTGAGAAGGATTCAATGTCAAGCCTGTTAATGGCGATTTGAACTCATCTAACTTTGGCCAAAAAAAATCATCAAACAATTGTCTGTAGAGCCTAGGGGAACTTATTTTCTTACTTGAAGCAAAAGATTAGGTACCCAATTCCCACAATTATTATCTGGCAATAAACCAGATGAGGCACAAACAACCATTTTCCTACCTCCTTTTTAGGTGGGGGTAAATATGAGCCTACCTTCAACTAGATTCTAAAGTGTTTTACTGAGGACTTTTCTGGCTGGAAATTATGATAGGGCAAGCAAAGAATCTAGCTGTCACAAATTCTGAGTTGGTCAGAGAAAAAGATCAACTACCTTAATAAACAAAAAAGAAAAAATATATAATCCATGTCTTTTTTTGTTGAGTAAGCGAGCATTCTTATTCAAAAAATAGATTAGGGCAGTATGGCATTAGCTCGAACACAGCAACAACAAAATTACAACAACCTCCATCTACAATATAGTTGAGAGAAAGCAGCAGGATCACTTAGTCTCTTATCACCCTATACATGACATCATGCTAAACAATAAAAAAAATATAACTATTTGAAACAACATAAGAGTCTTCATGTATCTATTAATTCCTCGCAGCCCATATGTGAGTAATTGTTGCACACCATGCTAACTTGAAAATCACAGCAGGAACGGTTGGCCTCTCCAATTCCTTTAAGCCCATTGCAGTTCTTAATTCCAACTCTGTAGAGATCTAACAACACATCTGCTATGAACTTGCGGCCGTTTAGATAACACACGTTCCATAATTGATGACCACTTGACTCAAAGTGAGATTCATAAAGAGCACAACACTCATTAATAGAAGAAAACACTTTCTTATCCTATCCTTTGTGGATAGTGTGTGTTCAAAATGGCCAGTCAGCATATGAGGCTATGCTTTGGTACGTTAGTGGAGAACAAATCAACTTGTACCATTCCACTTTCTTTGCTTCTTTGAAGATGACATAATCTAATGGACCTTATCAGGCTGCCTTGATAGATAGAGTCACACAAAGATGATTGAATCAATACCGAATCATCTGATCTTGCAATAGGCTAGTTCCATATGCTATCTTGAATAACATCAGCAACTTTGGCTTGGAGAGGGAGACCAGAATCTGCACAATCCTTCTTCTGAGGATTTCCAACAAAGCGCAAAACGAATGCCATGGATCCTGTGAAAAGTGCTCTTTCCACCCCAAATTACATATTGAATAAAAGGTCTAAACTTATGTCTAAGCTTAAGCAATTTCCTCCAAACATAAGAGGAATTAGCAGAAGAAGCAACCTGTCATAGGCTATTATTCTTCAAGAAATAAGCTTTAACACAAGCTATCCAAAGGGATCCGGATTCAATCAATAGCAACCAAATTAACCTTGGCTACTGCTTTATTCCGGTGGTATATTTGCTTCAATCCCGATCCCCTTTCGTTGGTAGATAAACAACCTCCCATTTCACTTTCAGTCCTCTCAACTTATCATCAGTACCAGTCCAAAGAACGAAATTACAATACCTGTCTATTGTTTTGATGACTTTTTTGGGCAAAATAAAGATAACACGCCAATAAGAGACAGTGCCATAGAGGACTGAGCTTATGAGTTGTAACCTGCCAGCAAAAGACAACCTCCTAGCAGGCCAGCTTCTTAACTAAAAAGTCTCTCAATTAAGACCTCGCAATCAGCTTCAGATAGCTTCCATGGTATTAAAGGAAGCCCTAAATACTTAACAGGTGGAGAACCTCTTTTAAAACCACTCAGCTGAACCATCTCCTGCGGATACATTGCAGTTTTCATTGGATTCAAAATTATGCTTGAAAGGTTATAGAAGCACTAAAATGTTTCCAATGTCTCCTTTGGAGCCCCAACAAGGCCATCAGTTAGTATCAAAATATCATCAGCAAAACAATTAGCACAAATGATGAAACTTCAGATTTCCTTGCTTAGCAGCCTTACATAACACTTCAATCACCATCAGAAAAATTTGGGTCACCTTGCCTGAGATCCTTACCACCTTGAAATCAATAGTTAAGGCCACCATTAATAGTAACAGAGAAGCATGCAGAAGCAATGCCAAATTTTTAGGGTTTAGGAAACCCAACACGGCCATGACATTGAAAATAAAAGGCTAATGCACTTAAGCAAAGGCCCTCATAAGATATGCCTTTATAACACCCTTAGAAGACAACTTCTTTCTTGTGATAGTGCTTAACATCTTCAAGAGCAAGCAAGATATTATCAGCGATTTTCCTACCCTTGCCTCAATGAAATCTCATTGGTTCTTGTGAGATTTTGTGGGACCACTGCCAACTGTTCTAAAAGCTTAAGCTGATAGATAAAGACGTGGTTTATTATTTAAATATTCTAACAGTTCTTACTGACAAAATAACGGAGCACTATCTTCAATCAATTTGCCAGGATTTTAGTTATGCATCTGAAGACAACGTCCAGTGGGAGATAGGCTTATAATCAGCCGTCTCAGAGGCATTGTGGACTTTAGGGACCAAAGTGATACCAGTAATTCACCCATTCATTATCCTGAAAGAAGCTAAGTATAGCAACACTAAAATCCCTACCACTGTTAGGCCGGGAATCTTTAAAAAAAAAAAAAAAAAAAAAATGAGAGGAATACTCATCAGGTTTCAAACCAAAGAGATGCTTGGATTTCCTCAGCTGTAATATGAACACCCACGAGATCCTGTAGATCATGAGAAAGTTAATATTCAAGTAATCACTTCAGCTGAGAGATGATTCCACTGGAGCAATTAACATCTGGAGCACCCAATAAGTCTTAATGAAAGCCCGCAGTTTCTGCCACAATTTCATCATGCTTCTTATAAGATACTTCCATTACTTGCCACCGGAGATCTAATAGTGTTCCCCAAAGTTCTCACTTTCTCTACTTAATGAGAAAACAAGTATTTGGATCACCAAGCTTTAGCCAGGTAACTCTAGATTTTTGTTTATAGAAAGCTTCTCAGCTTGCTGCAGATGCCCCACTTCAAGTCTAATTGTCCGCTCTTCCTCAGTTAAACTCTCCGAGTGATTGCTCCTGAGAGCATGCTGGACAGCAGCAAGCTGAAGTTTTTTTATTTCCACTTTCGCAGGCAAAGCACCAAAAAACCTCTTATATAATGAGCAATGAGCAATACATTGGATTTTCAGTCACTGCTTCGTTTCAACCAGAATGCACAATTCCCTTATACTCATCATGATCTGTCCAGAAGTACTTGAAATACTTCTTGCATTTAACTTCATCAATCTCTAGCTGAAGTAAAGCATAAGAATGATCAAAATAACTTGCTACTGTCCAGGGCTCGCTTTCATGGGATAATTCTGTCATTCTTTGCCTTTCACTTGAGCCCATTCTAACTGCATAGCATAAAGCAATGAAGGATGTATTCAGTAGCCCCTACATTTACCACCTGTTTGTGTACCAAGTATATGTTGTTTGATCTTGGTATATATGTGATTGCCTTGTCAGCAAAGAGAGAATTTTGGAAGACTGTTACCATTGTTAACATTTGAAAAATAATGGATTTTGCAGTTGCAACAGTTAGTTCCAGTACATCAGTTTGACAAGCTTCCTAGTTATTACATATTTGCGGGTCTGATATTCGTTCCACTCACCCAACCCTACCTTCATGAATATGGTGAAGACTGGTATAACACATCGCCTCGGCGGTTGTGTGAACGTGCACTAAGGGAACTCCCAAAAAATGCTGGCGAAGAACTCGTTATTCTTTCACAGGTTTGTATTCTTCCATATTCTACTAGAGACTATTGACTTATTGTATCAGCAGTAAGTTTTTGTTGGATAGGATGATCAAGAACCTTTGTTTGATTAAAAGCTATGAGGGAGGTGTATGCTAAACTAAATGAATGTTGTAAGTGATATGAGGAGCCCTTCTTTGAGCCTGATACTTGGTCATTGTGACCGCAAGATGTGATATTGGTTGGGAACCATGCTCCTTTTCATCATGCGCAAGAGGTGTCAGAATAGCCAGATATCTCTAACTATTATGATGTCCCCAAAACTGAATCAGTTGAGATTATTATAGGACGTGAAAGAAGACTAAAAGGGTAAATCTAAAGGCTATATTCAAATTACTAACCAATTCTGACTGCTACAGGTCCTGATGGATGACATCAATGCGGGGTACGAACGTCTTGCAGAATTACAGGTACCTGCATCGCGGGATGGATGAATTTCATTATTGAACTTGTGTTTTAAAAAACAAAGAAAATTTCCAGGGGTCACTTCAAGAAATTGGAAGGATAGAATTCAACTATTATGGTTTCTTTGTAACGCATGCAATCAATCTTGCCATTTTAATAGTGCTACTGACAAATTGGAAAAAAATGAAGGTAGAAAGGAAAATCAAAACAAGCATTATGAAGTCAGTGCTGTCAATTTTTAGTCTAGCCAACTTACAAACTATCCCCGGCTATTAATTTTAAGCCACTATGCATCTGATCTCAGTGGGTTATGGCCGCTGGGTCTTTCTCCACTAGGAAGTTGTCCTGTTTTTTGTGAAACTAGAGTAATTAACTACTGCTCTTATTTTGTGATTGACAGGTGAGGAAGGTGAATGGAATTGAAATTGAAAATTTGAGGCATTTGTACCGGCTTGTGGAGCACTGCACTAGTGAAAGCATACGATTTGATTTGGACGATGAAAGGGTAATTGTATTCAACTATCATACGGCTAAAATTGCCACCTCCACAATTTTGAAGCGCCATAGGATACCCTCTGTCGCATCGACTGATCTCATTGATGAACAGAACAGCCAGGAAGACTTGGCTTGCCCTGTCTAAACATTCTTTTAAGGCTTTATATAAGGCGGTAAAAGGCCTTCTGAGTCCTTTTATCCGAAAGCATTCACTTATGGTCCTGCTTGATATGTGATGAGCTAGTCAATTATTGAGTAAGTTAAAACTTTCCATTGCTTTCTTGTTTATTGGCACATGGACTGTTGATTGAATCACTTGAAAAGTTTAAAACTCAATTACATTCCTTGTGCAAATTTCCATCACTTTTCAAGATTACTAACTACTTGGCCAATAATTATTTATGAAGTTTAAGTTGTCAACTCCCATTTGAAATTACCAAATCTTATAGAAGTCCGTTATTGTCATTTATTTGATTATTTTGGAATCATCAATTTCAAATTGAAAGGTTCAAATGTTGAAATATCTATCTTTATTTGGGATAATTGTAAAAAATAATGTTGAATTTCGTTCTTCTTATCAATTTCCTCTTCACTATTTGACATCCTTATTCGTGCTTCTTTCCAATTTAAAAAGACCAATTTGCTCCCATGCGCACCAAATTTTACACCCAAAAAATGAAATGCAAGTTTGAGGATGGGATAATTTGAGAATAATTAGTGACTTATAAATTATCTATGGATGAGAAATGCGATTTGAAATCTACTGCATAAAAGTGAGGACGGTTATTATAAATTTTGAAATATGGAGAAGGGAATTCATATGCAACAAATGTGAGGACAGTAGCTATAAGTTTCGAAACGTGGAGAAGGGAATTGATAGGGGGAGCAAAGTTATGGGTCATGTTTGTAATTTTCCCTATATAATTTCTTTGTTATGTTGTTTTATCAACATTATCTCTTCATCAAGCGTGTCTTGGTTTTATTTAATTGGTCAAATGTAAATTGTATTAATGGAACACGTGCGAATTTGCCAATTATTTCATAAATGAATCGAAAATAAGTTAATCATAGACTGGAATAATGTACACAATCTATCTTAGATAATTAAAAAGATAAAAATATCTCCACTACCACAATTTAAACAACTTTGTGCATTCACCGATCATTTTAAAAATTGATTGGTGAGATAAAATAAAAAAATTGCCATTTCATTCTCATTTTGCGATATTCATGTAATAAACCCACAAATTAGCAACACTCATATTGGGAATCAAATTTTCAGTAAATGTAGGTAGAAAATAAAAGAACACTTGCTTCTCCAGTTAAAGGCACCGCTAAAGGCTCTCTACTGCTTTTATAAATCGCTTTTTGATTTATTTGCCAATAAAGTGTTAAATTAATTTCATTCCTTGATATTGTAAAGGTTAAAGCTGCCTTCTGAGCATTTTATAAATGCAGTCATATGCTATCATTAGTTGGATGGGAATGGTGGAATTTTTGGTGGCAAGCAATTGACAGATATATCTTAAGGTGATACCATGTGCTTGTGATGTGTCTTATGCCTTCTCTTGGAAAATGTCACCAGCAACTCCGAGCCTGCGAAAGACACGACGAGCCTTTTTTATAGCTGCTAGACTTCATCAGATCTTAACACTTTCCCGTCTACTTCTAAATTTGAGGATACACTGCTATCGAGTTCAACTTTTTTTAAGACTATTTAGCTAATCTGTGGAGATCTTAATTCTTTGCCAAATATAGTAGTTTTGTCAATAACTCGAAGGCTTTAATAGCTGACTTGGACAAGTAGAGTGAAATGAGTATTAGACAACCTGGAGGGGACACTGTCATATCTGTAGTTCAAAAAGTAGCTCCTGCAGATGATACTTCGAATAGGTTCAAATCTTCTATGTATGTCCTCTAATTCCAATGATTAAATTGTATGAAGTTACAATGCACCAAACTAAAAGCAAATGGCAAGTATTACGATATTTAAAGATCAGCAATATTCTTCTCCATCTCCTCCAGGCTTATAAAATTTCTCTTGATCAAACCTTTATTTTGTGATCGTCCAAATGAAAGCTCCACTAAAAATATAAGTACTGTCTTTATTTGTAACTCGTCAATTAAAGGTATGGTTGGAAAAAGTTTCTTTCAACTAGGAACGAAGGAAAGTGGGCCTGTTATTAGAATGAATGAGGTGTATACTTCATATATTTTAGTTTCTCAATCATATATTTCTACACTTTGGTCTTAGGCAAAATTCAATCTATATATTGAGGAGAATGTTACCATATCTAAAAGTATTAAATTGCGCCCATTTTTAGCAATTTGGACTTTTAGAACCATTAGTGGTAGTCCCACAAAATTTTATAAAGTCAAATTTCATTCCTTTCATTTCTTGCTAACAACCAGGTTGTGATCCTAACCTATATACATTGGAATATTTCATGTTCCACATTTGATGAGCAAGACCATGCGATAATACTCATAAGTAAAAGTCCCATCCAAATGGTCATTGCATTGGATGGTTATCTAAATACTCCCTTTGGGGGCTTAAACCATGTAAGCAGGTACAATTAGCATCAAAGCAGAAACCCCTTCTGATAAATGTACAGTTCAAGGATAGCTTAAGCTCAAGCCAATTTCTTGAGGTTGCAGACTAAAGCACAAGAGCTTGGTTAAGGTGAGACTCACTACAAGCTTTTAGGAGGGCAAAGAGGTGGGAATTGATCAAATGACCCATCCATTGCGGATTGGTCTTAATGAATTGATCTATGGAGACTTAGCATTACTTTTTAAAAAGTGAACCTATGAAGGTCATTATGAATCTAGAGTAGAGAAGACTCTAGGAACCTTATGTAGATGCCTTCGGCTTGGAAAACAAGAGAATGGCGACAAATGGGTGATATGAAACACCTTTGATACACACAAAAGAAAATAAAAAGGCGGCCTTTGATATAACACAAACTTTATTATGCTATCTTCCAATTCAAAATAGTGTCTTCGAATCTCGCGATTTTCACATTTCCTTCTTCTTACGCTAGTAATCTACTTCAACCTTTGAACCAAAGCTCAGACACCAATTGCTATGAAACCAAGCTAATTGAACACAGTAAATAGGGGAAAAAAAAGGAAATTGACCACACAGATGCATGATATTCAATCATGTTGACATACGTCTATGAGAAGAATGAGAAGACACTTCACTAAAAATCAAGTGATACAAAAGATAATAAAACCACTGTAATTACACGAGCCCAGTGTAATTGCATCTGATGAACTCATTTACAAGCTTTTCAGGCAATTCTCAAGAAACCTCCACTCTAGTCTCTTGAAGAGCCATCACAGACCCTCAACACAACTTAATCTCAATGTCATCTTTATCTTACATTATCCCGACACACAGCATCTATAATTGTATAAGCCAAGCAGAAAATCATCACTTACGCTAATGTCCTGCCCTCAGTCAGACTTGAACTCGGGACATATTGATAACATAACTAATATGATAACTATTCAACTAGAATCTAAGAGTAAGATAACCTGCGTGAAGAGTAAACATTATTGTTTCTGACTTTGCGCATGTTTAACTTACAATTAGTTATACCAATAAGCCAAAAGTATCGGAGAAAAATTACATAAAGCAATGTAAATAATCTATATACAACGCACATCAATCTCCTAATTGAATTGCTCGCATATTCATAATCGACCGTGTAAGCTAAAGTACAACCCCATGGCTTGGTGAAACATTCTGT
Source organism: Eucalyptus shirleyi (assembly GCA_017140165.1). Lineage (NCBI taxonomy): Eukaryota > Viridiplantae > Streptophyta > Magnoliopsida > Myrtales > Myrtaceae > Eucalyptus > Eucalyptus shirleyi. Next base: position 186,818 of record CM029454.1, read on the forward strand.
ATAGAACAGGGAAAAAAACAGACAGGAACCTACAAATCCGTATCTGCCTCTTCATCAGGTAATATCACGGTCAAAAGAGAATACTTGACTCGAAGTGATATCTTCCCTTTATCCACTTGGAGCCTTGCTCCTGATACAACCCAGTACCCGGGCGAATCCTGTGGCCCTCTGGTCATCTCTGTAGTGTCAACGAACCTCAACAATTTAGGCGTTTGAGCTGGCACAGGAGGACCTCCAGGATAGACTGCAGAGTTAATGTTCACATCAGATGGTTTGGGGGGAGGTTGTTTCTGACCAGTCGAGAAACGAGTGCTAATCAAAGTCGAGATAATGCCAGATTTTTGGTGTGAGGCAGGGGAATCAGCCCATTCTGCTTGTCTCACAACTGTGGCACCGACAACTTTTGAGAAATGAAGCCTCAGGAACAAAACTTTCTTCAAGCCAGAATCTCCCACTTCAAAATGGGCCCCTGTGACGATGGAGAGATCTTCATCGGACTGAACAGGAGCTGTGCAAACATGTGAGAAGCTCTTCCATTGAACTTTCTCATAGTACCTACGGTCCGATGACGGATTGGAGAAGTGACCGTTTGACTCATCCACTAGTTGGAAGGTCTGCGGCAATGATGAAAGGTGCTGCAAGTGGATCGCCAAGCAGTTGCCTCTTTTCCCCTCAAGATATAACCGAAGGCCAGTGACTGGCTTCTTGCCTACGTCAACCTGCACACACATCATATAGGATGGCATTACTTATTCGGCATTGATATTTGACACTCAGCTGGAACTGGGAAGATACGACTGCTGTGTAATAGAAGATTTGAAAGCAGCCACAGAAAGTGTAATTGTAGCTAAATCATCTATGCTGAATCTTCGATGAGTCGTCTGTCTATTGTATGAAGGATATCAAAGTCAATCTGCATCCCAAGCTCACCATTCTAGAATAAGATTTAGATGTTATTTCCAATCATTTTCTAATACAACAGAATTACTGTTCAGCTCTTATTCATTTCTTGCTGTGAATGAATTTTGAATAAGGACACTGAAAAGCAAACAAAAATAAAAAGATTGCCCACTGCAACTTCGTTTACAGTGTCACATGAGCTCAGGAAGAAAGCTTGAAACTGGCATTTTCATCCCCTTGGTCCTACCATTGCATGCAATATCAGCGGCACCTGTCATCATGCTAAGGTGTTGCTGATTTGACAATAATCATTGACAACTTTCAATTTGTTACCATATGATGTTCAGTGAGCTTGTTTTGAGGCAACTCTGCTATGATTAATGTGAGAAGACACTCTCAGCCAAAATTCCAAATGGGACCGAAAAGATGGAGTTGCAAACTTCTAATGAGCCGATCAACGCTGCTTTTCCTAATAACTGATTGCATTTGCATATCGTAATTATATTTTGTTGAAATATTATCTCACATCGATTGACAATAGATCCTAAAATTCATGTGGTCTCCCTCCACCTATTAGCTTGAACTTTTGGGTCGGACTTTCCAACATGGTATCAAAGCGATTTATCCCTTACACGAAGGTGCATGGTAAAAAATCCCACGTGAATGTGCATAGTCAAAATTCCACATGCAGCTCATAATCTAATTTGCACGTGAGGGAGTTTTGAAATATTATTCCACATCAATTGACAATGGGTCCTAAATGTTCTTTCTATTCATATGATCTCCCTCTACCTATTACCTTAAGCTTTTGGGTTGGACTTTCTAATATATTTACTTCAAAGCATCCAGCGCAAAGACATGTAAAAGCCTACTTCTTGAGGGTGTATTAATGATAAGAGATTCCCTAGGAAAGATCGACCCTGAAACAAGAAAAATCAAGTGGTAGTTTCAAAACAACTAGCCATTAAGCAACTATTCTCATCACTGGGCATTACCGGAGTCGTGTTAACATAGAGCTTTGGACCCATAAAGCTCAACTGAAGAGATGCACTGCTCTGTTGATTCTTTTCAGGACCAAGGGCAAGCTCCCCAAATACAGGTGCCCACTGCTTCGGGAGTTGAAACTCTAAAAACTGATGTAGCTCGTCCATGGGTGGTTTATCTGCACTTAGAAGCACAAAGAGGATGATTTTTCTGCTCCTATCACAGACCAATTTCAGAGTACAGAGCATCAATAGTTTAGAAACTTCATCATAAAGAACTGCACAATAATTGGTTACAGAACAGACACTTAATTTCCAGTGACTCAGGTCATTCTAAAAGTGGTGCTTTAATAACATTTATGTGTCATAACTTTCATCGATCACTTGAATGCCATAACTTGTTAATAGCGAGTACCCAAGTGCCAAAAATTTGATGTTAAATGGCACTTCTGGTAATTGATTTAAAAATTTATGGCACTCAAGTGATCAATTGAAAAGTTATATGACACTTCGGTGATCGGAAAAAAAATTATGGCACTCGAGTGAGCTCCGTACATATATTATAGTATTCAAGTGATGAAAGAAAAAGTTATGATACTCAAGTGAGCGTCATACGAAAGTTATGGCACTTGTAGTGTCCTTTTTCTCAAAAACGCGTAACCAAGATTCATTGACAACGACAAGAGAAAAGCAAACCTTTGAGCAAAAAGGCATAAGTAAGCCAAACCACAGAGCTGCATAAATATTAAGTGTCACTAGACAGGCAGCTCTTTTTCATCAAAATTCCACATTTTTCTAAGACGAGAATTTATCCTCTGATTGTTAGGTAGAGACCAGCCTTTCCACATCTTAATAGCATTGACACCATGTAGATCAGTGGATTAGGCCTTTAAAAGATTCTTGCTTGTTCATAATTTTACTAGGCTTAGATTGCCGTCCACCAAGTATCACATGGCCCAAGTTGTTCTCTGGACTGGGTCAAGTAGTTATGATTCAACCCGCGCATTTTGCAACAGATGTGGAACTCCTATGGTCCCTCCCCACCCTTCATGTCAAACCCCCATATGAAAAGGACCCTGTGTGGACCCTACACTGGTCTTATTTCCACATCTTCAGATTTCAGACGTTAAGGTTGATTCTGTCAACCATGTCAATGATATGTTAAGATCACAAGAATTTCCCCTATTTTGAGGCTTGTTTATTCATATTGTGGTTTGCCTTGTCATGGACACATGGTCATCAGAAGGAGCACTAATACCATAATAATGAGTAATAGAAGCAATGCCAAAACTTGCGCTGCTAAATATTATTGAAGCATGTATCCTCTCATATTAATATAGCAACGAATGCACTGCAAATCCGAAATCTCAAGGTCCCTCCAAATCAACATGCCTCTTTCCCTACTCCATTTGACCTGAACCCCTACCATTAAGTCATGTGTTTTAACTAGAGCATTGCAGGCATTTAATATGTCAACCACCTTTAAGAGGTCACACAAACATCTTCTTGAACCTAACAAATTTGTCCATGTAGATTGAATAAATGCAGAAAAGATAAAAGGAAAAGTAGAAATGATCTCTAATTTTTCCTAGACCTTGCACACATCTATCCAAGCATTCTTATCTTAACTATAATGGCATTTTACAAAATTTGGTATTGAGCTACTCAGCCTCCAGCCAATAAAATGCCAACCTTACGACAGTGCCCTTCTCCAAATTCATGCATCCAAATAATATCCTCTCAGATGGCATCTCGATCTACTTCAATATGCAATGCAATATACAAAATTGCTAGCTTTTCATATTTCATTATCCAAAACTCCCACAAACATTTCCTTCATGCTTAGTCCTTCATTAATCTTGCACTACACCGGCTCCATCTTTTACCCAGTACAATGCATTTTCACCACCCATAAACTCAATTTAGAAGTTCCAACCCACTTTCCAATAAGTCCAACCTAAAAGTCACTCAGGAGTAGAGAACCAATGGGAGATATTAAAGACTAGTACACACCACTGACATCAGTTTGTTTTTTTGATAAAGCCATTGACATCAGTTTTTATCGCTAAAATTCCAAGCAATTCCTAATTACTGAGATTGTCCTTTTGCTATGCTTCACTCAGCCATGTTTAAGGTGGTGGTTGGCAAACGTGTGTTTTCCACCAAAGAATTCTATAGGATGAGACTTAAAGTACCGAAAGGTAGAGCTCAATAGTATAAGGACAACATCCTCCGTAGAAAAAGGCAAAATAAATTTTAGAAAAGTGGTTAACTAAGACATATGCCTCTCAAGAAAGCACCAAGACAATTCTGTGTCAAGGAGGAGATGTCAAATATCTATCTTAAATTGTCATGGTAAGGGAGGTCGGCATTAGCTAGGGAGAATTTGGAAATTCGATCATGAGACAATTTCTTATTGAAGCATGACATGCAATCGGCAGAAATTAGCTAATATATATCCTCTGGCATGTGGTTAGCTTGGAAATATTCAAATAGGCAACTCTAAAGAGCGTGCTGTTTCTGAATGCATCAATGTTTCAACAAAATGCAAGCTTTAAAGAATAGAGGCAGGTCAATCCTTACAACGCAGATAGAGGTTAATCGCATGACTCAAATATCCGCTTCCATGAATACCGCTTAGCATTGATGCGATTGGGATCAATGTCATTGAGACAACATCAGGTTCGTATATAACAGTTTGACTCCACTCGCCATGAGGTAGATTTTTCTTAGTGCTTCCACCTCTACGTTTGCAATCAAATACGATGTCCTGCACCTGGACATGACAAAGATTTTGGTGGCTCGAATTAATATCGTATTTGACTTATCAGAAGTGCCAGCCCACAAACTTCAGAGGAAAAACTACATATTGGCCAAATACAAGGATGGACGCAAAGCTACTGCTAGCAACTATGCAGAACAGCTATGACATGATTATGATAGGTTTAACAACTTAAAACTGACTTAGAGAGCTCCACAAAGGAGTTAAGAACATCACTGCCAACAAAAGCAGATGACACTTCTCGCATTCATGCTTCAAGTCAAAAACACTGATCTGTACCTCCATTTGAGAGTAAGAACTGGATGGAAATGTATCCATGAGGTTTAGCCCACGTCCCTAGACAAAAAATCAAGATATACGAATAAAAGTTAGTATCATTTGACAGGACACTTCTTTTTCGACACTTTAGGGTTTCAAGAAGAACAATATGACTTAGCAATCAAAGCCTGCAAACAGATATATGAATTTTCAACTGAAGAAATCTGGCGTCTCAAGACCACGAAAAGAGCGGGAGGAACTTAGTTCACTTCTTCAAACAGCAGTTACTGCATCACATGCAAGAGGAATCCAAACTGCGCATCACCATAAAGTCTCCAACTTTACATAGAAATCAAGGGATGCACAAACAGCATAACTTTCAGACATCCCCATAAAATTTATACCTTAAGCGAATCAGGATTCTAGATCAAGATGATAGTGATAAATTCTTAAAAAGAAGAAATCTCTAATTAACAAGCCAAAAAACCAAGAAGGCTCAATATCCCTCTCATCTATCAAAAAAGATTGAATCTCCTTCTGATTGATCAAATGTTCTGCTTCAAATAGAGGTATCTTTTCCTTGATGATATCTTAAACTATACTTCTCCCAGTCTTTTCTGCACTGTTCTATTTCAAGCGATAGAATACCCAAAATTCGGCTCCAGACATATGGAGAATCAAGTACTGTAATTGACAGTCAACATTATGTAGAAAGACATTCAAAGAGAGATTTCATCCGTGACTGAGAAGGAGGGAGCAGGGCCAGAATGGGAGATAGGCCATAGGTCATGCTGCAGTACGTGATGGCAATGGGTCCAGAAGATGCATAATTTATGTAAACGACATTCATCAATGAGGCCCTTTAATTATCACTTAATCATTCAAATGACATTGGGTTGGCATTTTCTACAACCATCAGGCTGAGTTGTCAACAGGTTTGATATTCTCACGAGTACCACTGTATTTCCATATGGAAGCGAATAAAATGGATCTCACTTTTTTGTCTTTTTTCCAATGATTATAAATCTCAGTGGAAAATCATCATCTCATCAATGTAGATCACTAATTGAAAGGTACCACCATTGCAGAACAATCCCCCCCAACCTTAAAGATGAAGAAAAACCTCCCTCTTCAGGTCTAGTAAAATTATGCATATCAATGAAAAAGCATATCAGAATAATTGTCAAACCTTTTCCCTGTGCTGCACAGCTCCATCAATAAAAAGTTTGTCTGCCATTTCCTTCAATTTTTTTTGCACATCTGCAGGTTGAAGAGGGGATGCATGCTGCTGCTTGGCATAAATTACATCCTTCCCACCCATTTTTACCCCGACAATAACATGGGTACCATACTTTCGAATAAACCTGACAATTAACCATCAATGAGAAACAATACCCTAAACGTTACATATTGTCTCCAATAGTTTCAAATATATGCATCAGACTTTAGATGATATCAGAAATAGTAAATAACCAATAACCTTCCAGTTTTGTAAGGTCACAAGAATAAGTGTCATGTTACTTACCCAGAATAACAAGCTTTTCTCCAGAACAATTCTCCTAAGCTAAAAGGAAAGTTGCAGAAAAAGCACACGAAGCTCAATGCAAATGAGTCAACTCACCTTTATCAATTATCACTTGATGTTTCCATTGCCTTATTTATCAATCAACCAGACTAGCAAATTCAAAGGTAGAAATCCCACATTCCTACTGTGAAATATTTGCCGTATCTGAAATATCATTACTTCTACAGTTCAAATAATTCACAGAGTATCACTCTATTACTTTGTCTAATCAAGCGTTTCCAGATACATCACTTGATGTTTGCATTGCCTTCTTAACTAATCAACCAAACCAGCACATTTGAAGGTAGAAATCCCATATTCCTACTGTGAAATAGTTGCCGTATCTGAAATATCATTGCCTCTACAATCCAAATAAGTCACAGGATATCACTGTATCACTACATTATTTTGTCTAATAAGTTGCAGGTGCTCTTTGGGGGTTTTAGCATAGGGAATACATGGAAAGTACTTCCATAAGTGTTTGAAGCTCAAAAGTCAGAATGGATTGATATTCCCAACTCTCTTCCTTCTAGCAGAGAAGATGGCCTGAGAGCTGATTTATTGGACCAACTAGACTAGATGGCAGACTAATCTGTAAGCTAACTTTTTGAGGAACTCCCTGGCCTGGAAAGAGGAGTTTTTGGAATAACAAGCCAAATGAATACCTTCAATTCAAAGTTTTATTAAATGTACCAAGAGTTTGGGGCAAAACAGAACGAAGAAAACACAAAGAAAGTGAAGAGATGAATTCAGCTTGCTTTGATCCGACAAACCAAAATAACTTATCTTTCTTACCAATTGTGACAAGATTAGTTTGGCTGATGTGTATAGATTGCAACAATATTTACTTTATTATGCCCTTAGCATTTGGACTAAGCGAAAGTTGTAGAAGAAGAGTATCCTCTTCAGAAGATGTAGAAACAGCAAATCAGCTTTTTTGGCCAAACGTCCTGATGTAAGATGGGATCATCCACCTCTTCTGGGGTGCTCATTCAGAGGTTATTTGGCAAAGGGAACTGGAGGATGGGAACATTGCCTAAGTTTACCTCCTGAGTGATTACGTCAACAGCCACTTGCAGTTGGATCCAACGACGGAAAGACTCATCAAATGCACTTGATGGTCATTATAGATGCAGCTGATGATGCAAATATCACTATCAACTTTGGTTTTTGTGGTGACTATGCAAGAGTTGCTAGGTCTCAGTTTGTTAAAATTAGCACCAGAGAAACCCACCCATTTCTTCCAGTCAAGACTTTTTAGAATACCACTCTTCATCACACAACAAGGTGTGGAGAGATAGAGGAAGTCCAAATTTGAGTTCAGGAAGTTACAACATTGTCTGCAAAGTGTATAAAAATGTCCTTATTTTTTGCTGTACAAACCAAATTGATATTTTCTTGCATATTGTCCAGATACCTCCTAATGACAAAATGCACGTGCACTAGTGGGACATGAAGACGCTGAGGGAAGGAACCAAATAACTGGAGATACCTGACAAGCTAAGCGAGTCATAGATCCACAGGAACAAATTAAGCTGCCGTCTATAGACATCCGACGCAATAATAATCCAAGAATTATGTGAGCTAAGGCTAATAAGGGAATGGGTACCGGGCGAGAGCTGCAGGATCCCAAGAAGAGGGGACGGCCTGTTTGACATGATCGGCGAGGAGGAGCTGAGACTTGCGTAACTGGATGTTGTAAAGGGTGATGAACACCCCATCGAAGGCCAGCGTCTTGGTGTTGGCCGCGTCTTTCTGCCATCCCTGCCTGAAGTCAAAGGCCGCGTTGAAATGGCCGGTGGGTATCTTCCCGGTCAGCGACAGCCCTTGGTTGAACTGCTCCGACATCTGCAAAGAAGATGTAGGCGGTGTTTCTCGGACGATCTCGATGGCGATGACTTTGTGAAGATCATCAGTAAAGAAGCACACGACCACACAGAAGAAGAACAAGTACCTGCTGGAACGAGAGGACGTCGGAGCTGAAGCGCATGCGCTCGCCTTTGTCGCAGTGGACGGTGGTAGGGACGTTGGGGATGGAGATGCCGACGCCGGGAATGGAGATGGTGTGGCGGCGGGCGGGGTCGTCGGTGATGCTGACCAGCCTCGACTTCTTGCAGTACCTGAGCCTGAGGTCGATGGCCAAGTCGCACCCCTGCCCCATCGCCTCCACGGCGGCGCGTGCGGCCTCCCTCGCCCCATCCAGCGCCTTGCTCCCCATCGCCTTACCCTATCAGGTGGTGGGACGCTTCTCGCTTCTCGCTTCTGGGTAATCTCTGTTTCTCCGTCTCTCTCTCTCTGCCTCTCTCTGTTTTCGGCCTGCCCGCGTCAGTTGGTCATGTGCGAAAGCAAGAAAAGAAAGGCTTCAAAAAAGTCGCCGAGAAGAACGAGTCCAGCTTCCGCCTCTCTCGATGGATCAAAGTCAGCAGTCTCAATATCAAACGCTCAAATGCGGTGGTAAGCAGTAGAACCCTCCATTCTTTCTGCCCCTGCCTCGTCTTCTCCTTCTTCTTCTTCTTCTTCTTCTTCTTATGCTGCTGTTCTTTTATATTTTTTCTCGCATTAAAGAAAACGAAATTCTAGCTAACTGATGAGATGGGAGGAGGTGTCCTCGCAATTAATTTAGAATAGAAACCTCGGAAGGCCACCGGATGAGAATTATAAAGCAGAAGTGGGTGGAGGGCGGATGACAGATGGAAGAAGGGTCAAAACGTTTGACGGTCTTCGATTGGATGCTGCTCTCCGCCCATTTATACAAGTCGTCCTTTTCCTCTCTTAAAAAAAGGTATCCGAATTCAAAGCCCGGACCAATTGATGATGAGAGACGTAAGGAAGATGGGAGAGAGAGGGGGTTAGGTGGGAAGTGGGTCAGACCGGGTGGGAGCAACAGGAGGAGAGGACCGGGTGGAACGAGGGAAGTCAAAGCTTTGGTGCTCCTGCTTTGTTTCACGTTTCTCGGAAAGAACATACCAAACGTGATTTGCAAACCCCACCTCCGCCTCCCCTCCCCCTGTTTCTTTTCCCGCTCTCAACTCGAATCAAACAGACCCCGCCGGTCCCCCGCTGCGATCCATTCCGAAATCTCCAAAAATTTGAACCAGCAAAGATGTTTTTCAACGCGTCATCGTCAACTTTCTTGATGGCGATGGCTTTGCATCCTCCGCGGCAGCCGGGCAGAAGAACGGGCTCGGTCTTGCGTTGCCACCATCATGCAAATGGCTATGGTGTGTGTCTTGCGTCTTTTCCATCAATACGACACGACCCAACTACTCAGTACTTTAAATTTGTCGCTTCTTTGTTTTTACCTCTCTCTCTCTCTCCACTCTCTCTCCACCCAAGCTGCCGTGATGCCATGGATGGATGCGCTTCCATATCTTTCACGTTTCTTCAGAGTCTCTTGAAGGTAGGAATTTGCAGTCATCCGACTCCTCTCAGCTGATCCTACACCGTATGCTATGCACCTATCATCAGGCAACCCTTGCTTCCTCCCAAAATGAAAGCAACATTAAATGTACAGATGGATCCCCCGTGAAGCACGATGGCATTGTCGTTCCAACCAAGAATGGTCTTCCCTCCAAAAATTAGAGAGAAATTTTACTGAAACAACAACATCATGTTATGCCCTATGGCCTACAACCTTTACTACCATCGAAAGGGTACCAACAACATTAGTCAATTTCTGATTCACATAATGTTATGCCCTATGGCCTACAACCTTTACTCCCATCAAAAGTGTACCAACAACATTAGTCAATTTCTGATTCACATAGCTGATTTCGTCAATAAGATTTGAGTTCTGCCCATGCATCAACGTGTATAAATGTATGGCATGAACAACATGTTGACATATTGGATGAAAAGTGTCGTGAAGGAATTAAAAGTGAAAGGTGCGGAAAAATGATTGATTTGAAAAATATTTTTTATAAGAAATGATCGCTCATATTATTTGGAATAACGAATTGATGAAAAAAATTTTCATTACCGACACTAGTTTAAGTTTAATCATTTTTGTTTAAGTGATTATTTTCTAGAAAAACAATTTTCGAATCGGCTATTTTTCAATGAAACAAACAGAAGGGTGCTGTTCTTTGCAGGCCCAAGCAGGGCTAGAATGCAAAGCAGAGCCCAAATGAAGTTTGGAAAGTAGGAAGCCCAAAGCGGATGCAAATTCCCATTAACATATTATAGTGCTTCCCCCAAGGCAGGAGGGGACGCAAGGAAGAGCGAGCGAAGAGAGAGAACGTGAGAACCTTCTCTCTCTCTCTCTCTCTCTCTCTCTCTCCTCTCCCCTTCTCTTTCGAAACAACACAACTCACCGCTCTCCCTCCCAACCCCCCCTCTCTCTCTCTCTCTCTTACTCTGCCCGCCGTCCTCTCCTCCTTCTCCATCTCGCTCCCGCGTCGGCTCCTCCCCAGATTTCAACACCTCCACGCATTTCCAGCCTCCCCAGGTACCGCCCTCTCGCTTCGGCTCCCACTGCAACCTCCTCGCGTTTTTTCGGACTCCCATTCTGGCGGGAACGCCACGTTCTCGGACCGCCCCCTCCCCTCGCCTTTTTGCTCCCGCTCCACCCGCCCCTCGCGCCTCGATCCTTCTCTTTTCGAATCTCTCCGCCCGGTTCGATGGGCCGCCGGCCGTTCCGATGCCCGATTCTCTGATTCCATGCCCGGTCGTCGGTTACGTGGCGCCGTCAATCACGTGGTCTTGGGTCCAAAGTCTTCCGCTTTCGGGTTCCTCTCCCAAAAGGGGCGCCGCCTAGGGTTTCCGCCGTCGTCCTCCTTTTCTCGTCGTTGCTGGGTCTTTTCTTGATTGCGTCCATTGCGAACAACTTTCCGTCTTTCGCCATTGCTTCTGTCGGGCGATCATCGAACTGGACATTGTTGGAAATGCTCTCCCAGTGGCGTTCTTGAAGCCGAACCCGCCGTTTCGCTCGTATATTGTTTCCCGGGTTCGAGTCGATTGTGAAATGTGTAGACAACTTAGCGTGACTTGTGGGAGACCGATATAGACTCCTGAAAGAACGTGGTTACGAGATTGTTACCACTTCTTGCATAGAGATTTTTTTTTTCCTTGCTTGCTTGCTTGCTTGATGATGGTCGAGCATATCTTTCTTTTGGGTCATATGGAACTCTCTGAGTTTTCTTTGACTGAATTATTTCATGAATTCAGCATCTCGTGGAAGTACCCTGTTATTCCTCTCCCGTTCGCTTGTTTTCATACTTGCAATTGAAGTGAAAGCATTGGGGCTGATTTTTTTGCATTTTCATCCCTGGGTTTTGTTAACTATTGTAATTACCCCTTTGCAGCGGTTTAAACTCGTCTTCACTAAATTTCCTTATGTTTTATTTGTTGCAGGATTCAATTTGCTTCCTTAATCGTTGCCGTTTCTGCTTCTTGTCACTATACTGGTGGACTTGAATTCAAGAATGCCCCTCTACAAGAGAAAGCCTTTTTCCCTTGTAGAAGTGCCAAATGATTTGGATCCTAAGGAACTCGTATTCCAAATCCGTTTTACAAAGGAGATATTTCGTGATTATCAGTATCCTTCTTGGGAAATTTTTAGGAGTCCCTGGTTTTCTTAATATTTTATGGCAGAGATTTTAGTCTATGAAATGGCCAATGAAAGGAACCTGTTTGTGTGCCTGTTCTTCTTTTTTCATGCGGGTAGAGTGAATTGTTTATAATTTCCATCAACCAGGTTACTAGAATGTCTTTTCTTCTTTCCTTAACCTGATCAAGACAGTATTTGAACCGCATCAATTTATATCGCCAAAGACTATGGAACTGTAAAATCAGCGGAAAATCTAACTTGACCTACGAAGAGGCTCTGGTGTCCGAGAAACGTGCAATTGAGAGGGTTCAACAGTTCCCGCAAGAGCTAATGGCACCTATGCTGACGACCATTCAATACAGTAAGTATTAGATCAGCATCCGGTTTTTAGGGCAACTGTCTTCCAGTTTAGAATGGCATCCTTCTATTTATCTTGGAGACCTTGTAAACTTCTTGTTTCAAATACAAGGTTGTCTAGGAAACAAAGATGATGGTACAGTTGAGCTGTGTATGTGCTCAATGGGCAAAATTTTTTGGAGTAGTGACTTATAAATTATGTCGAGGGGGGCCCTGGTGGTAGGTTGCTAGGCCAGTCTCCCCTGAGGTATAGTCGGTGCTGTGCTCCTGTAAGATGAGCTAGGTTGGATCCTCGGTATCAAAAAAATAAAAGAAAAAAAACAATTATGTCGATGTACTGCTTTTTTATTTTTAACTGATTCTATCTTGTCATCATATAAAGGTGAAACATTAGAGAAGCTTTTAATCTTCTAATTGGGCAGAGTCCTCTTGTTTCTTCTTTCTCGGTGAACATCAAATTGGATGGATGGGTGTTGTGGGCCAGAGGGGAAGAGTGTACAAGCTATGGGTAGTTTTTTTATGGATCTGGATTTGATAGTTTGAATGTGCATGTAATGCAAATTATTCTGAAAGTACGTACAATTTATGGGTGGTTTTTTTATGAATCTGGATTGGAATTTTGAATGGGCATGTGCTGCAAATTATTCTAAAAGTTGGCTTCTTTTTCTTCCTTCTAGCATTGATCGAAAAGTTTGCTCCGTACTCTTAGCTTGTGATAGATTCAATGTCTATCCAGCCTTTGGTGTGAAAGAATGAAACCTTGTTTTATTTTTATTTTTTTTATTTTTTTTTTTGTGGTGGGGTGGGAAGAGGGGGAGCTAGAGATTTGAGATAAGGAAAACAGAAAAGCTAAACATTACTCCTTTTGTAATAAAAGTTGGTGTGATTATCATAACTTGATTCGTGCTTGATTGCTTGAGTTTAAAAGGAAAATGATTGACAAAGAGAAGCATGCCATGGATGTGGGAAAAACCCTGCTTATCAATCCCTTTCTATTCCCCTGCACTAGGAGAATTTATTGCCATCTTGAAGGTTTAGTGCTCACAATTAGTTCAAAACATTGCTTCTATAGCCCTCCACTAAAAGATTGATTCTCAATGAGATTGATCTCTAATGCACTAGGGTCTTTTAATTACACTAGGAATCAATTTGGCATATATCTGAAAGTTTCTTTAGTTATAATTTTTGCACACTTCTTTTGTTTGGGACCTTTTCATGTAGCATGTGCTGGAGTTCCATTATAAATTTATTTAGGAATTGATTTATAAATGTATATGTATATAACCAGGCATTGATATTGAAAATATGACATTCAATGCTACATTGTTCTACTCTTTGGAGAATTAATCAAGATCATTGATAGATTGTAGTGAGTTAGGTTGTTAACATGGCCCGATTAGCAAAAAGTAAAAGTATAACTCAAATGTAAAACCCTATTGATTATGCCTTTATAGGTCATACATTATGTATTGATCTTCTCACTCCAGGTAAATCTCAAGTAAATTTCTTTCTAGTATGAAATGTTCAAGCAATGAAGGAGATCCCTGTATTTAGTAGAAATTGCAAGATATTATCGAATGGCTCAAAACCTTTGCCTATATCGCCGATAGTTTCATAAATTTTATATTCCATTGCTTAGTGTTTACAATTCTTGTGATAAAATATGCTCCCTAAAAGATGCTTGTTGCTATGAAATTGCTGTAGTTCATTACATTTGTTACAATCACGCCATACCTCATCTAATAACTTAAACTTATATAAACGGTCGGCAAGTGGTCCCATAAATAAAGCTCTACGTGGTATTAGAATAGGTGAGTGTAAGTGATATTCCAACCTATGCATATCAAACTATATATTTGTTTAATAGCTTAAACTTTCAAAACAATGGGTAGTGATCCTATTAAATATTACATTTTTATTGGTCGTTGCTATGATGCAGCATCAGGTGCCTGAAGAAACCCAAAAGACCATTGATAATGAGGGAACTCAAACAATGTTTAAACAATAAAACTGCTGGTCAATGGTAAAAAATTAAGTAAGAATGCATTAGCAAACAAGAGAACAAGGCAGGGCTCAACAGAAAGAATGTACCATGTTTTGTGACCGTCCCTGGAACAAAGTATAACATTATCAGTCTGGCGACATTGCAAAGTTGACATTTGTTCAAGCCTGTTTGCTTTTTATCTTTTACAAATTTCAGGTCTCATTTGAAGCTAATTCAGGATGACATTGGGCTATGCTTAAGCTAATTCGGGATGACATTGGGCTATGCTTACTTTTGATCCCTTCATATGATGGGAAAACTGTTTACATAGGGCAAACTGCAGCACTCCATGGTCATTGTTTTCTAGTTGCTGATGTTAACTAGATAGAGAAGCTGCAGTATGATTGAATCGCAACATCGTACTCTGAGAATATTGAGATTTGCAAAATTAGAGTGGTGTGCACTGAAATGTTGATGTTTGATTTCTCTAAATTTTTTCACGACTTCTTGTAGACATAATGCTGTTGCATGGTGGTCAGTTGTATTGTACCATCTTGGCTTGTTGACTTTGATATAGACAATTGAAAAGAGTTGCCTTGTGTGTCTTTAGTACCGCGCACAAGGAATTGATTTATATAGGTGCTCTTGATGAGGTTACTACTTTTTTTTTTTTTTTTTTATGTGGCTTTTACTTATTACAACATTTTGATCAGGTAGTAAATCTCCAGTTTGCATAATAACATTTACATTGGCAGGCATGCTTCCACTGAGAGATCTTGCAGACAAGATTGCTCTGAAATTGCAAGAGTGTTTGTTTGCTGGACAGGAATTATACGGACGGAAAGGAAATGAAGTGTTTCTATGCAGAATAATAAAGATATTGCATGATTCTACTGGCAAAAAACAATACAGGATTGCTTGGTTGGGCAAAGATAAGGAAGTAGTGGGATGTGATGTAGTATATGATGAGGATCTAATTAACAGAAAACCCCCATTTAGTAGAAACATGGTGAAGTCTTTTATTCGAGAATCTACATACCGTAATGCACCTTGGGTGCTCCATGATAGGCTTGCAGAAAAGCATGGGATCTCGACCCATCTTCCAGATGAGTTGAAGAGCAAGTTTTACTTTCAGAATGGCACTCTCATCAGCTACAGGAAGAAAAGAAAAAATGGGGAAGAAGAAAAGGTAATTATCTAGTTTCGTATGGTCCTTCTTTGTCTGGATCCAGTAATGTCCTCCATATATTCACAACTCTTACATTCAGGAAGGGGAAGATGAATCTGGCAAGAACAAAGGAAAGAAGAGAACAGAGAGGGAGAAAGTCGGAGCGTCAGAGATGGAGGAGAGAATTGAGAAAGGTAGTTTTAAGTACTGACGATTTACTTTTTCCTGATCATTTAATAACATATTCCCCTCAACATTTATCTGAGTTTGCAGAAGATGACCTAAAAAGGTTAGAAGCTATCAAGTATCCCATTGAAGACCTCTTAGTACAGCCTTGTCCAGACGATCCAGTATTTACCGAGAGACCTTCTCCATCAAGAGACTTTAAAGTTCCAATGGACTGTGTAGGGGAACTTTTGATGATTTGGGACTTCTGTTCATCCTTTAGCAGGCTGTTGCATTTGTCACCATTTTCTCTTGAGGATTTTGAAAATGCTGTCTGTCATAAAGACAGCAATTTGATTCTTATTGTTGAGTGTCATTCAGCCCTTCTTCGGTTGCTTATAAAAGACAATGGTGAATATGCTTCAGTGATAGAAAAAAGAAAGGGCAAGTCAAAGGTCAGTTCTGTGTGTCACATCTACTCCTTGTTTTAACCGGAAATTTTTTTTCATTTGGTTGTATGGGATATTTTCTGCTGCTTCCATTTTAGCATTTTATTGATATAAATTTCCTTGCTTTTCTACTGCAGATAACATTATTTACTTGGACAGAGTACTTGTGTTCTTTCTTAGACTGGACTAACAGTTCCAAATTTCGCCCTTATATGGCTACGATTAAGCGAGGACACTATGGCCTTTTGGAAACGCGTGCTAAACTGGAAATCTTAGGGGAATTGCTGAATTGTGCCCTTGAGACTGATCTGGTCAGGGAGCAACTTGATGAGTTCATTGAACAGTGGCAGAAACTAGGAGCAACAAGAAGGGGCGAAGCATTGGAAGAAGCCAAGAGAAGGAGAGAAGAAAAGGAACGGTTGAAAGCTGAGTCTGACGTAAATGGATTCGTAAATGGCAACGGCTTGAACAGCTCAGGAAACAACCTAGGTGTGCAACAGAATGGCACTCACAATGAGCAGAATGGTGAAGCGGAATCAGAGAAAACAGACCATGTCTCAAAGAAAAGGTTTGATTAAGGACACTAGAAGCTTAGATCTTATTTTTCCAAATTACATGTGGTCTTTATTGTATTCTTTCCATTAGAGAGAAGAGCCAAACTGATGGTTCTTTCAGAAAGAGAACCAAGAAGCATAAGGGGGAAGATGAACACAAGCCCAAGGATGTACAGCATGTATCTAAGAAGGAAGCACAGAAGATTGCCCTCAAACATGCGGAAACGGTTGAAAGGGAAGAAATTGAAAAGAGCAGCAAAGAACAAAGGGTTTGATCTCTCCTACTACTCTTTCAGTATTTGCTCATTAGTTGTATACTGTTGTTTCATAATAAGAGTCAATAAAAGGATCCTTTTGACACCTGCAGAAACGATATTATGAGACTGAAATGGAGAAAAGATTTATACGCACAAATCCGTTGGGGAAGGATAGGCATCATAATAGATACTGGTGGTTTCGGCGCGATGGGAGGATTTTTATTGAGAGCTTGGACCACAAAATTTGGGGCTACTATAGTACCAAGGAAGAGGTATTTGAGTCATCATGCTTCTTATAATAATTATAACTGGACGTGGTTGTGATCCCAGTTAATTTCTTGAGCAGCTTGATGCGTTGATGGGTTCACTGAATCGCAAGGGTGAGAGGGAAAGGGCTCTTCAAACAGAGCTAGACAAATTTTATGGCAAAATCTGGTAACTTGTTGAATCATTATCTTCTTTAAGGAATGAATGACTCTGGGAAACCTTCAGTGGTATATCCCTTGATAGCTTTTGGGAAATTTGCTTTGTTTTTTGTTATGCTTGGTTTGTGTAGATGTGACAACTGATAGGCATGACTTGTCTTTATATTTTTTGGAATTCTCTGATACTCTTTTTATCGAGACTTGACTGGCTAATACAATTTCACAGTTCTTGAGGTATCACCATGGTATGTTGAAATGCATGCGCACCTTCTGTGCATTAACTTGCATGGTTGGTATGTTTAAAAATGGATACAGAAATCAACATGCCATTTCTATTTTCCTTTTCTGTAGTTCCCTGTTGGAAAGACAATCAGAAGGATTTCCTTTTCAACGTGGTAAATTGGAAATAAGTGTTGAGTCCATATCAAGTTGACTTCAGGAAACTTAATTTACACATTGCATACAGAAAGGGTTTCTTGTAAATATCAGGACTCTTTATAGGACAGCCTCAAGCCTAATCAGCTTAACTATTTTGCATGTATATCATTTACCAGCATGGGGCTACAAAAAAGATCTAAGCTTTCAGCAGAGATTGCAATGGAAGAGGCAGTGCTTCGAAGATCAACACGTGTGCGGGCACCTCCTAGGGATAATCCTGCGGATGCTTTCCTTCGATATGTTAACAAATGGAAAGAAGATTAGTTGGTCTTAGTTTGCAATTGGAGGCTACCATAGAATTCTATTCATTATAGCTTCAGGCTTAGTCCTGCTATTTGCAGGTTTTTGGTGTATCCTTGATATTCTCAATGTCCTACCTTCATTTTGTTCTTCGGAGTTGGTGGGACCTGGCTTATGGGTGGCAGCAAGGATGAGGTACAGAGTTATACGGCAACGGTGATGGTACATGATCTTTTCTTTCCGTTTAATTCATTAAAAGGCCAAGCATTTGATTTGCTTGCTTTCTTGTAAATGACTAGGCATTTCCTGCCTCCGACAATTTATCCCATTTAGGCTCAATGACGCACTGTAAGTTTCAAGATAGCTGTGAATGAAATGTTCTCCCATTATTCTGTTTCTTTGGCTGTGTTTCGGAGGTTCCGTTCCATCTTTTGTCTGAAGACATGGCATGCAACTGTCTCAGTCTCCCTGGGGGTCACTCCCTTCTTGCACCCAATTTTCATTAGGTTTTTGAGGGAATCACGATCGCTCTACATGGAGGAATGGTTATGTTCCTCAATATCTGAAGTTCAACAATAAATCACTAAGACCAAAGTATTGACCTCATTTATACATGTCCCAAGATATAGGATAGAAATTTCTTTTTGCATGAGATTTTACAGACAATATCACAAAATCCTACTCTTCTTCTTCGATAAGAATCGGGTATGGTGAAGAAGAAGCAATAAATTGTGATTTCTCAAGATCAAAGTATATGAGATCCGCTAAAAGGTTTTTTTAAGGTCGATAATGTCAAGATGGAACATTTTGTTGATTCTGATGTTCAGTTTGCAAAATTTGGAACATTATAGCATTGGTGGATATCAAAATATGTTAGACAATAAAATTTTTGCCAGCTACTTTGTTAGTCGATAATGTGTTGGTAACTTACCAACACTTTTAGGTAATTACCAACAAGGACTTATTTACTTATATTACTAACTATTTCAATAATTCACCAATATTTATTTACATAACTTTCTATAAGTTAAATTAAATAATGTTTATAGAAAAGTATCAACCCTTATCTAAGTTCATTTACCAACGGTTTTATGATCATTTTTGAAATTACTAATTATTTCAACCGTATACCAATATTTATTTGTTAAAGTCACTAACGCATTAAAGTTACTAAGTCATACGAAATCATCAGCCTTGATTTGAGTGATTTAACAATTTTCACGGTTTAAACTATCAATTATTTTTAATTTTACTAACCCATATTTGAGTGTGTTATCAACATTTATATGATGGTTCCGACATTACCAACGAATATAATACTTTACCAATATTTTCTTGTGTACTATGATAAGCTATTGATACTTCAAAGAAATAGTAATGTAAAACCGTCAAATAAATTTTGGTACTTCCACAAAACTAGCAGTAACTTATTAAAATATGATGTATTGAATAACCGTCCATAACTTACAACCTGTTGCAGGTTAAATAACTTACCGGTCAAAAATTTAGTCACCATCAGACTTTTGAAGTTTACTTTGCGTTTTTTAGGAAATACCAACACTAACAGCATTTTCACACGCAGGATGCCAGAAATCTATCCATACTAAAGATATAAAAAGGGCGGGACATGTCATTGATTTTGTTTTTTATTTGAATCAGTAGCCAACCCAAGTTTCATGTGCGTTTTGGAAGAGTGAAGTTGCTCTGATCATTTAACTGCAAAAACCACAATTTGTAACAAGCATGGAGACCTGAGTGTAGAAGGGATGGACTACACTATCTCAACAACTGCTCTGCTGATGATTTTTCCTTGGACAAGGTCTTGAAATGCTTTTGCAGCCTCTTCAAATGTGTATTTCCTTGATACTGCACTGGTGAGATTGAAGATCCCTGATTCCGCCAACTTGACCAACTTAGGAAGGTCCTGCCTTGCTCTTGCCCCGTATGAGCCAATGACTTTAATCTGATCGAGAACACATTGCTCAGAGTTAAATCGTCTCAATCTTCATGCAGCAAGTTGATACGAGACCATATTAATCCCTAATCATTCTTCACAATAGCCTAGGAATTAGAATAAATAGCTCTAGGTGCCACTTCAAAATTCATGATGATATGAACATCTGAACTCGGGTGTTGATGAGTGTGCCTAAAGCACTTGTTGAGCAAGATGCAAGTATACTACAAGACTTCATTCCATTATAAGATGGGGGAATCACATCGATGCACTGTGTTTAGAGTGCCTTCAAATTCAAACATGCAGTTCAGAGATGATTACTTTAAGTAGTCCCCGCCAACTTGGTCCAAAAGGGATGAAGGAACAGTCTGCTGTTACTTGCAAAACGTGTTTTACAGACTGTGCTCTTAAAACCATTTCTTCAGGAAGATTGAAGTCCCTAAAACTCAATAGCTTTTGAGTACAATGGCTGAACAAGTAAAACAGCTATTGTCCTTCAGTATACCTTCCCAATTTCCTAACTTTTCGACAAGAAAGTTTCAGTTAATAACAAGGGAACAGCAACTCAGAACGTCATTTAGTGACCACAAGATAACTCTGTAGCTACTGTCATGCAAATGGAAACATATACACACATATCAGAAGTAGACTCAGATATTCACCTTTCTGCGGACAAGTCGATTTATGTCTACCTCCCCCACGGCACCAGATTTTGCAAGTCCTATCATCACGGCTTTTCCACCATCCCTAACACTTTGTACACACTGCAGGAACGTTTGTGGTTTTCCTAGGGCTTCTACGGCAATATCAACACCCATCCCTCCAGTTATTGTCTGCCAAGAGATGGGGAAAGCGCTTCATCAAGAAAAGAGTATAATGATAATAACAATAATAGTAATAAGAAGAAAAGGAAGAAGAGATTGCACAGAGCAAATTGAGCCAATTCAAAAAACACACTGAAAGTCAGTCACTAGACGAGCATGTCAAGGTCAAAGCAAAGAGCGGAAAGTGAAAATTGACGGGTATAAAGCATAAAATCATCCATGGGTTCAATGGCAATATGCCTGCCAATCTATATCAAGTCATCTAAAACATGCTATTTATCCATGTTAACCTCTTCCAGTAACCAAGTGCCAATAAATCCTCTTCCCCCTCCCCCCAGGATTAAGATGGTGTAGCCATGCAAAATAACAATCTAAAGTGCTGTAAAGAGGAGACAGTATGTCCAGGACTGGTTTAAAGGATGGGTTACCCAAGAGACCATGTACAGACCTCTAAAAACGAATGTTGATTCTTTGAATAAATGGATCTTGTGGGCAGTGTATGAAATGAGCAATTATTACATGCTCCCAAATATTGCTCCTTGTACAGTTGAACCATTGAATCTTGAGGATGCAATTAATGCATACCATGATCATGCATCCAACTACTCAGATGCAATTTTCCTAGAGCACCAATAAGAAACCATATCAAATAGGACAACATGATGTGGAGAGATTCATATGGCAGACTTCATAGAGGGAGAAGACATATATGCAACTCATGCTTTTACAGCTCACTGTGAATCTGAAAGAGATAAGCACATACCTTAATCTTTTCAATAGCATCCTCTTTGATTGCATTCACGGTATGGGTGGCCCCAAAATTTTTAGCTTTCTCTAACTTTTCATCACTGATATCCACAGCGATAATATCAGAGGCACCAAAAGCCTTAGCTATCTGCAAACAACTGAAACATCCAAAAGGTCATACTTATGTAGGGAGACAGGACTGCGGTATCAAAGGAGGTAAAGCATCAAGGATAGGATCGAACACCCAGCAGACCTCCCCTCATACCAAAATGACAAGTTCAGATGACATAAATCTTGGTTGTTCTCACAATGCATAAAATGTCAGCCAAATAGGTTGAAGATATTGCACAATTTAACCATACCAGCTGAAGGAATATCTTTTATTTGTTAAAGAAGCTCCACTTTTCTTGGTTAGATTACATCTTAGAATGATACCTGGAAACCTTGTCTATAGAAATCTTAAACATGGTATTTAGGGACTTTAGATGATGCCCAGAAAAATAATGTTGTCGGAAGTTATTGTTTGCAACAAGGAACTTCCCCAAAAAAAAAAAAAAAAAAAAAAAAATGTCAGTTCAATTGTGTTTTGAATCTGAGCATATTCAGATACTAAGATTGGTTTCTTTATGGGGCATATGCAGGATCATCTAGGGACCCTTCAACAAGATTCAACAACAGCTAGCAAGGGAAGAAATTCAGAGAAAAGGGAAAGTATTTATTGTCCCAATTCCTCAATTCTATCTACTGATTGATGCCAAAAAGAAGAAATCAGAGACCTCTCAAGGGTGAGAGATGAAAAGTTTTGAAATCAAATAAAAATGGCAAGAAAAGGTGAACTGTAGAAATTTCACAGATAGATATAACTGCCATGGAGTTCATCAATTACATTTCTAGCGCATGATTGAAGGGCAAAACTTTTTGCACAAATCAATGGAAAATATCATTCACCTTAGCTCCCAGGAGAGTTCAGATGATTCCATTCTACTAGTGCATATTCACCAGAAAAAAACATGTCCATATTCAAGTGCAGTCATATGCCATCCCATCTAAACTTATAGTTGGATCACTGTGCATTTTTCCAAGCAATAACAAAATTCATGTTCATTTAGGCAAAGTCTATTCGGATGTGCGTAAGCGAAATACTAGATATCCATACGCATCATCAGCTGCAGCTTAGATGATGTGGGAGTGAGGTACCTTGATCCAACACCTCCAACACCAATTACGGCAATGGAATCCCCAGCACGCACCTCAGCCGCGTGGGTCATGGCACCATATGCAGTGAAAACCGCACAGCCCAGAATGGCAGATTCCGAGTAGGGCAACGAGCCAGGTAATACAGCCAATGCATTCGCGGGCACAACGCAGTATTCAGCCATCCCTCCCATACTATACATATACACAGGTTCGCCTGCAAACACATTCGAGATTCAGGCAGAGAGCATCGTGCAAAAGAAGGAGAACCATCAAGCCAACAATACATGGCGAATTCGAGATCAGAGTAACTCGCGCAACCATCAGGACATGAAACAGCATCGATAAGAAGGGGCAAGGCCCAAGTGTGACACGCATCTCTACAAATATGGGGGAGGGCAGAAGAGAAGAACTTGCCGGAGCCGTGGAGGAAAAGGCGAGTCTTGCCGTCGTAAAGAGTGCCCTGCGCGCGGTTATAAGCGAAGAAATCCTCGCACAGATCATCATGACCCTGAAAAGTCAAATCAGCAAAAAAGCGAAGAATCGTCTTACGTAATCTCGAAAAGGACACGGTCCGAGGAAAGGCGCGGCACAACAAGAAAAGAAGAAGAAGAGAAAAGGGAAGGACCAACAGACCTTAGAGCAGTGGAAGCAGGAACCGCAGGGCATGATGAAGGCCCCGACGACGGCTGACCCGACGGGGAATCGGCGGACGATCTTGGGGTCGGAGAGGGGGTGGTGATCGACGACCTCGCCGGTGATCTCGTGGCCGACGACGCAGGGGGAGGCGAAGGGTAGCTCGCCCTTGAGGACGTGGAGGTCGGAGTGGCAGACCCCGCAGGCTTTGGTACGGATGAGGACCTCCCCGGGCTCGGGGCGGGGGATCTGGAGGAGCTCCAGGGAGAGGGGGCGGGCGGGGTCCCGGAACACCGCCCCCTTCATCGACGACGACGGGCTGACGTGGTACCCGGCGGCGGAGGAGGAGGAGGAGGAGGAGTAGCGTCGCCTGCCGATCTCCGCATCGGGGCGGGCGGATTCAACGACGGGATGATGAGATAGCCATCTCCCGGAGGAGGAGGGACGAGGAGGAGGAGCGGCGGCAGCAGAATACGACCGGGAGAGCAACGCCACCCTCTTTGCCAATCTGCTCATTCCTGCTTTCTTGCTTTGCAATTCGAGAGTTTACACGCAACTTAAAGAACTGATCTTCGGATTTCGAGGACGAGGACGACCAGCTCCCACTCAGACCAAGTAGCACTTGATTACTAAATACTAAATAGAACACCACGACAAGACCGGGATCGAGGATGATGAGGGTGACGCCTGACTGACCCTTTGTCCCCATCCATCCCGCCTGCGCTCTCATCTCATCCCTGCCGTTGATTCTGGATTTACAATGCGGGGCCCACCCCCTCTCTCTCTCTCTCTCTCTCTCTGTGACACAGAGGAGTGTAGCCAGTTCATTCATTGCATCGTGTAAGCTCTTCTTTGTTTATTCAATTTCGACTGGAGCCAACGAGTGCGGGACACCTGGAGTCTTACATAATTAAGACGCTAAGACACTTAAGTCGCCATAACTTTAAAATGAGTACACTTAAGTCCATCATCTGTAAAATGGAAACGACACTTAAGTCCACTCCGGCGAAAAATCCGCCAAATGGCTGACGTGGCGGCTTTTTCCCATGAGCTCGGTCCAAAACGGCGTCGTTTGCACGCTGACGCCATGGCGGAGAAAATCGCAAAAACGACGCCGTTTCGCGTCTACACGTAAATAATAAGTATATAAATTAATTAAATTAGATTTAAAATATTCAAAAAATTTAAAAAAAATTAAGAAAATTTTAAAAATTAAGAAAATTTTAAAAATTTTAAAAAATTTTTAAAAAAAGAAAATTTAAAAAAATTTTAAAAATTAAGAAAATTTTAAAAATTTTAAAAAATTAAGAAAATTAAGAAAATTTTAAAAATTTTAAAAAATTTTAAAAGTTAAGAAAATTTTAAAAATTTTAAAAAATTTTAAAAGTTAAGAAAATTTTAAAAAATTTTAAAAATTAAGAAAATTTTAAAAATTTTAAAAAATTTTAAAAATTAAGAAAATTTGTAAAATTTTTAAAAATTAAGAAAATTTTTAAAAATTATAAAAAAATTAAGAAAATTTTAAATTTTTTTTTTAAATTAAGAAAATTTTAAATTTTTTAAAAATTTAAAAAAATTTAAAAAATTAAGAAAATTTTAATTTTTTTTAAATTAAGAAAATTTTAAAATTTTTTAAAAATTAAGAAAAATTAAAAAAATTAAAATTAGAAAAAAAATTATAAAAAAAGGGGGGTGGGAGGCGAGGGCGGCTCCCCTTGCCGCGCCCTCACCGCCACCACCTCCCGCCGCCGCCTCCCCCACCCCCCCTTTTTTAAATTTTTAAATTTTTTTAAATTTTCTTATTTTTTTAAAATTTTTAAAATTTTTTAAAATTAAAATTTTTAAATTTTCTTATTTTATAATTTTTTTTAATTTTTTAAAATTAAAATTTTTAAATTTTCTTATTTTATAATTTTTTTTAAATTTTTTAAAATTAAAATTTTTAAATTTTCTTATTTTATAATTTTTTTTAAATTTTTTAAAATTAAAATTTTTAAATTTTCTTATTTTTTTAAAATTAAAATTTTTAAAATTTTCTTATTTTTTAAATTTTTTTAAAATTTTTTAAATTTTTTAAATTTTTTAAATTTTTTAAATTTTTAAATTTTTGTAAAATTTTTAAAATTTTTTAAATTTTTTAAATTTTTAAATTTTCTAAATTTTTTTTAATTTTAAAATTTTTTTAAAATTTTTTAATTTTTTTTAAAATTTTTAATTTTTTTTAAAATTTTCTAAATTTTTTTTAATTTTTTAAAATTTTCTTTTTTATAAAAATTTTTTTAAAATTTTTTAAAATTAAAATTTTTAAAATTTTCTTATTTTTTTATTTTTTTAAAATTAAAATTTTTAAATTTTACTTTTTTTAAAATTTTTAATTTTTTTTAATTTTTATACTTGATTTGGAGCTTCCGTGAGCCACGTAGGCAAAAAATAATAATAAAATATTGCCACGTAGATTTCGGCAGGGTCACGGAGGTGGACTTAAGTGTCCCACTTTCGAAAAAAAAAGTGGCGACTTAAGTGTATGCATTTTGAAGTTATGGCCTAAGTGTCGTGGCGTCTTAGCATTATGACACTTTGTGGTGTTCTACCGAGCCAACGATTCTCTTTTCTTTCCTTGTTATTTTATTCTCTCCTTTCTTTGTTATTTTATGAAGGACGGGTGGAGACTCTTGATGTTAGGATAACGATCACCTCGGAAATCTTTACAAAACACTGAGGATTACCAGCCGCCGCCGTCGCTTCATGGCATATTAAAATTCAGGAAATCTGTCCATAATGACAGAATGTATCCAGCAAGGGCTCGACCCACGTAAAATGATTTGAGTCAATAGGTCCGAGCACAGGCCTAAGTGGATTGTGGGAGCGCGAGGAGTAAGTCACGGTGCAAATGAAGTGCGCTGGATGCAATGCGCATGGCCTAGTCCCGCCACGTGGTTCTTTATACAGACATAAGCATGATCAAACTTACAAAGCCTCTGTTCTAAGCATCGACCATCACCTCGATGCCTACCCAACCCGGCCATGCATTTGATTCTGTTACTCTTCAATGTTGCTAATGATGCCTTTTGATCTTATTCTAATAACAATGGCTGCGTTTGGTTCAGCATTTGCAATGGGCTTTGAGTCCAATGCAAATGCTGAAAGCCCAAAGCTATTTTGGGAAAATGCAGTTGTGTTTGGTAAAAAAATTTTGCAAATGAACTTTGAGTTGGATGTGTGTTTGGTAAAAAAAACTTTCACAAGGGGCTTTGGGTGTTATTTTTTCTTTTCTTTTCTTTTTTTTTGAAAATTCAGCTCCTTCGCCGGACCGGCGAGAAGGCTCAGCATGCCAGCGAGCCGAATCTGGCGCGCCGGGCCGTCGACCGAGGTCGCCCAAGGTCGGGCGACCTCCGGCGAGGGTCGCGCGACCAGCCGAGGGGGCCGCGAGAGGTCACCCGACCTCGGGCGACCCTCGGCGAGGGTCGCGCGACCCAGCCAGGGCCAGCCCGAGGGTCGCCGGAGGCCTCGGGCGACCCGACGGTCGCTCGACCCGGGGCCGCGACCCGGGCGACCACCGCTGGGTCTCGCGGCCGCAGCGGCCCTCACCAGGTCTCGCGAGGTCGCGCGACGGCGGAGGGCCGCTTGCGGCCGCGAGACCCGGGCGGTGGTCGCCCGGGTCGCGCGGCCCCGGGTC
Organism: Eucalyptus shirleyi; assembly: GCA_017140165.1. Classification (NCBI taxonomy): domain Eukaryota; kingdom Viridiplantae; phylum Streptophyta; class Magnoliopsida; order Myrtales; family Myrtaceae; genus Eucalyptus; species Eucalyptus shirleyi. The sequence continues at coordinate 213,921 of CM029454.1, forward strand.
GAGCGACCGTGGTCGCCCGAGGTCGGCGACCTCCGGCGGCCCTCGGCCGGGTCGCGCGACCCTTGCCGAGGGTCGCCCGAGGGTCGGGCGACCTCCGGCGGCCCTCGGCTGGTCGCGCGACCCTCGCGGAGGTCGCCCGACCTCGGCGACCTCGGCCGGCTGGCCGCCGCGCCAGATCTAGCTTCCGGGCGGCCGTCCTCAGCCCGTCCGGCCTGGCAGCGTCCGCCGGTCCGTCCGGCGAAGGGCTGATCCTTTTACATTTAAAAAAAAATAAATAAAAGGGTAATAACGTAATTATGAAAATTTAATGGGGGTAATTTAGGAAGAAAATAAATGTTTTCAGCATTTCCAAGTACTCTGCTTTCACTTGAAAGCTCCTTGAGGGGGTTGCCAAACACCCTCTCTTTGGCTGAAGGGGCTTTGGGGGCTGGATGGGCTTTCTAAATGCCCCTATGAAGTTGGAGAGACTACTCCCTTCTAATCAAATATATTTCCCTTTCATTTTTTATTTAGCTCTATGTTGAAATCTAAAAATAGATAAAAGTAATATCAATCATCTTAAGAAAGATTGATTTTGTGATACATTGATTATATCAAATTAGAAAAAACTTTTACTTCTCAATGTATTGTTTTCGTTGGGTACGTGAAATTGATGTCTTTGATCTTGTACCTCGATCCATGAGGGCTTAACCTCCACACCAAGACCAAGGACCTTGGAGCTTAAACTTGAACCTTGAGGTGGCCGCTATTGGGCTTAGAGTGTACAATTATGATAAATATATAATTGCTTTTAAATACTTATTGATATCGTGCAGTGCAATGAAAGTTATATTGAAGGATTAGATTAGTACTCGACAAAGAAAATCTCTATTTATTAAAGGGTATGACCTATATGATTTAGACACTTCAGCCCAAAGATTATGCAACCTATGTATTTCACAGTTTCATGATATACCTATTTGACAAAGACTTTTCATTCATACGAAAAGTTGAATTCTATTATAAAATCATTTGTTAAGAATAATTCATTTGCACATTCACTTCACGAATAATTAATGATCTAGAAAATATATTTATATAGAGAATGGTTTGAATCTTTTAGAAGAATTGATCAACAAAAATTATATAGATCCATTATAAATACGTCAAAATGTTTTCATTCACAAGGAAAATATTATTTGTTAGATATTTTTTTATAAGGAGAATGAACGATAAAACTCAGGAAAAATTATTTTTCACGAGAAAAATCGGCCCGACTTTAAGGAGTGAGCATACACATCCATCAAAAGGACAATCTCTCTCTACTCTCTGCCTCCACTGATACTCGAAGATCGGAGGATTCCTGAATCTGACTTCTGCAAATCGATTTGATAGCAACGGTGCAAACAACGAGGCTCCACGATTGCGTGGGAACGGGAGGGAAATGGGATTTGCCCATAATCATCAAATCATTTGGTACGTCGGCGGAGCCTCCTGAGGTTCCATGCCCAACTTTACCTTTCTCTTCGTCTTCCATGGCGGGCGTTCAGATTGAGTACCCACTTTCCGCACTTTTGTCCTGACCCCGAACTCTCTCAGTGGCGAACTGGGTATCCGTGATTGATGGGTTTTGTCAAAGCCTTAATGAAAAGTTCTCGTTTTTTTGGCTCTCGTTTCAGAGTAGAAGCTGCACAGGGGAGTGTGCTGCTGCCGTAGCGTCCGCGAAGACGAAGTCTTCTTTCGGGTTCGTGCTTCCTTTCCCTTTTGCCTTTCCGAGAATGGGCATGTCCTGTTTGGCCTGATTCTTTGGGTGTTTGCGATTACATCTGTATGAACCAATGTAATTTTGTACGATCTGGTGTCCTGAAATTGTACACCAATGGAGTACTGATTTCCCCTGATCAAACGCTAGTTTCTTTCTGGCTTTCCAAAGGATTATTATGCTTTTGTGCGCATAAGAGAAGTAAAAATCTACCCTCTTGCTGTAAGTTATGTCGCATGATCCGCCAGCTTGATTTTTTTTTCTTGTTTTCCCCGTGGGTATCATTCTAGTTGTTATGAATTGGTGAACACTTTAAAGCTGTACTTCATGTGGGTTGCATAACTTTTGACGACTTCTATGGCACTTAGGAGGATCGGCAGCTGCCTGCTGCGGTCTTCCTCGTCTCTGAAACCCACGTAATGCTTTGTCAGTACTTGTCTCTGTTTGCCCTACCGATCCTTGAGTGCAACTTTGGGTGTTTTCATAGTGAAGTGGAGAAGCCATGCACAGTCATAATTGAAAAGCAACCAATCTTGGCAATTCAAACAAATTTGAACATTGTAAGTAAAATCTTCATCTTCTTATGTGATATTCTTGGGTGGTTCTGTTGCTGCAATATATGATCATCAATATAGCATGGTCATGGTTTCTTTTGTCTACCTGGGAGTTTGACTATATGCCCAATAATCTAGAGGGTTCTTGCAGCTCCTTCTCTATTGAAGTCAATAAATAATTGAAAGATGGCTGCTGAGCTTGTCAACACGGCAACGAGTAATAAGTTGGCAGAAATGGATTGGACAAAGAACATTGAGATCTGTGAGTTAGTTGCTCGTGATCCAGGGTAAGTTTTCTCTGGCTTGGTTTTTGAGTGAAACGCTGTGATTGTGAAATTAAGATTTATCATCTGATTACTGCTGTTTAAATGGACATTTTTGTTGAATTAAATAGAAAAATGTAAATTTCGGAACTTTTGCTTTTTAATGGCAAACTTTTGGTTTAACAGAAAAATTACAACCTTTTGAGCATATCCTCACTCGACTTCATTGCTGACAAAAAATGCAATTGAATTGTGAATAATTTAGAAATGTCATCCTTGCTATGAAAACTTGCAATTTCTTGACTGTCTTTACATTTTCATCATCAGTGGGTCTAACAATTTATACTAATTCCGTCTTAGTTTTTTGATTGGATGTTAAGTTTTTGCACTGAAAAATTGGTGGTGATGAGAATGCAATCCTAGCCTCACTTGGGATGTCATGGCGTAGAATTTTTGCCTGAAGAAGTTGGGCAAATAGGGGATACAGGAATATTGTCATATTGTCTGAAAGTGAAGCATTATTTCGTTCATCTAGTTCTCTTAGTGCGAGCAAGCTGAAGTTCTTCCACGACCATAAGTGCAAGCCACAAATAAGTTGAATCCCATAAGTGCCATCCCTGCAAGGTGGTTTCTTCTGCCGAACTTACCATGTCACTTTAATAGGATTTTGTTATTAGTGGACTAAATTGGTTAATATACATGTTATTGCCGCAATGCTCTGTATTGGCCCATTGTCACGCTCATATTTCTAATTAGTCTATACCCATATTCACTTTAAAAACTTGTTCAATGACCTAGAAAACCTTTTAAATATCAAATATTTAGTAAGGGGTCTTGTTAAGCTTCAAACACTCACAGACAATGTGGGTCTAATTCCCTTTTGCTTGAACTTTTGGAGAAAATTGCCCCCTATCATATTACTAGAGCATCATTCAAGAGTTCAAATATTTACAAACTCTCTTCTTTCTATTTTCTCTGATATCACGTTCTTGTGTTCTTGCCTCCCTGTTCTGTTCAGTGTGGTTAGGTCCATTTCACATGTCAAGCGCCACTTACATGTGAGATGGAGTGTCAAGAAATATGCCATGCTTACATTCTGAAAACCATTTCATGACAACTCATGCATTTTCATAATTTAAAAAAAAAAAAAAAGTTTCTTCATATCACCTAGTTATCCACGGATCTTCTCAGTTTGATATAAGTACTGTCTTTCTCATTTCCCTTTCTAGAAATATTGTACTTACCTCTTACCTTTCCGTCAGATCATTCTACTATAATATGCTTTTTGGTTACATTGTGATATGGCTTTGCATTTTTAAATTTAATGAATATCGTGCCTTAATCATACTTTTATAAATCTCAAAGGTAAATTTTGTCCCTTGATCTTTACTTATTTATGTATTGAAAAGAAAAGAAGTCTCGAAGGTAAAAGAAGTACTCATTTTCTTGTACATTACACAGCATATACATGTAACAGATAAAACATTTTGCCATCGCCCTTTTCAACTAAAATGAAGGCAGAACAGAGTGCACTAAAGCTAGAATATTGAACCAATAAGTGATAGTATAATGAAAACCTCAAGCAATTGGTTCTCATATCTCTTTTAGGAGTTCCATTCTTTCTTTAAGAGCATATTCTCAATGTAAGTTGAATGTTCAATGAAGCCATCATGTATTCTTGGAGAAACCTCTATAAAACCTATTTTGAATTAGAACAAAAGGTGGCTTTTCTGTTTCAAATTGGATATATACACGATCTGAAGTCTTAATTAATTAGAAACACTAAAATGTATGTATTAGCTATTTCAAATTTCTAGGAACATGGACTTCACTGTAATCTTTTTAAGAAAACTTGGGCCAAGGTCCAATTTCAAGAAGTTTGTGGGTTAGGGAAAGTGCTGCCCCCCCCCCCCCCCCCTTCCCCACCCCAAAAAATAAAAAAAGTAAAAAAATAAAATCCATCCCCTGCTTGTTTCTTCCTTTGCATTTCAATTTAGGTGTTACTCATGCGGTGGTATAAGTAACCAATTCAATTGGTGCACTTCCTTATATCATGGTTCAGCTGCTGCTTACCGTCTAAGTACATCATTACTTATCAAAGCATTCGACATTGAATTAGAGCATGGTTATGCACATCAGCATATGCTAATTCGGTATGCCAAATATTTGACCATATACCGCATATACAGTATGTTGTCTCAGCTATAGTAAGTGATGAACACAGTATCTTCAATAACCATGCAGGGTATCGAAAGATATTATTAAGACCATCAAAAAACGACTGGGGAGTAAACATTCAAATGCACAACTCTATGCAGTCATGGTGAGTGTGATCTTTCGTTGCCATTCTGAGTTCTTCATTCTATAAATTTCTTCACTGTTCAATACAGTTGTCTAATTCTTTATTCATGTGCTTTTTTTCCTTGAATGCTGTTCAATTTTTTTTCTGTCAATAGTTTTAGCAGCAACGGCTGCCATAGTCCCATCCTTCGCTGTTTCTTAACAACTCTCTGAAGGACGTCTATTGCGTTGCAGCTGTTGGAGATGCTGATGAACAATATTGGAGAACCTATTCATAAGCAAGTCATTGAATTGGGGATTCTCCCTATTCTTTCGAAGATAGTTAAGAAAAAGGTTTGCATTTGATGTCACATATTCTAAATGATTCAACAAAATTGAAATAATGCACTTTATGGAAAATTTCTTTCAGACTGACTTGCCCGTACGAGAGAGGATATTTCTTCTTCTAGATGCCACACAGACATCCCTCGGTGGTGCTTCTGGGAAGTTTCCTCAATATTATTCTGCATTCTATGACCTTGTAGTAAGTACAAGTCTTTAAAATTGGATCTCAGTTTGGATGTTATATTGAAAGCAGTTGTATTTCCAAACTTCTGATTTGCATTGGTCAGAAACTAAGGCATGGAAAATCTATTTGAATTACACTCAGAGTTCTGGAGTTCAGTTTCCTCAGAGGTCTCTATCCATATCGTCAGATAATGCTCCTGCAAAAGTTGTGAGGAGATCCTCAGGTCATCCTGCTCCAGAAGCAATTAAAAAGAGTCCTTCTGACAGGGAGCCAGCATCTAGTAGACAGGATGGATTTTCTCAGCAATCAGACTCACATTCTGTCTCTGAATCGAGGTATGTTCCAACTTCCATCAGATAAGGTTATCTCCTCTTGGGCGATTGGCGCATCGGCTAGATGTCCTTTTCCTCCAGAAAACTCTCAAGCCATTTACATTGAGTCCCTTCAGTTATCATATTGTTAGAATATAACATAGCAATATAATAGCATTTTCCATGATCTGTGCAAGGTTTAAGGCTAATATGCTGAAAGCGTCAGGCACGTTACCTTTAAAGTTGAATTTCCTGTCAAAATCTTCCTTTCTTCTTGGCATCACAGAGCCCTCATGCCAAATTATTCTCTTGGAAGTTTTCTTACTTTAGTCAACCACTAAAGACTTTGTGCAATTAACATACCTAGCTTTTCTATACTTTTAGGACTTCAAACTTTCTTATGTGATGTTGTTTTCCTTCCTGGATTTAAGTAGTTCAGGCAAAAAAGAAGGTATAACGCCATTAATGGGATGAGATTGATTCTTGTTCAGTCTGTGTAAAGTCATGATCATCATTGTCCAAGTCAGAAATCTCTACACTTGACTAAAAATCATAGATGGAGTAAACTCCGCAATTTTTGGTATTATGATGATGGGACCGTCATTAACAGACAAGTTGTGATCAATTTAGGAAAGACAGAGGCCTGTCATTGTAATTTATCATTGTTATCTGCGAAAACAAGTAGTCCAAGTATCTTGTGGACTCTTTTTGCTATATTGGAAGAAATTGAAGTAAGTTTTCAGCTCTCAGGCATACAAAGCATGGCAGCTGGTGAATTTGCTATGTCATTGAGAAATTAATTGCTGGTGCAATCTATACAATAAATTGATTCATTCAGACCATCAGATTTCTTTATGTTTACAAACTGTCCACTTCTTAATAGCTAAGAGACGTGCTTCTATAAACTGATTTTGCTATAAGTCAATTAGTCAGGTCAAAAAAAAAAAAAAAAGTCAGGTCATCACAAGTATAGGAGAGTGATTTTCAGATTTTCATCGACCCTCTCTCATACTTGTGAGGAGCATGGTAGAAACATGTGACAGATCCAAGTCCTCTGATGATTAAATGTGGTATGGTCATGTGTTTTTTGTGTAGGAGGACCCAACCCTGCCTCAGTTGACACCCATGAGTGCCTCTGACAGTTGTGATCCTCCTTAGCTGATAGCAGTTGAATGCTTCTGTTGGTCATGGGATCCACACGGTTTGGAGTCAAGTTATAGATGGAATATCTGCTTCTTTTACCAAATGCATGAACTATGAATTGATGACTTCTACAGCCTCCACTGAAGGAAAGATGAGTAGTTATATAATAATAGTATACTGGATGATGGCTCAATGTATTGTTAATCGCCCCTCTTGCCCTAATTGTCTACATCTTTATCAGTGAACTTGACATGCATGGCTCCACATGGATTTGAATGAATTTGGGATAAGCATGAATGCCTTGCTTTGCCAGGCATTAAAGCAATGGTAGAATAGCATCAGTGAGGATGACAGGTCATTTGTCTTTGATAGAATATAAGTGACTGGTGATTCGTAGTGAGTCATTTCTCTGGAGGGACACATTGGTTGGTGGTTTTTCAACATATTAATGTGAAACATATTAGCAAACTTTTTCCTGCTTGAAATAGATAAATTGAAGTCACAGTGCAGGAAGGAGTTCTAGAATCTCATGAATGGGCTATGGAAATGAAAGAAGCTGCCCAAATTGTGGGGTTTAGATTATTGTAGCATTAGTATGACAGTATCTTTCACCAAGTGGTTAAGAATATCGAAGCTAATAAGGCACTCCCACGTTTGATTTCTCCAAACTTGAAGCTAGAGCTGTGATCAAGCCATGCCGAGTCAAGATAGTTTTACTTAAGCCCGATTCTACGTGCATATATAAGGATCAATACTTGTTGAGTTCGATTTATTTTGATTTTTCTAGCTTGAATGTCACTTAATAAAGTTCTTCACGTGCTTGAACTGACTCAACTAAAATCTAGTGGAGCTTGAATCAAGCTCATGCAACATGCCCAAAAAAAAAAAAAAAAAAAGACAGTATCATATGTATGTTTCTTATTCTTTAATTTATGTAAATAAAGTTAAAACATTGGAGAGTAGGTTGAAAATGTTAGGAGAATGCTTTTTTGTTGTTTTGGTTGGGCTTTTCAGCTACTATGTAATGCTCTCATAAATCATATATGCTCCTATTTATAAAGCAGACCTTTACATATGGAGATCCTTTGCTTTTTTTAAGGTTTCTACAAATGAGTCCCCCTCCTTGGTGCCTAAAATGAGATTTCTGTTTTAATCTTTAGAGAAAACGTCGGCCATCAACAGCCACTTTTTTCTTTTTAGTTTGATCTTCTTTGCATGTGTGGGTAAGGAAGAGGAAGTTGGTATCCTTTTTTCTGATAAGGCATTAAGCACTCGATCAATATTGTGCAGTATTGTTCAAAAGGCCCGTAATGCATTAGAGGTTCTGAAGGACGTACTTGATGCTGTTGATGCTCGACATCCTGAGGTAAGGTGAAGTCAAACTCTGGATTTTGTGATTTACATTGCACATAACACCAAGGCACTGCAGATTTGGCATATGGAAATAATGTTGTTGCGCTATTACATTAAAGCTTTGTACGCGTGAAAAGACTAAACCGACATACTTTTTAATGAGATCATCCTAAGTAAGGATGAGTTACTGTAACTTGAGTTTGAATAGTATATTGCCATGTTGAAGTCCACTGATCAGAACCTGATGATGCAATGCTTTTTATTGTCAATGGCATGATAGATTGCTAAAGAGGAGTTCACACTTGATCTCGTGGAGCAGTGTTCTTTCCAGAAACAACGAGTAATGCAACTTGTGATGACTTCTAGGTGAGTATTTTTTCAAGTTTAAGTTTGAGTTGTATCTTTGGTCAATTATCTGTTGCACAAGGATTTCCTAATACTGTATACTGGGCCAAAATAATGTTTTTAATACTAAGCTTACCATGATGATTGCTGACTGTAATGATGCTGTTGAAACATCCTAGACTGTACCTAAAAGAATTTGCAAACTGAAATTGATCTTATTCTTGCTTGTTTAGGTCACGAATTTTTTAGTTGGTACTCTCCTTTTCTTGAGTTAGCAGATGTATATACAATTTGTCCTGCAAAGACACTAGATTATCAATTGGTTATTATTTAGACGAAACAGGAGATTCTATGGGCACACAACTGAATTTAGTGAGCTGATGGAAAGGTATATTTGATCATTACATGGTTTCACTGGACCATGAAGAAGGAGAATGATTGGAAGTTATCCAAATATGTTGTCAATGACCTGCCAAACCTTCTGATGAGTTCAAGTTTTAAACTAGAACAAGGGGCTTTTGCATCATCATTTTTGCTGCACCAAAAAGTGTATATTTGGTGATGTTAATAGATTGAGATAGCCTCCACTCAGTTGTATAAAGGTTGTGATACTTCTTAATAATCCAGAAATTCCACCCATAATTCATGATTCCTGGATTTAAGGTTTATGTTGCCAGGTTGACTGGAGTAAGTTGAAGAGATCTTTTTGTACTTCCTAAAATGCGATACTAAACTGAATCAGAGATTCCTCTTGTCCAGGGATGAAAAGGTGGTTTCTCAAGCAATTGAGTTAAACGAGCAGCTTCAAAATGTTCTTACACAACATGATGCTCTGCTCTTGGGTAGGTCTGGCTCACCAGCCAGTCATGTTAATTATGAAGAGATCGAGGAAGAGGAAGATGAGCAGCTTTTTCGAAGGTTTGTTGGCAACCCTTCCTCAATTTCCCGAGTATTGCTTTAAAGAGGTTCTCCGCAGGATTAATTCTCACACTGCATGGTTGGAACTAGGGAAGCAATTGAGTGAGTGAGCCCATGACTCGAAAAAATTTGAGCATACTAGTGTTCAGCTTGATTTATTTCAATTTAAAATTGAGCTTGGATTAGAGCTCAACTAATCAGAAACAAAATGGGGGTGAATAAAGGTGAGAGGCCAAGCACAGTGAAGCTGAAGAGGAAGATTCTCCCAACAAATGCGTAAAAGAATTAAACAAGAACAAGATTTACAAATTCAAACTACAACTTGTGTAAGAAATATGTGGAACAAATATTAAGCACCATTTCTAACCCTACTCACAGCACAAACTAGAATCCAGCAGAAGGAAAAAAAAAATTAAGATAAGAACCCTAGCCAACATATACTGTAGTGGAGGCAATCCCTCTCTGAAGAGTGTTGTGACTTTGACTCATAAAATTTGATTCTCTTCCGATAATCAACACCAGTTGGCAAAGCATAGAAACTTAACCAAACATGCTAGATAATACAGATCTCAAGGGACATCCCTCGTTAATATGTGATAGAATATTCATCTTCAGCCCAAGCTGGAAGGCATGGCTATTTTGTGTTCCTTGAGTTGCCTGTCAGATGCAAAACAACAAAGAGAGGGAGGCTGTGAATCAGGAAGGATGGAGGGGAAGATAGAGAGAGTCACACGAGTTTGAGTTGGGATGTTTGACTCCCATCGATGGCAAATGGGTAAGTGAAGGAAGGGTAAAAATACTAAAATATTATTAGCACTTTGAAGCATTAGAAGGGGTAAAAGGGTAAATTATGTAGGAAATTTTAACATGAAGTGTAATCTATTAGGTGGAGAGAGAATGCATATGAGAGCCATTGAAAGTCGGTAGATAAGCAGAGAAGGATACTTCCACAAAATAGATTAAAGGTTTCCATGTTCATGAGCTTGATGTAGAACTATGGCAACAACGTTTGAAGACTTACAAAAGATGTGCCAAATTAAGATTCATTTCTCAGATGATCATCTTATTTTATTTAGAATGTCATGTTTCTTCTTTTATTTTAGGACAGAACATTATGTTTGCTAGTTTCTAGGATATTATGTTTCCTTTCTATGTGAAATGGAATATTATGTCTACTCGTTTTTAAAACACGAGATTTCTTAAGTTTCCTATCTAAGTGTTTCCTTTGGGCAATAGGGTTTAGTAGTCTATAAATAGGCTCCTCCTTTGGTTTTTGAAGTATGTGGAGTGAATAAAATTTCAGCATTTCTTTGCTAAGAGTTGCATGATGCAATTCTCCCCTGGGTGAGATCCTTAGGCGCTGAGAAGCCTAAAGGTTTTTCCTTTTCTTTCCTAACCTTTCTTCCAACATCTCCCAAACTCATCAATTTCTCTATCAATCACTGATCAGCCCACTCCAACCCTGCATTACTGTTCAGGGGTGCTGTTTGCGGGTACTATCCACTATCCACAGCCCCAAAACAGTACTTTTAATTCTGATTTAATCCAATTAAATTGTCCTACATATTAAAACTAATCTTCTCAATACCACACCTGGACTTGCTGGTGGCATATGGTCCGCTTCACAGCCTCATGTTGTTGTTGGTCAGGGCTGGTCTGCTTTTTCAGATAAAAGTGGAATAGACTGGCTATATTGACAGAATCTTGACTTTCTGATAAATGAAAACTGGATGAAAGGATGGTTCTTGAATCTCTGAGCTGATTCATATTAAGCAGGCGCTGCAACAACTGACTGAGGAAAACCTGTTGATATGAGAGCGGCAAACAATGTGTTTAAATTGATGCTGTAACCTTTTTTGAAGAGAGCTGTTTACAAGAGTTGAGTTCTTGCTTTTTTTTAAAAAAGTTAGATAATTATGTCCTTATTTGGATATGGTAGATAGAACTCTGAAGAGACACCGGGTCTTCAAGCGCTGGTGCTAAAGCTGCGACTAACTGCTGTATCATTTGGTTTCCTATTTCATATGCATTCCGGTTACTTCTAATTGTAGCAGGTTACGAAAAGGAAAAGCTTGTGTGAGGCCTGAAGATGAAGAGGGGATAGTGCAAAGGCCATTAGAATTGTTTGGATCATATGTTCCTGGAGAAATAGCATACCGTCCACTTATCCGGTCTCCATCTACAGCGATATCCAGGGAATCCAATGGGCAGGGTCCACCTGAGGCAATCCCTCCTCCACCAGCAAAATACGTCGAGAGGGTAAAATATTTTCAAGAAAACAATTTGGATGGCTCTGCTGTGGCTGGACACATGAGGGGCCTATCATTACATAGTCGCAATGGCAGCAGTTCACAAAGTGGAAGCATCTATAACAGTGACTGATTGGACATTGATCTTTTTCATGCTTTGGTCTGTGATGGGTGCAACCTCTGCCATCATGTGGTGTGGAGCTATATACTTCTTTCTGAACCTCAGCTCATGGATGTATGCAGGCAGCTCCTTTGTAATTGGCAACAAGAACACAATGACTTAGTGATAGGGGCTATGCATCAGTCAAGTTTCTCTCATTGTGTTGTGTCCACAATGCAGATAATTGCATTGGGGGAGAGCGATGGATGTCCCTGGTCCCAATATATATTCATAGATGGGAAGTTATATTATCAGCGTTTGCCTTTGTACTGTTTTTGTATGTAAATATGAGAAGATCATTAAGTCAATCAACAGAGTCCACAGAAGAGTCAGAAGCCCATGATTTAGGATGACAGAGCCCGTCTTTCATAGAAACCCTTGCCCCCCACCTAGCAAGAAGAAATAGAAGGGTGAATTGTATACCGAGGTGGAGTGTTCTACCTTGGCATCTGAAGCATGGCAAGGGGATAAGCTAGCAACCAATCCACATAATGGCAACAAACATGAGGGAAGAGTTATCCAACTAAAATCATTTTTTTTTTTTTTTTATGGTTTCATGGTGCTATGTTGTTGTCGAACTCGTGATCATTTTTGTTTAATGAGACCTTGATCAATCCAATGAACATAGAGAGAGCTGTGTAACATCTTAGCATCGTATAGCGGTGACCAGTTGTATTGCCAGATTGTAAGTCGTAGCACCGTGTTGGTAAACCATTGCAAAAAGTTACACCATGACATCATGGTGTAGCAATTGATCATAGAAATAGCTTATGCTGGGAGCTACTGATGCTTTGGTATTTTTTGTTAAAGCAAGCATGAGATTGTTGCTTTGCCGTGATTTTTCGGCCAGTGCTAATCCCAGTTCTTTATACCAGCATATTAATCAGCTGACTTGGAGGAGATGCAACTTATACCGACAGCATAAAAGTAACCATTGAAGTTGGATGAAATCTAATTTTGATCAACACATTCCTTAGTGATTCAACAAGGACCGAAATACCACTGATTTGGTGGACCGGACTTGCTACTACGCCTCGCCCAATAGCTCCATGTACCGCTCTTCCCCCAGAAAATCCCCTTGCCTTACCTCTCACAATGTGCTACGACTGCAACCAATGAACATTACATCTACGTTGTCCAAGAACGCTGTAAGATAACGAAGCTCGTAGTGATAGGGCAAAGGAGGAAATACAGAAGTGTTATTACATCTACGTTGTCCAAGAACGCTGTAAGATAACGAAGCTCGTAGTGATAGGGCAAAGGAGGAAATACAGAAGTGTTACCCATTTGCCGTTTGCTGCATCAGATGCGGTAGGCAAACAACGAGAGTACCTGCATCGGACGAGGTGGGTCACCAACCTTCGGAAGATTCTCTCCCCTTTTCTAAATTCTCTTTCTTTTCATTTGATGTTAATTTTAATCTATTCCACACTCCCCCAATAGTACTTCAATTCGAAACCCTTCTAGAAGGCATGGATGGCCGTCTGTCTTTTTATATCAATTATATGCGAAGGGGGGGTTGGTCGAACTGTGAATGCGACCGCAACCAATAAACAAACAGATTGAGCATCTCTGAATTACATCATCCTTGTTATCTTCATGCTTTGCTCCAAATTAATACCTTGTTTTATAGCAGACAATCTAGACGTGATGAGGTGAACCCTTCTATTAATTATGAACTAGTTAATTGGGTGTCTATTTTTCAACAAATCCTTAAGATGTGACTCAAAGGAGCCAAACATTATAGAATTCAAATGGGAAGACTGGTTAGATCAAATTAACTTGCTTTTGACACCATGGACCTTCAATCTTTGCTTACAAGTAACAAATGAAGTCTCTTTCTCCGGGGAAAACCCAACAAAAATTATAAAGCAAACACAAAATTAAATAATTTCAAGAATTAGGATCAGAATGGGATGCTCTTAAAAGAGTGCAATGGAGGGAGGATACCTGGTCCAATCAGCAAGCCGTGTCAGTGACAGTAGGAATATTAGCAAATTAAAGTTAATGTCAATCATGGAAGGTAGGTAGGAGATTTTTTAGTTAATCTTTTCTCTGCTCATGAATTGACAAGAGTTAGTGGGAGCGAGTTGGAATCGGTCTTCTAGAACCTCAGCAATATAAAAATGGAAGATATGTGGGGAGGTGGAAGACCATCCAAGAAAACATTTTTGTGTTGCAGAAAGAATATGGTTTTAGTAATGGTACACATCATCTCATGTATAAATGTCTCTGAGGATGACCTTTTAGGAAATGGGGCGAGGGTACTGAAATTTAATGTCTTTATGTGATATGCAGAATGGGAAGTCGATGGTTGGTAGGTCCACTGAAATAATCTACTTTTAATTCTTTGTTCTGTACGCCCTCCAAATCTGCAGTAATTACGCGGTTTCGGCACCAAACCATCAAAATATTTGCTTTCGAGTCCTTTTGAGTCGACCAAGGAGGCCGGCAACTCCGTGTTCTGTTCTTGACGGGTGTCTGTAAAAACCTCCACAATGTGAAGTATTTACAGTTGAGAGCCCGGTAGGTTTGGATGCTAAACGTTGACCACGAAAATGGGGAAAAGTAAGGGCATGGAAAGAGTGATCGTGAGTTCTATCCGCCATAACCCTTTTAAACAATGATTGATTTTTCTAATCCGTGAGAAATATAAGATTTGGAAGTAGGTAGTTGTGGGTGGAATTGGGAATAGAGGAAAACACGGGGGCCTACACAGAACCAGTGAGCTTCAACTCCGCAAAATAAGTAGGGCGGACTCCAAGAGGATACACCATAAAAAGTAGGGCTACCTACCAAACATCCATCCGTCCATCAGCTCTAAACTTTAATTGCAATCACCTCGTCCTTTCTCGACACCAACTGGGTCAAATGCTTAGAAAAAGGAAAAAGAAAAGAGAAAGATGACGTTTCCTTCCTTCCTCTCCACCACCTCTCTCTTCTATTTATCTCTCCTCTCTCTTTCTTCCTCCATGAGCGGTGCTCTTCAGGTTGGGTGCACCGTTTCAATTCAACCTCAATACATAAACGTCGTGTTGGGAAAAGGATAAAGGCAGGGAGAAGGAGATGGGGAGGTCACCGTGTTGCGAGAGCGAGCACATGAACAAAGGGGCATGGAGCAAGGAGGAGGACGAGCGCCTCATGGCCTACATCAAGCGCCACGGCGAAGGCTGCTGGCGATCCCTTCCCAAAGCAGCCGGCCTGCTGCGCTGCGGCAAGAGCTGTCGCTTGAGGTGGATCAACTACTTGAGGCCAGATTTGAAGCGTGGTAACTTCTCCGACGAAGAAGACGAGCTCATTATCACCCTCCACAGCCTCCTCGGCAACAAGTAAACGACTAATACATCACCTATTCTCTTTTCTTGATCGTGTCTCGGCCAAAGTCGACTAATAAGAGTTTGTTTTTTGCGCATGTCACTCGCAGGTGGTCGCTGATAGCGGCACGGTTGCCGGGAAGGACAGACAACGAGATTAAGAACTACTGGAACACCCACATCAAGAGAAAGCTTCACGCACGCGGGATCGATCCCCAAACCCACCGTCCTCTCGACTACGCCAGCACTGCTGGTGCTGGTGCTGCTGCCACTCACACCATCTTTTCTAACGCTAATAACAGCGGCAACAAGGCCACGCCTCACTCGACAACTTGTGAAGAATTATCATCATCAACAACACCACCGCCCCGTGCAGCGAAGAAAAGATTGAATTCATCAGCCAGCGCGGTGGTTACAGTGCGAGAAGAAGAAGAATCAACTAACAACAGCATGAGCAGTGACGTGACGACCACCACCACCACCACCACCGCAGACGAAGTGCAAGTGCAACTCATCAATAACAAGAACGGCATAAATATGGATGAAGACGGAGATGCCAATGCAGACCTCGACCTTTCACTTTGCCTCTCCGTTCACCGCCCCAAGACTATCATCAGAAACAACAGCACTAGCAGCACGGCAAGTACTGAATTACTAAGGAGTCCTCCGCCTCTACCAGCTCATGGGCATCATGAGGTTTTCCTGAGTCTAGGGTTTCATCCCGACGCCCGACATGCCTGCAACGGCACCAGCTGCAGTGCACCCACAGCTACAACACTTGACTTGTTAAGCGACCCCTCTTCACACCCCATTTCTGGAGCCTCTTCTTACTGGTTTTGATGTTAATGTATTCTAGTCTTAGACTATGGCTAATTACGGTCCCCCTCTCTTCAAACCCTCGAAACCACTTTTTATGGGAGAGATACCACAGCTTAGTTCTTGCTCATTTGTTTCATGTGACAGATGCCTTCTCCTTTCCCTCTTCCTCCTCCACTAATTTCTCAAGACACGGGTAGATGATGACAGTCATTGTAATTCTGGAGACTCCTGCGATGCTAACAATCACGCACACAGCACGAAAGTAGGGCTGAGACAATTTGAAGAAGGGTCAATGGATGGGCTGAATCTTTACCAACAACTTTCATGGTAATAATGCTCATATAAATTGACTTAGCAAAAGGATGGCCTTCTATTTTTGCCAAGTTCACTACGCAATCTCTATGATGAAGCTAGATTTTTGACAAAATTTTAGGGGAAAATTCCAAAAAAATCCCCCTTATATGTTGTTTATTTCTCAAAATTGCCCCATAAACAATGACTTTGTTCCAAAATATCTCCAGAAATTTATCACGGTGAATAAACAACCTCTCTAAACCGGCGCCCATTTGTGGAAATTCCCCTCCCATTCGATTTTATTCCAAAAAAAAAAAAAAAGCCTTTTAAATTAGATCAATTTGACCTAAAAGCCTCCCTCAGCTCGTTGTTGATAAAAACAATTGTTGGCCAACAAACATGTGCTTGTCTTGTGCACATTTTGCGCCTTTCCAAGAGGCATTTCGTTTCAAATAACCTTACCCCGTACATCTCACACGTAAGAACATGCCTAACTGGGTTCAGTTCAGTCCAAGGCATTCTCATAGCAGCTCTCCTCCCACATCTACAGTCATCCTTGATCTCCAATTTCTCTGTCTATGCTCGAGAACCCTAATATTTTCTTTTTGACATGTGGAGTTGGGGCGAAGTTGGGGCTTCTGGATGTTTTTTTATGTACACCGACTGGGCACGGGAGAAACGTATTTTTCTCTAATAAAAATGCGCCGGAAAAGGGGACGGGACAAACATATGATGAGCTCACAGGGTTATTAAGTCAAAATTTAGGACAAAGTCAAATGTAAGGAGGAATTTCGGAAGGACGGCACCATTTTAGGGGGGATTCTTGGAAATTACACAAATTTAGGAATTCATGGGGAAGAAGCTAATGTCGTTTTTCATTCACACTGCCATAGCCAACTTGGAAAGGCCACAATTATGTTTAGACATCTATTGCTAAACCTATACCTCATAGCAGTTCACGTCACAAGTACAACAAACGCAAGTACTAACTAAATCTTATAGACACATATGCATCGACAAGACGAGGGTACCGAATGATTGAACATCGAAGCGTCCATTTGCAAAAGTCAGTAACATTATATAGTGGATCCAGAGGAATGGTATGGAAATACAAGCAAAAGGAGGAGGGAAGATGTATGACATCCTCCACTTCTTCCCATTCCCACCACGATTTGCAATGCGCTTTAGGCCTAATACGCAAGATCCGATTATCCCGACTACTATTTTGACTAGAAGAAAATCAATGCCCGTCCGTGGCGGCCAAGGGTCGCCGGTAATGTTGGGGTGGCGGTGATCTCTCTCTCTCTCTCTCTCTCTCTCTCTCTCTCTCTCTCTCTCTAGGTTAATTGATCTTTCATTTTAGTTTTCTATTTTTCCAAATGTTAGCTTTTCTGATTTTTCCTTTTGTTTTTAGAATTTTGGATTTCTGAGATGCGCAACAACACCATGATATTGTCACATATGCTCAAAATACTAAAAGGAAGCCACATTGAAATCCGATGTGCCACATTGCACATCGACAAATTGACTGAACATTTGTCGAAATGACTTAATCACAACAAATAAAATACATTTAAGATTTGATTGCACCCATTTCAAATGTTTAAATCGTTATGCAATTTTCTAAACTTTTCATCATTACCAAGGTTTGTCACTTCGATGGCTTCTAGACGAACTTTGTTAGGAGACTTGTCTATTCTCACGCGAAGAGAATCGCAATCCATCATCGACACATTGGTGGGACGACAATTCCAAACCCATCAATCCTGAATCTCTTTCAAGAAGAATGATGTAGAATAATTATAATTCAAATCGTATCTCTTTTAGCGAGTGCTTGAACTCCCATAGTCGCGCGCAAGGGAATTGCAATGATTCTACTAACTTCTTCATCAATTTAAAAAAAAAAACGCAAAAATGTTCGTCGATTGATTACCTCCAAAATGGTCAAAGTGGATTCGATTCTAATAAATGTGGTGTTTGATGCCACTGGCCGGCCATGTGACATTCATTGAATCTCAAGTCACCTACATGTGTACTAAACCTGGAAAAATGTCCACCCATGGACAATTCAAAAGGTACCATCTCGTCTCTTTCTTTTTTTTTTTTTTAATTATTTTTTCATGCCCCAATGTCACCTAACTCTTTTGTCGTTGTCTAATTTTCTTTTATTTTCTTTTCTTCGACCGAAAAAATATTCAATTGGTAAATATCAACGGATGCTATTATGCCCACCAAACAACAGTGACGACCCTTTAAAATTCCCAAATCGTCCAATCGCATCTGTAGATACCTCCCTCTTCTCTCTCATTCAAATGGCATGAGCGATGCCGTCCATCTAGGTTCTCCGAATCTGTATCGCAGAGGTCTAAAGTGATGTACAATCCTCACCAGTCTTCTAGAAACAATGCATGCGTTTCGTTGCAAAGTCATCATCTCGGTAGGTAACATGTCTTATAAGAACTAGGCCACTATCGATGAGCATATAAGGATCACATCGATGTCCCTGTGATATCAATCATCGCTGCAGTAATCACTAGCCAGCGGATCATGAGGACCTAATATCGAAGGAGGCTCAAATCCACTCGTTATCATCGGACCTTCTTGTTCACACTGGAGTCGCCACTCGACAAAGCTAGGGTTTTTGCTGCTCTCCATTTAAGAAGTTGCATAGTCATACAAGGCCGGAAAATTCATCACGACCAAGACATATTATTCAAACTACAAGGAGGGGATTGAGCTACAAATATTTGGGGTACTCCATTTCCAATGCATTTGCGTGGAACCTCCCCTACTAAATGTTGCATACCAGGAGCATTCTGGTAGGATCCGAGGATGAACAGAGATAAATGTAGCAATGCAGCCTAATATGCATTAAAATAGAGGATCATTCGCAATGGCATGTTTTGATCTGTTATATTATGAACGATGGTGTTAAGACTTGCTTTTACCTTCATTCTGATTTACCTAGCAATAAACGATCAACCCCCTCCAACTAATAAGAGATTTTAATGTTTACTGCTCTATATTGAATTAAGGGCACGAGTTTAGCTATTCCCCTACAGCAAAACCTGGGTCTGAAAGAGGTATTACCCAGAAATCAGATTTCAGTAGTTAAGATTCACAAATCAGTCTGAATCATGCTAAAGATCATAGGTTCGAGATCAGACTTCAACAGCAATTAGTGTGTATCCTCCAACTGCAAATGTTTTTGTCAGTCACCGGACCTCCTCTCAGTTAAACTAATGTGGAATTTGTCTCTTAGTGATTGACATCACAGGAATACATGATTTTTCTCCTAACTCTGAATAAAAGAAAAAACCTAAAAGCATCTATCAAACATCCAACTGATAAACTAGTCTGTTTCCTGGTACGCACATGACCAAATACACATACAAAATGCTACCAAATGAATAGAAGGAACATAAAATGCAAAAACGTTGATGTGAGACCTACTGCATAGTAGTATACACAACTTTTAGCCAGACTGTTAGGATTTACCATGACACGAGGCCTATGGATGAGTCCCCCGGGTTGGACGACAAACATGATTTCTTTTCAGAGCATGTTCCTCATTGTGATGTTGCGTCCGACATGCATATCCATACCAACAATCTTCTCTCTTGGATGCATCTGGTGGTAGAAGCTGTGAACGCGCACATTGAGAGAAGATTAGACCATAAAGATTCTTGAATGAGGACTTAATAAGTACAACAAATTTGTAGCATCACGAGAAGACCAAATGTCCCTTCAATTTTCTCAGGGATCTATTCTATTGCAGTCATTCTCATTCTAGTATCAAACATCTTATCAGCATCCACAACCGGCTGATTGTAGAACCCACCCTAACTCGATCATTCATATGGTTGATTTATCATTTTGATCATAGAATCCCTGTTCATCCGACCCTACACGATCTACTAGATGAACTGCTTTTGCCTTGTACAACCTTTACACAGTGAAACCAATTCTGTCTTCAAAAAGTACCATGGATGTGAGGGACTGCAACTCCGAGTGATAGGATGTACAGTTCTGAATTTCTGTACCTCTAGAATCTACTAATATTACCAAATTAATGGTAATTTATCTTTAAGCAAGAGTTCACAGAATTTCCCCTCAATAATCCAACTGAGAGATCAAGAGAATATTATGTACTTCATGGACATCTGAAACCTATATTCTATGATCGTGTGGCAAAACCTCACTCGTCAGATTTAGAATAGACTGTCCCTTGGATTAGTTATTTCTCCCAATGACATCTGATATACTGGTTATATTCTATAAGCTGTAAGCTAATATTGAAGTAATGAGCAACCCACCACAGTCGTGGAATCATCAAACATAGAACATTGACAATACAACCATCTATAATTTGGACATCAGCCATCACATTAACACAATACAGTCCACTCATCATGCATAGCATGGTAACAAACATAAAACCAAAAAAGAGATCATCTAATTAGTTGTAGATACTTACATGTCTAGGCATTGAAAAGCGAAACCAGTACAAGAAGAAGGATACCAATTTGTCGTAGCAATCGCTGCATTCACCACAAAGACTCAGGGGGAAAAACAACATATATGATAAAATGGGGCGACAGTAATTTGCTTTACACACATTATAATTATCAATAAAGGAGACCAGATTGATACATTATAGATGTATTAGGTCAGGAAACAGGCCAAACAATGTTGTGCCGTTCGCTCAACAGGTTAATGGCAAAATGCAGGAGGAACATTATTTCCACCAATAATGATATCAAAATAATAAGAACAATTAAGGACATTTTAATTCTTTATTTACCTTCATCTTAAAGCTAAAAAATTTTCTACTTTGAGATAAAATCCTGTTGATCAATGCCAAAATGTAAAGTTAAGCTTAGAAGCAACTACTGGCTCTTTAATATTCCCTGAATTATTGTGAAACAAAACTCAAGTAACCCTAGCTCTTCCACAAGATCTCTACCCCTAAATCAACTTGAAGTCTTCAATAGGCAATGAAAGGAACATCTTAATTCATTCTCCAATCAGCTGCAAGTTTACAGCAAGTACAGAATGTACTTCATTAAAAGGTTATAGCTCTGAAAATCTAAAAAAACTCAAGACTCAGAGGATCTGACACTCTTGACACTTCTAAGCATGAGGACTACCTTCAGCAGCTAATCACTAGCAGAACATAAGGAGCAATGTGCAGCCTTGAAACAAATGGTAAAGATATCATGCACTCAAGTTTAAAAATATACCATTTCAAGGAAAGATAACATCCAGTTCAGGAGAACATTCATGTTAAAAGCTTAGTGACAAAGAAAAGCCTCACAAAAAGTAGAAATGATAACTCACTTGCATATATGTGTTGCAGCAGTTATTGTCTCAGCATGATTAAGTGGCATCCGGGATCGATCTGTTCAGGAAATAAATATTCTAGAGATAAGGACACAGGTCAAGTGTGACTAAATAATTGATTCATCAAATGGTACTATGTTACACAGAAAATTTGATTTTGTGGGAAATGTGTTTCAAGTAAGTTGTCGCAAACTTAGTTCCATTTTTCAGTGCATGGATGGACATCTACAATGAATTGGAAACTATTTTATGGTGTTTGTCACCCAGAAACAATCCAGGTGCTATCCGGAACTAGCATTAGATGATATATTGCAAAATGGCAATGATCTTGAACAAGATGACGGGATCCAGCATTGTGTTGTCCAGGCATTGGGGATCAATACAGACACCAAAAACTTGGTCTGGGTACCAGATCCTTGGCATTGACACCACGGTCACTGATCCAAGTGCCCAAGTCCTGCATCCTAACCCCATGGTCGTGAATAAGGTTTCATCAATTTCTAGTGCGGTAGCTGAGGTAATAGCATCAATCATTTTTACGGCATTTTAGCAACTTCTACTGACCATGAAAAAATTCCCTCAACTCGTCTTCCTAAGCTATGCCAAAGGACTGGAAATGAAGGAAATGCTTTCAGGTCTTTTTTCCACAAAACAAATACACCCTAAGTAAACAAATGACTCCATAGAGGGAACCACGCATAGTATTTACAGTAAAAGAATCATCTTCAGTCAGAGAGTCAAAGGACAAGTATTTTTCGGCATTAAGAAAAAACATGCAAAGGAACAAGACCTGAGATTTGCTTCTTCACTTTATCTACTAATGTTCATATCCTATGGATTACATCTACTTCAATCTCTCCATCCTTTCACAGAAGTGACCCAAGATCACAAATTAAATCAGTCCTTGGTGCTATATTGACTACTCATCACCACTTCAATTAGACATCTTTCCTCTTCCCAGAAATTGCACTCCATGTACTCTACTTTGTATCTACTAAAACAAAATTTTTGGATTCAAAGTTTACTAAGATAGACTGAGTTTCCCATCTAAGATTATCCAAGCTTCATCTATTAAACAGAGTAGAGTTTATATAGGAACATCATGCTGACCAATACTAGTGATAGTGAATTCCTCCATTACCAAGAAAAGGGGTATAGTTTTAACAAAAAGTGGGATTTTCAAGTAGACTTAGGGCCTGTTTGATAACACTCCAAACAGTGCTTGATTCTATTATTTTGTTCCCAAAAAAAATTGTTTGGTAAATTATTTGTTCTCGGAAACAAAAATCCTTTTTTTTTTTTTTTGGTTCCTGAAAATAGATTTGGAACCAATTCAAGAAGCAGAAAAAAGTTGCTTCTTGTTCTTGGGAACAATTTCAGAATCAAGCCAAATTTTCTTTTTTCTTTTTTTTTTCTCTTTTCTTTTCTTCTTTTCCTTTTCTTTCCTTTTCTCTTCTTCTTCCTCATTGCCTGTTGTCAGCCACAGCGATGGCCAGCGACCGGCTAGAGAAGCAAAGGAGGGATGGAAAAAGAAAAAGAAAAAAAAAAAAAAAAGAGAAAGAAAGAGAAAATAATAATAAAAGTACTAAAAAATTGAAAGAAATTCTAATTCACAAAAGAATTTGAGATTTTACCAAACGTATTTCCATCCTGGGAATAGAAATTTTGGATAGTCACTAAATGCTTTCAAATACTCATAACCTTGTCCGAGGAACAGAATTAGGAAAAACTATTTCTGATAAAAAATTGTTCTCAGAAACAGAATGATTACCAAACGCACTCTTATAATTGTGGAAACTCATATTTTTTCTTCCATGTGCTTTAACTGATGTGCAAACCACATCATACATGCCTTTATTGCTTGTACATGTGAAGCACAAACCCCTTCATTCATCACCATACATGTCCTCAAGTTAGTATATTCGAATGACAAGGAAAATGAAGTACTCAACTAAAAGAGTCATTATTTTGGTTGAACATTAACACTCAAATTGACTCACCAATTTCACGATTGTCAAATTTTCCAATCCATTCAGAGATAACGTCTTGGAGTGTTCTTCCCAGTTGTCTAATTGACCTCTCTGTGATCTACCGAATGTTGAAAAAAAAAAGTTGAATAGACTTGCCTACTATGCAAAGACAATAGAATTATCAATGATAGAGTTCATACATCTTGCTCATATCGATTTGTTTCATGTGCAGCAAATGGAATTCTTGCAATAGACCGCTCCATGATCTGCAACAAATGCAAAAGGTTGTATTTGTGGCTCAAGAAGCCAATTTATCGTTAATATATTTGCATAGGAGATTAATGAGAAAATAATCCAAGATATCATCCAGCAAACAAGCAACAAGTGGCCGCCTAGTCTCTAGACCACTCCACAATATGAACAGCATGACCAAAGTGACAATTTCATATTACAAAACACGAAGGACAGCAGAAAGATAAGTATTAAAGTAGTGGAAATATGTCAAACGAAGCAAGAGTCAATTGCAGAAAAACTATCCCAACAAGACAAGAATGGGAATCTAGAGAACTCCACATACAGGTTTAAAACTGTCATAAGAGCAGAGAGGGTGACCATCAATTCTTGCAACCCCTTGAGAGTGCCAATAAGCACCGCAAAATGCTCTATTGCATCCCAAACCTGCATAAGAGGCACAACATTCCAGCATGTCAAAAACAGTCATAACATATCTCAGTAAAAAGGAAACAAGCATTGAGTCATTCACAAAATCTTTTAAAATGCTCCATTTTAAAATCTCTCTCTCCACATAAGTGCTCATTTGACAACTGCCCACTTCTCAATCTTGAACATTGGATGGCACTGCAATTCTGTGAAAATTGAATACAGCATTCCAATGTAACTGGCAGAAGAATCTTTAGATCATATCACTGCTCACTGTTCCATTATAGGACAATTACCAGCAGATGGCTACAACAATTAGATCCATCCTAAAGTTGCTAATTACATCCCTAATTAATTTTTTTTCTGCAGTGCAGAGTAATAGCATCTGTTGAAATTCAGCTTAGCTGATGAAAAATAATTTGCAGAATCAACTGCCAAATTACAAAATGAACAAGAAATAACTATGATATCACAAAATAAAGTCTGATCCCAATGAATTAGCTAGAATATATCGGTCCTTTTATATCATTGCCTTCAATTCTATATCAAGTAACCAATTGGTCCTTTATATCATTGCCTTCAATTCTATATCAAGTAACCAATCAGTCCTGTTTTGCATACGAAAACTGGTCTGGTTTTTCATTTTCCCATGCATTTGAAAACAGAACTAAAAATAAAATCTGATCATAAACCAAAAACTATTCAGGTGAGCAGAGGGAAAATTGTTCACTTTTGTAACTACAAACCGAAAAGAAAAAATGAGTTGTTTTCATTTCAAAAGAGAACACATTAGTATTAAAATGAAAACTTGCATCTCATCCTTAAAAATCAATACAACCAATCATGATTTTAAAATCTTAATTCATGTTGAGATTTTCTTTTCACGAACCAAACACATTTAAAAAAATGAAGAACTGGAAATACAGAACAGTTTTCATTTTCTGTACCACTGAAAATAAAAGTCGAAAACATTTTTATGAACCAAATAGACCCTTAAGCTCTACGGCTCCATTGGTTTTAAGAAAAATGAACTTTGCTGGAAAAAATTTTCATGTGTGAGTTTGTTTCACAGAAAATCAAATATTTCAAAAACATTATACTAAAATGGATTACATACAAAAATAAATGAGAGAAAAATATTTTGCATTATTGACATAAATTATATAGACATAGTTTGTTCAGGACAATCAAAACCTTTTTTATTGACCCATTTTTTTAGCAATACAAACAATCATTGTTAGGACAATATTCCAAATCATTCACTTTCCATGAAACAAACGGATCTAAAGTATTACCAGAAGACTCAAACACACTTTTAAAAAGACTCGAGCACGATGACAGGACCTAGATCCAGGTGATGTTGTCTCAAGTCTCGACAACCAAGTCCCGCTGTTCAGGCTGCAAGGATGCAGGTCCCAGCATTGAGAATCTGAGTCTAGGTTGCAAAGACCCAGGGCCGAGGTGTGGGGACCCGGGGTCCAGGTGATGTGGTCGTAGGTCCAAGCCATGGAAATTTGCATCTGGCTGTGCAGATCTGGGTCTAGGCAACAGGGACTGAGGTCACATGTCAGGGCTGTTGGTTCCAGGCACCAGGTCCAAGTCAGTGCCATGAGGAACTAAGTTCAGGCCACCTGAGGACCCAGATTCAGGCACTGAGGTCCTGGGGTCTCAAGACAGCTTGTGGTTGTGGAGATCATATTGTACTCTGAGCAAAAATTTCTGATTTAAAAAATGGAGTCATTTTCTTGAATTTTAGATTTTTCATTAAATCATTTTCCTAAGCCATCCTAACACTGGAAAATAAGAAAAAAGTTTTATAACAATTAATTTTCAGCAAAATAAAAGAAGCATTATTTCCAAAAATTGGCTAGAGTATTCAGAACTATTGAAAGTTTAGGAGGACAATTAACCACGGCAAAAGGCCTAGATGAGGATGAAACTAAAGCAAATACAAGAACTTTCTGGACTGAAATAAAGGAGGGGGATGGTGGATGGTTTGCTAGGTGCTTACAATGTTGTGGTACGCTAATGTTTGATCTGGAAGGCATCATTCCTCCACATGCGTGACATGGTAAGTGGACAGTATCCC
The DNA here is from genome assembly GCA_017140165.1 of Eucalyptus shirleyi. NCBI lineage: Eukaryota > Viridiplantae > Streptophyta > Magnoliopsida > Myrtales > Myrtaceae > Eucalyptus > Eucalyptus shirleyi. The sequence continues at coordinate 240,256 of CM029454.1, forward strand.
CATTGCAGCGAAACCCACCATATTCAGTGCCTTATTCATGCAGAAAACTAGTCAATCACATTGTGCATAATATATAAATCTAAATAAAAAAAAAATATTGCAATGAAAACTCATCCCTTTTTGGGTACTAAGGGGACCTTGATGCAGTCAAAAGAGATGCATAGATAAAACATAATCTTCCTAGGGTAAAAAATTAACATTTAAAAGGCTCTCAACATGGGAAAAGGAAATATGCAGAACCTGAAACTAATGCAAGATACAGAAAAAGCTTCTCCAGCATAATACTTGGTTCTATCATGGAATATGCAAAAAAGCAATTGACGAAGGAAAAGTTGATTCTGTCACTAGTTTGTGCTGCAAGTGGAGAATCTAATTTTGCCTACCACATTGTGGGCATGAAAGATTAAGACCAGAAGTTTGCTCATCCACTGCCAAGTGAGGTCTTTTACGTTTTCTTCCGCTGCTTATAACCTGAAAAGTTGCAAAATAAAGACATAAATTGATAAAGCTATGATCATAGAAATACGCTAAGTAGGGTGTGCAAAAAAAACTCAAGGCCCCAAAACCGGGCAAGGCTCAATAATACTGGGCAGGGCAACAGGGCCAGAAAATATCTTTGAGTTTGGACCAGACTGGCCTGATTCATAAAATAGAACAAAAAAGATATTTATACACCTAAGTCTACAACCCTAGAACATCAGGTCCCTCCCATTTTCTTCTCTTAGGGGGCTATGTCATTTCCCTCTCACATGTGCACCCATCTCAATGTCTCCCATTCTTATGTCCCATGCTCGCTGAGTTGTCAAGACACAACCGAGCCACCGACATATTGCCATCAAGCCCCACCACTCACCATATGCTCTCCCTCCCCCAACCACCCCCACCCCCGATATGTCTCGCTCACTCCCTCATGCTCCCTCATGCTCACTCCTGCAGTCTCTCTCTCTTTCTCATGTCTCACTCACACATCAACGAGCTACAACGCCAGCGATAGACGCGCTATCTTGCTCATGTCTTGTTCTCCCTCACACTCCCTCACTCACTAACAATAGCAAAACAGGTTCTTATTAGCCTGTTCTGATGTCTTCATGGTTTTTGGTTTTAGTACATGCTATTTGTTTTTATATAGAGTTTGCACATGAAAAGTACGGAAAAGGAAAAAAAGCATTTTTAAATTTTAGGCTTTGGCCAACACCAGCCCGAAATGGCCCAATTTTGTTCGGTCTGGGCCAAATGGCATGGCCTCGGACCCGGCCAGGTCCTTGGCAGAGAATGGGTTGTATTCCAGGCCAGGCCAACAAATTGCCAAAACAAGCACCCGGCCCAGCCATGCTCCATCCTGGTGCTAAGAACCAAGGAAATGTCAAATCTATAAGTCCAAAAGAATTGAGGGAAGTGTGATCAACCTATTTACAGCGAGATAGGGTATTATTTCGTTAGCCTGTAAGATAAGTGGATTCTCTTCAGCACTTCTATCTTTCAGTCACTAGAAACGTCTTTCTATACAAGTGGAAGAGAAAAAAGACCCACAAAGGAAACATTATTAGCATGCTACAAGAGAATAAAGACAATTAAGGATGGCAAGTTCAAATAAGAAAAAGAAGGATTAGTGCCTTCAAAAAACATGGTTCTAATTAGTTAGACTTTCAAAATTCTGTTGTCCAGAAAGAGGAGAGTGTGCCCATTCCTTTCAATATCCAAGTGTGAAGAAATTCAAGGGAGCAAAGGACCAAATAAATGAAAAGATAATGGAAAGCATACAACTAAAGGAACGAAAAAAGAAGAGTCAGCCACAGAACTCCAGACATGAAATTCAATAATATCTTTTAGGATGTATTATGATCTTTGAGGACAACAATAGGTAACCCAACATACCCCCAACCCCACTCTCAAAAACAAAACAAAAAAAATGTACACCCCAACATAGCAGCACATAAACATGCACTCAATACAGAGAGGAATGTGGGACATATTAAAGGCGGATCAGAAGAAAATAAATTATACCACTCTATTGAGAAGTGTTGTGGATACAGAAAAGGAATGGAAAATCCTTGGGGTCAAGAAAAGCAGTATGCAACATCCATGGTCAGGCTAATTTTATACAAAGCAGTTCCACAGTCCACAATCTATAGTGCCGCCAAAGCATGACCAAGAAGCTGAGACCACTCGAGCAAATGACTACAAGCTGAAGCAAACAATTCTGCCCCAATCAGCTCATACACATGTCAAGGTCCCTCTATTTTGCAAGTAATCTTCAAGTTATTCGATAAATTTCAGTTCTTGAGAAGTCAATCTCCCTCAGCCAGTGATGGAAATTTCTCTGTGAATGGATGCTAAGATGTGGTGAAGAAAATAACAACTGGCACACCATGACCACAAAAATACAGCAAAAGCTTTTTACTTCCAATAGATGGTTAACATGATGATTTTCTATAGAAAGTATCATTTCTTCTGAATGCTTTCTAGCTCAAGATCCTTTATGTTATTTGCCTAAAACTTATTAGCCCGCCCCATCTCTTTTTTACCCCAACATGGACATTTCTCATTGGGACATACTGTCTATTAACATGTCCAAACCACCAGGACTGGGCTTGTCCCACCATATCTTCAACTAAAGCCACTGGGACATTCTTACATACTCATTTCTTGCTCTCAACTACGCTCATGTTGTATATGTTCTAACACTTGAGGCCCTGAAAACTGCTGATCATAAGCCTTTAATGGTTGTCTAAAATATATACTTACCACTCTTTAATCACACAAAAATAAATCCATTGACCCTTTTGCAAAATGGACCAAAGATACCGAAATTGTTCACTTTTTGGTACTTCTTCACCTTTGATTTTCACTACTGTCCCACTCCTACCTCATCCTTAACTAATCTTGCTTCCATGTACTTCATTCTTGACCTAATAGACAGATGCCCTTTGCTAAGGGTTCACTCCACAATTCCAGCTTCACACTCGCTCCTGTCCCAATATTAGTGGTGCATTGTATAAAGCACTCTATACCGGTACATCCATCAAGATGTACCAGTAAGCTCATCCACCAATGACGGAAAAATGAGAAATCAAAACAGCTCCTGTAGACCATATAATACGTACCAGATTTGACTGAATCAATGCGTGTGAATCTAAAATGGCAACATCTTCTTTAGACCGTCTTAGAGAACAATCAGCCTGCAGTATATCCTATACTCAGGAAGAATTGCAAAAAGCAAAGAAAGAGAAAAATCAGCAGTCAGTACAGGAGCTCTCAACTGTCATAAAGAGTGCATGACAAGCTCTAAAGAAAATATGGCATTTGATGTATTCAAAATTCAAGGAATGCCATGAGGAAACCCTTCAGAAGAGCTAGACACATTTATTTGATATATTCAGTTCTTATATTTGCCAGCATCCGAAAAGGCCAGACTGAAACATGTATCCAATCCCCTCATCAAAAGGTGCTTTTGGCAATAAGACCTGCTCATGGCTGGTAGAGCAAGTCCAATATATAAATTTTGGCAAACAGTCTTAGACCATGTGATAACACCCAATTTTACATTGTGAAATACTCTTTCCGTTTCCCAACTTCAAGAAAAGTTACATTTTGTAGTTGTGAGTTCTCTACTATTTCAAAGGACAGACTTTTAACAGGAAAAAAGGGGCAAAAAAAAAAATTTTATTTGGCATCTCAATATGCTTAAACCAAGCAGTACCTCCACAACCTCACGTAAAAAGTGATTTTTCCCAGCAAACTGCACAAGTGCTCTACATTGGGGACAGAGTACTTTCACATGTCTTTCTTGAGATCTCCTTAACCACTCTGAGAAGCATCCATTGCTGCAATGCACAAGGACAGGCCAATTGATGCCCAGGTATCAAACTATTGACCAGGAAGAGATTAAGTTCCAGACAAACCAGAAGTTATGGAGGCAAGGAGCAACAGAGATGACGTCGTGCCATATGTTCAAGCAAATGCCACATTTTGCATTTTCAATGTCTATAGAGATCTGGAAGACCAAAATACAAACATTAACTGATATTGATTTCTACAGACAGCCAAGCATTTATTTACACTCCCATAAAGACATGATTAAATATTTAATTACCTTTAACCGCTTCTCACACCACTCTGCAGCAGGGATCATTTCAAATCTATAGCTCAGATGCCCTGCATAAATAACACATTCGACAATGAAAAGAGCAAGCGAAAAGTAGTCCATACAAGGCATTTGAGAATTATACGCACCACACAAGTATAATTATGATAATTTAATGATCTGAGTCTGTAAATAAAACAACAATAGCATTTAATTAGAATATAGAAGATACATTAACACCCTCCATCTAATACTTATCATTCATTAAGCCCTCTGATCGCACCAAAGAAGAAGAATAAATTAACAACCTTGAGGAAAAAACATTGTGAAGAAAATCATAATAAGTTAGACAACTTGAAAGCAGATTTCAATGTAAAGATGACAAGGAGAAGTTACAATCAAACACCCAGAAAAAAGGACACATGTCCCTATTTATTCTCAAAAGCATAAAGAAACCACTAAGCTGACCTTCTCTATCAAGCCCTGGAATAATTTCAGTTCCAGACTGTATGAGCATAATGTCTTCACTTTGAACAGTAGCTCCATCAATAAGAATCGCAGTTGAGCTACATGAGCCAAAACCCACCAGAGATGAACCCTCAAAATCAACAAAAGAAAAAATAGGGAAAGCAAACAAACTAATGCAGCAACTAACGTAATCAGTCAAAGGTTTCAACAATAGCAGCAGAAGCGCAAATATGGGAAAGGCTGCAGCAACAATGAAAGTAAAGATCCACAACAGCAAAAATCAAAATGAATCATTGTGAGAGCTACCTAAAGCAGATTGTTGACAAATTAACCCCAGTAAAACTAAACTTCCTGCACGTATCTGCATTTCCCTAACTAAAAAATTTAGTATAAGACATTCAAGGATTTAAGAGCCGAGAAAAGTAATTATTTGGTTTGATGAAAGCCAGTAGGCTATTACTACTAGAAAATTAAATTAAATAGTAGAAAGGAGTTTACATGATGCAATGGACAGATTTCTCATTGTTCCATACACCCTTTGATTAAACAATGTCAATCAAATCCTTTGTTGGAACAATGTTTAGCATTACTAAGTCCCCAGAAAAGCAATTCATAGAGGTGTATAATTATCCATCAGCTAGAATGAAGTATTCATTTCCATCCTCTCTCTTTCTTTGTACAGTGTCAGTGCCCATCAATTCAATGAAGAGTAACTTGGAACATAACCAATTTGAAGAAAACCACCCTCCAGGTTAAAAACAATTGATTTGCTTCTTCACTGCCTGTTCTTCGTGTTCCTTCTACCATTTTTAAAATACCCTCTCTTCTTTAGATATCTAATTATGAAGAGGATCTTTGTTAGGTACTTCCTTTGTGTCCACACCATGGTTTCTCCAAAAGCAATAATATCCCTCTCGATTCTATGGGAAGCCATAAGTTTGACAAAGGAATAAACAAGATGGACCAAAAGTGGAAATTGGTCTATGAAGAAACAACTGATTTAGCCACCTCACTAAAGCATTATAAAAAAAAAAAAAAAAAAAGAAGAAGAAGAAGGAAAACAATCTCTTGTTTAAAGGATAATATCAACATCGGCAAGACCACAAAATGCACATCATATTGAAGATAAAAGGGAGCAAAAACAACATAGCAAATAAATGAAGCAAGAAACTTTTGCTCACATGCCATGGATTTTACTATACCTCTTGTTCTGAATCATAGCAGAAGATTGATTTAAAATCCTAGTTATCTTGCACCACTCATGCTTGTTTCCAGAAGAGCATGAGATCTCTGAGTAGACAACCGTCTCATTTGATCCAATGTCAACAACTGAGTACCTTGAATCTGCTGGAACTGCAATTTGGAACAGAGCAAGTAAAATCTGGCATCTGGCATCGGATAAATAAACCATACTCTGTAAGTAAATGACAAATGTCAAACAGACTATTTTTTTCAATTGGATCTTTTACATTCAAGAGTTGCTTCTCAAAAGGCCTGAAGTTAAGAATGCCAAGGCTTTTCAAGTAGCACATTAAATACCAAGATGCAGCACCTTTGCTTGACTGCAATCTCCAATTTGATTCTCATTCGAAGTTCTCATTATGGCTAAACAAGAATTCTATGGACAATTTCATGTGGTAACACGAATTCCTACAATTATTTGTCCCATTTTCCAGCTTGGCCTATTTGGAGAAGAGATGTTTCCCATAGTAAATTAGCGCCAAACTTGCTTTTCTCACAACTATGGCACAAATCATTTCCACAAGCGAGGTTAAGAAGTTGACTAATAATGCCCAATAGCAGACTTTCCACAGAATCCCCATCAAAGTGCCCACCTAAAACATACTTTAGGGCCATGGTGCTAGAAGAGTAGATCTTTGAAATCCTTAGGTACAAAATGTTTCCATATATAAGAGGTTTATGTAGCTCATCCCTTCAAAATTTCTGACAGAAAACAGTGAATAAGTAAACTTTCCAAAGGTCTCAGGTGACATTCAGCTGATAATGTCAATTTCTTTGAATCAGCTCCTCGATTCTCCTCCTCTCTTTTGTTAGTGAGCTTTCCTCCTCATCTAGGCAAATTTCTTTCCCTCAACGGTATGTTGACTAAGGTGCTTGAAAATCAAGATGTGTCAACTTCTCAAGTTTAGAAAAGTTCATTTGCTCCATCCTATTAAGTGGGCTTGCTCTCTTGCCTATGCTTGTAGCTCTTCCTCTTCTTTCGCTAGCTTAACTCAAACGACTATCTGTTCGGACTCTTGATCATATTCTCGAGACAAAAATAGATGTGGTGATAAAGCAAAGTGCCAATAACTCAGAGCCCATGAATAAGCGTGGGCAGTTAACCAGTGTCACTTTCCTTGATTCTGACTACCATCTCGATGGTACTTTCCATGAGCCTTTGGTTCCACTTAACCCACATTCCCTTTATGTCTGTAAGCTTTCTTTCGGTGCGGGCATGTGAAAGAGAATGATGAGTCGCATGACAACCCAGAAAACACACGCGATTATACGACACTACGCAGTTCATTCTTCATTACAGAAAGATATCCCACAAAGACTGATACCCAATCAAACCATGAAAGCATCAGCCTTGGCAACCGACGGAAAAGAGGATCCTTTTTTCTTTTTTTCCCTATTCAATTTCAATAGATAATAATGGGTTCCATTGTCGCAAGGTCGGGGAACAATCACGGCATGCTATTGAAGTGAACAGAGGGTAAAAATGAAATCTTCAACAAGTACAGCATGCTCCATGGAATAAACTGGGAAAAGAAATGGAAGAAGAAGAATACCAAGCTTAGCCCAAATATCGGCGTCAAGACAGGGTTTTGAACCAGAGGATTCTCCCATTCCCACCATATACTCTCGAGACCGATCCAATGGCTTTCCCCACCATAGAAGGCCGCACGAATGTTGCGTAGAGAGAGAGAGAGAGAAACTTCTTTATACTGCAGTTGGAAAGCACGACGAGGAAACGTGCTGAGGAAGCGCAAGAAATCTCCTCAACAAGTCTGAAATTGAATTTATAGGTTGCGGGGAAGGACTGCGGCACTCCCCTCTCTTCTTCAGCGGAAGTCCTTTTCTTTTCTTTTTTGTTTTCGGAAAAAGGCATTCTGTCTTGGCCATACTTGCATATAAAGAAAATAATCTCCTTATTAAGGACCCTTCTCCAAAACAATTTACTCATTCTCCATGCCTAGATATGAAGATCGATCATGATATGTATATGTCGGATTAGTGGATTGAGACATAAAATTATACTATAAGATTTTCATACAATCTCCCAATATCATTCACAATCTTTAAAATTTGATTTGTCGGATTTTCTTTATGTAAAATTAATTACTTTGAGAGAACCTTTTTGAAGAATAATTATTGTGCTGATCAGGATCTAAACTCCACGTTACTTTGGTGTGAACAAGGTCTTGCGAATGGTGGGAAAATCTAATCCTCTTCTTTTGCATATGTGAACTGGAAACTCCCGTGACTAACCAAATGAATCTACACTCGGTGATGATGCCAAACAAGCGCCAGCATGAATAGCTCGTAGCAAGATGATGCACCCTAGATAAGTATATGAATAACACGACAAATGAACATATCGATGCAGCCAAAAAACCAAGTGAAACCACTAATGGTGTCAGGATCTCGATAGAAGACCGAGATCGAACTATAAAACTTTAGGCTTTCTTCACACAATCTTCAAGGAATTGGTTGGATTGCCCGACTGATGATTTTATACCATAGTTCAAAACCTACTAAGAAACGGGCGTTCATTCTAGCCTCTATTGTCAAATAGCGAGCGCATCATTCAATCAGACATACAATCTCTAAAACTAAGTGAGGTTGCAGTGTAAAACGAGCAACCTGACCATTCGAGCCAAAAACGTCTGGTGAAGTTGGCCTCACTCGATGAGACCTTTAAAAACTCAATAATATCGGTTCCTTTAAAGCTCGAAACGACTGATCATCTGTCAAACGTGTAGCAAAATCCCACCACCTTTGCTCTGCTGATCACATTTAAATTACCGACTCCCTGTTCCATCCACGATAATGCGTCGACATATAATATAACCAAAGAACGCCATAAAATGTTCGGAAGAAGCACTAAATGAGTTCCAACATATCCAAATGATCCACATACTATCATAGGGAAACATCGCCATTAACTGATCAGCTGATATGAAATACCTACATAAGTCTCAGAAGCTGAACGGTTACTTCTTAACTTTATAGCATCTGTAAGAAAGTTGCTCGAATCTGCACCAAACCCTCGCATCTATGTACCCTCAGGAGTTGGTGCAGCTCCTCCAACCAATCAGACTTGCGACTCCCAATATAAGTTAGATGTTGGTCCTATTGGCTAGGCACTTGTAACTGAGGCAGCTAGTAAGTCCTGTACAAAATCTAAATCCTAGAATTTCCTACTGTTCTATTTGCCAGTTAACTTCCATGGCCTAAAAAGCATGATTCCAATCGCAGAGTCAGATTTCTTCACAGATAAAAGGTAGACGGTCCGAATGAAGTAAACTGCCTCGCAGTCTGCAAATTACTAACAGCATTGGTAATCTCCGTCATTTGCTGCTCCACCTTGCCTTTCCATTTCGCCAGCTCTTTGAACATTTCCTTAATGACAAAAAAGATTGCTGCATTAGACTTGCATAAGCTAAAAGGCTGAATGAAAGTTGAATCATGTGCAAATAAACTACTTGCTTATGGGACCACATAATCCAATTGAAAGGCCTAAAGGTTTTATTACCTGCAACAGAAGGCATGAATTATCGAGCTCCATTTTGGAGTTCACAGTGAAAGCACCTTGTTTCCCATTATCTACAGCTCCATCGTGCTTCCTGGGTACAATACCCAACGAATCTCTGACCACGAAAGATATATAGGGTGAATATCATGTAACATGTCGTTTTTGATCCATAAATCCCAGATTTTACCTGAACATGGCCATTCCTTCCTTTGCTATCTCCGACTCCCTAGCACACGCTGAATTCTGTGTGGGACCATCAATAGGCTTTGATCGAGGCAGAGAAGGGAATGGATTCTGCGTCAAAACGTCCCTCTGGAAATTTCCAACATCAGCACTCTCCAACCAAGGTGCAATATCATCTGCTTGAATGTTGTCCAGGTTAGTGCTCTCCAACCAATCTTCCCATCTTTCTGATGCCGGAGGACTAAGAGCTGTCTTATGCTGCTTCGCAGCCATGATGCTCAATGAATTAGAAAGTTCCGTGAGCTGTTGCTCAGTTTTTGCTTTCCATGCAATCAAATCCTTGTACATCCCCTGCTAGAATATCAAGATGCTAAACCCTGAGAATCTGTGTTAATAAAAACTCTTAGCAACTAAACAAGTAGACCACCTGCATGCCACTCAAAGAGCTAGATATTTCCATCAAACGCTGGCTGGTCTTTGCTTTCCAGTTCATCAATTCTTTGTACATCTCCTACAAACAGAAGAGCGGATATATAGAACAATAAGAGGCAAAGAGGGAAGGATATGAATACTTATATCAGCTAATGATTAACAGGAACCTCCACTAGATTAAGTTGTCCCTGCCCCGGCTTCTTGTCCAACAGCTCTTCGAAATCTCTGGCACCACAACAAAAAGGAACCACCTGTTACAAAAAGGTAAGCTTCTTGGCTGAGTAAATCCTTCCAAACAAATTACCTCTTCATATTGGCCATTTCTTCTTTAAGCTGCTTGAATTCTGCAGCAGAAACAGACACCTCTGCAGGAGCATCCCCAGGTTTCCATCCTGATGGTGGAATCCAATAAGGATCCTGCACTCCTGCTTCACGGCGAATATCAGCTAAATCAGCACTTTCCAGCCAATACTCCATGACTCCATCTGTATTATGCCATCGCCTAAATCGATCTTTCCCACCTGGCGCCACTTTACCATCAACATGCTTCAATAAGTGGTCAAGCAGCCCAGTATCACCAATTCGTCGACGACCAGCTAATCTGAGTTCTGGTCGTCTAATTGGATTACCAAAAACAGCCCCTTCTGCCTTCAAGATCTCCAGCAAGCTTTGTTCCGCTTGCTTATACCTTCATAGTCCAAAAACAAAACATAGATAAAATTTGTCAAAAATGGAAGAGCCAAACCATTAACTAAGACCATTAACTAAGATTTGTGATCTCACCTCTCTGCTGACCATCTGTCTACAGGATGATGACGCCTTTTTCCCTTGGATTTGACCTGTGTACTTTTCTTCCTTTGCTTTTCCTTTCCAGGTATATAAGGTTTGACATCTTGAAAAAGGTGCTTTCGTTTTGCATTTTCCTGCATTACAGGGGATTCTGATGTCGCAGCTTCCCCCTCATCATATCTCAGACCGTCCTTACCGATGCAAGCAGATAGTATAGGCTTCCTATCTTCATCCTCTCCATCCTCACCGCTAAAAGGAGCTTGATGATCAGAAACCCACTGTGCCATCCCAATGCGTTGCAGTTCAAACCAACAGAGACCCTTTTTAGAAGCCGCTTCCCATTCTACAGAGGTATCTCCTGAAGAGCACAAACATACAAGGAGTTCAAAACACCACAATAGAAGTCCAACTTAACCTAGGAAATAAGATCTGGAAAAAGACAAACAAAAAGATAATGTTCAAAACAGGGTGACATGAGTGAATGTTCCTTGAACTAGCACTGACTTTCAAGGGGTAAAACACACCCTTTGTTAATTGAACAAGCACCAAAGCACCCAAAAGGAATAGAAAGCAACATAAGAGAACACACCCATGAATGTGTTATGACACCACAAGCACACATGACACATACTCAAGGCAAGAAAAAAAATGACCACACTTTCTACTCTGACAGCATACGCCTGTCCTAATGAAAGGAACCAGTCTTGACAGATATCTCACTTCATAAAAGTGAGAAGAGATTTATTTGATCAAGCAAAAAGATATGAATGCCCGACTACCACAGTTAACAAAGAGCTTGCATAAAATGCATTTCCTCACAAGCCAGATCAAAACAGTTTGGTCAATGAAAATGAGTCCCCTTGTAGAAATAAGGCCAAACTACATAAGTCACAGCAAGATCCTGCTTTAAAAGCATGCCTCACAAGCCATATCGAAACATGTTTGGTAAATGAAAACAAGTCCCTTTCTAGAAAAGAAGTCAAACTACATATATCTGACGATAAAAGAATAAGAGTGCACTTCATGACAACTAGTCGACAAACGCTGCATCATCGTGTCAACCAAACAACCCGAGAATGAAAAATTGATGTTCTTTATAAGCCACTTCCATCACAAGGCCCACAGCCAAGGTCAAACAAGCAGCACGGAGGACAACGACAGGAAATATAGGGCGGAAACCCTTTCCTACTTTTTCTAAAGCTTAAACAGCCATATATCTAGAAGAAGAGGCAATTATGAACAATTCCTGCACACAAAGAAACCAGGACTAGCATGGAATCTTCCTCATACGGTGGACCACACCTTCGAGTTTGCAAGCAACGATATGATCGAAGTGGCTGTCTTCACACGACCTGAGCATCAGATGAGCAAAGAAGTTTTAGTATAAAAACCACAGTTTTAAATATGCTCCAGCACTCCTTCCTCTCATTTAGCAAAGAGGATTGAGGAAACCATGTAGCACTTCAAGTCCTTCAGACAACTCAAAAGAAAGATGACCAATGAATCGGATGCATGGTTAATGCATAAAATGATCAAACGTTTCCGTGCCGAGTGAGTTCAACATTAAGGAAGAAAGTGTACTGGGGGAAGGAGATGGCGAAAGAGGATAGGAATTGTTAGCTGAAATTCTGTAAAATCGGATGCTTTCTGGCAGAACAAAAGTTTTCGCAAGCACTTTCGAGAGTCCCAAGTAGGTCGTTATCAAATTTTTCCGATTTTCATAGCGCCGGCAACTTCTCCTACGCAAGATTAATCGCACAGGGAGAGGATCAACTGAGGCCGTCATCAATTATTCGATTTCCATGGAAATCCCTATGATTAAAGGCAGGTTACAGAAACAACGGCGCAACGTCTACAACGACAAATTAAGAGCAACAAGTTGGAAACAGTTGTGATAGCCTCAGTGACAAGCAAGCTTCCAAAGATGCGGAGATTACCGAAGATACCAAAACCGTTGTAATAGGCGACATAACTTCAAAAAACAAGAAAACCGACAACATGTCCACCGACCAAGAAAGTCGATATAACGTATATATCAAAGCATCATGGTTCTGTTTTCCTTTTAGAGAGCAAAGGCACAGCATCTGCGACATCCGGGTCAAGCTTCAAACGTACCAACAACAACCTCCCAAAACCCACAACACAAAGGATCCCACAAACCAACATGGCCAGCAGACGAAGCACACACAAAGCTCCCTCCCTCTCTCTCTCTCACACACACACAAACCTCACACACACACACACACAAAAACAATGCCAACCAGAGACGCGGGTGCACGTGAGGACCCATCGATCATCAGCATAACGAGGAGAACAGGCGGGCAGATGCAAAAAAGAAGGCCAACCGCGTGCAACTCTCAACAAGGCAAGAAGACCCACGAACACAGAGGACACTAAAACGAACGAACGAGAGACTGCGGAAAAAAGGAAGAGAAACCCCCAAGAGGGAAGAGGACACAACCGAACCGTCGATCGCACCTCTGCGTCCTTCCTCGCGCGGGGCTGCATTATCGCGGGCCAAACACAAGACAAGAAACCAATGACGACGACGACGATGATGACGATGACGATGACGATGACGATGACGATGATACCAAGGGGGTGAAGAAGATAGAGAGGGAGAGAGAGAAGGAGGGGGGGGCAACGGAACAGTAACCTGGAGGCGCAATGCGAGGCCTTCAACATCCAAAGCAATGGCGGCAACTATGTCTGCGCAAATCACCAAAATAAAAAGATAAAAGAAAGAAAAAACCCTAACTCCTCCCCCCCTCCCCCTTCCCCCTCCGTGAAATCGGCGAAGGGTGAAATCCTCCTCCTCTCTCGCTCCCTCGCCTGCCTGCTGCTGCTGCTGTAGCCGAACGAGACACAAAGCCAGAGAGAGAGACTGCCTCGTTTTTTTTTTTTGTTTTTTTTCTTTTTATTTTCTGGGGTTACCTTTTAGGGTTTTACAGTGAGCGAGCGAGACGACTTCCTCTTCCTCTTCCTCTCTCTCTTTTATCTAATCGGAGCGAACAAGGAAATAAGTAAAAAAAAAAAAAACGATAAAGACGTGAGACAAAACGGACAAAAATTCCACAACATTATTATACGATGGACGATGATGATGGAAATAAATAAAAAAAGAGGTTTAAATGAGGCGATCCGAATTAGGAAAACCAAATGCGGAATAAAATATCCAGAGCTCGAATATTAGGAAACACCCTTTGCTTTTTTGGTAGTGCCTCCTCATCCCTTACTCACACCCCACCACCACCACCCCCCCCCTCCCTCATCCTAATCCTAGTCACTGTGATTTTCCCTTGCATCCCGATTGCCGATTAAGCTTAGGCTTATAGCAAAATTTAATTGAACTAAGCTCGCTCGAGTTTAAGAGGTCAAGATCGACCGGGCCTCGGGCTCGGGAAGTGAAGTTACAATATCGGAGAATCAAATTTAAGCTAAGGTGCAAAGTCGTGACCTCTTGGCTCATCCCGATCATGCTATTAAATGCGTCGATCGTATTCCCAAACGAGGGACGGTTTTTTCTTTTTGATCGGTCGTTACGCTTTTGTTTTTGGAATGCCATTAGATAACATTACTTTGATCCTAAAAATGGAATTTTCGAGGGTTTCTTAATAGCCCGTTTAATTTGTATTATACCTATGTCGTCACGAGTTAGAAGAGGCCCTTTTCCACTCAAAACATGATAAGGATAACCTTTTTTACGACCTTCTTACACTCGATGACGACCAATCATTCTAACGTTCTGAATCACTTTTACGGCGTATTTTCACACTTCCACAACGATTTCAAATGGCGACAATGTAGGAAACCCCAGTCGTGCACATGCGCTTTTCTTTTCCCTTTCTGGAGGTCACCGTCGGCAATGTATTGCGGCCTCCCGCGGTGTTCCTTACTACTATTCAGTCCTCTTCCTTCTGCCATTCAACTCTCTCTCTCCCCCTCTCACTATACATACACAGCCACGCAAACAGTAAGAGTAACGTCAGAACGTACTCAGGCTTCTCCCCATAATACTTTGCTATAATAGCTAATTCAACAGCCGACCAACTTTCCAATTAGGATTCCGTAACGCAACCAGCAGAAAGCAACCGCCCTATGTCCTATACGGCTCTGGATTTTACATTAATACATGATAAAACGACAACATAATCCTCCTAATCTATATTGAAATATTAAGCACGTGTACATTTTACAGCATGGTCAGAAAGGTAGGAAAGAAAATGTCCATATACTTGGAGGAAGACACTACTCTTTCATTCCCTAAAATCCAAAAAGTGTGCAGAAGGCATTTTTACAACCTTAAAGAAGAACTGAATCACTTGAATAGAACTGCATGACAAATGAACTGAACTACTGCAAGAAACACGGATCCAATATCAGTCCCATTCCCACTGCTAGAGGATGGACTGAATTGGCAAGGATGGCCGAGTTAATTCAGGAAGCTGTTCATTTATCTAAAATGGTCGACAAATCTTTGCTGCACACAAATAGAACATGACTAGCATCTCCGATTGTTCCCCTGCGTAATACCCGGATTCACTGCATTTATCGGAGCAATCTTCAACATCCAACTCTGTTGGGAATAAAACTCTACCCGAGTTCATCCCCACAACATCCAGCTTCAAGTTTCAGGGGGTGTTTGGTTGAGCATTGGGAAGGGGCTTTGGGCTCCCAAAGCCCCTTGGGGAAAATTGTAGGTGTTTGGCAAGGGCTTTTGAATGCCCATTTGCGAAATGTGGGCATTTTAAATGCTGAAAGCCGAATGCCGGGGGGACCAGCTTTGAGCATTCGGCATTCCGGAGATGCGATTTTACTGTTCATCGTCTCCTCCGCCGTTCGCCTTCTTCTTCGCCGTTCATCTTCTTCTTTGCCAAAGGCGGCGCTCAGCCGCGATCTGGCCGCCGAGAAGCCTCGCCTGAGGTCGCACAAACTCAGGCGAGGGGGCCTGAGGTCGGGCGGACCTCGGGCGGCGTCGCCTGGTCGCACGAGACCAGGCGACGCCACCTAAGGTCGCGCGGACCTCGGCCGGCGGCGTCGCCTGGTCGCGCGCGACCTCGGCCGGCGTCGTCGCTCGGTCTCGCGCAAGCCCCGGCGACCAGCGAGGCCAGTCGGCCGCCGAGACGGCCGGATCGCATCCGCGACCTCCGGCGGCATTTGGTCGTCCGCGATGGCGCGGTTGGCCGGTGTGCCGGCACCGCCGAATTTGATTTCAGATTTTAAAGAAAATAAAAAATACCAAAAGCTAATTACAAATGCAAAGTTTGCCAAACGGTATTTATGCTAAGTTGCATTTCAATGCTAAAATTTACCAAACGGTCTAACATTTCCGAAAGTTCCTTTCTCCTAAAGATATTTGCATTCTCCAAATGGCATTCCCCCAAAGTCGAACCAAACGGGCCCTCAGCCCCACTTAGAGTGATCATATCCCGAATTGAGATGAGCAAGCTAACCTGAAAGCCCCTCAGTAAAGACTGGTTTCCCCAACTAGTAGTAAATCTTAAAGAAAAAATATGTCCACATCGTTAGTCATAATGGCCTCCATAGAAAGCTGCAAGTCGTAGTATCCTTAAACAACAACAATAACAACAAGCATGAACCGAATAAACAGACAATTAATCCTGCGCATCGGAGTTTTCCATATTCGGCCTAAACCCCCAAAAGTTGATTGAACTGAAAACACTAGCAGATTAAATGAAATGCTTAGACCATTTTGCTATCCTTTGCAGCTGAGATAGGCAGAAATACGGAATAAAAACTTTCCTCAACATACCACGATTATCAATAAGCTACATTCACAATTGCACGCAGCTGTCCCCGGGCAGTTGCAGCATCTTAGATTCTAAATCATGAGTGATCATCTGTTCAGGCACACTTTAAAATGCCACTTACTTCACACTTATTTCATGTATAGACAAAATAAAAGGATAGATTTGACTTTTTGATAATTAGCCAAGAAAACATAGCATCTACCAAATCCAGAACCATATTAAGGAGCATAAGCTTCTGAAATCTTTCATTATATACATTATAAGACGCAAAAGTATACAATTCCAATAAGTGAAATTGACAAATAACAGACATGCTCCACGCATTATGAAGCTGCTCACATTTTACTAGGCACAGCAAGATACTTAGTATGACGCCCCTGAGCAATGATTTTCCCACTACTCTTCTTTCTGAACTCTACGCTGGTGACACCAACAGCCTTCCCAACACGCAAAACCTTTGCCTCAATCTCCACTTCCTCCTGAATACAGTCAGAGCAAATTTTCAGGTCTAATCAGCACCTACAGTACCCAAAAAAAGCTCACAACACAGCATACATGATAGCATGAAGTAAAACCAAACCATGTGTTGCAGCATTTTGTTCTAATGTAACCAGACAAATTTAAGAGACAAGATGGTAAGTGCAATGCCCTGGAGAAAAACACTTATCCTAACTAGAGAATTTAGAATATCAGAGGAGCTGCCCATTTAAAACCACCATTTCACCAATAAACAGCCCATCCTTCATTGTATGCCAACTGCTCACTTCATCCAACAAAATTTGCTTTCTAGAGCATGAAGAATAGCTCAAACATTTCTTGAAATTTGCAGCATCTAGGTTCATGCTTTAACATGTTAGGTGGTTTTATTTGTCTATCTGTGGCTTGGCAAACTAATTTGCTTAGGTACAATGCCAATCAAGTTTGTTTTCTTCAGGCTCCCATAGGAATAACCATTGGCAAGTAAGAAATCCAGCACTTGGTTTTTCCAGATTAAGTAGTTCATTTTCCTGGGACAAGTAATGTGTAGAACCAACTTTTGGGACCCCAAATCTTAAGCACATTAAAGTAGCAGCTCCAGCAGGAGACTATCAGCCGAAGACCTCGTCCAGATGTTGTGATACCGCTAGTTCTTAATCAGTGTTCGTATTTTGCTGGGCAAACTAATCTTTAAAAAATCAATCTGGCAAACCTAGTTTCTATGTAGGTACATCTTTGCAAGGGCAAAGGTAAGAACTTTAGAGAAATCTGCTTGAGGGTCTTGCTTATCAAGCACGAAACAATACTGTAATTTTAGGATGAATGCTTCCATTTGGATAACCGGTTCCATCTGTTACCTATCATTCGACAGAAAGCCAAATAGACTATGAAGAACCATTTGTTTCAGCTTAAATCCGTCATCACAGTCTCAAACGCCAAGTGTATTCTTCCCTTCTTGCATATCAGATTTAGTCAACCAAATTAGAACAGACGCATCAATGCTCAGAAAAGCGGCATGTTCTAAGAGATGCATTCTTCGAGCGGAGCAAGAAGACAAGAATTGGGAAGCCGCAGGGGAGGGAAACGGGGAGAGAGAGAGAGAGAGGGAGGGAGGCTCACATTGAGAAAAGCAGCGTCCAAGTAGGAGACGTTGATCTCGACAGAGACACCCGTGAGGGGGGCTCCGACGGTGAACATGACGGCGGAGCCCACCACGTCCACCAGCGTCGCCGTCGCTCCGCCGTGCAAGAAGTTGCCCGCGTTCTGCAAAACCCAGAAGAGATCACGAGGAGATAATTCCCCAAAGAACCCTAGATGAAGCACCAAACAGGACGATCCCACATACCCAAAAGAGCGTCGAAATCAGGGAGGATTGAGGGGGAGAGAGGTTACCAGCAAACGAGGGGGCACGTTCATGGAGCAGACGATGCGGCCGGGCTCGACGAGGTCGAGGCGGAGGCCGGACATGACGAGGCTCTCGAAGAGCTTCGGGGGCAGCTTGTCATCTCCGTCTCCGCCCGCCGCCGCCTTCTCCAAGTATCTTCTCACTTGATCCTCCATTTTCTCCCCAATTCAGCTGTCTCTCTATGAAAAAGATGAAGCTTTTGATATGCTTCCTGGATTCGTTGATCCTTCTTCTCACGAACCGATCCAAATAGATACAACTAGAATATGGTAAAATGAAATATGGGTAATGAATGAGAGACAATTTGCAAAATTGGGTTCTACCCTCAATTAAAATATGTCGTTATGACGTTGAATTTGCATAATTTGCACATGTATAATGAATAAAAACAAAGAACTTACATACAAAAGTCGATGGTTTGATGTTTTCACCAATACGTTTGAAGAAGGTTTGTCCCTACTTGTTATTTGATGGAGTTGTCTACCGGGATAGGTTGCGTTTTTGTTAAAAAGACCATCCTTTTTTTCTCGATAACCGATAGGGAAAGCCCTTGGAGTCCTCATCTTGCAGCAAATTGCAGCAAGGGATTGAACTGGGCTTGCAAACACAGAAACGAAAGAGCGCCGCGACACGAGCACAGGATGCGGCGATAATGTGATGGCATTAGGTAGGGTACCAGCGGGGTAACGATGTTGGCACTTTTTCCAGAACGGTGTCTGCTTCAATAACCGTAGGAAAAAAAAAGATAAGTGACTGCTATCTTTAGGATGGGCAGAGTTGAAAGAGGCATGTGAACTGTAAAGTTTGACTCTAGTGTCATTCAACCAATGATGCCAACCAAGGAGAGAGAGAGAGGAAGTTGGGGTGGTTTTGCTTTTCTGTGGAATGAGGGGTTACATTTGGTCTGTCCTAACTGGCTTTTGAGTGTACGCCAAAGACCTCTTCATATTTAGTTACAAAGACAAAACCATCAGTCTCTCTTCTTTCTTTTGGTTGAGGCATTCACACATGGTTGAAGGGATGCATGACCGCATCCACGCCCTTCAAACACTTCCTTTTTCTCACGGCTCTCCCCACCATCGATCTTCAGATTCCATCCTCCCAAGGTACGATTCATTCACTTCCATTTTCTGTTTGTCTTCAATGTGTCGATTCACATTTAACTCTGTCTTCAGATCACATTTTGAGTTGCATTGCTGTATCCACCGTGCCCGTATACCATCAATACTTTGTGATTGCCCAGTTGATGGAAGATGTGCAGGGTCTCAATGCATCCCCAACTGGGATGCTAGAGCTGCTACTAATTGATTAACAAGAAGAGCAAAATGTCACCAGAGTCTTTCTTCCCAGAATTTTTCCCCAATATGCTCTTTATTTCATCTGAACAACTCAATGTTTCTCCTTCTGCACCCTCAATGCCAACCTTCATTATTTTAGGAAGCCTACCTTCATGCCACTAATTTAACTGAAATGATTTTGAATTTTGTTCTACCTAATTCCATGTGCTAGTTCATGGCATTCATGTTGATCCCACTGTTCAGATGCCGGTGAAGTCAAGAAATACCAACTCCACTATTATACTAAGTCAATTGTCCGATCTGATCTTGATGGTATCCAATCAAAAAGACCAGAGATTATAGTGGTAGTGAAACAATGCATTCCTACATTTTTTAGGTCTCTTCACCAGCTTTCAACACAACCCAATCTGCATATGACACTTGACAGATGTTGACAACAGGAGGGCAATTAAATATGAAAACCAAAGCTTCCTTGACTTCAGAATGATAGTTTCTACACCCTTCTTGTGTGGGTAACCAGTACCATGCCATCTTTTTAGGCTTTCCCATTAAGTTTTTGCTGGTGCTTCTGGTATAAAGATTCCAAACAAAAAGCCATTAGAATACACATCAGGCTAATAAACTATTAATAGAGAGACGATCAGCATGTTTTCCACATACTAACATTCTGATGGAGTCAACAAGAATTTTTATTAGTACTTTTTAAAGTTCACAGACCTTACTGGACAAATTGAACTACCAGGAAGCAATATATTAGGCCACGTATTAGCATAATAATTCATCTTACTACTTGCTGACCATCTATCAGAGGCAGCTGACAATTTCTCTTCCTTGATAGTTATCGCATTATGTAAGGCAAAGGATAACAAGAGGGTGACTCTTCTATTCATGAGTACACAAAATACTATGCATTGAGATTTGCAACTTGACTCAATTTCACTAATTCATTAGGATGAACTCTGACTTCAATTGCAGGCTGAAGACCATACCCTTAGCACGGTGAAAAAGCCTCAACTGGAGATAGGGAGAAGTCTTCTGTTTCCATTCCAGAAGTGAACTTCCATGGAGAAGCCAGCAACACCAGGTGCAGCTCTTTCTAGGCCTGCAACCACATTTGTACAAACCGACACAAACACTTTCCGAGAGATTGTACAGCGCTTAACAGGTCCATCAGAAACTGATGCATCACAGGAAGGCTCTCTCGACAGAGTTGGGAGCATGAAGACGAAGAGGCCAACAGTTTCACTGCATGAGAGAAGGCAGTGCTGCACAAGGCAGAAGCTTAAGATAGTTAAACCCACCATCCACTTCAAACCTGGTTCATCAACAGACCAACATTCCTCACTCTCCAAATCAATCACCAATTCTGATGCCATCTTAAGTCCACTGGGAACCCCTACTTCAAATTTCTCGAAGCTTTCCATAATTGAGCTACAAAACAAGGAACACACACCTCCACAGTTAAATAGTCAAGAAGAAGAAAGAGCCATAAGAGAAAGGAGATTCTATCTGCATCCATCTCCCCACTCTGGGCCAGGTTCTACTGAACCAGAGTTATTAAATTTATTCCCTTTAACTTCTCCTCAGGCAAGTGAAGGATCATAAATCCAGCAGTAAACTGTGCTCTTTATTTGTAACTTTAGTCAGTAGTGCATGTGTGCAAACCCCACTAAACAAACCTCCCCCCCCCCCAAAAAAAAAAAAAAAAAAAAAAGGGATAGATCTTCACCATCTCATTTTCAGGCTATGACACACCCAATATGTTGTATACCTGCAATTTGTATTGAATATGAGTTTCAGTCCACGAACACAAGGGACTTCAAGACTGTCCAAGCTTCTTCAGATAAGCATTTTCTGCTTCCCTATTTTAAGATTGAGGGACTGTTTGTTTGTGATTTAAGAAGCAAAAGGCCACTTTTTAGCTTTCCTGCCAAAATTGAAAATATCATCAAAATATCAAAGGGTCTGGAAAATTTATGTGTGAATTTTCATATCAACATTTGTCTATTGTGAAAGCCTCGAATAATACAAGGAATAGCCAAAGTGCGTACATCGGAAGTTTTAGATTAAGCAAAAGGTAAAAAGTAAAAGCCTATCTGCTTTAAATCTATGTAAGGTCTTCAAAAGTGTAAATGGCAAATAAATTAAAATGCTGAAAATTCGAGATGCTCCTTTTAAAGGATTGATACCACTCATGCAAAAGTCATTACAATGTGGTTACAAAAAGCACAAATGCTCACAACCAAAAAAACATGACAAAAGTTGTGCAATAACATAAAATCCGTTTTTTCTACTTCTTACATTTAATCCCCCCAAACATATGTGACATATTTATGCAGCTCCAATAAGACTTCAAAGCCAGATTAGTTACATTTTCACAAATTAAAGTAGGAGGTATATGTGGGCAACATCATATATTTCATCTCAGTTTATGTTGCACATGCATGTGCGGGCTCACGCAATCATGTGCGAGAGAGAGAGAGAGAGAGAGAGAAAGTCGATATACTACTTGCGTGTCAATATGGCCACAACTGTGGACGCCTAAGTGCCAGTCTGCCAATGACATGGTAGTTGTCCAATTTGAATTTAAGTTATTCCACTGAAGACAACTATATTGCACATATGGACACAAGGATAAAAGAAAAAAAGTAGAAGATTTACCTGTAAAACTAGGATCACTCATATTCTCAACATCCAATAAATGTATTGTTGAGAATCAATCATCACTGCAAGCATTAAAATTATTAATTAATCATAACAGTACAAAACTGTACTATCAAGACAAATAGAACTGGAGTTAAGGAACACTGATGGGTCTACCCATGACAATTCCTTCCATCCAGTGGGAGTAAAGGAACAATGGAGTGACCAACTTAGCCAAGAGAAACAAATGGCATGAAGTGTCCTTGAGGATTCAAATTTACCTGCAAAAGGAACATAGAGCAGCACAGTCAACTACTATCAAGTTGCGAACTTGGAAACGTGTTTCAATTTGAAGACCAAACATTGTATAGGCAGCTAGTCACACCAATGTGTGCATGGTTAATAAGTTGCAAATTAAAGGCTTCTAGAGAAGTAAAAATTTGAACAGATCATACATCTGCAACACCCAAGCAAGACAAGGATATCTTACATCAAGGCATTCAAATTAAGTTTGCTCAGCAATGTTAGGCATTAAGTGGGATTGAGTAGCATGTCAACAGAGGAGCCAGCAAGCCTCTCCTTGATTTGTTGATCCATGGTACTTAAAATGCTGAATATAATGCTTCTTTCCGGATGAGAGTAGTCTCCAGCTATAAACACATTTTTTCTCCTATCCACTTCAATCCAGCTGCATCCAGCAGGCTTTCTCAGATCTCTTGTTTTCATGAGCTTTCTCATCTCCAAAACACCATCCCACCTGGCATTTGCAGCATAAATATTTGACAGCACAATGTAGTTCCCCACGTCATTGGCTTCAATTTTAAAAAGATGGTCTGCCACAGCTCGACCCAATTCCACTTCATGGTGAGTCCTACATGCACCCAACAAGGTCGCCCAAACATTCGCATTAGCTTTAACAGGCATCTGAGTCACGAAAGAGTACGCATCATTCACTCGACCTCCCCGAGCAAGGAGATCCACTAGGCAAGCATACTGTTCCATAGTTGGCGTCATTCTGTGAACGTTCTGTATGGAGTCAAATATCTCTAATCCTTCATTCACGAGGCCAGCATGACTGCAGGCAGACAACACACAAGTGATGACAACATGATCCGGTTTTACACCCAATGAAATCATGTGATGGAAAATTTTAAGTGCTTCTTCCCCCATACCATGCATAGCAAAACCACCAACCATTGCGGTGAACATCACCAGATCCTTATGCGGACTCAACTGGAAAAGATTATAAGCATATGCTATGCTTCCACATTTCGCATACACATCTAAAAGAGCAGCATTTAGTATAACATCCTCAAAGCAAGTTCTGACTGTATATCCATGACACTGCCTCAAAAAATGAATGGAGGCAATCTGAGCACATACAGGGAGGAGGCTCATGACTGTCAGCTCGTTGGGCTTCGTTCTTCGAGCTTGTAACTGATAAAAGAGAGCTAGAGCTTCATCAAAGCATTCATTTTCAGCATAAACTCGGATCATTGAATTCCAAGCAATGAGATCCGTTTCAAGCATTCGGTCTATTATCTTATACGCGTCATCATGTGATCCATGGTTTACATATCCAGACACCATTGAGTTGTATGAGACTAAATTTTGTTTGTTGAATAAACTATTAAAAATCTTTGAGGCACCATCCACGTCACCGCATTTACCATATGCATCAAGCATTGCGTTTCCAATAGTGGACACTTTCTCCCCCAGCAAAACACCAGACCTGACAATGTATCCGTGTAATTCTTTGACCAATTGTAATCTCGAGACTGAAATGGAGAAATTTACTAAGATAAGCATGGTGACAGAGTCAGGTTTAGTTCCTTCTTTGAGCATCCAGCTCAAAAGGTCCAGAAACTGGCTATGAAATCCTCTCTCACTGAAGGCATCAAGCATCGTGTTCCAAGATACCACATCTCTACTTGAAATCATCAAAAACGACACAAAAGCTGCCTCCACATCATCGCATTTTGCATAAAAATGAACCAAGTTATTCATCACCGTTGTATCCCCAAATAAGTGAGGTCGTCGAAGTACGTATCCATGGATCTGTTTGCCCCACTGAATCTGTCTTAATTGTGCACAAACAGGGAGAACACTAGCAAGAGTGACACTATCTAGGGTAAATCTCTCAGTCAAGACTAGTTCGTGAAAAAGCTGCAGTGCTCTTGACCATTCATCATTTGATGCATATCCTGCTATGACTGAATTCCACGAAACTAAATCTCTCACTTTCATATGTCTAAATAAGGTCTCTGCCTCTTGCACCAGTCCAATCCTTAAGTAGAATGTCATAAGTGCATTGCAGACAGAGACCTCTGCTGCAAGCTCAGTTCGTTGCAACACAAAAGAATGTATCTGTCTTCCAATGGAGTAGGCGGTGCTCTTTTCCAGAGAACCACAAACAGGCAAAACATTTGCAATCGTCGCATAATTGGGTGCCACTGATCCTTTCAGCATCCAACGAAACATTCTGAAGGCATCATTCATCAACTTATTCTCTGCAAACCCAGCGATGACTGCATTCCATGAAACAACATCTTTGTCAGGGATGCAGGTGAATGCACCGTAAGCATCAGTCGTAACTCGCCCACATTTTGCATACATAGAGATCAGTGCATTTCCCACGAGGGTGTGCGAGTCCAAGCCAGATTTAATGACAAATGAATGCGCCCTCTTCCCTGCATCCAGATCACCTAATCGAGCACACAAAGGAAGGACGATGCAAACGGTGACAGAGCTCATCTTGGGGTCCTGGACAAGATGCAATTTACTAAACATCCTCATTGTCTCAGCCTCAAGCCCCTTGGACCCAGCAAACCCAGACAATACAATGTTCCAAAGGACGATATCAGGGCTATGGATCTGACCAAACATCTTTCGGCAATCATCCAAAGCTCCGGACTTTGCATACAAGTTGAGCAGCGCTTTCGATATACACAAGCAGGAAAGATGGCCAAGCTTCAACGAATGGCCATGAATAGTCTTTCCCAAGTGGAGGGCCGAGAGGGCGGCACTGGATTTGAGAACAGACGAAAGGACTTGGTAATTGGGTTTGAAAACAGAGGAAGACCGGACCTTCTGAAGGAAAAAGGAGACGGCTTCCTTGTGCCGGGCGTTGGCGCAGTAGTCCCTGATCACGTCGCTCCATCCTTTGAAATCCGGTTCGTGCATGTCGCGAGAGAAGTGGGGTACCCAAGTGTTCCCGAAGGCGGTAACGCACATGGCGACTACCCACATGGAGACTGCCTAAGCGGCATTTCGACAAACAGATTATGGGCGAGAGGCCCAGCACGGAACCCAACACTGGAAGGCAAAATGCGGTTCATTGCGATAGTGGGTTGCCGCGACTGCCGCGAGGAATGCTGCTTGGCGCCGAGAGAAGGTGGAAGAACGAGGAAGTCGCCCTCTCTCGGTCTCCGGCTGCGACTTTCTTGACCCTTGAACCGTCGGGAGCTGAGATCATTTGATTGCGTTCGGTTCTGCTGAGGATGAACTCAAAAACACCCGCCGCACGGGGCCCTCCGATTCCTCGTCGACGGAGACGTTTGATCTGAACCGAAGCTGACGATTCACGTCCGGGTCCGACAATGCCCGCCAACTCGAGGGCATGTTGTGCTAGCATCGTTCATCTTATCAATATATCTGATTTTGTTTCGTGAAATAATTAATCAGAAATGATTTCGATGTCGACATTAATTATACTTCAGTATATGGTTAAAACATTTTTTTTTATTTTTGAATGTGATATAAACAATCATTTTTAGAAAGATATTTTCAAAATCAAAACAAACGAAATCATATTCATATTTAATTATCGGCATTTGGTTGTTCACCCTTTAACTAACTTTGAAAGTCATAAATGTAAAAACTACTCATGGAAACTCATTTTTTCTATTGCTGTTGGTATGTTATAATTACTCTTAAAAAATCGATTTAGTGAAATAATTTGTAAAGTAATGTTGAACTTATTGACAGTTGAATTTGGTTCACTTATTTAAAACCTCACTTATGGTTAATGGGCTAATTCTATAGACTAATTTTATGGTACTTAGCATTGCTCATTTTAGTTTGGGTTTTAGTGTATCTTTACTATGTTTGCTCGGTTTCACAAAACTGAAATGAAAGTACTAGAAACTTTAAGTAGTGAATTTAAGAGTTAGCGCTTTTAAATGCTGAGCAAGGGAAATAAGAAAAACTATTTGATTATGTAGTAGATCTTAGCAACCCAATCTGTGAGATTTAATCCAGTAAATAGATTTTTGCTATATAAATTAACTCCTTCGTCCCCTAACACATTATGTGATTTTTTGACTCTAGTCAATTAATTAATATGTTTCGACCAAAAGAAATTAATTAATGTGTGAATGGTTAAAGGTTATCAAACGCATTTAATGGTATTATACACTAAAAATACTACTGTCGTGACCTACCCTCGGGGGGAGGGAACAGGTTTAGGGATATTGCCTAAAGGACGGGCTTAAGGTTCATGATTAGGCGTGAGCTCTCCCAAGCCCATACCCCGCGTGACATTTGGATATTTCGTATAAATTTTGCACAAAGAAGTCGACACTAGCCTATTGGGGTCGGCTAGAAACCAAATGAGGCATGGGAGTGTACCTCACTTCCTACGCAACCAGAGAATCTAGGGTTGGGGACTTGATTACACTAATTGGTCAATTAATGCCCTTTCGGTACCTAATCTTGTTCATTTTAACAAAATGATTTTTTGTCAGGCAGTTTGAATTGATTTTACTCATCCACAAACATATTAAAATGATCATACGGGTGCAATCTAAACACGTACTATTAAACATACCATATGACTACACACATACCATTAAACATACCAAGATATACGATCTAAACATGCGATGTAATTAAAATAAATGCATAATTACACTTAAAACGACAGCACCTAGCAATTCCTAACCAAACTCTATCATTTTTTTTAATTTTCGATTTTTTTAATTTTTTTAATTAAATTTTTTTAAATCCATTTTTTTTAAACATTTTCTAAACCTTTTGATTGATGGTTTTTTTTTTATGTTTTTTTAATTACTACTGAAAATTTCAGACTTTCTAGATTTTGGAATTTTCCGAGATTTTTTTATTTTCCTTAATTTTCTGATTTTCTCTTTTCTTTTTTTTAAGAATTTTTTTAAGAAAAATCAAATTTTCAATATTTTATGAGATTTTTTTTTGAAATTTTCTTTTAATGTTCTTTGAAAGTTGTTGAATTTTTGAAAAAAAAAAATTGAACCCTTTTTTTAATTTTTTTTTATTATTTCAACATATTTTTAGTATTTAATATTGTTCTACTCGTAAAACGGATCCTATCCGGGCAAACCTAGTCCGGCCCACAGACACGGCCCAAACTCCGGATCCGACCCAATTGGATCTAAAAAAAACGAAGCTTTCCTATTTTTCGTACATTTCTTTAATTTTCTTTATTTTTCCTTTTTTATTATTTTTCTTTTGCTCTACCCAGCAGGTTTGTCTTTCTCTAGTGCGCTCACAACTTTTTCCAACGCACAGAATACTAAACTATTCAACTTCAAACGCCCCAACTTTCGACGACTCGTATACACACGAGAATAATATCCGCATCGTCGACAATCCCCGATCACCATCACTGGACTTAGGGGTGTGCAACCGGACCCGGTCAACCCGGTTCCCGGATCGACCCACCCGGAAAACAGGGTCGGGAACCGGTTCCGGTTGAAACCGGTCTGGGAACCGGGTCCCAAAATTCAGACCCTGTTTGAACCGGTCCGAGAACCGGTTCCGAGGGATTACCCACCCGGGAACCGGATCGACCGGACCGGTTTGGGAACCGGTTTGAGAACCGGTTTTAAGGTGACAAAAGTTCACCAAAACCCTAATTTTATTAATTTGTTTCTATCTTTACCTCTCAGGCTCTCACACCCGCAAACTTCCCCGACCTCGAGCTCGCGACCTCCGCTGATCCTAGTTCCATTCGAGTGCTAACGCTGATTCCGCTTGCCCACCGTCCCCTTCCTCTCGTGACACCCGCAGCCCGTGAGATCCCGACATCGCCACTCCGCCTCTCTCGCTCTACCGTCGTTTTCGCGGGTCTTGCTCGTGACGCTCGCCGAGCCGCTACGTGTCGTGACCGCCCGCGCCGTGCTGCTCCTGTCCCCGCACTAGATCCGGCCACCGTGACCTCCGACCCGGTGACCCGACGCGCAAACGCGGCGATCATCCCAACCGCGCCCCTGCGGCCACCGCCTCGCCTTGGGCGCTCGCCCCTTTGCTCCGAGCTCCCCTCCCGAGCTCCGCCGCGATCCAGCTCCGTCGCGTTGCTTCCTCATCTCGCGTTCATCTTCTTCCTCGTCGCGCCATCTCGCTTCTTTGTTAACGACATCTCGCTTCTTTGTTAATTTATGTGCTTTGAACAAAGATATTCTTTAATTTTGAGCCTTCCACAATTAGATTGTTCCTTTTTTGCACTTCAAATTAAGCTGGAACAGATCTTGAAGAATTAAGTTCTCTTTTGTCTTATTATGGAGCTTAAATCGAAAAGTTCTTTGCTCAATGTTAATGGCCAAAAGGAAAAACCTGATTGAAACGTTAGTGTAGCTATGATTTTTGAGTAATGTTTATATGTTTAATATGACATACTTTGTTGGTATTTGCTGCAAAGTGAAACAATAGTCTTCACTACGAAATTTATGAAATCAATGTTGAAGCATGTGGGCATTATATCCTCCGGGAAAAGTGCCTTTGGGTGTTACAAAGTACATGTGAATGAAGACGATGATGATGTCGGTGTTGAATCCATCATCATTGCGGGTAATTAGTACTGAACCGATAGTTTTAATCTTCTTTATGTTCTTCTATAAGCACTTTGATGTGTTTTCTTTACTCACATCATCTCTGTGTAGTGGTGGCTGGATTTTTATCCACTTCTTGCCGATGAAGATAAACCAATAGAATGTACCCAACTTCCTGGAGAGACGATATTTGTTCCTAGTGGTGGTGGCATTGCATCCCGAATTTGGAGACAACGGTTGCGAAACACAAAATTTTGTCAATTCAAAGAATTTTGAGTTTGTATGCTTGGATATGGCTCCTGGTTATCGTCATAAAGGAGTGTCACGGAGTCTGGGTTGCTAGTCATGGATGGAGGCATGTCGCGAAATTGAAATGGCTGATCTTCATCAATTTGATACTAGTGACTCGAATTCAACCGAAAAGAGAAGAGGTTAAGAACCCAACATGGAGACCAGTTGACCAATGGCGGAACTGCAAATGGTGCATCTAAACGTTATGATATGTGGAAGCAAGAGTTCTCCTATGATATAGATTTCTTGGCTATGTTTTTGGATAAAGGAAAAGAGACCACTACACGTCTCCTTGGAGTTCGGGAACGCATAGGACAACGGGAAATGAGAGAATGGTTATTCAAGCTTTGGGTTGGCAAACCGGAGATGAGAGAACTATTATGGAAGGTTAGTCTTTTGAGATTAAACTCATCTATCTTTGACAGTTTCAGAGACTAGTGTCTTCTTTCTTTCTTCTTTCTTTCATGGCGAGGAGACCCTCTTAGGTAGGTATACCTCAGCCTTAAAATACACCACTAACCTCTTCAACCAGGCAGGAGAGGGAGCCAAAAGCCAAGCCCAGGTAGATGGTCCAAATGAAGAATTGTTTGCGCTGGGTAGCGTGGGAAATTAAATATGTGCATGCACTTGATCCTTAACCACTTGGCCAGTGTTATATATAGGAAAATTCGTCAAAAAAGTGAACTCTTGTTGTCATCATAACAGAAGAAGTAGAACAATCTTAAGAAATGCACATTAGTCATGAGATTCTTCAAGTTCTGACTTGCTAGTGTTTTTCTTTGTTTTCTCGTGCTCTGTATGCTAGCGGTGTCATCATGTTGTGTTGCCTGTTCTTTCTTTGTCTCATGTGTTCTAATTCATTTTTTAACATCATTTTAGGGGGCATGTCTTGCACTGAATACAGAGAAGTGGTTGAAATGCTTAGCAGAAATTTGTTCTTTCTACAAATTGCCTTATCCAATGAACATTGAGAGGCTTCCTGTTGGCACAGGTAGCAATCCGGTAATCCAAGTTGGAGCACAAGTCTCATGAACTATTTCAAAAATTTGGTGTACATAAATTTATGTTTCATATGGTAAACAAGCATTTTAACTGTTTGCTACAACGGTGGATGTGCTTATGCTAATTGAGATTATAAACGCTTTATCTTACATATGAGTATTGTACAGCAATTTTTATGCAAAACAGGTTCCAATATAAACAGGGTTAACCCTGTTCCCGGACCGGAAAAACAGGGTGGGTCGGGAACAGGTCCCGTCAAAATGGGTCGGGTACGGGGTCCAAAAAAGAGAACCGGTTATAACGGGGTCGGGTACGGGGTCCAGGTTTAGACCCTACCCACCCTGGACCCGATCACCCCTAACTGGACTAACTCTACCAAACCCTTCGAGCTAACATTTCGAAACGCCCAGCAAGCAAAAGATGGGTTGGAGAAGGAAAAGTATGGCTGTAAACTCGAGAAAACCACGCTCCAAGGCTAACAAGTCGATTAATAACGTGACGACACGCAACTACATCTTTGGATTTGGCTAAACCAGCTCCCAAATCTCGTTAAACCTACCAAGCCCATTGCTCACAACTCACGGCCATTTCAATGCCAACTTCTCTGAACATTTACACACACTTTTTCCAGTAAAAGGAGAACACCCATGGATTTACGAACCAACGCATTCGCTTTTCAAACAGAAAAATGCATGGCCATTAACTCACATCTCATGGAAACAAACGTGACTTTTCTAAAATAATCAAATGCTCTGATTTGAAAGACCCTCTTGGAACGAGGAGGCAGCTTTGCAGTCGACTAAAATGCACAGCACAAGGACAGGTTTACACAGTTCTCGTTCTAGCGTTTCCTCGAGCACATAGTGGGCAAGAAATGAGGAAAACGACGCTGGCCACTTCTTAGGACTCGGACTTAGACCTAGACCCGAGTGAACACATGGAAACGCTCAACATCAAACAAATTGACTCAGCTGGACACAATAAACTCAAGAATCAGAGAAAAATCACTTGGCTATTCCATTACCAAAACAGGGCAGTGCCGAGAGAGTTCATGGGAATGAGTTTCAGTCATAAACCCCTACTCGGCTCGAAGACGGCAGCGCAAAGACCAGTTCGAGACAAATCGAACTTCAGTCGATCACCTCGCGATATCCCCGAGCCGAGATCCTCGGGAACGAACAATTTGGATAAAAAGGAAACTCACCGGAAAATGCCGAGATTTGGGAACGAAAAGTCTTGCTCTCGAGGGCGTCAACTAGAAGTCAGCAATTGGCCTCGAGGAGGGGCGAGCAACACTCCACCCAAGTAGCTTCTAGCTTTCTCCCTAATCGTCTCCCTCTCTCAAGCTCGCTCCTTGCTGGTTTTTTTTTTGTGTTGCTGTTTTCCTCTCGGTTCCGGTCCCCCTTTTTCCCCCTCGCTCCCTCTCGGTCTTATACTTCCTGCAGGTATCCCGAGCGAAGACCCCCTGCCGTGCCAGCTGGTTAATCGGTCTGCTTCCTCGACCCGCGGATCGCGCCGAAAGCCCTGCCATGCCGATCCTCTGCCTCGCCTCCTCTTCTTCTTCTCGTTTTTTTTTTTTGCAGGAACTTGCGCGAAGACTACGGCCGAGCCAGTTGCTGGTCGGCTGCTCCCAACCCGCGGATCATGCCGCGCCCCTGCCACACCGATCCTCTGCTGCTGTTCTCGTTGCTGTGCTGCTGCCTTGTTTTCTTTCCGTCTCCAGCTCTCTGCTTTCTGCAGGTTGTGCAGGTCGTGCGAAGACTGAAGGAGGGAGAAGACCGGATGCGGGCCGGGCCGAAAAAGAAAAGAGGTTGGGCCGGCCCAGCACGCGGGAGGAAAAGGAAAGGAGAGATGGGTCGGGCCACAGCCGGATCCAGCCCGACCCGACCATATTCTTTTTCGTTCGTTTTTCTTTTTTTTTCTTTTTTTTAAAGAATGTTAATTAATTTTTTTGTGATTAATTCCTAATCTTTAACGCTACTTTAAATTAATTAACTTATGTGAAATTTAGGTGTCAACAACTACTTTTCAACTTTTAGCGATGTTATCAAACACATCTTTAGTGTTCATATTGTTTATTTATTCAATGTAATCCTTCATCTATACAAATTGCGCAATATTATCCTTTCCTCTATTGGATAATTTGAAAAATCCATATTGAAAGTCATTATATTATTTTTTATTATCACAAAACCTTAGCATAGTATGTGATGGGTCCTTAGAGTGAATGCCATTTTGAGGTGATTTGAATATATGAAGATGTCAAATTGGGACATTGTCATTTTTAAGAAGATTCTTCATAGGCTTGTCCATTGGATTGGGGGTGAGATTGCTTTTGCATTTAGGCAGAGCTCCTTAAATTGATATATTTTTTATAATAAGTAATTAGAACATTTTTGTACAGCATTTTCAAAAAAATAAAGAATATATTAGGAAAAAAAAAAAGAGAGAGAAAGAAGTAGAGAAGAGGGAGAAGAGGTGTGAAGCATCACATAGCGCCATCAAACTCCACTAGTAACAATGTTGTGAAGGCTTGTTAGGGGTTAGGCGACCTAGACAAGGCATTATCAGGGTAAAACGGCGCAAGTAAGGTGGTGCTTGAGTCGAGCCACCCAAGGTAGATGCGGCCTCATTGGGTGGCGCCTCCCTAGCAAGTAGGTGCCCTAGCTGCGTGACCCCAATGAGATTTGCCGGAATGGGGTCAGGTATGGCCACCACCACCTAACTCTTTGTCTTTGAACTTGCAGCATATTGGGCATCATAAAAAATTTTCGATGGTAGGGTGGAAAAGTCTATTGTAATTTGTCAGCATTTGTAAAGCCAAATTTTTTGTAATGGGTTTTGAAAGTAATTCAAGGTGCTCTAGAGACTCCAAACCGCATTTGACAATGCAGCCTTTATACCTCAATCAAGAAAACCCAACATTAATGCAATAGATACTCCCGCTTGGTATACTGAAGCTAAGAGACTAGAATAGGCACAAGCAAAGCCGAACTCTTATAAATCTCGTTTTGATAATTCTCTATCCCTATCTATCTTTGTCATTGCATGCATAAATCCCCTTCGTTGTTACCACATGTACGCAATTATTTGTAGAAATTACGAAGCCCACATTGGTAGAAATTTTAAAATATGCACTTTTCATGAGAAGAGTTGCAAGATCTCTATTTAGTGTCAACCCATCTCGGTGTAGATCCCATTTTCAAGTTAGCTCATGTTCTTTTTGTCTGTAAGACTTGTTAACTCCCATCACTCACCTAGATGTAGAGAGAGAAATTTTTAGAGAATCCCTGGAGAGAGAATGCTTTGAATTTTTAAATGATTTTCCAATGATTCCGAATGAGGGGGAAAGCTCCCCTTTTATATAAGGAATCCCTCATTACAACTGTTGATAGAAGACGATATGGCAATTTCCCACCTACCAACTTCCGGCATTTAAGTCGGGATGTTCTAGAACTCGAAAACAATTACTGTCTCGCCCTTCTTTGAGAATGTTCCCTTGGTTGTAGGAAACCTCAAGACCGTGAGACACGAGTGGTGATTTGTACTCCATAGAAACAAATGGAATAACCACAAATCACGCCTAAGGCCAAAGTTAGCATTGGGGATTGAAACTAGCCACCTTCTTCAAGATGCAAAGCCTAAAAGGTTTGAAATCATGGTGTTTCTACTTTGTAGGCTAATCCAGCCTTTTTTTTTCTTAACCTCTCTTTGCATTATCACCACATCTCTAATCATTGCATCGAACTCATAAGATTGTTGAAATGACAAGGGAATAATTTAACAAGCAAACTCGTTTTGAAAAATGATTTATCATTGATATGACAAACACGCGATGAATCAATTAGATGACATTGCCACTGATGTTCTACTTATGTAATCTTAACTATATAAACTAGAGGGGTATGTCTTCTATTTGCCAAAGAATAATTAAAAATCTCTTCCGGATACTCTCATTCCGGCTTAGGAAACTTCCTTGAAGCTTCACCGGGGTTAAAAAAATGCAAAGAAAACGTCGCAAAATTTAGAAGTTTCCTTGGTGAGAGGGAGTACGGATAATCTATTCTATGGAATTCCTCCTGAACAGTCGTCATCCATTTCTTAGGTATGACCTTCGTCTCAATAGTTGGGAGCCAGCCAGGTGAAGAAAATGCAAAGAGAACATCCCAAAATTTTCAAGTTTCCCTCTGTCCCACGATTTCTTCTTTTTCTTTTTTTATTTTCTCACCTTTTGTCCCCTGACGTCATGTATGTATATATATATTGAGAATGAGAAACACCAAAAATATTATGCACTTAATTTCTCTATGTCTTTTCTGTTTGAGATATACAAATTACAGAAAAAACTTTTTCATTAGCAATGCAAGGGTATGAATGCAAAATTTCGAGTACGTAGGGATCAATGAAGCATTTTGCACGCTTGTTGATACCAAAGACTCATAAACTAGTTAAAAATCCATGTTATTTTTATTTTTATTTTTGTAGGTTATGGTGATTCAGAGCAAGTCTGTACATAACTATAAAGAGTGGGAAATTCTTTGGAGAAGAAATAAGAAAACATTTTAGTCATGTTTCTCATTCGAGGCATTAATTAACTAAATATTATATTATCCATGGGGGAATTGTGGGTTAGAACTTAAGGTGAAAGATTAAGAGGACGTGTTTAACTAAATAGCTCACTTTGGGTGAAAAATGAAGGTATTTGGTAATTCTTTGATGATATTTTATATTTCAACAAATAAACAAGGAACTTGATATTCATTATAAACACCAATAGATTTGAAAAATATTTTGAAATCACTACAATTATTAGCAAAATCTATAGAACGCTAGCAAGTCATGCCATAAAATTAATATTTTCTTATTTTTCGAGCATCTTAAATTCAATGGCAAAGTTGAAGTTTCACTAATTTCCTCCAAAGTTGAAGTCATCCATTTATTATCTTTTTTTTTTGGTAAATTGTAATAATATATTGAGCTTTAAACCAATAAAAAACACAAGATCCGCACCACAAATCCATTTATTATCTTGATACTCTAGAAAGTATCAACAAATGTAGAAAACTCTGAATATCATAAAAGATGCTAAAGTCCCCTAGGAGACTAGCTTGTGGAGTCTAAATGTTTGAGAAGAAGCATCAAAACAATTAGATTAGGTGAGTCTCATGAGCTAACCATTATTGATTATTATGGACTCGGTTCACGGGAAAATGATTTTGGACTAAGTATTTAGTTCAATTTTAGTTCATGGCAATTAACTAATGGAACAAGCAATACGCCACGATCGTAAGCAACACGCCATGATCATCAGATTGATTTATACTAGTAAGGTGTACAAAAATCCATAAGTTGAACAATATGTCATGATTAACATGTATTTAAAAGAGGGAACTGAAGCGTGTGATAGAGATTATTCGAACATCGTGACTCATGCTTGATCTCCATCTCTTATAATTATCTTTGACACGAAGCCAAAAACACTCGAAACACTGAGAATATCCAAATATTGAAAGATGTATGATTGTACACGACTCCAAGAAGCTTCGAAATTTAAATAACATTTCTTAAATTCTTAATTTTGGGAGGGAAACTCATAGGAGTAATGGGACATCTGCGGTACCTATCATTACTATTATTTATTAAAAAAATGCCATTTATATTAAGATATTTGTTCGCGAAAATATGCTCTCGCGTGTCCTCACGTGTCCACTTGCGCTGTCACATCATCGCATGTCCACTAGCTAAGTATCAAGTTTCTCTTTTTTCTTTTCCTTTTTTTTTCTAATATATAAAAATTCGCAACGAAATAAATAATTAGATAAAAAAGCCACAAAAAATCCTAAATCATGCCTATCATAAAATGTTTACTCCAAACTTTAATCTCAAATTTCTCTTTTGTGACACCAAAAACTCTAATTTTTTTTTTCTATGAGAATAAATGTGTTTCGTGAATATAGGTTTAGTAAGTTTTTAGAAATATCTATAAATTTAATTTTTTTTAATGTTATAAAAAAGTTTGAGATAAATATATTATAATCATAAAAATTAAGTTCATTAAAATAATATTAAATTTTGAAAGTATCGACATCCCCACTACATCCCAACATATAAAAAATCGAATGGTGCGCTATTTAGGTCTGGAATCTCGATTCCATCACCCCCGCACTCTCTCCTCTCTCTCTTCAGATCTCTCTCTCTCTCTCTCCCCGGCTCCGTCGGTCGATCGTTCGCTCGCCACCGGCAGGAAGAGCAGGAGATGGTGCCGCCGGCGGCCGCGGGAGGCGGCGGCGGAGGAGGAGCGGCAGGAGGGGAGCAGCCGCAGCGGAGAGAGCAGGGCGGGTTCAGCCTGACGGGGATCATCAGGATCGCCGTCTTCTGGTACTTCGCCTCCAAGTTCTTCTCCCCCAAGAAGCCCTCCGATCCTTCCCTCCTCACCTCCAACCTCTTCCAGAAAGGCGAATCCCTGGTACTCTCTCTCTCTCTCTCTCTCTCTCTCTCTCTCTCTCTTGTTGTGTAGCGGCTCCTCAATGCTTGGGGCGTCTTTTGTTGCGCAGGACATGTGGGTGTACCTCTCCGAGCAGGAGAAATTCAACGACTTCGGTAGCGAGGGCGCACTCGTCTGGCACGAGACCGGCATTCCGTACGCCGATTGGGGGCCGCGCAGCACTCGCTCTCTTTCCTCGACCTACCGTCCTTCCGAGGTAACGGCGGATGATTTCGTTCGTCATCCGCTTTTGCATCTTCAAGACCTAATTTTGGAATGCGATCGAACTTAGTTTAATGTTGGGAGGAAACATTCGTTGCAGGCTCTGAAGCAGAATGGGAGCCTCTACGCGCATGTCTTCTTTGCGCGATCCGGCTACTCTCCTGACCCCAGTGATCCCGAGTACCAGCCGCTTTCCGCTTTCGGGAAGACGCACCGTATGTTGCTATTGCTCTACTTTTTCCTCTTTTTATTGCTTGAGCTACGTGGCTCGTTATCTCAAGGAACTTGCTTTGCTCTCTTTGATCTTTCAGCTGTCGTGACGCACTTACCCAAGTCGAGGGCAGATAAAAAAAAGCGCTTGTTGGGTGGTCAGGAAGAATCTGATGGAGCTGGAAGCGTCTCTGAGGTTTCCCTGCCCTCTCTCTTTTTTTGTTTTTTTTTTTTTGGGTTACTTCTTGTATATGTGCAATTATTGGTTTAGTAGTATATGCTATGTATCCTACCAGAAATTTAATATTCACTATGTGGCTATAGCCTACGCCACTTCCATGGCTTCACGATCTCACCCTTTTGATAGCTTTTTTGTTTAACAACCTATGTTTTGGGTCCAGGTTACCGAGGAAGATAAGGATGAGGGCCCTGTGGAATGGGTTGCATATTGGAAGCCCAACATCACAATTAATCTCGTTGAGGATTTCACGCGGTAATGATGTCTTTGTCATGTTTTCTCAATTTCGGAATCAAGTAGTGGAATATCTTTGTTCTAGCTGGCATGTTAACAAGCTTTATGCCACTAGTTCTGTGGTGATGTTTGATGTGAAGTGTCCATTGAATTTGATTCCACTTTTCTTGATGAAAGTGTGAAAGCTATCCTCTTGAGGTGTTTGTCTGCGTGTCCATGACTCTGCGCATGTATGGGTGCACTTTTGTGTCATCATTGTCGGTACTTTGTGTTGATATGATAAGGTAACTATGTTTTAGTGTGTCTTGTCCACTCTATTTAGGTATTGAACGCACGTTACACCAAATAGCTAACTGATAGAGATGCTTTTGTTGGCCCTCTTCAACCTTTACAACTTCAGCATTTAGTCAAGTGGAGCTTGTTATTTTTCTTGCATATATTTGTTTCCTGCCTCATGAGTTTGAGGTGTTTCTATATCTGTCATACTTGTAAAACCAAAGACCTGCTCACGTCTATTGTCATCTGCCATGTGAGTGGTTATCTGATTTTCTTCTGGAAGCTACATGAATGCAAGAGTGTTACTCAGTTTGTTCCCCTTTTCCAAATCCTTACTAACAAATTTTCTTCTTCGTGTGGAGTTGGTTGGGCATTGGAATCCCTTGTTAGTTTCTGATTGTGAAAATGTCCTAGTTCTTTCCTAAGGAAGAAGAACAAACAATATAGTAGAAGTGAATGGTCTGAACCATTTAAAGTTTTGTCTCTGCCAATTTTATTCTAATCTTTCCATTCAATCAACTCTTCTCATCATCAAATACTTTTTCAGTATTAGGAAGAAGTCGTAATGTTATCAATCTGTGTCTTCATCTGCTTCTCGTATTACTTGGGTTGCTTTCCTTAACATCTTATTTAGCCTTTAAAACTAAATTGTTCATGATCTATTGGCAGGTATCCTCGCAATGCTATACCGCCAAATGTTGCTCCGTGTATCCTTGATAATTTACCGTGCTTTTACCTTTCAATTTTTGATAAAAATGCAGTTGGCTGCCATGATTTTCATTGGGTTTTTTTATCATGTGGGCTATTTGTGTTTGTTCATTGGACAGCTAGAAATGTGTTTGTACTCCATTTTATGGAGAAATAATGCTTGTGCATGCACCATACCTGTGTGGAATGTTGTAAAGCGCTTCTCTATCAATTTTTAAGAATTTGGTTGATATTCTGATGATGGAGATGTTTATTATTATCATGGTGCAGAATGGGCCTTAACGATGAGATAATGTTGACGCCATTGCCTATTAAAACTTAAAGAACCTTTAGACTGTTTTTGTTGTCATTTCACTTTATCCGTCATGAAGTCATGAACTTTTTGTTGTAATGGCTTTTGAAAGTGCACTCTCAGTTCTGATGGACTTCTCTAAACATATCTATCCAGAATTTTTTTTTTTTTTTTTGCCCTGTAACTCTTTAGCAGCCAGGCTTGGTAAAATAGCACAGCAAATCAAAATATTAATCAGTAGCATAGCAAAAATGCGTTCCTCATCATTAAGATGTTTGCTCGCAGTAATTATGGCCTCTTAGGAGAATCGATAACTGCATCTTTTCGATATTCAATTATATTAATATTTCTCATGTTACTTTAGCTGGGTGGTTAGATGAATTCTTTGATCCACATGCTTCTCAAGCTCCAAAAAGGAAGAAATTTCTTCAAAGATTTGCACTTTATGATTTACCTTTTTCTGTTTGTGATTTATTCATTTGTCATAAATGGAACATCTATTTTTTGTAGAGATATTTATGCAGGCTTTCATTTTTATCTCCTAATCATAAAGTATTTTGCTTTTGGGATAAACTAGCTTTCCTACTATCTTGAAGGAATCAATACTGCTAAACATTGATCTTCTTAACTCTATATATCCAGACTTGAATGTTGAACCTAGTACAGAAAGTTATTATCCAACTATCTTCTTCAACGAATTTTGGTTGCTTAAAGATAAGTTCATACCCATTAATGAGACGGTGGATGAAGTGCCACTAAATCTGGAGGTGGGTCCAATCAGCATGACTAAGTGGCAATTATTTTTACAAATTGATCAATCATTTCAAGTCCATCGCAGTTATGGAAGTATGCTTGAGGGGGAGTCTGATGAACTTAAGGTACTCATCCGTTCATGTGCGCTCACTCTTTTTTACTTGCCATGTTTTCTTGGTTTTGTGATTTTGATCTCTTATTTAAATTCCAGAGGGTATTCTTGGAAGGAAATCCTTATCTGTTGGGAATCACAATGGTTGTTTCATTACTTCATTCAGTGTTTGACTTCCTGGCGTTCAAGAATGGTATGTTATTTCCAGTAGCACTCTTCCCTACAAATTCTGTAGGCATTGATTTCCAAGGAGTCTCACTGCTTGGACAGGACGATGGCTAATCAATATTCATTTGATTTCTCTGTAGATATCCAATTTTGGAACAAAAACAAGTCTAT
Organism: Eucalyptus shirleyi; assembly: GCA_017140165.1. Taxonomy (NCBI): domain Eukaryota; kingdom Viridiplantae; phylum Streptophyta; class Magnoliopsida; order Myrtales; family Myrtaceae; genus Eucalyptus; species Eucalyptus shirleyi. Next base: position 280,535 of record CM029454.1, read on the forward strand.
GGAGGGTCTTTCTGCAAAGTCTGTCGTTGTGAACTTCATATGCCAGCTCATTGTATTCCTTTATTTGCTTGACAATGACACATCATGGATGATATTGGCAAGTTCTGGAATTGGTTGTTGCATAGAGTTCTGGAAGATTGGGAAGGCAATGCACATTGAGGTATTGTTAAGAAAGCATGCATGAGCTTTTCTTGTAGGCATCTCTGTGTGTAGGGCTGCACAGGAGTAAGCATGTGTCCACTCTTGTGAATTTCTTATGTGTCCATGCTTGTGAATTTCTTAAGTTTACCATTTGAATCTAACAAAAGGAGAAATTTGTCCAATAGTAACAAAATGATGTTATGCTCTGTGGTTGTATTAATACTTCTCAATTGTCCAGTTTTTCCAGTGTCTTAACTCTTGAACTCTTCTCTTTCATCTCCAGATTGATAGGAGTGGCAAGATACCCATGTTGAAGTTTCGTGATCGGGAATCATATGCAGGGAACAAAACAAAAGAATATGATGATCTTGCTATGAAGTATCTCTCCTATGTTCTTTTCTTGCTTGTAGCATGCTCTTCTGTTTACTCCCTTATGTATGAGCGCCACAAGAGCTGGTATTCATGGATTCTCTCTTCATTCACAAGCTGTGTTTACATGTTTGGTAAGTCTTCCACCTACACTCCACTCATATAAGGATATAAAGATAGGAGCAAGTAAAAAAAGCGGTTGGGTGTTTCTGTTGGGCATTTCTATTTGCCATGATACTATGACATTTTTGAGCTGCTTAATTTTATCACAAGTTGAGGTCACAACCACTACTTTAACTACGTACTAATCCACTCAATATACTGGGGGGGGGGGGGAATCTGTTGTACTTTCCAAAATATGAAGAGCAAAAGTTAAATATGCTTTTTAAAATTATTAGGTATTCAACATTAAGGAAAAGTGTGATACTCTAAGATGGAGCCTGAAGCCACACCGGACACCCACGAAACTTTTTTTAATACCTATCAAAATTAAACATGAATAGCAGAATGTGGATGTAGCATTTCTTGAAGTCTCTCTTTGCTATCCCCTTAAATATATGCTTCCTACTGCTCTATCACGATTTCCTTGCCCAACCTTTGTCTTGTTATAATTCTTTTGGGAGTTAAAACTTTTACTTGGAAAAGAATCATTGTTGGTATGCACTAGTAATTAAATTGATTTGAATGTTGAGCATACATCCCACGAATTCTTCCAACTTTAAAGTTCAACCTAGGGTTTCGGTAATGGATTCATATGCTTGTTTCTTGGTCGTTTACTATAGCTGATTAAGTTCATAAATAGTTATTAGGCCAAGTTTAGCACATGTTTGTCAGTAATCCTTTTGGAATTTTGAAGTATTGATGATAAACCTTCTTACCCTGAAATTCTTCAAAGGTATTTATTACTTTGTTTTGCTTTTGTTTTTGGGCTTTCAGTTTTATTATTTATGTCCTTGTGAAGGATGTCTGTCTCTCTTGATCTACCTTTGTTATTCATGATAGTGGTATCTCTTTTCAAATGACAGAGAGTAGAATGCCGTAAAGTCTGGATTAACTGCCATTGTTGCCAACAATAAAGATTGTCGTCATGTTGCTTTAGTTTCTAAATTTCCCATCACTCTGTGGTTGCAGGCTTCATCACAATGTGCCCTCAGTTATTTATAAACTATAAACTGAAGTCAGTAGCACATCTACCCTGGAGACAGATGACATACAAGTTTCTGAACACCATCATTGATGATCTCTTTGCCTTTGTCATAAAAATGCCAACGCTTCATCGGCTTTCTGTCTTTCGCGATGGTAATCTAATCATTTGTATCCAACTTATCTTCTTGCTTGATCTTTGCATCTAGACTTTGTGGCTAGTCTCCCAACGACTCAAACTAAGTAAATTTTATCTGTAGAGGCTTATTGTCATTGACACACTAGTGCACTTAAGTTCTGGTCCTTTTCCTCGGTCTTGTTGAAATAATCACAATTAAGTTGTCTGATCTACTATATTGTGCTGAACTATTCTGTACTGCTGTCTGAATCTGCCGTTCTAGTCTTTTTGTCTGGTTGTTATCAGCAATTCTTATATATGTTCCGTGGTGGTATTGTGCAGACATCATTTTCCTGATTTATGTGTACCAAAGATGGAAGTACCCTGTTGACAAGACACGTGTCAATGAATATGGATTCTCGGGTGAAGATGTTCAAGCATCAACCCCCCAGGGTGCAGAGGTGGCTTCCTCGACAGAAGGGGATAAGAAAACAAACTGAGCCGCCATTGATCCATTTGAGACAATGATAAGATCAGGAGTGTCTCTGGCTTGCTTCCCATTTTTCTTATGTTTAAATTTATTAACTTCGACAAATTTTGGCTTGTTTAGCATTTGTAGGATATATATATACACATATTTAAAGAAGGCTTGTAGGCAGGGTAGCATCCTACAGAATAGCAGGGCGTGGCAGCATGCAAGGAGTGCTGAGCTTATTAAGGAGCTTTGCAGTCTCTTCTTGCAGACCATGTCCATGACCGTGATATGAATTTGGCTTTTCTATCCTTCAATGACGGCTCTACATTCCTGAAGAAAATGTTTAGATAGGCTGCTTGGTCCTTCTCTTGATTATTGTTTGGTTTTTGTTTTTGAGCAGTTTGCAGTTTGAACTCACACGTTCATGTGGTTATTATTGTAACCATACATTTTTGCTAGTTAGGTGTTTCAGAGAAAAAAAGACTGCCTTAATTTCTGAGTACTTAAAACAACACGATGCAAATATACCACGTTCTTGTCTCATTAGTGGGCGTCGCACTTGGTTGAGGCGGACCTCTCTTTAGCAGTTTCTGCTCTGTGATTCTGGGTCAGCCTTCTTGTGGGGAGGCTCAACTTGACATGTTTTTTTCGTTGGGTCTTGTTCCACACCATGCCTTTTCCCTGCCACTAGAGGCCATTGACTCGTAGCAAATGGAATGCAATTGTCTCTTGGGTACGAGGGGACTTGATATGTCTAGTATGAAGTATTGTGATTAACTTTTTCCGAGCTACAGTTCGTCTTCTTCCCTAGAGCTTCCGTTCATCGTTCATGGCAGCTCCATCTTGTTCTGAGGTTATCACCGTGATCCCAATCTTGTTCTGGGGTTACCTACGATAACGGTGACTGTGGGGTTATAAGACCTTTTGGCAATTCTATGTGTTACAGGCCTAAAAGAAAGCCCATCCAAGAGGGTTCCAAGGGAGGGTTCTAAGGGATGGCTTGACACATCCATGGATCAAGTGACTCCGCTTGTATCTTCAAGTCTGTTTTTTCTTTTGAGTTTTTAAAATACTCTTGAGGGCGGGTGATACGGTAATTGTATTCGTATGTAATAAATGCTTTACATAGTTGGTTGGTAGTTAGGGAGATGTGATCTCCATTATTAGATTGAGGAGAGATTTACGGATACGATTTATCTTGTATTTGTATATATAGGGGTCTCATTCCATGGTAAAATGCTAATAGTTTTTGACCAAGAATTTTAAAAAATTTTCCCTCTATTTGTGTTTCTCATCTATCTAAAGATCCTGTCCGAGGAGAAGAGGAACTGTCAATCGTTGATCAAGAACTCCAAAAAATCACTGTCCCACTCTCTGTGTTCTCACAGAGCTAAAGGAGGCAGAGGCTCTCACGAATCTAAAGAGATAGAGGAGAAGAGGCTGTCAATCGTTGGGCGTTGATAAAGGTCCATTAAATGATGTTGTCGAGGAGATCCTCAGGAACCGAAATCTCACCTCCGATGCAGGTTCATGGCAAGAGACCATCGACGGTCCTCGTCTCGTGGACCTTCACTTGGAGCATGCCTCTAATTGGCATCTCGTGGACCTTCACTTGGAGCATGCCTCTAATTGGCATCTCGTGTCTATAGAATGGTGTGGTCCTCCTCGGAGATCCTCAAGCGACGGTGAGTCTCTTTCCTCCGATGTAGGTGCATCTGCAAGTCATGGCAAGAGACCATCAACGGTCATCGTCTCATGGACCTTCACTTGGTCTATAGAATGGTGTGGTTCTCCTCAAAGCCCATGCTTTCGATTCTCCGGTCCGGTGAGTCTCTTTCCATGTCAAAAATGGCAATCCCATTTGCTGCATTTGTTAATTGTTATGCCCTCGTTGGTTCATGTAATGGTTTGATGTGCGTTGTAGAGCCTTCCGAATGGCTATGGCTGGTCAATATATCTCTGGAATCTATTCACTAGAAAGCACAAGAATGTTAAGGATTTTCGAACATGCTTGGGTGAAATTCTTTCCATAAGAATCTTTTAGGGTTTGGCTTCCACCCTATGTTGAAGGACTAAGATTGTGGTGATTCTCGATCGTCCACTATTATATAGTCTTTGGGCAATCAACAAAAAAGTCGTGGAGTAGATATTTATTCACTCAAGGTAGATTCTTGAAGAAGCTTGGATTGTGAGGTTTCTACTTTCAATGGCTCTAGTCCCCATGTGGTATGCTTGAATGGGACATGCAATGGTTTGTTTCCAAGCCTCGACGAAATCAATAGTTTTGTTTGATGTCATTAATGAAGTGTTTGATGAAGTTACTTTGACGAGAGAACTTTTGTGTAGAATTAGTGTTAGTGAAGTAGTGACATTGTTAGTATTGAAAGATTTCATGGCTATGTGCATTGTTCGTTCGGAGGCAGCAGTTGGGCATCCTGGACAAAATTCCATTTGTTCCGTATGGGTTATGGAAGAGTACTGCATGCCCGAGTCTTGGATGGAGCTACATTCTTTTTTGGTTGATGGACAAGTATCAACATTTGATGCCTTCATGAGGAAATGGTGAGCTTATGATTATGAACATGGAATCCAATCAATGGACAATTAACAAATCATCTCCTAGAGGCAGAATCCAATTTGGTCACAGTGATAGAGAGCCTTGTTTTACTTTAGAGATGATTTAGTTGCTTGCACATTTGCCTGTATGACATACTGATTATGCTTTCAGAACAGTCGAGGGACATTAAATTGGATAAAGTTCTTAGAATGAGCATCAAAGGCATCTGTTGTTTATATTTTCCTCTCTTGGATCGCTGCTGCCCATGGTTTCTTTTGATGCATTTGGATAAAACATAGAATTTTTGTAGGATTGGAGTCTCCACCTTCTTCCATTTTAGTCGCTTTCAAGTGATATGGTCTTCATGCACTAATCTTCCCTCCTCATACTTGGTTCTTCAAGTCCTTTTCAATTATTGTTGCTACCATGTTTTTGCTACCGCGTAATTATATTTTTCTATTTGGATTTACAACAAAAACACGGTAGCAACAAGAATTGAAAAGGACTTGGAGAATCAAGTATGAGGAGGGAAGATTAGTGCATGAAGACCATATCACTTGAAAGTGACTAAAGGGAAGAAGGTGGAGACTCCAATCCTTAAAAAATTCTATTAGAGAGTTCTGTCCAAATGCATAAAAGAAACCACGTGCAGCAACGCTCCTAGAGAAAATATAAACAATAGACGTCTTTGATGCTTTACATAAGTAGCGCAAGTCCATTAAAAAGAAATCTCTTACTAAGAATCTCATTCCGAGAACTTTATCCAATTTCCAAGCTGTCTTTCAGTAGAAGAATGAGATCTTTGAAAGTAGGTTAACTGGAACGCAAAATTAAAATGTCTCTTGACTGTTCTGAAAGCAGAATCAGTCTGTCATACAGGCAAATGTGCAAGCAACCGAGTCATCTCTAAAGTAAAACAAGGCTCTCTATCACCGTGATCAAATTGGATGTTGCCCCTAGTGGATGATTTGTTAATTGTCCATTGACTGGATTCCAAGAAACACGTTCATCATCATTTAGTACCATTAGAAGAAGCTCACTATTTCCCATGAAACCATCAAATGCTATTACTTGTTCATTTACTAGAAAAGAATTCAGCTCCATCCAAGACTTAGGCATGCAGTACTCCTCCATAACCCATACAAAACAAATGGAATTTGTCCAAGTTGCCCAAGCCTCCGGACAAACAGTGCACATAGCTAGGAAATCTTTCAATACTAACAATGTCACTACTTCACTGACATTAATTTTGCGCAAAAGCTCTCCCGTCAGAGTAACTTCACCGAACACTTCATTAATAACATCGAATAAAACTATTGATTTCCATCGAGGCTTGGAAACAAGCCAATGCATGTTCCCATTCAAGCATACCCGAGGGGACTAGAGCCACTAAAAGCAGGAACCTCATAGTCCAAGCTTCTCCAGGAATCTATCTTGAGTGAATAAATGTCTACTCCATGCCTTCTCTTGGCCCAAAGACTATATAATAGTGGATGATCGAGAATCACCACAATCTTATAGTTGGAAGCCAAACCCTAGAAAACTTCTTATGGAAAGAATTTCACCCTCCTTGGGGCAGGTCGAACATCCTTTAACATTCTTGTGCTTTCTAGTGAATAGATTCTAGAGATATATCGAGTGGCTATAGCCATTTCGGGAAGGCTCTGTGATGCACATCAAACCATTACATGAACCAACAAGGGCGTAATGGCTAGCAAATGCAGCAAACGGGATTGTCATTTTTGACATGGAAAGAGACTCGTCGGAGAACAGAAAGCACAGGCTCTTTGGGAGGACCACACCATTCTATAGATGCGAGAGGCCAATTGGAGGCATGCTCTAGGTGAAGGTCCACGAGACGAGGACTGTCAATGGTCTCGCCATGACTTGCAGATGCACTTGCATCGGAGGAGATATTTCACAGGCAGTCGCTTGAGGATCTCCTCGATGATGTCGTGAGGGAGCATTGAATCGGAGTTAGAGCTGAAGGAACTCATGGTCCCTCTTCTCTGGCCGTCCTTTCCTTTCTTGTCCAAGCGCCGCTTGCATCCCGTTCCATTGCAAGCACGGCTAGAGCTTCGCATTCTTCGGTGGCAGCCGTCTCCGTCTCCACCACTTCTGGTTCTTGCCCAAATTTAATGCCTACCTTTATCAACGCCCACTGACAACCTCTTCTCCTCTCCCTTCTTTAGCTCCGTGAGAAGAGAGAGAGAGAGGGACAATGACTTTGGAGTTCCTGGTTAATGGGTTTGACTGGAAAAGGCTTCTTGAACATGAGAAAATATTGGGTGGTCCGGGAGCGCCATGTCAATGTGGTCCTTGGCCACTCACGAGGTGCCATGTGAAGGGGTGGGCCCACTTGGTGTCTCTTCACTTCTCTCCTGCTCCTCGACGCAGCGCTTCTCTCTCCTCTCTTCTCACTCTCTCCCAAATGGACGAGCTGCACTTCCTCTATTTCCTTCTTAGCGCATCCCGCTCCCTCCCTAAAAAGCCTCACTGGTCATCTGCCTCTGGCACGTTGCCTCCTCCAAGAGCCTCGCCAGTCACAGCTGGTTCCCGACCCCCTTCACCTCCGATTGTGTCCAACGTTGAGATCGAGCACAAGGTTTGTGCTCGCGTTGGTCTCTCGGTAACTTCTGGGCCTCCATTCGATTGCCTCCCTCCGACGAACTCATCATCAACTCCGACTCCGAGCCGCCGTTGCCGCCGATGGCGTCCTCCATCTCTAGCATCTGCTCGTCCTCCCCCACCCTTGGGCCAAAGATGCCACCAACCTTTGCCGCGAAGCCGTCGGCCTCCGGTAGGAGGGAGGCAGCCTCGGTCTTGTTCCTGAGCAGTGCTAGGCTCCCTGCCGTCGATTGGGTGCTATCCTGTCGCGAGGGAGATCTTGGTGGACCTGGGTAGGGCTAATGGAGTGACGAAGAAGGAGAGACGCGGGCTAGAGGGCTGGAGAAGGATTCCCGCTCGCTGTGGATGAGGTACGTGGACTAGCTACACCAGCACCAAAGCTAGGGCTTTTCTTTGGACGTGAGCCGAATCAAGTTCATGGACAAGTTCATGGAGAAGATGGAGCCTTAGTTCTAGGCCGCGTTCAAGGCGATGGAGGAGCTGGAGAAGGGCACGATCACTAACTCGGCCTAAGCGAGGGCTGCATGGTCGGGCATTATTGGTTGAGGAAGTCGGAACTTGCGCCGTCCTAGTTCTTGAAGGCGTAGATTGAGAGCACGCTCGATGTCGTCTCGCAATTTCGCCGCCGATGAGGTCAGCAGTGAGGTCAGTTTGTGATTTTCGGTCGTTGTTGCTCTTCGTGTGGTAAGAGAGTTTGTAGTTCCCTGCGCTTTTTTTTTCTTAGGAATCGGTTTGCTATTGTAGATGCTTGTGTCAGTTTTCTGGTAGATGCCACCATTGTCTTAGTAGCTCGAGGAAAGCACGAGCCACGGATAAATTGAATTGGTTTCTGGTCGAAGAGATGGAGAGCTCGTTTACGTATTATTCACTTGAAATGACCATGTACGGAAATTTCCGACTCTGAGACATAGTAATTTCAAAATTTTCTTCAAGTTTTTGATTAATGTTAGCATGGAATTCGATTTTTGATTGCTGGTTTTCTTTTAGTGTGCTTAGCTAATTGCATCGGACATGGACGGATTGATTGACTTGATTATGTTTGACGCTTAATTTGCAGATTAAGCCCCCTCCTACTTCTTCTGTGGATCGCTTTCTCTCTTGTTGTCTTCTCTCGCTCATCCCTTGTCTTGAGCTCATAGATATCCTTGAGGAATGTATTATTTGCTCTTGGATTGAGATGAATCGGCTGTTAAATTATGGAGTTCGTAGAAGATTTTCAGTCTCGAGCTTACATGACAAGCTATAGCTCGAGGCTTTTGTCCCAAGTACTTAAGAACAGTCCTAACACTCAGAAATATGATAAAGAACAGAATTTAGTAGCCTTGGAGGTCCCAGAGACTACGACTTTTGCCATGAACAAGCTAAAATCTGAAATTTCTCTAGATTGGTATTCATTGAAGAAGAAAGGAATTGATGGGGTAATATATTGTTAATTGCTTTGGCATCACATGCCACTTCTGTTTATTTGTAACTATGTTGTTTCTTAAGTGGTGAGGCACCTTCTAGTTTTCCTTTATATTTACACTAAACCCTTGTTGAATCATAACAGTGACCATAGGCAAAATTGTGTCTATAGGATAAAGTTTTATCCTTTTTTGTGTCAATTAGATGTCTTGAGGATTCGTATCATTTTGATGTTGAGGACTTTTTGAGGACCATCTATTGTTCTTTGATTGGTGGTTTTTGTAACATTTTGTCTTGCAGTATTACTATGAAGGCGTTATTTGTTATCTTGGAGGCAACCTGTTATGTTGTGATAGCTCCCCAGACCTTTCATATTGAGTGCCTTGATCCTCCTCTCAAGGTAGTTCATAGCTATTTGAGGGGTCTTGCCTTGAGTTCGATGTGTTAATTGCTGTCATTTGTCTTATTGTACTTGATTGAGATAATTTAGTTGTCTAAAAATGGGGAAGTTCTCAGTTGAAGATGCTCTCCTCTCTGTCCTCTTATCTGAGATTTACTTTTGATCCCAATATGCTGTTCCCTAATGTGGGTTACTTGTTACTTTTCTTGAACTGTGATTTCAGACTCTTCAAGCTCCAATGTTGGAAACTCCAAGAGCAGACCCGAAGAGCGTTGCTTTAATTATTAAGAGAACACACTTTCCCTAGTCTATGAAGAAAGACTCAAAATGCGAAAGTGCACATATGCATTTTAAAAGCTTGCAAGAAGTAGCAAAGGCAGATGGGTCATCACCTCAAATGTAACTCTTTCAACTCTCGTGCAACCATGCAACCAGGATCAATTCCATACCACGATATGCAGCAGCAGCCGAGGTGTCTCTCTAAAGTGAAAGAAGGCTCTCTCGGACGGTGACCAAAGCGAAATGCGCCGACAGTGGAAGATTCACGTATTGGCCCGTGATTGGATCCAAGAAACTCGTTCATCATCCATTTCCATCAGGAAATTTCCATTGCTCATGAAGCCATAAAAATTCGTCAGTAGCCCATGCGCCACGAAACTATAGAGCTTAGTCCAAGACTCGGGCACACCATACTCCGTCATAATCCAAACAGAACAAGAACAACAAGAATGCACACGGTCCGTGAGATGAATAAACACGGCCAGAAAGTCATTTAATACCGCCAGATGTGCCAAACCATTTTATCAAGGTCGAACGAGAGTATTGACTCGCATTCCTTCTGCAGATCATAGTGCTCAAAAAATTCCCATTCAAGAAGACTGAGGGTCGAAACGAGGGTCGAAAGAAGCAGAAAGCAGGAACCTCACACTCCAAGCTTCTCCAGGAATCCATATGAAGCAAGTAAATGTCGACTAGATCTACATCATCTGGACAATAGAGAATTCTCACAATCTTATAATCATTAGACCTAGCGTCGAAAGCAAATCCTAGAGCTCCAGGAGTAGTCCCCATGGAGAAAAGGCCCGGATGGGATGGCCGAACCGCCTTGTGCTTTTGGTGAATAGATTCCACACGTACATTGTCTCATCACGGCCATCCTTGGAGAGTTCAGAGAAGCAAATCAAGCCATTACACGAACCGACGAGAGCGTAACCGTTGACGCGATTGACAAAGGGGATTTCTAACTTCGATCGGGATTGCAGGGCGAGTGACTCGCTGGGGAACAGAGAGCAAAGGCGCTCGTCGGGATCGCACCAATCTACACACACGAGGTACTGGCTGGAGGCGTCGAGACTGGAGTGGCTCGAGTGGAGGGCCACGAAGCGAGGGTCGTCGATGGTGGACCGCCACGACCGGCAGACGCTCCAGAATCGGAGGAGGGATCTCGCTGGCAACCGCTTCAGGATCTCGATGATAATGTCGTCACGGAGCTTCGGGCCGCCACTGTCGGAGGAATTCATATTGATTCATTTAACCCATTTTGACCTATATTTTCATGTAATATAAGTTTGACAACTTATACCCGACCCGACCTATATTATCGAAGACACATTAATATTTAACTCAATATAGAAAAACCCACTCCCACCCATTTAATTCACTTTAATCTCTTCCCATGCACACACACATATATATGTATGTTACTTGAATAAAAACTTCACATCAAATTAAAAAAAGTAAATTAAACAATAAAAGTTAGTAAATAAAATAAAAAAGTGAAAAACCTTAAATTGAAATATTTTTTAAAAATTATTGATAAGAAAAAGTTTGATTAGTTAATGATTGACATGAAAATAATATTTATTTATAACAAATCTTCTAGGATGTTCCAGAATGCGTAACTTCTTAATTGTGATTTACCAAATTAAAAATTATATTATGTTGTTTAGAATTTCTATTTTGATATTGATTGAATTTCAATCTAAACAACATCGAGATTCCTCTAAAAGCACTTCTCCCGTTTGTATATGGATATCTATCCATCAACAATATTTAAAAAAAAAAATGTAAACATTCAAATTTTAATTATTTTTAAAATTTGAATTTTTTAAATTATTTTATAAGGTTTTATTTTTTCTTTCTTTATTTGAAATGATGGGTTTACTTCTTCCTTCTTTATTTGAAATGATGGGTTTCCTCCTTGTTCCTCCACCGGCCCAATGATCGAACTTGAATTGCTCAAACAACATCGAGATTCCTCTAAAAGCACTTCTCCCGTTTGTAGATGGATATCTATCTATCAATAATATTTAAAAAAAGTCCAATTTTTAATTATTTCTAAAATTTGAATTTTTTTATTATTATTTATTTTATTTTCTCTTTTCTTTCTTCTTCTTTCCCCCTTGTAGGCCGAGAGCACATCGACTTTTCCAAGGGCGACAAGCTCGTTACTTGCGCGCTAGATCTAGGCGATCTTTGGCCTTGCCGACAATTGGCGAGGCTCGAGCCTTGTTTGGTGGGTCGCCCGCCATCACCATGCCGATCACCGGCTAAGGAAGGAGGAAGAAGAAAGAAAAAAAAAAGGAAAAAAAAAAGAAAAAAAAAAGAAAGGAAAATTGAAATATAAAAAATAATCCTAATTTCAATTTTTAGAAATTAAAAAAAATTTATAAAGTTAAATGGGGAAGATGGGTTGTAAATGAGTTTTTAAGTTCAACCAATTTAAGACCCATTTAAATAGTCTCTTTAAAATGTAAATAACTCATATATGGCTCATTTCAAATGGTAAATGATAAATATATGACTCATATATGATTTAAATGGGTCAAATATGAGTCTAAGACCCATTTTAACACCACATGACATGGCATGATTTTGTCACGTGACTCAACACGTGAAAACTGATTTAACATATGAAAGATTATTAATCCTTATTTCTCAAAACTTGACATTTTTTTTTTTTTTTTTTTCCGCTTGTACCATTTCATAGAAGAAGCAAATGGGTAAAGAGTAAAAACATCATATCGAGGGGCTCTTAGAAAACTAGTAAGAGACGGTGCCGTTAAGGGTAATAATATTCCCAAACCCAATCAACCTAAACCAAGCATTTCAGGTCTCGTTCAGTTGGATTTCGTTCCAGTTTGTGTAAAAAATAAAAAATTGAGTATCTTTATAAAACTTTAATAAAAACATAAGGAGTGAAACAATTTCACTACACCCTTCATCCACCGAATAGCATAGACCTAGTTGTTTACACATCTCTTTTGAGACGTGGAGGTAGGGGTTTTGACTTAACGTTTGGGAACTAGGGTCATCACTAAGTGAATCTCAAGCTCACAAGTGTTGATTTGGCGAGCCTCGAGCTTGACACTCGTGTTAGCCAATCTGGGAGCGGAAAATATTTTTCTTATTGAATACCGGAAAAAATTTTCCAAAATATTTTCAGGTTTAGGCGAACACCAGAAAATATTGTCATTTTCCTAAAATATGACTTTTGGGAAAATATTTTCCAGAAATGACTTATTTTTCACGAAACGAACGGATTCTAAGTGACTTCTTTTTTTGAATAAGAGTTTGAAGTGAATCTTGTTTCGAATAAGGGCTTGAAGTAATTATGTCATTCTCAAAGAAAGGCCTAACTCACCGATTGATAAAGGTGTTTTATTCCTTTAAATTTTTGATATTTTTTCCTTTTTTGTATTAGATAAAATAGATAAATTTTAAAAAAAAATGGAAGGGAAGGAAAATGGCAAGAGCTTTGTAGGCCCTCGTTGCCCCACCACCATCGCTTGGAAGGGCCAATAATGGTAGTGGATGGCTAGCTAAGGGTCAACTATGAGTGGCGGCCCTCGACCAAATTTAGGCGAAGGCCAGCGAGCCTTGCACCATCAAGGGGAGGGCTGCAACCCTTGCCTAGATTTGGTTGAGGACCTCTAGGTTGTCACTTGCAATTGGCAAGGGTCATCGACCACTAGTTAGGGCCTAGCAACTCTCGCCATCGGCCATCCCCCACCATCGTCGGCCCTTCCTAGCGGTGGTGGTAGCGATAAGGGCTGATTTCATTTTCTTTTTTAAATTAATTTAATTTAAATAAAATTTAAATAATACTCAAAATTTAAAATTATATTGAACAAAAATGGCCTTGCCCGGCCGGTGAATCAAATCCTTAAATGAAACTTTCATGGCTACTTTAGACATTTTATTTTAAACTGTCATAATCACATTATACTCTTATATGGAATTTTCCTCATAATTAATTATTCTCGATTTTGGATTGTCGGTAAATCTTTAAGTCAAGAAGGGGAATGACTATTCCATGCATAATATAACCGGATATCGATCGGCTGTGGTTGCTTTCACCGTCTTTCTTATAAATAAAAGGAAAACATATGTAAATGTGAACGAGAACAATCAAATTAGGTAATGCATTGATTGTGAAAGATCCTCACAGAGTAGATTAGAATTGGAAATTTATATTAAAAAAGAAAGACATCATTAACCAAGAGGTTGATTGCGACTTGTCATTGCCAAACATTATGGGTTGATCATAAACCCCCACTTCCACTTATCGAAAGATGATAGGAGTTTGATTCGCCATAATGGATTTCCAAATGAATATATAAGAGGACAAGAAAACCGAGGGTATTTTCGTAAATACGAAGTGGGCAGCTATTCCAAAAAGCTTGTTTTCTAATTATTATAGACAGGGCGTGGATTGAATATTCCGGCGAATCGCATTCCAAGTCAAAGTTTCCCTTCATGTACATGCACGAAGTTGGGAACAAAAAAAGAAAGAATAGGATTAGGGCTTCCAAAGCGGATAACTCTTCTCATCCTAAAAACCAGTGAAGAAGGAAACCCTGACATAATTGTTTTAGCTTGATACGTTTAGTCAGCACAACAAAACTGAGCAAATATCCACTCAATAACCGATTCTTTTTTTATTTTTTTTAATCAAATCTTACCCAAAAAACATTTTGATTCTTTTTTGGCCTCATTGTTTAGGAGAAAGGTCAAATAGGTAATTACGGTGCATGTCGACGCTCTGTCCGAGGTGTTGACTAGCTGAGTCAACATCGACACGTGCGACGTGGACGCCTTCCTTCGCCCCCTCCTCCCCCCACAGAACGACGTCGCAGGTTTCCTAGAAACTTCCTGAGAATGGCACTCCCGTAATTTCGCCCTCAAACGCCGGCCCCGCCTTTAAATATATAATATAGCAAAGCAAATTGCAAAAAATTAAAAATTTAAAAAGGGGGAAAAAAAGGAAAAACCGCGCATTGTTTTCCGGCTAATCCAAAAAGCAGTCTCTCTCTCTTTCTCTCTCTCTCTCTCTCTAAACCGACTCAAAGGAGGAGAAGAACAAATTTCTCGCGATTTCCCAAAAACACTTTCCTCTTTTTTTTTTTTTATTAATTTTAAAAAAAAGCAGCAAAATTAAGAATTTCCTTTCTCCTTTAATTTTTTTCAAGAGCTTCGCCATGGAAATCGACGAATAAGCAACCGAAGAAAGAAAGAAAGAAAGAAAGAAAGAGAAGAGAAGAAGAAGAAGAAGCAACAGATCGTCATCGTCACTCCCCCCACACCCCAAATCGAATCTCGCTACCTCTCTCTCTCTCTCTCTCTCTCTCTAGAGCAGATCGCGTATCCTTCGACCTTCTCTCCTCTCTCTTCTCCAACCTCCCAAAGCTCCCACCTTCCGATCTCCGCCCCCCAAGATCCGCCCAGATCTGACCCCCCGCGCCCCACCATAGCAGCCGTCGGCACCATGGTCGTCGTCTCCGGGAGGCCCATGAAGCGCTTGAAGCGGCGCGTCACCGCCGACCTCCTCGACCTCCTCACCTTCCCCTCCTCCGGCGTCGCCGCGGGGGGCCCGTTCAGGGCGAAGGTGAGGGAGTTCCTCTCCAGGCACGCGATGCCGCCGCCGCCGTCCTCGCTCTTCCCCCACCTGACGACGTGGCAGGTGCTGTTCCGGGTGGGGGACGTGGCCGTGACGGGGGCCCCCGACCCGCTGTCGCTGTCTCCGTCGCCGTCGCCGGCGGCGGTGTGCCTCGACGTGGTGGAGGAGGAGGTCTCCAGATCCAGATCCGTGTACTGCGACCAGTGCCGAGTCGTCGGTGAGTTCACTCGCTGAGTCACGATTCCTCGGCTTTCCGGTATTCTTGTGTTTGGTAAATACTGCTACCGCTGTCCGGCGGATGGTTTTCCGGTCCGGTGACGAGCCGCCCCTCGCGAATGACGTCGAGCGGCTGGCGTTGGTTTCAATGTATCGCGCCGATCCGAACTGAAACATCATATCGCGATACGAGATAGGATAAAAACGGCGAGATATTGATGGCGGTGTGGACTAAGCAACGGTCAGGATCTATTGGGACCCCTCGAAATTAGTGGGATTTGCCACGGAGAAATTTGCTTTTCTTTTTCTATTTTTTTGTTTAAATAAATAAATAAATAAATAAATAAATGGGGTAAAATTAGGGAAAAGAAGGGACGGCCGGTCACTCTGGTCAAGCGACACGTGGCGGATGCTGATGAAGCGATGGTGAGCTGGCGGGGGCCCACCATATTGGACAGCTGTGGTCCATCATCAGACACCATTATGGCGACGACTTTTATTATTTATCTAAAAGACTTGTACCGAGACAGCTCAGCTAATTGCCTTTGCCACGTCACGCTCGGTCATCCGACAACGTTTCTTGAATTGGATTTGCGGACGGATAAAAATCGTTTCTTTTTCTGCTTCTTCTTCTTCTTCTTTCTTTTTCTCTTTGATTTTCCTTGCCGGGTGGACGCAGTGAAAATGTCGATTTGCTGTTACTGGTAGAGTCTCTTCCTGTCGTTTCTTGGTCGGTCTTGGATTCATGGTTCGTACGATGATTCCTTTGACTTGAATAATCGGTTATCTGAGGTGGCATATGTTGATTTCTATTCTATCCTCACGATCTTGATCCTCAATTCTTGATTTTTGAAAGGGTGGAGCGGGCATCCGGTGTGCGGGAAGCGGTACCATTTCATAATCAAGGCCGACGGCAGCTCCATCGGCCGACACCACAAGCCCTGCATCTGCTGCGGCGATCTCTTGCACTTCTCCGAGTCCAGGTGAACACTCCCTTCCTGCCCATTTGATCGTCGCCGGTCGTCGTGTTCCGCCGTCGTGACCGCTTTGTTGGGTTTTGCTCACTTTGGCAGGTGCAATACTTGCAACCATGTGATGACCGAGGAGGATGTGGAGGACTGGGTGTTCCACCAGCTGGAGAACACTACCCACCTCTTGCACGCCGTGGTCCACTCCAATGGGTTCGGCCATCTGCTTAGGGTCAACGGCCGGGAAGGGGGTTCCAGGTTCCTTTCCGGCTGTCACATCATGGATTTCTGGGATCGCCTCTGTAAAGCGCTTGGAGTGAGGTTAGCATCCTCTCAATTCATTTTATACCCCCCCCCGCGAAGATAGACTTGCATCGAGTTAGAAGATTAGGGTAGGATTAGCTTATTATGCTACCTTATTCTTGTCCTGGCTCATAGTTTCGATGTACTCACTGATTCCCAGTCCTCTCCAGGGGAAGGGTTCAATGTGGATTATATCTTTCCTTTTCTCTGCTCCTTCCCTTACTCCTCCCATAAAAAGAGTCGAACATTTTACTAAAAGAGAAGAGAAGTTGGTAAACGATAATAGGTTAGGGAAAGGCAGAGAAAAAGATGTACGTAGGCAACTATTAATTCTAGACATCTGAAATGAAGCGTGCTATAGTAGAAGCTAGGGTGAGATATCATCTTATTGCAAGAATATTGGCATGATTCAAGTTGTCACTTCCATCTATTGAATCTCTTTGGTGTTTCGTGTATTCATTTCTTTGTTCCGATGTGTGCTTACTGATTTTATCAGTGGCACCTCATACTTTCTGGACGAGCTGTCTGTTAATCTGGGACATTTTTCTTTTCCATGCATGAGCAGAAAGGTTAGTGTTATGGATGTATCGAAAAAGTTTGGGATGGAATATCGACTGCTGCATGCTGTCACCAAGGGACACCCATGGTATGGTGAGTGGGGTTATGAATTCGGCACTGGTAGCTTCGGTATCACACGGGATGTCTATAATAGGTCTGTGGAAAGCCTCTCCAGCCTGCCTCTGTCGACCTTACTCTCTCAAGGATGGAACCCTTCTTCTCGCTTGCTGGAAGTTATCTCATTCTACCAATCCTTGTCCAAGCGCAAGCTTGTAAATATAAGGGATCTCTTTTGCTTTTTATTGAGTTTGATCCATGGAGCTCGGAAATCCTTTTCCAGAGATGGTGATGCCATCTTTAACAAGGTTAGGTCCCGTGATCGTGGGGTCTTGGGTTCTTGGACAAGAAGTGAGGTTGAACGAGTGGAAGAAGCCATAGTGAGGGTGCTACGGGCTGTATCCAGTTCTAATTGGGTGAGCAGGCGAGCGCTTAGGGGTGCTGCTTACAGAGTAGCATCTGCAGAGCTTCTTGATCGCTGTCTTCGGGAGCTCAGGGATCAATCCGTCTATAGTGCGATGGTCATTAGCTCTCAGTGGAATCCTGATTCTGGTGATTTTGAATACAGGTCAGTTATCTGTCACTTTTAGGTTCTTCTTTGTTTGATAGATACTTTCAGACAGACAATGACCATTTGACTTGGTATTGACAACCATTATCTGTTTACTTAAGCCAGACCTTTTTAGATTTCCAAAGTCCCATAGATGCCAAGTTCTTTCTGACTATCTTCTCCTTATAGCTTGCTTCATGCCTCTACTCTCTCTCTCTGTGTTAGTGCTGTATTCTTTGTGTATGTCAAGTCTCTGTTTCTCAAAGCGCTTAACTCATATCACAGGCTTGAGCCTGGAGGCACTGCATCCACACTGAACACATCCGGCAAAAAGTCTTCATTCATCAGTCATCCATCAGAGGATAATCTCATACGGGATTTGAGATATTTGTATGACTCTATTCTTCATCCTCATACAATGCTGAATGAAGGAACTCATGCAACGGATTATGTGGAGGCAGCCCAGAGACTCCTTGATTGCAAGCAGTTCATGAAAGACTACAGGGCAGAAGAAGCGCCATCAAATGTGAACCCATTTTCAATCTCTCTTCTGTGTCAGGTGGAAGTGGCAGATCACGCGATGTCAAGTACAATATGTCCTCCAGAAATAATTAATTTGTCCCCAAATGCTACAGTTTCTGACCTTAAGCATGAAGTGTCGAGAGCTTTTCAAGATGTATATCTGATGTATAGAAGATTTCAAGCTGATGACCTACTTGGCTATAGAGGTGTTGATGATTCCACCCTGGTCAAGCATCTAACGGGTGTGACTAACTTAGTTCGTGTTCGGGGAAGATGCTTCGTGAAAAATGGGATTAGCAAGTACAGAATGGAGAGAGGTCTGGAAAACTGGACGGTGGATTGCAAGTGTGGAGCCAAAGATGATGATGGGGAGAGAATGTTAGCATGCGATGTGTGCGGCGTGTGGCAGCATACGAGGTGCTCAGGCATAGACGACTCGGAGTCGGTTCCAGCAAGTTTCATTTGCGGGGGGTGCAGGAGCCCAGGCAAGACGACGATCAAGGCTAGTGAGGATGACAAGGACGAGGCCAAAGCTTCCGTTGTCGATATCCGTGTTAATCAGATGCTAACCGATGGTGTTTTTATGATGTAAATGCCCTCTACACTTAAATTATTCTAGTGAAGTTGACCCTTAGGAGGACCGCTTGTACATAACTGAACAGCTGGACAGAAGATGCTTCGACGCTTGATTTTGCGCTACGTTTTCTTCGAACTTGTAAATGTTTGTCTCTCTCTCGCGAATGGAAAAGTGAAAAGGAAAAGATTACCTCGGTTATAGATGCTCTCTCTCTCTCCCTCTCTCTCTCTCCCCCCCTTTCGTGTGATGTGACGATAGAATTGCTTTGTTGGATCAGCGTGGTTCAGGCACTTGATGCACATATGACTACTTGAATGCGTGCTCTCACTTTGATTACAATCTGGGCCATATCTCAGAGAGGGCAAGGGGCCCGCTTCTCTCAGACATGTACTGAAACATATGCAAAGTTGCATTCTGTATATGCTGCAAGCTGTCTTCATGCATGGTGGGCTCTTCGGTGATGTGTTTAGAACAATCAAGAAGAAAGGCACAAAATTGAATGTCCAGGAAAGATCGAAAGATGGATGAGTTTTGAAGGAGCTTATTATGTTTGCTCGTCCTTTTCTTTGTGGAAATCTTTTGTCTCGGGTTGTGGACCTAATTTTTAGGCTCAAGAGGACTCGCATGCGCACATAACACAGGCCCTATTTGGTGGAGAATTCAAGTGCTCTTTCTCCTTTTGGCTTTATTGATTTAACAATTATTTTCATGATATAACTCGTGCCGGCGTGGAGAGTGGGGAAGGTAATTATTGTCATTGATTTCATTTGTTTTGTGGAAAATCTTACCCCTCTTTTTCTTTCGTCATTTAGCATCTTTTGAAAGATGGGTTGACGAAAAATGTGCTCATCATAGATTTAGGCCGGTCATGGCGGTGATATGTCAAATGGTTGCGATGGAAGCTAATGACGTGGATGAATGTAATCTAAAAGAAGTTAGTAGTTTTTGTGAAGTGCAGGGTGCGTAAACCTCTCCCTAGATTGGGGCTAGTGTTTGGGGTCACTGGATGGCACAAGCAAGCAAAATCTCAATCATGAACAGCAATGCGTCAACATGAAGGAAAGCAATATTCTAATGTTATGTCAAGGAGAAGAATGCGCGTGAGGAGCACTCACGATGACAAACAATTGTTCCCTCCCACGCGCAAATTTTGCCATCATTTTTCCAAGGCACTATCGACTTCTCCACTCCCACGTAACAACAGGAGTAGGTATACTTATTGGAGAACAGCTGCAATGTAAATGGGCGTCATGCACTTTCACTCTCTCCAGACCCACATGGTCCAACCCAGCAGCCGCCATGCATGAATGGATACATGTGTGGTTATCATTTGCTTACCCAACATTACTCTTCTGTGAAGTTTTATCTACATGTTGTGCTACTCATTGCTGAGAAACATCGATCACTCTTTCTCTAGAAACACTTTGGTCAACTCTCTGTAACCTTCTGTAAGCTTCCGATGAATGGTCACTACCACCTTTAGTAGGGTTTAAAACAGAGATCAGCAAGCTTCTAGAAACCCCGATTTTTGCAGAGTTCTTTCACTGCGTCGTAATCGCCACAACTGTCAAAATTATAATTGCTAAATTATGCGTAAGGTTTGATTAGTAAACTACAATTTTGGACGTTCATGAGACCCGAAACAAGTGATGTTAGAATCAATGGTTGCCTTGGCAAAACCAAACATGGCATGTAATAATATATGGGGGTAAGCTTGTTGTAAACTTTCATGTCCTACCATCCTTTCCATGCTGCACGCGTTCAAGACCATAAGATATGATCTCTTCATTGTCTAACGATTTAGAACAAGCGTTTTTCACTCTATTCACACATCATATTACCTTTGGGAAGAGCACAGAGAAGATATGGCCATATAAGTTGTCATTATGGAGCTGCACTTTTTGGCTGAATCATCAGAATGTTATGACTTTCGTGTTGCGATGTGTTGCATGGAGTTGATTGATCTAAAAATGTTACCACTAAGATAATCCATTGTGCAGCAGAGAGTAATGGTGATTACTATATTGCCGCAATGGATATCTTTGGAAATCTTATCAGTTTAACACCAAACCTGCTTTATTAAAGTCAACTGTGTATATTGCTGAATGAACACAGCATTTCCAATCTCTTAATGGGTGCATGAAACCAATGAGCATCGAGGCTATTGCATGCTTCGGTGGTGAATCGTTACGTGTCGAGGACAGCCTGTCGAGGCGGATCAATCAAAACAATAAGAAAGTGGTTAATTTTGTCAAAGGTGGTCATGCACATATCATCACATCGTGGAGGAGGAGATAGACCCCACTATCTTCGACTTTTCCCACATGTGTGAGCGTGTTTTGGTCGTTTTATGACTTTATATTATTCACTCTTAACTCTGGGCATCGTATATGGAAGGTAAACCTTTGCAATCATGCAAGTTTCTGTTCACATTGTTCATCTATTTAAGCAGAACGCTTGGACTTACTTTTGAAGTAGCTGGACATCTTCTTCAAGATACCCATTACCTTAGAATTCCAATATATTTGTATCTCTGGTGGCGGTGGCCGTAGTGATGGCGAGGGTGAAGAATAGAGCCGCAGCGGACGTGATGTGGGTGGTGATGTTGTTGATGCAGATGATGGGGTTGATCAGGTCGTTCAATTTCGGGATAGGAGGAGTCGACGGGCTGAGGATGGACTACTACCTCATGTCCTGCCCCTTCGCCGAGCAGATTGTCTGGAACTCCGTCACCTCCGCCCTCCAGTCCGACCCTACTCTTGCTGCCGGCCTCCTTCGCATGCATTTCCACGACTGCTTCATTCAGGTATTCCACTCCAACCCACGAGTTACCGCATGTATGCGAGCACATGGTTTAACTATACACAAAACAAGCTCATCACGTGGATCGATATAAGTAGGCAATGACTTTCTGTGCTGCTTGTTGAGCCTGAACATGGACTTTATGCGCGTGTACAGGGATGCGATGGGTCGGTGTTGCTAGATTCGACCAAGGACAACACCGCGGAGAAAGACTCGCCCGCGAACTTAAGCTTGAGAGGGTACGAAGTGATCGACGATGCGAAGGAGCAGATCGAAGAGCAATGCCCGGGCGTCGTCTCCTGCGCCGATATCTTGGCCATGGCCGCCAGAGATGCTGTGTTCTGGGTAATCTTTTAAGCCTACATCCGTCATGAGCGCAAGCCTCAGTCACCCCCCTCCTCTCACTCTCCTCTTTCAACTCTCCTGACGTAACCATATGAATTACAGGCGGGAGGTCCAAGATACGAAATACCGAAAGGGAGGAAGGACGGAGCGAGATCGAGGATAGAGGACACCATCAACCTCCCGTCTCCCACCTTCAACGCCTCCGAACTCATTCGCATGTTCGGCCAGCACGGCTTCTCCGCCCAAGAGATGGTCGCTCTGTCGGGTATTCGATCGCTTCCTTTCTTTTTCTCAGCCCGAGTTATCCTATACCTAACATACATCTATATTCAAGGAATATCTTTACATGGTCTAACGTAACAAGAAACCTTCACATCAATCCAAATCAATCCTCGCATGCAAAAAGCTATTCAATGAAAACATCACGCAGTAAGTCGTAAATCATCTCTCGAGCATCCAATGCTATCTACAGGAGTGACCGACACTCTAGAACATAGATGGCATGACCCACAAAGACTGATTAAATGTAGTAGCTAAGGGTCGATGAAAGGTGCAGACAAGCTAATTTGTCTTGTTTTAAGGAGGGGTAGGTTACGCAAATCTTTGATCTAGGATCGCCTTCTCTTAACATCAATAATTTATCAAAGGCACTGCTCCCATAAATCATGCAAAAACATGTGCAAGCAAATCATGGAGCGGATCGTGTCTTTTGCTAATTTGCAATCAATTGGGTCCGATAGGTGGACACACGTTGGGAGTGGCAAGGTGCTCCTCGTTCAAGCAAAGGCTGAGCAACTCCGACCCGACCCTCGACTCCAGCTTCGCCAAGACGCTGTCCAAGACGTGCAGCGCCGGGGACAACGCAGAGCAGCCCTTCGACGCCACGCGGAACACCTTCGACGGCGCCTACTACTACGGCCTCGTCAACAAGGTGGGCGTGCTGACGTCGGACCAGACCCTGTTCGCCAGCGCCCGGACCAAAGGGATTGTGAACGGGTACGCCATGAACCAGGCCATGTTCTTCTTCGACTTCCAGCAGGCCATGCTCAAGATGAGCCTGCTCGACGTCAAGGAAGGCTCCGCCGGCCAGGTCCGTCTCAATTGTCGCAAGATCAACTGATCCGTCCCTCATTCCTGAGGAGCCTTTGAACTTTGCCCGGAGATAATGTAACATCTGCACTAGTTCATGTTGCCACATACATGGCTGTAACTTTTTTTGTAAGATCATGTATTGCCGTGTTGTCACAAATGATACGAATGTGGGTGCTTGTTAGTTTGTTTTTGTGTAATTAAGGAAATAAAATGATGTCTAGTGGGAGATTAGACTATGAACACGGGTGCTTGTCAATCGCATCCACGTGTCATATTTCAGTGATATCGTACTAACCGACACATTGACTTTTTTTTTATTCGGATAAGTTAACTTGTCTAAAGTTGAAATTAACCCTTTTGAAATGGATCTTGCGTGTAAAGGTAGATTAGGGTAAGAGAAATCTCTAAAACTAAGCTCTAGACTGATGTAATTAATTGACATATTGGAAGATTTCCAATTCAAAAGCTCTTTTAGATCCTCTATTTGAATCCCATCAATCGCGTGTAGACAAATTATCTTTGCACTAATACATTGCATTTCATAACTAATAAGCTACATCATTGAATTGCTGCTGCTACATAATTTGTGTTGACAATGCATTATGCGCTTTGTGTCATTATCATATTCAAATTATCCCTACCTTTTGTGTTTCATCTTGTCTCATGTAAACAAATTGTGTCAAATATGTGCAGCGTTAAACAAAAATGAGCTTCCTTATGTAGATATTGCATCCACTTGTCATGTTTCAATGATATCCTACTTATTGACAAATGAATATGCTTTATACGGACATGTTAATCTATCCGAATCGAAAAATAAGTTTTTTGAAAATGGATCTTGCGTGAAAAGATCGATTGGGGTAACATAAATATCTAAATCTAAGCTGCAAAACTAATGTATCACCCGTTTCGATAGACGCATTGGAGGATTTCTAATTTAGAAACTCTTGAAAATCACCCGTTTGAATCCCATCAATTACTTGCAAATAATTCGTCTTTACACTAATATATCGTATTTCATAACTGAAAAGCTAAAATTGTTGAAATGCTATATGCAAATAATTCGTGTTGACAATGCATCACATCATGTCTTTATCATATTCAAATCATCTCCATCTTTTGTGTTTTGTCCCATCTCGTATTAATAAATCATGTCGGAATCATGCTGCCTTAAACTAAAATGAGCTTCCCTATTCAGATATTGGAACCCATGGATCCAAGATGAGTTGCAACTTGCGAGGACAAGAGAGGGGATGCGAAGGGCGTCACGTTTTCACTGGGATAAAATAATGATCCTCAAGTTATTATATCGAGCTATATTTGGCTATTTAAATTTACATCTTGATATTACAGAATAAGGTTAGATTAAAGTAGAAAATCCAATCATATATTTAGTGCACTCTAAAATAAGTTTGAAAATATACGAGATTCCTTTGTCGTGTCCAGCTACTCGGCCTCCACCCACCACTTCCAACATTGCCAATAGTCCTTAAGTGTTTCAATTCGCAAGTGAAAACAAAAGTGCTCGTGGCACATGCGTATTTCACTTGCCTAGCGAAAGCTATGTTGCATCCCCACTTGCTCAGCGCAATCTCCAATGAGATCTTCAAATCTTACCCCTTGGGGCTCCCTCACTAGCGTTGTCAAACCCACTCTCTTCAACTTCCTTTGATTTGTCTCCTTATTGCCAGCTTTCACCAGATCCACCACCATTTCCACACCTAGGCTGTAGTCCTTGCTCAGCTTCGCCGAATCAGAGGCAATCTAGACGTCAGCAAAGACGAGTCTTAAGTTACCGAGTTGTCCGAAGTGATCAGGAGAAGCAGTGGGTGCGGCCAATCTAGTAGACGAGACAACAAGTTCAACAATTGATACCGAGGTGAAATTCGCGACGGGATGGCAAACCCCGTGTGCCAAGCTCAAGTGCCACTTGACTCGAACGCGACGACCATGAGGTAGTGAGACATTGGAAGAAGATTCACTAATTGGACGGCATTGACATATCAAGCGATGAGGATGGACATGCCCTTGTTGTGAACGACCATCCGAAGGATACTCAATGGCAACAACCATGTGAGCATAATTTCTCATTTTCATCCTCAATCGTTGGAACACAATCAACTAGCCAACAGTGACGATTGGCAGAGGCGACCATGATCATCTGATAGTCAAAAGTGATGATGGTTATTGTGTTGACTATCCTCATATTGTGGCCAACAAAAATTCGTTGGATGTGTCACTCTATCATTCCATTATTAGAATGGTATTTTTATCGTGTATAATTTTTTTTAACATAAGTTATTATTGAGAATAAAATTTTCATAATTACTTATTAAAAACGATAAATCAATTATTTCAAAAAATAAAATCATTATTTTTTTAAATTAATTTTCAAATTATTTCAGTTTATTTTCATTTGTAATTTTGCCAAAATGAATAAATGAAAAGAAAAGAAAAGAAAAGAAAAAAAGGCCCCAGCGGGTTGTGCCGTGTGTTTCCGTTGCCATGTCGGAATCCCAGCACCCGACGTTGGGAGCGAAGTCGCAGTCCTCTCCATTCCTTTCCACCGCCGAGATCTGACCTCCGATTTGAATCCCATTCGACTCGACTCGACTCGACTCGACTCGGATTCGGCCTCGCGATCCCGCCAAGGGACACGATGGAGAAGATGAACCAGGCGTACGAGAAGGTCAAGATGCTGGTCGGCATGGAGGTCGACGAAGACGCCGCCCCGACGACTCCGCCGCCGGCGGCGACTCCTTCATGGACGAATTTAACCGCCAGTGCACCCTCACCACCAAGCAGGTCCCCTCCTTCCTCCTCCTC
Organism: Eucalyptus shirleyi; assembly: GCA_017140165.1. NCBI lineage: Eukaryota > Viridiplantae > Streptophyta > Magnoliopsida > Myrtales > Myrtaceae > Eucalyptus > Eucalyptus shirleyi. The sequence continues at coordinate 306,485 of CM029454.1, forward strand.
CTCCCTCTATCGCCGCTCCCGCTTCCTGATTCTGATGATCTGGAGCGTGCTCATTGTCAAGTCCGTGAATTTCGAGCTGCTCCGTGGCTGTCGTCGTCGTTAGGGTTTTTTTTTTCCCTTCCTTCCTTCCTTTCTTTGTCCGACGTCATGTCAGGATCTTGTTTCGTCTGTTTGCTCCTTAGATAGTGAAGGAAGATGGGGGTGTTTTTTGAGCAGGATCTGTTCAGCGCGAGCATTTTGACTCCACTTGACTTCTTGTTGTTGATGGTGGCGTTGTATTAGCGAGATAGATAGCTGAATTAATCAATTGTATATCTGAAGGCGGTTGTTTTCAGTATGGCAATCCACCTGCATTAACAAAATTTGATCTCTTTGTTATTAGTATGCTGCCACAGATAATCCGAGTGTGCTATATGAAGTTGAGAAGTATATAAAATCGACATTTTTGACTAGTTTCATTTTATTTGTTTTCTTGATTGCAAGGCTCTGAGCCTATGAAAAAAACATTCCCCACTGGTCTCTTGACTTAACCTTGTTTCTCTTTTTCAATTGGACAGAGGTTCTATGGCTTTGCCATATGTTTGGCTGCTGGGTTAACTTGCACGCTTTTGGTAAGTCTAAACAAGTAACTGAGTTTTTGATTTAGTGTGATCTATGCTGTTGATGTGCTTGCTTATGATGGATGACCTATGGAAAACACATGAATTCCAATTACAAAAGAAAATAAATGGAATCAATTGAGCTTGACACATAGAACGTCTGTGCTATTATTAAAAGTAAGGCAAATGAACATACTTTGCACAGGAGCTCACGAATTTCAGTCTGGGGGATTCTTTAATTACCTAGATGATCATTATATAGGACTGAAGAGCCTACATCCCTGATTGGTTGTTCCACTCAGTGCCTCTTACTGAGATATTTTTGCTGATGTGAAAATCCCCAAGGGGTTGAAAGAGTCGGTTGAGGCTGCGCATCTGGAAGCCTGGTCATGGGCAAGTTTCAACTATGGCATTTCCCTCAAGCTAACCTCTCGGGCCTCCTACGTTGGTGATTTATAAGTTTTGGTGGATTTTGGGGACTGCTATGACCTGGTGGGACTAATTGGGTCATTTAAAAGGTTCGAACTTTCAATGCCATATGGAAGAAATAGTGAGTGCAGGGAAAAGGAGAAACCAGAGAAAAAGAAGTTATTGTATCTTGGAACTGTACTACTCAAGATTTTTGTACATTGTAAGGGATTCTCAAGGAAAAAGAACAAAGATAGATTTTTCTATCCATGACTTGGACCAAGCACTGGGCACCAACCGAGTTCATATGTTTTCCTAATTGGATATTTAAAACGTGTGATGTTCATGAGAAAAAAAAGTAGTTCTTATTTCGTTTCTGTGGTATGTTTTTCTATGTCTTATTAGTTCTAATATCATTTTTTGCCTTGGCAGTCCATGCTTGTTTTCTTCCATCCAATCAAATTTGGTATCACATTCACTTTTGGCAATCTGCTTGCTCTTGGGAGGTTTGTGCTTTGACTAAATACTGCCTTTTGTTTTCTTACCTAGATAACTTAATTCTGCTTTTGGTTCTTAGTCATGTGCTGTGCATGCTTTGTGCATTTCTGCAATTTGATCCCCATTGGTTGTGTCAGTATCTTATAATTGTTTGATTTCCTAGAAGTTAATGATGCTGTTTTCACCATTGAATGAAGAACTACCTGATCTAATGGTGTCTTCTTAGGTTGAACAGCTTAACCGACTTATCAATGATGTAAAGGACAGCAAAATTGTGAAGGAAAAATATGGAAATCGAGTCTTCAGTTTTAACTTGTTCAATAACTAGTTCTTCCTCCATTATCTCCAACTTGTTTACTAGTCTTGTTATCTAATTAACTTAAGGGCGTATCTTGATAGACTTTTACTTTTTATGTTTTGCTTAATATAAATCTCGTGGCGGATTCCGTTTGACAATTTTCTTAAGTCTAAACACCTGAAATTTCCTCAGTATACAGATGTTGAAGTGGAAACTCACATCTATCTTGTTTATAATTATTTGAAATTTAGAGTATATTTTACATTGTGGCAGGAAAGGAAAATAGTCTTTTTACTTGATTATAATCAAACAGGCCCTGAGTTGGTGTGAAATTCTAAGTTGGAGTATCATTACTGATTGGTCTCCATGCTAAGTCCCTGAGTTCAATTTTCTTTTTGAATAACAGCACAGCATTCCTAATAGGCCCTAAAAGGCAAGTGAATATGATGCTCGATCCGGTTCGAATCTATGCAACTGCCTTATACCTAGCAAGTATGATAGTGGCCTTGTTTTGCGCCCTCTATGTAAGTTAAACTGTTGCTTTTCGCCAATAATGTATTAGACCTTTTTCTTTAGATTTGAAAAACTGAGGTCTTGCTGATTTTATCCATTGATATTCTTGTGCAGGTTCGTAACAAGCTGTTAACACTCTTGGCTATCATTTTGGAATTTGGCGCCCTTATCTGGTGTGTATGGAGGATTACATCTATACCAATTTCTATTATTCAAATTATACTCTTCTTTAATTTGATCCTTCATATTGGGTTTTGGACCTGCTAAATGCAACCATCAATATCGATGTATTCCCAAGTAAAATCAAAATTGGAGAAAGTCGTTTGCTTCATTTCTTTTTTTGGTCATGCTTCTTGGGTACCACTTTTTGACCTGATAAAATGCCGAGCAAGGCCATATAACTGAAGTATGACTTATTTATTATCGAAATTTCTTGAAGATATTTTATGATTAAAACGTAAAAATAGATATATCAATGACAAGTGTTCATGATCCAATCAACCAAAAAATTTGGTACATAAAGTACTAGAAATATCTTATCTAAATGGATTAATCAACTTTCGACTATGGATATATATGCTTGGTTCTGCAGAAAGTGAGGCAGTCTAGACGTCCCCTCTTTGGCGTGTCTTGAGCGTCTATGTGCACTTCACCTCTGTCCCTTGAGCCTATAAGCTAGTCTCACTGATTCTATATGTAACTTACCAAAAAATAAAAATTGGACTGTAGAATCCTCTACTTTTCATTGCTATAGGACCTGAAAGGCCGAGGATCTTTCAATTCTTTCTTTGTTGCTTTGTTTATTTCTCTCTTTTTCTTTGATGTTGTTTATTGGATAAAATGCACATCATCATCAGTTACTTTGTCCATTAATGTATTTCCCATTTCTACAGGTATAGCTTGAGCTATGTCCCTTTTGCAAGATCTATGGTGTCAAAGGTCATGTTAGCTTGTTTTGACACAGAGTTTTAGATAGATATAAATCGGAAAAGTTGTGGATACTAAGCACAGTTGCACTGAAAAGCATCCAGGGAACCATTCTGCATTTGGCTGTGATTGGAAGTTAGTCAATCTGGTGGTTCGTGCTGAAGATGAAACGTGGAAAGTGGAATGAATGTGTTTCTTTGATGTGTCTTTACTTTTTATCCCTTAAGAGCCTTATCTGTAATTAAAGAGAATAGTTGGGGCTTTGGATTATTCATAATGAAGTAGAGAGTCAATTGATTAATCATGTCATTCCTTTGTGAATTGTCACTGCTAGAAATGCTGACTTTGGGACTTTCTCTTATGGACTGGAGACTTGAGATCTCAGGTTATTCTGATATGTCCTTTGTCCAAAAATTTTATAGCTGCCGATGATTCCATTTAATCGGCTCAGAAAGAATATTCTGTTTGTCTCCTCTGCTGCCTGTTAGTGGGAACAACTCTTGAAGTTCAGCAAACTAATCTCTTTGCTCAGCACTCGACCAATTTTAAATAGCTTGTCCATTACCCACGAATATCCATCCTAAGAGCACGAAACATGTGTGGTAATGTAAGAAGTTGGTTTGGTACATGATTAGACTCCTAAGAAAATTGATGACATTGTCAGTGAAAAGAATGATGGTTTGTTGATGACTTTTTCGGGACATCAACCTATTGACGCCTAAATGGATTCTAGTGTAAGTTGATGGGATATTAAGAGGCAATGATTACTCTATTTTGAACCTAGAATACTTGTTGCAAAAGAGTAATGAAGAATTGAGAGTCCTTAGAGCATCAAACATAACTTTAATTGAATGCACTATTCATTTTGTGAAGCTCAGTAAACCGAAAAAGGTTTGCCATATGTTTGACACATTTAGAAAGACATGGATTTCCGCTAGTTTATAAGGTATTGGGAGTGCAAGTTGTTAGAGATTACAAGATATTGCAGAGTGGCTTCAATGGAACTTTTGAGTTTAGAGGATGTTTTAGTAAGACATACAGTAAAGTCCTGCGGTAGCATGGGTCTGCGTTATGATTAATATGCTAATCTTATAGAAACAGGTAAATGGTTAACTTGCTCTGGGATGTATTGTCAAGTACCCCATGAAGAGAAGCTCGTGCTAATCAAAATGCTTAATAACTTTTTTAAATAAAAAAAAAATGGAGCAATTCAAGAGACAGCCTTGGGTTATTGGAACACCAGACGCTTAATGAAACAATGCAACCCTGAAGGATCTTAACTTTAGGGATTATATTGCACGGACGAAAAGGATGAGGACTTATGCTGAAGAAAATTTACTGATGAGTGAGTTTTAACTTTGGTCGATGGCGCAGGAGTTTTAACTTAGGTTGATGGCGCAGTTATCCTGTAGAGCCCGAATAAACAAGAATTAGCTGCTCAGCCCATCTAATGACCACTCGCTTTCACAAGCAGCCGTGTATATTAAACAAAAGAGATATGAGAGTTAATTGCCGTCACTTTTGACAAATACAAAGATAGTGGGTCATCGATCACTGCCTATCGATCCTCATAATTAAACCTCTTAATCTAGATTAGCTTTGTTTGTTTTTTCTTTATCGTATGCGGGTATCCTAGGCTTAATCCTGAGGCTTGATTGTTGATTAGTTAAGAAAATAATGGCAACTCAATTGAGTGCAGTGGCAAACCTCCTTGTCATGATTATCTTATAGTGTGATTCAAAATTCCTCCATATATCCAATCATCATTTCACACCAGCTGGAGTCCCACTGTTCCTCCTTTCGACCGTGGCATTCTATACATCAGTGGATGCGAGCACATACCATTCTTAGTCCTTCCCATCCAAACTACAAATACATAGAATTTATACGTTCATCCCTTGTTTGATTCAGACAAAAAATGAGAGACATTCGGTTTTACATGAAACTAAGCATAACTGTGGCCGTAAGTACCGAAATAAAACACAAATTTTCTGTGATTGTGAAAGTCAAATTGTGATGCAAAAAGAGGACGATCTCTGGTTTAAGCTGGAATCCTAGATTCGGCCTTTCCATATGAAACTGATCAGAAGCACGGGTAAAGCCAAATTTCCATGTACTTACAAGTTTCCATGTACTTACAAGAGACTGTTGAAATTTTACCACGTCAAACTGGAGAACAGGAGAAGATTCTGACCAGAATAACCAAATTTTGGTGAGGCGCCATGGTCTTTCCTGATATTTGATCAAACTTCTTGGGAAGGAAAAAGAAATAAAAAAGAGTTCTCCCGTGGTGGTAATGATATTCCTAGCCAAATTCCACATGTAAGTACCCCATCAGTATGTGAGAAGCTGGAGATGATTTTGACGGGGATAATATTTTCTCATTTAGCATTCTGACCGTGCGTTCTGAGCATGAGATGCTTACTACCAGACCAGAGGGGCAACACTAGCCCCCAAGTTTCAGAAGCCATTGTGTTCTAGACTCTCTAACTTGTTGAATTTACACTGGGAATGCTGTGATTGGGAAAGTTAATATATCTTCTTCTGATCCTCAATTCGCTTTCTTTTGTCCATTTTCTCTTTGAATTTATCTAGAAGATATGTTGTTTGTACTTTTCTGTCCGATCTTTGGATTGCTAGTTGTCAAGGTTTCCAGCCTAAAGGCCCTTTATGCATCACGCGTGCATTTTTCAAGAGCCGTAGTTTATCAGAACAGAAGGGAAGTCTCCTCATTGTAAATTCTTCAGGGTTGGGGAAAAATAAGGTTCTTTTTGTCGGGAGCTCACTGTTAATTGAGAAGCTATTTGCTTTCGAATCCTCGAGCATTCATGGAAGAAGACACGCACATTACCAAAAATCTTGATGAAAGAAGACAGAAGGACCAACTATGTCAATATTATGATTGTTACATCAGTAATGCGGGAATATGGGAATCATAGGACAACTCTTTTACAAGCAGACTAAACAGGATTAGAGATACCAATTAAAATGGCGCTAACTTGGATGATCGACTGCAGCATGATCGCTGTCTAACTAGAGAAAGTGATGGCCACACAGTCAAGAAAGTACATGAATGAACTCGCAGTGAAATACTTGAACCCAGGAGAAGAGGTGGCATTATTAACGGTTGCTGGGGAGGTAATTATGCTTGTTGTTGTGCATCCAAACCTTAAGAACTCTCCTCTCAATCCCAAGCTCTTGGCAGAGTCGCTCCACCGCATGTTCATCCAGCTTCTGCATTCTCCATCCGGCTTTTGTTGCGAAGGCCAACATCTTCTCCTTCTGTTGTGCAGTGAACTTGGTCCTGTACCTCCTCTTCTTCTTCTCAACAACCTCCACCTTGGGAGTTTCATCTCCATCGTTATCGGTAGGACTGTCAATAGGATCCAACTTTAGCAAATGCAACGTCAAGCCTCCTGAAGCATCGACGTTTAAAGGGTGCACTGCTAGAATTTCTCTCCTGTGGAAATTACGATGGCAATTGCAGGCCGAGCATTTGAGGGCATCGAGCGTTCCTTCTTCTCCACCAGGCATGAACTCGCCACACCCATCCCTCGCATTCCCACCAATTGCAGCTGCGTGGTTCTTCTGGCATTCTCTGTACTTTGTGACGCCCGACCCTTCACCACAATGCAGAGAAGGTTCTCTTTTTTTGTCGTGATCTTCTCGTAGTTGAATATAAGGTGGTGGCGAACGAGGCAGAACTTGACCATCAATGTCATCGCTGCTGCTTCTTGACGATTGCATTGGCTTGTCGCCTGCTTGGCTCATACCCCTCAATCTCTCTCTTTCTTCCCCTCACCGGGCAATGGATTCCTGAATAGTTTGAATTAAATCAAACTTTAACTGACCGCAGTATATAGAACTCCTTTCTTTGTCAATGGAGAATAAGAAGATAGCACTTTCCCGGGAGGTGGAAGTGAAATGGAAGCAAAGAAAGCGGTGCTTTTTCCATAACGTGGAAAGCTACACCATATATAGTGTCTGCCGGCAGATAAGTGGGTGTTAAAAAGGATGTCATAGTCCCTCATATTTTAAAATTCGCCGTGTGCTTTCACAGGAGTACCAACAAGGTAATCGATTTTGTTATAAAAAGAAAACCATGCTATGTATACTATGAAGGTGTAAAAAGTCCATTGATGGTGAATTTTTAAGCAAAGCTATCATTTGTGAATATATCAGATAATGTATGAATGATACGCATGCTATGGATACCAACGGAAAAGGGAGGTGGGAGTTTTTTGTTTTCAATTCAGCAGGTACTGAGAAAAATAAACAATGGTGTCTAAGAATTCAAGCAGCTGGTCGGTAAAAACTTTATTCCTACTTGTACTATTAGAAAGACTGCCCTGGGCAGTGCATCCAGGCTCCTATTTTAAGCAAATACTAATTCCTTAGTTAACTCCTTGTTTCCTTTTAAGTTATATATTGAGCATTTCTTCTGCAAAATCACAGTTTTCTTGGACTTTATCCTTTTGTTCTCCTGCAAAATACTCTACGACCACCATTGGTATATGGATTGTCTGGCAAGCGAAACATCGTGTGATGAAGAGGACGATGGTTAATTTACTTTCATATTTTACATGGATATCATACTCAAGTTAAAGAGATGGTGACTTGATAATTCCAGTGAATCCACCCTGAAACTCATGATTATAGATAGGTTCAACAGTCTATCAATTGAAGTAATTGATCGGATGGTTAGGAGATTAAAGAAATCGTGCGAGAGACGAGGATCGAACAAGCTTCATCAGGTTTCATAAAATTAAGGTTCTTTTAAGGTTGCTTCAAAGGAAGGGAATTATTAGATAGACTAGGAAGCTGTTGGATCTATAGCTCCTCTTCCCTTTAATATATCATATAATCCCCTCTCCTTGTAATGCTTTTCTATGATTTAGCCGTAGTTAAATAGAATTGTGCGTCTTTGGGTCAAAAAAGCAATGTCATGTGGCCATCCATACTCAATGGCCAACCCAACTTTCCAAGCTTTAGCTTTACTTTTAAGTATCTAATCAACATCCTACGATACATAGTCCAAATATGGTTGTTGTCTCTAGACTCGGCCTGTGTTTTTGAGATTTCTCTATGATCGTGGTCGGCCTAGGTAGGTTTTTTCTTCTGGGGACCATTCGGACTAAATAGGTTAAGATTACATATTCAATCTACGGAAGGGAAATGGCTCCAATTGTTCAATAAATCGGACTTTAGCGACATTAATCCACCAATAAGGAACCGACATGTAAACTTGAAAGAGAGAAGGTGGCGAAGTAGTAGTCTCCTTATTTGAGAGTTGAAATCTATGGCAACTAATGCTACTACATAAGAAACTTTCAATTAATGATCAGATGCACTGATGAATCACGTAAGGAGATGGGTATTCGAGCTTTAGATAAAACTCGGGAAATCCGACCGAACTGATGCTGTCTTTGTGCTAGACTTGCTGCTCATTCTCACAGCCACACACACAAACGTGCATGTGCATATGTGAGTTTTGGTCTCTTAATTCTGATAGACCGAAGTATAGGATCTTTTTTCCGTGTGAGGAACAAGTTAGACTTTCTTACACAGACACTGATTATTAGGGTGCTGCACGTCCATCATATTAACAGCTTGTAGCCCATCATGCTGTTTCGTATCAAAAGCTGTCTGTCTCAAAGTCAATTGCAACTGCCGAAAGTGACTCCTCTTTTTAACTTTGAGTTGTTGCTTTGGGTTTGGGTGAAACAAATGAGTGAAGAAACGAAATTCCTCAAGCTTCTAACACAATGAGTGTGAAGTACAGCAAGACAGTAGAAAGCAAGTCGTTATCAACCAAAATCAAATGACTTCCCAAAATTCACAGTGCAACAAGAAACATGAGAAGCAGGATGCAACTGAAACTCCAAACTCTTGTCTTCTTATTGACAAAGACATACAACTGAAACAAACTCACAGGAGACAGAGTTACGAACCTGTGAGTTTAAGAATGTCTGTAAGACAAGGACTTCAGATTACAACAGTAATACCAAGATTGCATATCTTACACTTAATAGATCAACTGTCCTTGGTGAATTCATAGGAGGCATAAGAAAGGGTTCCATTAGTCCAGCTATGGTGGATGAGTTTAGCCTTGGCATTGACACCAGCAGCGCCCATCGCTACATGCAATGGGTAAAAGTGATCTGGCCATGGGTGAGCCTTTTTGGCGTGCGGTGCTTTCTCGTCATAATGGTTGACATCTTCATATCTGCCATAATAAAGAGACATATTCTGGCAATGAGTTACTTTGTAAGCCAAAAGAAAACAGCACCTAAATCGCAAGCCTGTGCATACATGGAGAGATGATTTAGTAACAAATTCCAGAATGCCGTTCGACATGGTGAGAATCAGTTAAGATGCATGAGAAATATAAACAAGTAAAACGTGACAGAACTCAACATCAGCAAATGCACTCACCCAATTGAAAACTCCAACCCCAGTTGAGCAAAAAAAATATTATTGCACTGAGAGTAATAACCAAAGAATGGCCATGCAGAAGAAAACTGCTATGCAATTACAGACTTGCATTAGCAGCATAGCAATCACAAAATGGCAAACCCATAGTTTCGCTAATCGATGAAAATTTTGAAAGCCTTTTATTTGCTTGAAATCTTTACAAATGAAAATTGCATCAGCTGCAAGAAATTATTCTCTGAACAAAATTTGCAACATTTAACATCTTGTGTGTAAGAAGTTTTGGCAAAGTGTCACAGTGCAATCGACAACAATGAATCAGCACAAAACAAATGATGGCAATAACAGTATGTGCCTGTAATGTGTTTACACGAAATGTTAATGAAGTAGTCATTCTTAAAAGTTCATAAAATTTATGGTTATCATGATTACAAACCATCCCTGACGATGACAATTATAGTTCTAGAGTTAAATCAGCTCCAACACAGTAACGTAAACCATCCGATTAAACAAATAGTCTGCTTCAACAATTACCTTCCTTCAAGAAGAGCATCCTTGAGCCAGGTGTCAAATTCTGAAGCCCATGCAGGAACAGGAGCATCGCCATAGTGAATGTCCCTCAAGTTGTGAGTAGTGCTTCCAGAACCAAGAATTAGAATGCCTTCCTCCTTGAGAGGTTCCAATGCCTTCCCCAAGTTATAGTGATATGTACCATCTCTATGTGACTGAATGGAGAGTTGGCACACTGGAACATCAGCCTCCGGATACATGAACATCAGTGGAACCCAAGCACCATGGTCAAGCCCGCGTTTGGTATCTTCATTGACGCGCGTGAACCCAGATGCCAGGAGCAGTTCTTTCACCCTCTTTGCCAGTTCAGGAGCACCAGGTGCAGGATACTTGAGCTGACAATGGGTACAATGTTAGTTAGATCGGAGACCAATTAACTTCCTTGCTTTACTTCACCAATGAGATATAGCAGCACCCTGTCAATGCTAAATCTAAAATCAGGGCCCCCAGTGCAGCACATTTTAGCAGATGCTGCTTAGGGTAATCCTCTCTTCAATGGCACTGGGATTCTAAAATTGAATTCTTCAAGTGAACGAGCATACCGAGGCTAGTTTTCCCATGAAGTGATCAGTTGCCTCTATAGCTATCTTTTCCCTATCTGCGCAATGCGAGTGCAAAAACAAAACAAAACAAGAAAAGGTCTGGCCTTTCTTGGACAATAAACTCTCAGAACTGTCATTGTTCTGTTTCTTTCAATATCTAACCTTCAAAGGCACTGAGATTCTAAAAGTGAATTCTTCAAGCGAATGAGCATACCGAGGCTAGTTTTCCATGAGGTGATCAGTTGCCTCTATAGCTATCTTTTCCCTATCCGCGGAATGCGAGTGCAAAAGCAAAACGAAACAAGAAAAGGTCTGGCCTTTCTTGGACAATAAACTTTCAGAACTATCATTGTTCTGTTTCTTGTGAAACGTGGAACCTAACACCACAACATCGAACTGCATGTACGAATGGAAAGCAAAGCAAAGCAAGAACGTGGCAAAGGTTGATGGCCAGCCGCTGCACGGTTCTTGAAATGGTGGGTGGCGGTAGATGAAGAACCAAATCATAAAAAACGTGGGGGGTGCGCGGTAGCTCAAACAAATAGTCAACGATGAACATGGGCAGCCCCGATTCTCAGTTTCAAACATTCTTGAGAATCAAACGCTCAACGCGACGACATCAGGGACCGAACCAAATCCAAGAAGATCCAAGAAACAGAGCAAGAAGGACCAAACAGAGGAATCAAGAAAAAAAAAGGGGAGAGGAACCTGGTACATGGGCTTGGGGAAGTTGTAGAAGTCGTAGATGGTTTCGTTGCGGTGGACGACGTTGACGGAGGGCTCCTTGGTGTCCCAGTGGCCGGATATGATGAGGATGGCCTTGGGCCGCTGCGGGAACACCGTCTCCTTCCACGCCTTCAGGAAGTGCCGCGCCGGGATCGACTCGTCGATCGACATCATCGGCGACCCGTGCGATATGTAGAACGTGCTCTCCATTGCTCGATCGATCGATCCCTCCCACCGATTCCCCCTCCTCCTCCTCCTCCTCCTTCCTTACTTCTTCTTCCTTCAGGAACGACAGGGATGGTGAAAGGGTCGCGTCCTCCATTTTTATACGACAAGAAAAAACCGCGCGACGAACGGAAATGTGATGTGACGTGACGTTGAAATTAAATTAAAAAATGTTTATGTCGTTACGTTGGTCCGGACGTGCTTTGGTCTGAAGCTAACTGGCGTTCCATCGTTTCTTCATGATTGGCTCAGTTTAATTTCAAAGTCAATGCAGGAGTTTGAATTGAATTTCGATACGCAACTACCGAATCGGAACTCGGAATCCCCCGATCCGATAACCTCGTCAGCCTAATCAAGCCCGATCAAGTTTTCTCTCGACTTCTTGTATAATTTAATCTTTTTATAAGGTCGAGCTCGAGTTTCGTGCACCGAGCTTTTTATCAGCAAAGCCAAAACTTTGAGTTTAGTGAAGTATCAGCTTGACTCGGCTCGATTATATCCCCATTCCCTACTTGTCTTTGACCGGTTGTCGATCATTTGCATTCAATGTGCGGTCCATGTATACGTGTCCTTGCAGGAATCTCTCCAAGATAGGCTTTCACCCCCATCTCAAAAACGCCCAGAGGAGGAGACGACATAAAGTAATAAATAAAAAGAAAATAGTGAGCAGGTGAGAGCAGGAATGGGTCAGCAACCATCCAACTATCATTGACCAGAAGAGGAGAGGAGATAGCTAAATCCTATTCAGCCGAGGGAGTAGGTGAATGAGCTGAGGCCCGTGCCTGGCCAAAGGCCAAAGGCATCATTAAGTCAGCGATTACGTCATTCGTAGGTCGTGGACTAGGACAAGCCAACCCCTCTCCATGCTTAGAGACTTTTTATATACAAGGCTCAAATTACAAAGCGTGTTCTTACATGGCATCGTGGGTCGATGAATATAGTCGCTTTTAGGGGAAGGGGGAAAAACCTCTTTTGGCCTTTTGGCACAGAATCAAAGCACATCTTTTGCTTTCCCATCGGAACATCTTTACGCTACTAAACAAATCATGGAAAGGAAATTCCTGAATGAACCTTTGATTGTTAGTAATTGCATCTGTTTACATTGAATATATAAAGTGTTCCGTGTTCGGACTTATGGATGTCCTAAAACAGCTTCATTCAAACTCAAAGTGGATCTCGGCAACCTTTGTACGTTAACACTTGGAGAGTATTCCCTGCTCATGGGAAGAAAAGTATACAAAGAGGAACTGGAATGATCGGACATGCGAACATCGACACATTAAAGTAAGAAATGCAATCCTATCAACTCACTTGGGTTGCCACGTAGGCAGGGCTGACCCCACCTAGGAGCTGAAGATGCTCCTAATATTCGGGAAGGTTACCCTATAATCAGACACTGAGGATCCAAACATTACCCCAGTTATAGGTTACAGCGTTCGCTGCTAAATAGAATGAGATACCAAATACCAAAAGTAAAGAATTAAAAAGAGGCTTAAGTTAAACACATCCAAGTTCACACTTGGAAAAGTTTTGTGGTTGGAACGTCGGCCCCCGGCATTTGCATTGCCAAAAATTCATCTAATTGTTAAGGCACTCGCCAAGGTAGTTGCTTCACCTACCTTCTAAACTCACCATTCCGACAACAATTGCACTCTCTACCTTACTGAAAACCAACCCAACAAAAGAATTCACCAGCCCCGCCCTGCATTTATACCCTTATATCCCTCCTCGTGAAGCCTTTCTTACGCCCAAACGCTTCGACTTTTAAGGAAGCATATCTTCTGAGCTTCTCCAAAATCCTCCTCTCACAAACACACAATATCAATGTGTAATACAGCTTCCGATCTTCACTGCAACGGCACGTATTTAAAGCTTCAATGTCATCTCTGATTGAATTTGGACCGTAAAGCCTCTCCCTGATGTCTGCGAGTTCCAGAAGGGCTTTACAAACACCTTCAGTGACCATCAGATCCTTGCTAAGTTCTGGTGTTGGTGCCTTCTGCAATTTTTCTTTTTCTGATAAAAGCATATCCAAGTTGTAATCCTGTTCAGTAGACGCTGCGAGATCCAAAATATGATAGGCATCATCCGATAACAACATTACATATAACAATATTATCAGCTCCAGCTGAGGCTCCCCATCGTATGAGATCTCAAAATATTCCGAGTCTTGGCTGACACATCCAGAGTAATTTAATCTTCTCCACATACCAACCCTTGCTCTACTGTGGCGATTAGAAAACAGAGAATTACTCCATTCCAACACCAATTCTATGTCAATGTTGACTATGTCATATGGATTATTTTCCTCAGTAAATCCATATCTGTGAAGCAATGCCGCATTACCCATATTCCCATATGTATTATATACCTAAAAAGATAAAAGAGATATAGGTAAATTTGGAACATAAATGTACGCACACTCTGAGCTCTTCATGATCGATAAAGTAGGAAATGTTCCACCTAGAATCAACTTTTGCTAGATTATTAGAAATTGTCTCCTTGGTTCATAGGCCAGGAACCATGTGCTAAAGAAAGATTGAAAAAATATTGTTTGTTTCCTATCATCTTTGGCAATTAAAAATAACAGGACATCTGTATGTATGAGTCACAATCGATGTCCATATGTATAAAGGCATGGGTTAAAAAGGAAAAAAACATTGATATCTATAACATAGATGATATTTTACAGTAGAGTGCTTGAGGACATAACGCCATCAAACTAAACCAATGATGATGCAAAATTGATGCCAATTTCCAGATGTTCTAAAAGATGGAACATGAAACTAACCTCATCTCCAGCTTTGACGTCTTTTATTAGGATCATTTCCAAAACAGTGGGTTCCTCTTCTGGCGCTGGAGGGCACTCCATGTCCATGTCACCATGCGAATTCTTATCCAAATCTTGACTTAACTGTCCATTTCCATCCTCAGAAATGTCAGCATCAGAATAGTCATTGCCATTATCGGAGTCATCATCAGAGTCATCATCAGATTCATGATGAGAAGATACACTAGTGATGTGTACATCCTCAGCTCCTGTCTTGTGGTTAAACCTGGATTGAGGGCATCGAGGAGGCAACTTAATACAGGTAATCCATTCAGTTCATCAGTGAAACACGTGTAAAGGAAACAAAGGAAGGATGTGTGTTACTAGATGAAGGCAATATAGTTGTGAACACATGCAGATCTATTTAAGTGCTCGAAGTTCTGGTTTTGCAGCTATATATTGTGTTTTTTTTTAGTCTTCTAATTTTAGAGCATTTAACAGCTAAACCAGACTTCAATCTACAAGATTGAGTACTCAGGTAAGTTGTCATTGGTCTCAGAATTTGTTAGCAGTGCAATTGAAAAAGGTCATTTATGCATGTCTCTCCAAACCGCTCACTGTCCTTCATCTATGTCGTGGTTTTTACAAGTTGTAGCACACCACAAGATCCAGCAATGTCATCTCTTGGCATTGTGAACAGTAAAGACCTAATTTCTTCTTCCTAGTCATGGGCCTCAGAAGCATAACCCAATACTCAAATCAAAATGCATGGATGCTCAACTGCATAATGATCATATAACAGTTATATACGTATGGGCCGATTAGCTAGACGACAAATCTAAATCACCTTGTTTAGGTGGAATGACAGATTACAGGGAAACAATTAAGAGGATCGAATCAATAGCAGAAGGGCCCAAGTACGACACAATAAAAGTAGCAAGAAACGAGTACTCACAGATCAGCCAGAGGAACCATGCCAAATCCATGGTATGCGTCTATTTCAAACGAGCGTGAAGAGATAAGACTCTTCGCCGCAAAGTACTGTTCAGGCCCAAAAAATTCCGGATCAAGCTTCAAAGGTCCGGAATCTAGAAGGGGCAAAATGCACTCTTTCCAGTCATCATAGACAAGAGCTTTGTCTTCTCTCAAAGTCTGCCTACAATCACCAAGGACATAGTTAGCTTTAGCTGAGCCAATGTCGCTGAAGCTCATCACTGCCACAATGTCAAACGAGGATGAACTACACTGGACATGAAAAAGGACCTAAAAAATTTCCAGCAAGAAAACCAGGAAAGAACGCCTACGCATCGGCCCAGAACTCCCATCCGAAATCTCATATACAACAACTGAATCGGCAAGTACCAACCTTTTCAGTTTCTATCATCTCAGAAGGCGATTAAAACCAGAAATTCCACGTAGATTCATCACATTCCAATACAGAGATACAAAAGCAATGGAGCACGAGAAGAAAAGCACCGACATTTTCTTAGAAAAGGAGAGACGAATAACCCACAAAGCTCGTACCTCGTGGAGCTCAGTCCCGCGGAGCAGCCGATCGACTTCGTCGAGAGTCCAGACCAGGGGCAGGCACTCCCTCTCGGGCAAGAGCTGAAGGTAACCGGCCCAGGGGGAGCGCTCGCCCAGGCTCCTCTCGTACATGAGGGCCACGGCCAGCCCCAGGCTGCCGTCCAGGCCGGCCGCCTCGATCAGGGAGCTGGCCCCGCCGGTCCGGACGGTGAGGCAGGCCACCTTGGGGATGGCGGCCACGACGTCGCCTTCCCTGAGGTCGCGCAGCGCCCGGACGGCGATGCCCAGGGAGGGGTCGTCGGTGAGGCGGAGGGCGGCGCTGCAGTCGATGGAGTGGGACTGCATCCACCTCTTGAACGCCCTCACCCGCCTGGAAGCCATGGGAGCGGAAGGGAAGAGCTTTGGGGACGACGCTTTCTCTGGGGAGGCCGGCGGCGGCGGAAGGTTTGGGTTATACCCTGAATTTTTCCGGCTATGGGATTTATATATACCCTTTGTTTGTTTAATAGGTACGTGCAAAATGGACCGCCCGAATCGAAAATTGCCCATATCTGATCCAATTCTTGGAAGTGTGGTTCGGTTCTAAGTTCTTAAAAGTAAAATCAGTACCCAAGTCCCAAGTCATTTGATCCCTGATTCCAAGAGAGAATCAAATCGAACTGACTACAAATATTTTTGATTAATTTTTTTAAAAGATTAAGAAGATATGGATTAAACACCGCTTCATCCATTGTTACCACAAGCTAGGCATAATAACTTTTCACTTATTGTCACTTCTATCAATATTTCAAGATTTATCACTCTCTCATTGTGCACAACCACATTTTAGTGAAAAAAAGTTATCCATTCTATTGGACTAAATGGGGACCGAGATCGGAACCAAATTAGACTAATAGTCTGATTCGATTCCTAGTCCTAAGACTAAATGGTCCGATCTCGATTCTCAAAATTGAGAATCGATAACCCCTATCACTTATGTTACTATAAAAAAAAAAAAAAATTCTAACCAAAAAAGACTAAAATAATAAAAGATACTTGACTCTCAAACACGTGTCGGATTGATATTGATCGTGAGATACAACCTGCTTATTTACTGTCCAACATATCGATTCGCAATTTGATTTTGGTAAGACGATCTTGGGAAGTCTATCGTTGCTCAAGTTGCTTGCAAAATACTTTGAACATGACCTTTCATGTTCATTTTGTACTTATATTAGTTGTTATGCACACGGGCTACATGCATGCTTAAGAACAAGGAGAATTAAACACTTCAAGTATATTATAAACATGTGAAATTTTTAATTATGATAACTAGATCCTACTATAAGTAGAGAGACTAAAAAAAAAGAAAGTAAATAAATTTGAAGTCAACACTTTAAAATTACAATTGAATAATTAAGGGTAATTCTTCTTCTTTGTTTTTTTTTTTTTTTTTGAAAATGGGTGAAATTAATCATATATCAATGTCAAAATAGTGCCACCCTTATCAGCTCCATTAAGGATAATGAACTCGCTCATCAGAAAATTATAATGCCTTTTTCTAGCTAAAGATGCCAAATATCAAAGACACCGTCCTTTCTTCTGGAGACCTTTTTATGTGTTTCCAAGAGGCCATGTCACTCATTGTTGAGCAATTTCAAGGTTGGGCCAATCCATCTTTGGAACCTATCTGCATAGGGTTGGTCCCCATATTTTGAGATCTTGAACCAATTCTATCGGTCTGTTCTAGTTTTGAGATTGATCCAAAAGTCTGACTGAGTTTTTTTTTTTTTTTTTTTTTTTTTCATTTTATGTATTTTTGGAAAAATTAAACTTATTTTTACTAAGTACACATCAATCAACATAAAATTTAGAACCACAATATTGAGGAACAAAATGATGACAAGTAAAACATCGATAAAAAGCAAACAAAAATTTAAAGCAACAAACAATTATCCAACTCGTCCCTTAATCAAGTAAAATGAAAGCTAAAGTAACAACATAGATCTTCATTTACCAAAAACATGTAACATAAAATATGAATTATAGAATCACATCCCTCTTTCATCCATAAAAGACTTATTTAAATTCCAACCACTTGAAAACAAAACAAACATAAATAAATTGTATATGATCCGGGGTCGGTCCAATTCAACACCCTGGCCTTGAAACTAGATCATAAAATGTCCGGTTTTCAATTTTTAAAATCAAAGAACGGATCACTCTCGGTGAGAACAGAATTGGATCGAATTGCAAAGTATTGGTCGAGGGTCGACTCCGAATCAATGCCTGTCACTTGTCCACCCAAGTAATCATGGAGGTCAATTTCTGCCCACTGTCTTTTCATTCGAAGTAGTTATCAAGACGTCTACGCATTCCCATCAATGGCCAGGTGGGCATGTAATATGATCCTTTGAGAGGACGCGATCATGGTGGAAAAGGGTGCGGAGACCCTGTGTCCCCAATGAAACCCTAGATAAAGAATTTAAGGTCAGATTAAAAGATGTTGTGAGGATTATCCCAAGCGACTTGAATTTTGGTGATCATTTTTTTCCACCAGTCAAGAAGCTCAAAATCAAATTTTCATTTTTGTGGATTCTGCTGTAATGAGAGTACCAGTACCTAGAAAGAAACTACAACATCCGATAAATATATACGTTATAATCAAGTCATTTATTCAATATTAGTAAAGAAACATATTTGAAATATGATTTATTATGGAAAGGACGGAAATGAAATTGCTATTTTTGGACCGTGAAACCGATACTCACCTTGGGCTACAAGTGAAATAGTGATGTCGCGTATCGAGACTTTTTGTCTATCTTTGTCTTATCCCTTTTTTCTCATTTTCTATTTGTAAATTCAGCTATAATAGCTCCGGGAACTAAATCGTGTCCTTTTCCACTGTTTTACATTCATAATTTTTTTCTTTCTTTTCCAATATGAGGGACATAGAAAGAAAAAAAAAGTTAATTACACGTTAGGGTTTTTAATTCACTATTACTACCATTGAATTGTGAAATTAAGAACAAAAAAAAAAAAAAAAAGGCCACGTGACGAGAGCGGAGCGCACGTGACTTCGTTTCTTCGAAGACCGGGGGAGAGGTATAAGCGAGGAAGAGAGGAAAAAAAGGCGGAGTGCTCATTTGGCGTCTCTGCGGGGGGAGTCTCTTTATGTATGGTTAGTCTTGCTTTCTTGTTCTTGGCCTCCTTCTTCTCCTCCATTTCTCTGCGCGAAGAGCGAGCGAATGCGAAAGGCGAAGGTAACCCATTTCCCTCCCTCCCGCTCCGCCAATTGGGTCGTCGCCGCTTTCCATTTTCGTGCGCGCGTCGCGGCGGCGGCTTCGTCGTCTCTTGAGACCCTCGGGCCGGTTCTTCCGCCCGGCGATTCCGTCGATCCGAGGAGCATTACCGATTCCAATTCCACTCCTTCTTAGGCCTCGCTTCGTCCGAATTCGCTCGCGCGTTCTTGATTTCTCTCTCTTTTTAGCTTACTTGGGATAGGGTAGTCGATGGCGAGTGGGGGCGCACTCGAGCATTGGCATTGCGTCCTCTGAATCCCTGGCTTCCTCCCGTAAATTTCGTTGCTTTCGGCATTTTTCGGCTCCGATCGAGAGTGGTCGTGGGGAATGCTTGAATCTTCTCGCCGTTTGTGGTTTAATTTTTAGTCTAGCGTGGCGGGTTCGCGTGACCTTCTTCCTGGATGATTTCGAATGATTTGTGGTGTGCCCTCGGAGCCCTTGTGTTGACTCGTTCCGCATTTCTTTCCAACTGTTTTGATGTGTTTTGGGAGCTCCGCAGTGCTTTCTTGCTCGTTTCTATTCTCTTGCTCTTTGAAACACTGCATTGCGTATTGTTTTGATTTTGCTCCTATTGTCATTTCGCAGGTCGGAGTCAAAGCAGTGAATTAGAGTAGTTCGTTTCCTGCCTATCTTGCTTATTGTTTTACTGCTAATTATGAGTGGTGCTCCTAAAAGATCTCACGAGGAGAGTGGTCATTCCTCTTCAAAGTATGCCCATGAAGATCTCGCCCCATATCCTAGGCTGATGTCTGCAGTGTCTAGTGAATATCATCCGTCCCACGACATAGGTCAAGAAAGTCGAATGGCGAAGATCCCCAGGACAGAGTCTCGAGATCCAGATAGAAGATCGCCCATGCAGTCGGTCTTTCGGATGCCGTCCTCTACCCTGGATGACTCGCATTTAGATCATGCCCCTTCTTCCGAAAGCAGGTTGGAAGCTAGGGATGCAAAGGATGGCAGAGATTTCAGGGTTGATAACCGGGATCCCAAGCCCGAGATAAGGGAGTCGTATGAGACGAAGAGGGACTCTCAGCATATGAGAAGTGAAAGGGAGGGGAAAGTCGAAATTAGAGGGGATGATGGTAAGAAATTGAAGTATGAAAGGGATAGTTATAGTGAACCTAAGGTCGATGGAAAGGTGGAAAAGGAAAGCTATGGTGCTGGGAGCAGTCACTTGAGCTGGAAAGAATCAAAAGAGTACCACAGAGGCAAAAGGTATTCCGAAACACCAAGTGGAAGCATGGACCAATGGCATGGTCAGCGCAATAATCCACCAGGACAATTTGAGTCTGCCAAGGAAGATTCCACGACTGAAGAGCGGGGTCACATAGAAACTCACGAGGCTGTTGGTGAGAACAAAATTGACCCAAAAATTGATGATAAGCTGAAAGATAAGGATAGGAAAAGGAAGGATGCAAAGCACCGAGAATGGGGTGAAAGAGACAAAGATAGAATTGATCGTAGGAGCAGTATGCCTGTAAACAATAGTGCTGCCGATTTCAAAGACCATGCGAGGGAAGAAAGAGAAGCAGAGAAGTTGGAGAAGGACAGGAAGGATCCGGTAAAAGACAAGGAAAGATTGAAGGAAAGGGAAAAGGATCACCCAAAGAGAGAAACTTGGAATGGGCTGGAGAAAGAGGGAGTGCCCTCTGAGAAGGATGCTGCAGATCTGCCTGTGAAAACAATGGAGCAGGAAACTTCGGTATCTGATTTGAAAAAACATAAAGATTTTGATGCCTGGAAAAATGTTGACAAGGATGCTAGAGAAAGAAAGAAAGAGCGAGACACCAATATTGAAGTTGATAGAACTGAAAAGCGTGGTAGAGGATATGAGAAAGAATCAGAAGATGGATGTGCAGATGCTGAAGGAATGGAAAGGGAAAGGGAAGTATTTAATTATGATGGAGTTCAGCAGCGAAAGAGAATGCTTCGACCTAGGGGTAGCCCTCAATTGTCAAGAGGTGACCCTCGGTTTAGGTCTCGTGCGCAGGATAATGAAGGGTAGGTCTTATTACTTTTACTCCTCCTGATTTTAAAGCATAGTTATTCAGCATAAAATTTTAATTTTGCAACTATTCGTACAAATATAATTGCAAAAGTTATCCTTGATTATCCTTCTGCATGACTTCAGTTTTTCCAAAATCATTTCCTACCAAATTGAATTGGTTACAATCAGATCCAAGTTGCTTATCATGTCGTAAACCACTAAAAGGGTCAAAACCACCTTGGCCAAGTTATAGAAGTGTCTCGCTGCTAAATTAAATATAGTCTTTAAATCCGAACTGCTTAATCTTTTATGAGGCTATTCACTATTGTTTAGTTCAAAAAATTCCTAGAATGATGTCGAGTGGGAAATTGGAGTTGACAGACCAAGATGCTTTTCTGTCTGGGTTACTCCTGTATGGTCCAGCATATTCACGGATGCTGATTAGCTTATTTGGCTCTTTTCCCACTTACAATTCGGAACCTCTGCCCTTTTCCTGCTCTCCTCATAGAAAGGAATGTTTACGATTGATGCTCATCCTTTTCTAGAAGTTCCTTTCTAAGTGAAGCTCCAGGGGCAGCAAACTTTTTCAAAGGAATCACAGAGGAAAAGTGCTCTGCCTAGACAAGCTCACCTCTCCCTCCCTCCCTCCCTCCCTCCCTCCCTCCTCCCTCCCTCTCTACCCACATGTGTGGAGGAGCCTTAGAGCGAATGCTCAGCCTGTAGGCATTGCCTCTTAATAGGATCTGGAATGAAGCACTTTATCTGGTGATTTACTTAATTGTCCTTCACTATAGTTGCCTTGACAATGTCCTTGAATTATATTTAAACAAAGGATTCATTTTCCCCTTAAGCACATTTTCTTTCTCTTTATCAGAAGTTCCTGTTTGTTTTTTCTCTCTCTCTCTCTCTTAATATTCATATCTTGGAAAACTTGCTGACACACATTGTTTGCATCAGCTGCCAGTCTAGAATCAGTTCTTTGTGATGGATATTACTGACATTGTCTGTCTTGGTTTCACACCCATACCCAATAAGACGGAAAGAGGCCTTTTGGATATTGTAATTGCAACTTTTTACTTTAGCGTGATAAGAATATTAAAGATCGTGAATGTTTGTGCTACTGATGTGTGTTTTGTTGAATGAATATTGCATTCTAACACTTTTCCGTTCTCTTTTGTGCAGGTCTCAAGGTAAGACATCGCGATAAACTATATTGAGCTTGAAGAGTTTTTGGTCAGCGGTTCCAAAGTGGAACTAGAAAATATAATCAGCTCAAATACTTCTCTGTGGATAATCAGTAGAGTTCACTGTTACATTGTTTATATTTTGGTACTCTAAATCCTGAATTTAATGTCTGCTAGGCTTGTTTAGTTTGTATGCATGAAGGCAATTTGTTTGCTTATCTTTTCTGTGGCAAATTATATTTCCTTAGGAATTGTGCCCGTAAAATAGATATGCCATTTTTGGTGCATTATTGTGTTTAGTAGCTGGAAGGAAGTCGGGCAATGGCAGGGTAACTTATTTTGTTGCCATTCAAGTTTCTTTGTGTGTTTGGTTTCTGTTAAATTGCCTTTCGTTGCGGATTGCAGACCGTGACTCATCATTGCTTTTGCAGTGGGCCTGGTGGGAGTCATGTTCTTATTTCTTCCTATGGATGCTGCTTGCTTCTCTTTTTTTTTTCTAGCACATGGCCAATGCAACCTTGTCTGTATTTCTTTTGTTACTGTTGTGATTTAAATTTTGGCTGTTGTTGTTTCAGGAAAGTCTGAAGTTTCCTCTGTCATATATAAAGTCGGTGAATCCATGCAAGAACTGATAAAGCTATGGAAGGAATATGAATCATCTCAAGCAGATAAAGATGCTGTTACCTCACCTAATGGTCCCACTCTTGAAATTAGAATTGCAGCAGAACATGTTACTGCTACGAATCGCCAAGTAAGATCAATATGCAGTGTGTAGATCTCTTTGGGTCGTGTAATGTTTCCAATTGGTGAACTGTGACATCTCCTATTCTTTCCCCATCAATTTGGTCTTGCAACCCAAGACCCTTACATGTGCAAGAAATCATGTGCTGCAATCATTGTGGCAGTATTCATGTTGTTAAGGCTAGCATCTCTCTTCTTATAATGCATTGTTCCCACTACCTTTTATTCAATCTAAGGTTTCCTGCATGCTAAACCAGTTTGTGGAATCTTCTTTTTTTCTCCGTATATGATGAGAAATTGGTTGCCAGTAGACCACGTGCCTTTTTGTTTTAAACAGATGACATAATGTTGGCGTTATTCAACTTTGAGGCATAATTTAATTAACTTAATGTGTGTCAAAAATCGTGTGTGTTCAACCAGAGGAAAATCATTTTGTTTGTTACTTGAGATGAATTTGCAGAATAAATTATATGAAAGGAGATTTGAATTTTCCAAACAGCTGCAGAGTCGGCTAGCTACTTTTTTTTTTTTTTTGCCGGGAGTTGGGCAGCCACTTAAGTTAGAGAATGTAGAAAATGCCTCTGATGCGCAATTTCAAATATTCAAAAATTACATTTATGTTTCTTCAAAGGGAAAGAAAGAAAAGTTGACAATGCTTTTCATATTTATGGCTTGTACATTTTGATGAAGAAAGAAAAGTTGACAGCAGTTTTCATATTTATTGCTAGTACGTTTTGAAGTTGATGTAGAGCCTCACCAAGCAATTATTTTTCTAGTGCTAACAATGTTATTTGGAAAGTCCTGTGTTAATAAGATGTCACAAGTGTCTATTTTAATTTTTTTTTTTTTTGCTAGTGTCCAACTTTTATGTGTTTGCTTGCTCATCCTCATCCTGGATCTAGTTTCTAAGGTGTAGAATGTGTAACAAGGACTTGCATTTGGATTCAACTAACAGTAGAGGAATTTCAACGACCCTATCTTGAGCCATCTTCTGACTCTTCCATGGGAACCTCTTTGTAGAGTAGACACTTGCCAAGTTGCCCCAAGAATGTTCTTCAGCCACTAGTTCCCTCAAAAAGACTCTTTGTGTCACAATTTTCGATTGCATGGATTAAAAGTTTCTTCAGTATCAAATTCTCTTTGCTAGAATATGTGTGTACATTAACTTCTGAAGCTTGCCATTATAACGGCCTTTTTCTTTTCAATGATTTGATCAATTGTTGTTCCACCATGTTTCTTTACTTCCAGCGCAAAATGCTCCTTTATGAATCATCTATTGGCTGGTTGTGATGTATAAATTAGTAATGTCATGATTCTTTCTGAGCTTCTTTTAATATCATGTAGGTTAGAGGTGGCCAACTATGGGGGACTGACACATATACATATGACTCTGATCTAGTTGCTGGTATGAGGTCATTAAGATCAATTAATATTCTGTGCCTGGAAAACAACAATAGTTATAATATCATATTCCATGGGGAAAGTAGTATTAACATGGAATATTGCTTCTAGTTCTAATGCACACAGGTTACTGCCGCCCCACGGCTTCTCCCCCACCTCCTGCCATCCAAGAATTGCGTGCAACCATCAGAGTGCTGCCTCCTCTAGATTGTAAGTTCATTTGAGCATACTGTGCTTTTGTAATTAGCTGCTGTTCTAATCTGAGAAGGTATTAGCATGTGCAGATCCAATCCTTTTTTTTTTTTTTGGCTTGGTCGCAGATTGAATAGATTGAGTAGCTGTTAGAGAACCCTATGTCATGAACTTGTGACTGGTAGAAAAAAATGATTCCGGAATATATAGTTGTGCCCCTTGGAAATGGCTACAGTCTGTGTTTGTTTGTATTGCCTTAAAAATATTCCTCTTGTACTTTTCTTTCTACATTGAAAGGTTTAGCTCTCCAACTTCCATATACTTGAGTAGTATCATGCTTTTTTATACTCATCTTAGGAGATTTAATTTGAAAAATTATTGCATATGTGTTTATTTTGGTCAAAGCTGTAGCTATTTTCTTGCTTTGACCATTAAACTCATGCCAGATCAAGCTCCATCTATCTGATTCTGATTGATCTTTTAGGTTACATTTCTACTTTGAGAAACAATGTGCGCTCCCGTGCTTGGGGTGCTGCAATTGGTTGCAGTTATCGCGTTGACCATTGCTGCATTGTGAAGGTGAAACTATTTCTTCTTCATCTTATTTTTCATTCTTCTCAAACAGAGAGAATGATGAGATTGACATATAAATTATTTGTTTAACCATTGGAGATGCCAAGCTCCCTTGTTGCCTATAATTCTTTGATGCTTACATGGTCTGCAGATTAATTATTCTGGAGTGGTCGGATGGAAAACTTTTTGAGATGCCTCAGCTGTACTATTAGTTCTTGTTTTACTCTTTCTCAGTAGTTGCTATGTTTTGATAATGTTGTCAGAAAGGAGGTGGTTCTATTGAACTCGAGCCTTGCATAACGCATACATCAACAGTGGAGCCGACACTTGCTCCTGTTGCTGTTGAGCGGACCATGACTACACGAGCAGCGGCATCGGTATGAACCAGCATAATTTCTCATTGAGATGTATAATTTAATAGTTTTTGGGTGTTTATCCTACTGAAACATGTGTTTCCTCTGCAAGGTGCTATTTTAGGGTCTAGAACCTTGTCTAATGAAACAATATGTCGAAAATTAGTTTAAATTTGTTTATCTTTCTGGTGTTTTTTCAAAGATTGTTTCTGTTGATATTAAGGTTTGGCACAGGTAAAGTGGAAATCACATCTTCTGATCCATGTCCTGATAAATTTTCAAATCATATTGGATTGTGCTTGATTCCTTTGTCTGACTAATTGTTGAGATTAACAATTTTTTGGGAGGAGAGGCTGCTGGAGGAGAATGGATTGACCTGGTGAATGGCCTTTGTGTGGAATTGTTAGATCTCAACTCATTTTGTTTTACTTAGGTTTCACATGAGTTAGCAACCATGGAATCCTTCTTTCTCTCGCATTCACTGCCCATCAAACTCTCTCCATGTATATACATAGCCTGGGAAATTGTTAACAGCTTTTGGCACATGACAAGTGATACAGTGAAAAGGAAATTACTGGAATTGGTGATGGTTTATCAAGGATGACAAGACAATATAAAGCTTGTTAAAGTTGTTTGGACAAGTGAAACAATGACCTTGAAATTTTTTGCCGGAAGATATACATTTTGATGGGACTATATTGAGAAAGGTACATGAGGCCTTGGGTTATGCCAGGGGAAACAATGTAGGGATCCCTTGTTTGTAAAAGGCTTTAGCTATTGTTGTCAGGTGTTGGGAATTGCAAATTCAATTTCATGATTACCATTGAATTCAATGTTGTGTCATATTATATTATTCTCTATATCCATGCAAAATAGCTAATCTGTTAAAATTGGTTTTGTCCTTTAGAATGCATTGCGGCAACAGAGATTTGTACGGAAGTTACAATACAATACAATCTCTGCAATGAACCTTGGTAAGTTTTAGTTTCCCATTTGTTATTTCCAGCAGTTTGTCTTCTAGAGAGTTGAGCTTTTCAAGCACCATAATCTTGGAATTTATCCCTTCTGTTTTGGTTTAGCATGTTGGAGGAACTACCTTTGTCAATTTTATGTGTAAGTAGATTTGTATACTCTCAACTTTGGCACCAGCTTGAAGAGCTTCATGCTATCATCGCTTCACTCCCGCTTTTGGAGCTTATTTTGGATGGGGAAACCCTTGACCTTTTGAGCGACATGTTTTTTGTGTTCTTACCACCAATCACATTCCTAAAAGGATGGGAATAGTCCATACTGATATCCCTGCTCTCATGCAACTACATGTGGGAACAGAGGAAAATTGGGCAAAAGATCTAACTTTTCCAGGGAAAATCATGTAAAAGATATAGTGGTTCATGGAAAGTATACCATCACATGTATCAAATTTAGTCAATGGCTAAATGTGCACCTAAAGAATTAACCTCGCCATCGCCTAAGGCTACATGCTTAAAATCACCTACATACTTAAAATCACCAACATACCCATTAATGAAAAGTTAAGGCTAACACGCTTGATAGGTTTTAGCTTCTAGGACAAGGGCCTGTTAAGTATTTTGTCTTAGTTGTGCATGCTTAGGTTATTAGCTGGTCAAGTCTAAGTCATGTGCCTCTATCTTGCTTGTTAAGATTCTGTTCATTTGATTAGTGGTGCTCTGATAAATTACAATTGCTTTTTGTGTAGGATTAAATATAGCTTGAGCATTGTTGCAGACAAGGGCCTGAAAAAGCCCCTATATACATCTGCACGTCTGAAAAAAGGAGAAGTGCTCTATCTGGAGACTCATTCCTGCAGGTATCATATTTCTTGCAGAGTATATACTTAGCATCATTCATAGATGTTTGTTGACAATTGATTATGCACGCTGGGACAGTCTATGTTAAATCTTTATGTTACCAACTGCCTTTCTGGAATATGAAATCCTTGTTTCATGGAGTTTGTTTCACACGATTGGTACCACATGTATCTTCTGCTGACCTTGGTCTGATAAGTGTGAGTATGGAGCAGACTTGTGTGGTATACAGGGACTAGTCTACTAAAATTTAAACCTTAATGCCAAAACTGAGTTGCCAATTCTGTTAGAGACCTTTATTTCTCAGAATGTTCATTGCATCTATGGTTGGCTTCACTTTTGACTACAAATTGCAGAAAAATATAGGGATGACTCGAATGCTCAGGCACAACGCATAGTTTCACCTGGATTATTCATTAGCAATGCAACTTTTGAGCGAATATTTTTTCTTGTTGATTTTTTAAAGGTATGAGCTTTGTTTCACTGGAGAAAAGATGGTCAAAACTACTACAGCTTCTCAAATGCATGAAGCTGAAACAGAGAAATCCCAAAATCACCACTCACATTCTGTGAATGGAGAGAGAAGTGACGCTGAAAATACTGTGATCGATGTGTTTCGGTGGTCTCGATGTAAGAAGCCTCTTCCCCAGAAAGTTATGCGTTCAGTTGGAATTCCTCTGCCCCCTGAATATCTGGAGGTATTATTAACATTATTATTGAGTTTCATGTGTGCTTTGCATTTCTTGGACTTGGAATATTCCCAGTACTTTTTGCTAATTTCAACATTCCAGGACATATCTCACCTTGTTACAGTAAACTTAGAGAAATCACATGCTCTTCTTCCCTCCATATTTAGCGTACATAAAGTGAAATCCTCACCATGTCAGTTCATGTCATTTATCGCTGGTTTGTATAACATTTTGCCAAAACTACATGTCTCACTTGGAGAATAGAGTATTGCTAGCTATAGTCTGTACATTTTCATGATCCTTGTTCATGTTCTTAATTCAGATGCCGGTCAAGTATGCAGCAGTATACTCACAAGAAATAAAGTGATTTGTTTTTTCGAGGAGAAAAGAACGATAGGAGCTCAAACTTTAACATTGATCTATCTACCCCTTCTTGAATAGGTATTGGAGGAGAATCTGGACTGGGAGGATGTGCAGTGGTCACAAACTGGGGCTTGGATAGCTGGAAAAGAATACTTGTTTGCTCGGGTGCATTTTCTGTCATTGAATTAGCCCTGGTTGTAACTTTTTTATTTCTCTGTTCTTATTTCATACGCTTCCTGTGGAGATTCCGGATGCATATTGATTTAAATTAACTAGAAAGTGTATTGGACTTTATCTTGAGTTATTTTGTGGATAAGATCTCTAGAAAAGCTAGTCTGACCACAAATTAGCTTGTAAATATGCAATATCCTGGAGTCATGTAGGTTTGGCTTGTTATGTAAACCATTTGTTTGATAAATTGACATGTAATTCAGTTTTCATGTCTTGGGAGTTCTGTAGCATTCAGCAGAATGTTGGAGCTAATGCATCTTTTTAATCTAATCAATTTTGGTTTCAGGCTCACTTATGTTTGAGAATTTACATCTTTTGGAATGTAATGTCAAAGAACCACTTCACATCATTGGCCACACCAGCGAGACTTGTGAATCGAAATCAAAATCCTCTTAGTCATGCAAGAAGAATGCTAGTTAGGCTGGCGATCCTGGAATTTGAAAATTAATTTATCTTTTGAAAGATACATATGCTATTTATTAGGAATTTTCGTTTTTTACCTGAAGACATATTGTTCTCCAAATTCACATATGAAATGTTTTATTTCTTGATAAATCAGATGAATCTTGGTCCTCTTATTTTTCTGAATCTGTCTCTATAGTTCGTCTAACTACTAATGTCTTTCTAGTACAATATGCCAAGGTCCTTAAGGTTGAGTCTATTCAATCATTCCAAACTCTTATAGGTATAGGCTATGAAGCACTGATACTCTTCAAGAGTTTTTGTGTCGTGTCGGACACTTCGACACGTGTCCAACACTCTCGGATACTCTCCGACACTCGGTCAATACGTGTTGGAAAATTCGACATCTGGTCAACTTTCTTGATACTTTCCGACACTCGAGTCGGAATTCTGAAATATGAGTTCCAACACATATTGACCGATAGATCCCGAAGGACACACCGGCCAAGCTCTAGGTTCTGAACTAAAGGGTTAAGTGGTTTTTTGCTAAAATGCTATCCTTGAAGGACTTGAATGAGAGTTGTTCGCCCACTGTGGGAAGGCATAACTGCAGAAAATTGACTTCGTCTTCCCTGGTTCTAAGTCTAGGTCCATTCATGATATCAGAGTCATGGTTTCATTTGTAATGTTATCCATTCCATGCGCTTGGTAGGTGAACTCAGCGCTAAGAAGGTCTCATCTTATCATGTTTATAGAACTAGAAATTCTCGAAGATCTCATCACATCATATCTACAGAGCTAGAAATTCTCGAAGCACTAGTTTCTCTTGCAGCATCTCCATCATCCTCAACCTCCTCTGAATTTCGTGTTTCCAATGCTTCTAAGATAGATTATCTTTATGAAGTCTCTTTTAGTGATGAAACCAAGATTTCTGAAACTCAACTTCCTCTCATGAACCCTTACTCCGCTTTTGCCAAACCCAACTCCTCATTCTCACCTATCCGCTCCATCCGCCAGCTTATTCATCAAACCCCAAAGCAAGTAAAGGAGTATGTGCAATCCTCCAAGTTCGACCAGCACCCCATTCTTGCTACTGAAAAGGAATATTTTGTTACTCTACAGATCCCTTCAGAATTTTCTAGACAATGGGCTCAATAGAGATATACTCATGTCCATTATGGAGCTGTTCGTCTTGCTCTTACCTTTCATGGGCGTAAAGGTTTGTCAATTGTGGCAAGAATTGCGTTATTGGATACCAGGTTTTTACAATACCAGCATGCCTACATCGGTACTGTCCAAACTACTCTAAATGCTAGAACAGTCTTTGTGACTCTGTATCCAAACTTTAATATCGTTCTTTCAGACCCCTAACTACTCTCTTTCTTAAAAGTCCAAGTTTAGCTCACTAGAGCTCTTCAAACTGCTGACTCTGTAGCTGCAACTCTACATTACCAGATGGTTTATCGAGTGCAGAACCATGCTCTTGATGTAAACTTCAACAATGGTAATGAAGATGCTTTATTTTTCTCCATGCAAAATGATCAAGCATCTTACATCCATGTTCTTAGACAGATCTCGAAGGACACGCTGGCCAAGCTCCTTCTAGAGACTTGGATCACCAACTATGAAAAGCTACACCAACATAACAAGCCTTTCCAGTCTACGGACTCTGAATTCGTTCGGAAAAAAGATGGAACTGTTTTCATCAAATTTGGGAAGGAAAAGGAAGAAAGTCCATCTATCTTCCAAACCCTCTTTATGATTGAACCATGTGTTCCTGAATCAATTTTCGAGCCAGATCCAAAAAAACTTGTTCGACACTTCAACAGTGATGGACATCCTGTCCATTACTATAAAGACCAGTATGTTCATTGTTTTTGGGATCCTTTTTGCTAATATTTCTATTGTACAAATTCTCCTAATGAGGTAGATCCTTTTGCAAAACCTCCATCTCGGCGAAAAATGCCAAAGAATAAGGTGTACCAAAGGTACTTAAACGGAGATCCCTCCATTGATACTCTTGGTGAATGTGATAAGTACCAGTTCATGGTTTCTTATGCACCACCTCCACCACTAGAGTTCAGTACTGCACCCAAAGTTTCACCAGATCCACCAAAATCACCTCCACCATCTCCTCCTCAGAAAAAACAAGCTCTCTCCTCGTTCTATAAGCCAATCCTAAAGTGGGCCAAGAAGCACTCCTACCCACTTGAGATCTCAGCAAAAACACCATCCACTTCTTCCATTGCTATGTTCCATGATACAGACTTTCCTCCCATTGTTCGAGAAAGTCCAAAACTCTCATTTCCTGCTCCAGAAGAGTTTATAGACCCACAAGGTAGATACCGTCATGTTCCTAAGATACTTGCAGAAAATTGACTTCGTCCTCTCTTGTTCTAAGTCTAGGTCCATTTAGCAGAAAACCACTCAGCCCTTTAGTTTAGAGCCTAAAGACACCTAGAGATGCTAGGATGGAAACGTTTCTATCCTACCCAAGCTGCATTCTTTGGAGGATCTTATTAGGCTGGAGAAGAAGAGGAGTTTAGAAAGCCATAGAGAGGTTTTCACAAAACACAAACTTTACTTCAAGGGACTCTCTCCAACACATTACATCCTCATTGCCTTATATAGACAATAAGATGTCACAAACACACATGCAAGGACCATGCTCATGGGTCCGAATACAAATAGAGGCATCGGAAACTTCCGGGAGAGAATTATCGCATATTATGAACAGTAATTTCCCTAGTCTAGTGCTACAGTAAAAATGAATAGTAACTTGCTACAGTGAACATGTACGGACAATGGATTTGTTCAGCAGTCTTGTCCGTCACGAGCATTGTAGTCATAGTCGGAGTTATCCGAGTTATATACTGTTGCTAGGTAATGTTCATCATACTTTTGCTCAAGTGCTTCAATATCTTCTGGTGATAAAATCTGGTTGAGCTGACAAGATGTGGATGCAGAGGCTTCTTCGTGAGCCTAATGGGATGCTTATTCTTCAGCCCAGTTTGTGTTGTCATCTTCTGCAGTGTCGGCAGGAATGCTTGGCTGAGGCCAATTGGATGGCTGTGCATAGAAAGATGTATCTATACTTTGAGATAAGGACGAAGGTCTTGGGTCATAGGGATATTGGGAAAGAGGATCTCCCCAACGTGCATAAGGGTCTTGAGTAGATTGGACAATATCATCTGTACCTGTCATTTCATGATCTTGGGATGACGCAGCCCGTCTACATTGTCTGAGTGCTTCTTTAGCTTTTGGTGCTAGGTTATAATGATTCCATGTAATGATTCCATGTAGCAGGTACATTGTAATTCTAGACATCTTCAGGAATGGTCTTATTATTCTAGCACAAGATTCTCTAGAGTTCTCAGTACTGGTGTTCACAAGATCTAATAGATCCTGGATAAGATTTGTGAATCCGAGCTTCTCTGCTATCCAAGTGAGGTTTGTAGGATGTGGTTCCTATTTCCTGTGGGGCATTAATAATGTTGCCATTAGTACTGAAAAAATACCATGGACGTCGGAAAAACAGGATGGTATAGACTTCAGGATTTAGTATCATGGTTCTTAGTTCTTTTTCCAAAAGATGTTTCCAATGAGTAGGAGGATAGAACCAATTGAGAAAGTCTAAGAGATTTTGATCACTTTCTCTTTCAATATTTCTTCCAAGTAAGAATATCCTGGTGAGGTTGGTAATGAATCTTATGGTTAGAATTTCAATAGTTATCAAGTACTTATTGGTTAAGTACCATAATAACGTCTTAAGTTGATTAGGGAAATTATCTTCCTTCCAGATAAGAGGATGTATGAATGGATAATCCAAATTTAACCCAAAAGGATAAAGAATCGAACCTCAATTGAATCTGAATAGATCTGTGTGGTATTGCCATATGAGATTTTATAGGTTCTCAGCGAGGCTGTCATTATGAATTTGTTGAATAATCTCCTGAGGATATTTCTAACTTGGCAAATCTTTGATCTTCTCAATCTTGTATTTTATGCCATGATTGAGTATATGAAAAGTAGACCTTTTGATGTAAATGTTGATTTCGACTGGTGCTTTTGGCCTTGACAAGAAGTCAGCAAGCACATTATTCTTTTTAGGAATGTGTTTGGTTTCAAAAGAGTATTTTGAAAACCATTCAGCCTATCGAAGTAGTTGAGAATTTGAAATCTGCTTCTGTTTAAACTTGGTCATTTGAGAGAAACATACCATGTCTAATTCTACCAGGAAGTGATGGCTGATGAGATGGAATTCAAATTTTTTTATTCCATTTTTTACTGCTAGGATTTCTTTAAAAGTGGAATGGTAATGCATTTCAGTTTGGGAAAACTTTCCACTTTTATAGGCACAGAAGTGTTTATTACCATCAATTTCTTCAAGCAGAATGGTCGCCCAGTATTCATTATTGGCGTCAGTTTGGAGGATTCTCCTTCCTGTTGATGATATTTGCAATAGTGGGAGATTTTGCATAATCTCCTTAAGCTCAGCTACAACTTTAGTCTAATAATTTCCCTAAGTTGGGGGATTCTTCTTTAGTATAGATTGCAAATGAATCAAGAGTTTTGCAATGTTTGGGACAAAATCCCTAAGATAATTGATTAACCTAAGAAATTATTGAACTTGTTTTGTAATGAAGTTATCTTTGGGAAACTTCAATAACTCTTGAGCAATATGTGGCCCTGGATAGTATGTGCCCTTATTAAGGTGCATACCAAGGAATTCAATTTCTGTCTAGGCAATATTCATTTTTCTTTGAGAAAGCATGATGCCATGCTTTTTCACGATTTCTGCAAACTGCTCAAGAAGTTGGCAATGTGACTGCTCATCAGGACTGTAGAGCAGGATGTAGAGCAGGATATCATCAATGTATACGGCAGCACTTGACAGGATTGGTTGGAAAATTTGGTACATAGTCTTTTAAAAAAAGGGATGGTGCTACTTTTAGATCAAAGGGAAGAACTTTCCATTGGAAGTGCTGATTTGGGATACAAAACCCTATTTTGGGTTTGTCTTCAGGATGAAGGCCCAACTGCCAAAATCCGGCTTTGAGGTCAAATTTGGAGTAGATCTGGGCCTTGGATAGTCTAGTAAAAAGGGAATTTCTGAATGGTAGAGGGAATTTATTATTTTGAAGGAAAAGATTAAGGGGTTGATAATTGATTACCAATATCATTTTTCCTCTGTTTTGCTCAGCACATTTGTTGACATAAAAGGCTTCACAAGCCTATTGAGAATTTGAAATTTCAATGAAGTATTGTTGCAATAGTTCTGAGCATTCCTTTTGAGCTAAAG
The DNA here is from genome assembly GCA_017140165.1 of Eucalyptus shirleyi. NCBI lineage: Eukaryota > Viridiplantae > Streptophyta > Magnoliopsida > Myrtales > Myrtaceae > Eucalyptus > Eucalyptus shirleyi. The sequence goes on from CM029454.1 coordinate 341,045, forward strand.
CCAAGTGTTCTGGCTTCATTCCCATGTGACTCGCCTTTGTTGGATTAATATCTTCATTCTTTTTGAATGGAAGGCGTACAAAGAACTCTGGATTTTCCCATAGAGGATGAGAACATTTCTGGGCAAATTCAGAGTAGGATTCCAAACAAGATTCCAACAACTTTTGCATGATTGGGTCTAACAGACTCATTTGGATGGAAAAGAGTCTTTGAATATTGACAAATTCAGAAAACTGGTCTTTATACTTGAGATCCTTTCCAGGAATGATGCGAAGCTATGAGATTTGAATCATAATGTTCCAACCAATGATTAAATCTTTGTTGGGAAGACTGGATCCAAAGATTTTTGTGGTTAAGAAACACTGGGAGAAGAATTGAATAGTCATGGGAGTGGTTCTGACATTTGTAGAGAAAGTGTCTCTTGAGGCAGAGTTAAAATACCGGACAAAGGAGTCCAATATTCTTCAGGAAGAACTTTAGTATCTAGAATTGAACAACTTGCTCCAGTGTCAATTAGAGTAATAATAGTGATAGGTTTGGCGAACTTCTTACAGGAAAATGGGGACAATGAGTTTGGCTTGAGAATATGTCAGAGCTCGGTTCAGAAAATGTGGGTGATATGTGAAAAATATCTTCAGACTCTGAATTTGATTCAGGTTCACTGTAAGTTTGGTAACAAGGGATGACGCAAAGGGTTTGTTCAGTTGGTTCTTCATCAGCAGAGAATAAGGATTCAATGTTATCATTTTCAAGAGAAATACCAGTCTCATTCTCAATATGATGAATTAGATGATTCTGACATTTTTTTGCTTGGGGACAATTTTTTGCAAAATATCCTTTTTGCAAGCATTGATTTGATTTTTTGTGTCATGTGTGATCTTTCCTTTTGCGTAGGTATCGCCATTTCTTCTTTCTTCAGAAGTTCTTGTGGCCATGTTTGGATTTCTTCATCCAGAACTTCTTGAAGTGCTTCTTTTTCCGGGAAACTTTTCCACAAGTATCATCACAGTCACGTTTGGAGCATTTGATCTTTAGCTTCTGATGAGAACAAACTGTCTCTAGTTCTCTGTCATATGTGATGTGGGTTCGGACCATTTGGCGCTTTAGGCACAATTCTTCAAGGCACAAATGGATTTCTTGTTGGATTTCTCCTAAGGGAATCTCCTGTATTCTTCTTTGTTTTCCAAAGAAAGATTTTTCAACCATCTGAGATAACTCCTTGGGGATAGACGTCAGATAGACATGCTTTAGATTTGGATCAGCTCCAATCTGGTAGAAGAGTTTAAGCATTTTTCGATAATTCTTATCAATATATTTTTTGTGGAGAGAGTAGCACTTTCTTTCAAAGAATTCTCTCCTTTTTATCTCAATGAGATCAGTAGGTTTTCCAACAAAGAAGTGGTATAAAAGGGTGATGGCATGACTAAAATCAGGTGAACAGAGGAAATGAATTTGGTCTTGTTCGGCTACTGATTTCCACCAAAGTTTAAAATTGCTTGTGAATCTTGTAACAAAGTTAAAAATGACATCATTCATATCATGGTTGGTGATGGCTTGAGTATTCAACCAAGTATGAAATTCCTCAAGACGTTCTAGCCATTTATGATAAGGGATATCATCAATGGTGAAAAACTGTTTTGATGTCCCGGACAAATTTTGTTCGGGGTTTCTTGTTTGAACAAGTTCAGGTTCGGAATAGTTTGATTCCATTTCTTGATCTGGTGGATCAGCTATGAATATTGATGAATTTACTGGAGCAATATGAGGGGAATCAATGACGGGGATGGAGAAGGATGAAGACGATGAAAGGGATACCGAATCTGATTCAGTATCAAAGATATTTGGGAAAGTCTATTTTGCTGGGAACATGATCTGGTTGTTTGGAATGATTGGATCGGTTTGTTGGATAGGACTAGGTTGTTCTTGATTGCTCAAATCTTTCAAAAAGGATTCCAATGGATTAGATAGCATCATCTGATCTGGTTTTTCCCTTATAACAACACTGGATTGTGGCGGCAATTCTTTCTCTTTCCCTCTTTCTTTCCTTACTCGGTCTAATTCTTTGAGACGACTTCGCATTTCTGCCACACTCGTTTCCTTCCTGTAAGGATCTGGTGTGATGTTGGCAAAGATGGACGTCTGGGGTGGTGGAGGCGGATATTCTGTTCGTGTTGGGATTGGAAATGGATTGAACTGGTTGAACCTTCCTTCTTCAAGAATCTGGATCTACTGTTTGAGCTTTTCTATATCCGGCTTAGGGCTCTCTAGATAATGATACCCTAAATGTTGTCTTGATTCCAAGGCATGCTTTTGGAACTAAGAAAGCATCTTCTTAGTGGTATCATCATACTTTCGAAGATCTTGTTGCACATATCCGATTCTGGAATCGATTGCTTTGAATGCATTATTTTGTGTCAATAGAGTCTCCGATTGCCAATTTAGGACAGCTTTAGCAACATGAGTCCTTTTCTGTCTTCCATGTTCGTCTACACGTATCGAGGTCAATTTAAAAAATTCAATAAATGAGAAATTAAATATATATATATATATGTGAAAAAATAAAATACAATAATAAAAATAATAAATTGAAAAAAAGAGAAAAATCTAGTATTTTCTTCTCTTTTGATTCCCATTTCTTGTGATACACAATTCACCCCTTAAGTTTTTTTTGTTCTCTTCCGACATATCTAACATGCGAGTTTAAAATATGGATTGCTTATTTTTTCTCCAAGTTTTATGAATTATTGAAATAGAATTGAATTTGTCAAATTAAAACAATGAATGATATTAATAAATGGTGGATTAATATTTTTAAGAGAAAAAGCCACTAAAAACCTCCAACTTTGTCTAGAGTGACAGATTTACTCCAAACTTTGTTTTGTGACGTAAAAAATCCCGAACTTTGTTAACTGTGACACATTTATCCCAAACTTTTATTTGTGACACAAAAAATCATGAATTTTCATTTGTGTGACACATTTACCCTAAATCATAGGGGTATTTTGGTCTTTTTACTTTAAAAAACTTTTTTTTTCTTTTTCTTCTTTCTTCCCTCCGCCGGCCATGGTGGAGGGAAGCCGGCGTTCGACGAGGGCCGCCCTCGCCGGCGTCTAGCGAGGTCCTCCCTCGCCGGATCTGGTGAGGGCACCCTTGCCTGATGTGGCATCCCAAAAATTCAAAGCCAAGCCATAATGTGTGTTAAAGTCTCTAATTAGGTGATAAAATTTTCCTATGGCTTATGCTTTAGCCATTAGTCTTTTTAATTAGATGATTTGTGCATGTGATTGTGAAAATTTAAAATTGATAGATTAATAATCTATGCTTGGCCATGCACTTTATAAATTAAATTTTAATAAACAAGATATCCCAAGACTTTGGCCAAGATGAAAATTGAAAATTGAAAATATTTATAGAAAGGAATTTCAAAAAAAAAAAAAAAAGAGAGGAAAAGTCAATTTTTAGGTTGGGCCTTAGGCCCATTGGCCTAAGATTTTAGTGGGCCAAGTTAGTCGGCCCAATAAGGCCCACTAAAGGGGGTTGTCGACCAGCCAAGGGGAGGCCCAAGAGTGGCCGGATGGCCCAAGCCCAAATTCAAAAATCCAATAGGACAAGTGGCACTAGATTCTCATGCATTGGCTTAGGGAAGAAGGCCATGCATTGGCTGGTTTGTAGGCAAGTAATCACGAGCTTTTGGGGGTATAAGAAGGAAGAGAGAGAGGGTGGCCGGCCATTTTGCTTGCCCAAGGAGAGAGAGAGAGAGAGAGAGAGAGAGAGAGAGAGAGAGAGAGATTTCGAGAGAGAGGGGGAGCAGCCGAGAGAGAGAGGAGGAGCAACCGCCGTCTGTTCGCCGTGTGCCGCCGTGTTCGCCGCCCTACGCCGTCGACCGACCGGTCTAGAGGCAAGTGGGAGTCCTCTAGCTTCTCTTGCATGTTTGTATGTTGCTTGCATGTCGAATGTTTGAGTGTTTAAGTGAGAAAAACCGAAGCATGGATGGTGTATGTTGAATGGTATGGCTGTTCGTGTTCGGACCGTGTGAGTCAGAAACTTGTTTGAGCTTGCATGTGTGTTTAGAGTCCGATTTTGGCTTCGATGTCTTCATGAAAGTTTTAGGTAACATCTTGTACTACAACATACTGAAATTTCGTGGAAAATGATGGAGATTTGAGGGGTTAAAGTCTCATCCTACGGAGACCTCAGATCTGGAGAGTTTTTACTAACCTCTTGCTGGATTCGTGATTGCATGTTGGTTTGTGATGAGAATCTCACTTCGATTTCTTCATGAAAGTTGTAGGGAACATCTTAAAATACAACATAATCAAATTTGAAGTTAAATGAACAAGTATAACCTAGTAAATCGACTAGATCTTGAAGACGATGATTCTGGTAATGTATTCTGAGATACCCGAGACTTCAAGGACATAGATGATGACTATACTCTGGTTATTGGACTTAGATCTCTTCATGAAAATTGTAGAGGATATCTTGATGTATAACATATCCAAATTTCAGAGTAAATGAAAGAGAATAGGTAGGTGAAATCTCAATATTTCGGTGATATGTACACTGGACGATGCAGTAATGGGTCCAGAAGCTTCGTGAGGTTGTATAAAATAATCTAAAAATAATCTGGCTTGAAGTTATTAATGAAAGTTGTACGAAAATTCCTTGGCTATCACTCTGTAAAATTTCATAATTTTTGGAGACCGTATGGATATTTTAATCGAATTCCTTAGGAAACTGTGCATTCTGGTTTTATCCGAATATCATGTGCTGTTTTGGGGGAATTGTGAAACTGTGTGAAATTCAATTTGGCCATGAATTTTGCATGAAATTGTCATCCTATTGGTTTGTTTAATGATTGCTTGAATTTTTATAATTTTGGGAATTTATAGATATTGAATTTAATTTATTTAAAATATAATAATAAATAAAAAATAAAAATAAAATAAAATGGATTATTTTATTGGCCATAAATTCCATTGGATTTATTAATAAATAATTATACATTGTTGCATGTACGATGAGATATTGGTGTATGTATGACATTGAATTGTGATGCATGTGTGAATGCTATGTCAAGTATGACTTGTTTGATGTCACGACATGTGCCATGTTAAATTGAGATCAAAATAATGGTAAATATAGATAATGATAAGTGAGGAAGTGGTTGTGGTGGATGATGATGCCCGGTGGCCTAGTGGCGTAATTCGAGATTCCCCGAGTGTCGGGATGCCCGGTGGTATACGGTACGTAATTCCGGGGAGGCCTGGTGGTATGTCGGTACATATTACGGGAAGCCTTGTCGGAGGTTTTCGCCTCAAGGGAATACCTCGCGATGCCGGATTGGGGTGCGGGATGCCCGACCGGGGAGTGTAAATGCCGGAAGCCCCGGAGGTTTCGCCGAAGGGAATGCCTCGTGATGCTAGTTGAGATGCGAGATGCCCGGAATGTGGGGGGCCGGATGCCCGGTGGCCTGGGAGGCTGAATGCCGGAAGCCTCGGAGGTCTTTGCCCGAGGGGATAATGAAATTGATGATTTGAGGAATGGGTGATGTGGTGATCAAATTAAAAGCTAAAAGTGGAAATTAAACCATGGCATGATATGCATGATGATATGCATGATGATGATGGTGATAATGATGATATGTGATGTGAAATAATGATGATCACTCATGGCATGATGATCACTCATGGCATGACATGCATGATGATATGCATGATGATGATAATGATGATGGTGATGATGATGATATGTGATGTGAAATAATGATGATCACCCATGGCATGATATGCATGATGATATGCATCATGATGATGATGATGATATGTGATGTGAAATAATGATGATCACCCATGACATGACATGCATGATGATATGTATGATGATGATAATGATGATGATATATGATATGGCATGATGACATGTGTGATGTGATGATGTCATGATGATGATGACATGTATGATATAATGATGCCATGATGATGACGACATGTATGATATAATGATGCCATGATGATGATGACATGTATGATATAATGATGCCATGATGATGATATGTATGATATGATGATGCATGATAGTATGCGAATGGTTTCAAGGTAAGTAACGCTTGCAATGCATGTATGATTTGCATGATGCATTGAGTTGTTATCAGATTCCTTTACCTGCTGAGTGGTTGTACTCACCCCTTTTGGGGACCAACATTTCAGATTAGTAGATGGATTGAGCGGTTGGATATGACCGTAAGAAGGAGGATAGCAAATGAGGGAACTTTTGGACCCCGACACTAATCGATGGACTCTAAAGTATACGACTGTTGGAAGAGACGTCGGTCATCTTTTGAAATATAGCCAAGTATAGAAAGACTATGGCATTTTGATGTATCGACTAATGATGTCCATCAAGTTATGTAAATAAAAGTGTACGGCTTTGACTTATATAAAATGTTCAGTTAGTGTGCATCGATTTCTGAACATAGGGAAGGGAGTTTGTTGGATGTGCTTCCGTATATGGATTGCGCAAGGGACCTATCAAAAAAAAAAAAAAATGTAAACCTCCATGGTTGTATGGACCCGCTACAATTGAAATGGTATCAGAGTGATATATTAATAAGGAAAGTGAATGGCAAGCGAACTGTGGCGACCCTAATCGGATCGGGGGCCGTCGATGGGTGCCACACCTGACGCTGGCGAGGGCACCCTCGCCTGACGTTGGTGAGGGCACCCCTTGCCAGATTTGGCGAGGACACCCTTGCCTGACGCCGACGAGGGCACCCCTTGCCCGATGCAGGCGAGGGCGGTCCTCGTCGGCGTTGGGCGAGGGCACCCTCACCCGAGTTCGGCGAGGGCCTCCCTTGCTAGATCTGGCGAGGGCACTCTCGCCCGATGCAGGCGAGGGCGGCCCTCGTCGGTGTCGGACGAGGGCCTCCCTCGCTAAATTTGGCGAGGGCACCCCTTGCCAAGCCCTCGTTGGCATCGAGCACCCCTTGACTAGGTTGGGCGAGGGCCTCCCTCGCCCGACCTTGCTCGATCCAGTCGAGGGCCGCCCTCGCCCAACGTCGGCGAGGGAGACCCTCGCCCGACGCAGGTGAGGGCAGCCCTTGCCAGACGCTGGCTTCCCTCTACCGGCTCCGCCATGGCCGGCGGAGGGAAGAGAGAAGAAGAAAAAAATAAAAAAAAAGAAAAAGAAAAAAAGAAAGAATAAGAAGAAAATACCCTTAATGGGCTAAATGTGTCATAGTTAGCAAAGTTCGAGGTTTTTCACGTCATAAAATAAAGTTTGAGGTAAATCTGTTACTCCAGGCAAAATTGGGGGTTTTTGGTGGCTTTTTCCCTATTTTTAATGTATATTCATTTTAGGCTTATTTATTTATTTATAAATTTGATTTCATAAAAATGATGAGTTATTATATAAATATAAAAATATATATTTAATACACAACGTATCCATGTCGGAATTCTCTGTTTTTTGTGAAACGACACGTTGGCGTGTCGTGTCGTGTCACGTGTTGGTGTCGGTGCTACTTAAGGGTATAGGTCATGGAAAAGAAGTGTAGCAGAGATGCTAAAAGTTTGATCATACAAATTATAGTACTCACAAGTTTGTACATCGTCTTTTGATTAGTGCTACATGGAAGATTTTGTTATTTTCTAGAGTACCATCTGCAGGAACTACTTTTTCAACTGCAAAAATGAAAACGTCCGTTCTAAGGTTCTTGTTTGCTCAATAATTCTAGTTTCTTGTCAAAGTAAGTTGTTCAAGTCTTCAAGGCATTCGCATGTCTCTCTTAATATTAAAAAAAATATTAAAGGGTGAGACATAAAATGATCAATAATAAACTAGGAGTGGATAATTCGAGGGTATCCATTCAGAACCATAACAAAGTGCTACTAGCAATAATTTGTAGAAGGGGGTGGTGAAGCAATGATAAATACACATTTTGTGTCTCGTTAGTCTAGTTTCTTCCCGCCACAACAACGCTACCATTGTCAACAATCACATAGCTCTTCAATCAAAGGGTACAATATCAAATCATTCACTAATTAAGATTGAAACACTAATCATCTTAATTAGAAAATGAAGTAACATATGTGAAATGCACCTAGTTACGAAAAACATCTTATCCAGCTGGAACTTCAAGGTTGTCCAACAAAAGCTTTGCCTTATGTTAAAAAAGCAAGGTCCTGTTACTTGTCATGAGAAAAGAAATATGAGGACAAGAGTCAGAAATTCTCTCATGCATGTGTCACGGGCCGAGAGTTTTCTTGGCCTTGAAACGACTTGTGCGGCCAGGCCAGCATTCCTTCTATAACTGTTCCAGCAAACGATACGATGAATAGCTTCTTTGTACGAGATTGTATCATGCCTAGCTTCGTTCGAGCGTTTAGTCCATTAGTATATCTCTTTAGGCTCAACAACTGGTTTCGGCCTGCCTTGACCTCGTCAGGAGAGCGGCATTAACTCCCGACCAATTTGTGCATGGGAGGTCAACCCCACCTTCAAAACTCCTAAGTGATCTAATCCTTCTATCTTAGAACTCCTAGCACCAACCGTCTTGATGCCACTTCCATGGACTAGTTGTGTTCGTCCTTTCTGTCTCCTCATTCTTCACTCAATAACCCCAAACACTACTTACAAGTGTCACGAGTATGAGAGGATTTATGGATTGTGACATTCTCCCCCACTCAAATTCACAATGCCCTCGTTGCGATCTATTTTGTCGCTTCCTTACGTCCATTAACCATTGATGCGCTACTTTTGGGATTTCACATTGAATGGTCATGCTTGCCAACAAAATAGGTTTTGCTTCATTGTTAGCTTCTTTTGATCTTAGTTGCTTGGCCCTTCTCGGTCACCTGTCTTTTCTTTGGCAAGTGTGGCATTTTCCGCCAACTGCCTCTTTTGGCAGTACCATTTTTGCCTACTAAGTATCTTGACCCCAGCCAACCAAGTGGAGGTTATTTCCTTGTTGAAAACGTGGCAGTAGATCTCTTCTTCGAATTCACCGATCGATCCAAGAATGTTATCCCTATTCGGCGAGGATTCAGTTCTTCTCCAACTCCCTATCAGCTTGGCGAGGAACTGACTCGTCCTAGCACCCATTGCCATCCTAGGAGCAGAGAGCCGCACTACATTTGAGCATCTTTTACCCCGACGATTCACTTTCTGCCCACTGGGACCTATACCACTAGTACTTATCAGTTCGACCCGCATTGGAGCGAGAAGTTCGATTTTCTAACTCACCCACTTACTAGAGGGATTCCAACTCTAATACCATTTGTCACGGGCCGAGAGTTTCCTTGGCCTCGGAACAACCCGTGTAGCGCCTGGCGAGCGAAATTCGCCAGGCCAACCTTCTTCCTATAACTGTTCTAATGAACAATATGGTGAATAGCTTCTCTGTACGAGATCGTACCACACCCAGTTTCGCTCGGGCGTCTAGTCAATCGAGTAAAACAACAGATCTCTTTAGGCTCAACAATTGATTTCGGCCTGCCTTAGAGTGGCATCATCTTTTGATCAGTTTGTGCAATGGAGGCCAACCCCGCCTTCAGAGCTCCTAAGTGATCTAATCCTTCTATTCTAGAACTTCTAGCACCAACCGTTCTGACGCTACTCTCATGGACCAGTTGTGTTTGTCCTTTCTGCCTCCTCACTCTTCACTCGATAACCCCAAGCACCATTCACAAGTGTCACGAGTACGGGAGGATTCACGGACCTTGACACTTGCATGCATACATGCATACACGCAATTCAAGAGGAAATCAGCATCAACTTGCTAGCAATAGAAATATTTTAATATCAATATGTAGCTACCAATGGAACGAATGCACGTCTCATATATTTTTTGATCAAGATCCCTCAGGTCCTATATCATATACTCCTCACAAACTTCCCAGCAATGATTATCACCACATACTCATGCTGTAATACAGATGAAAATCCCAAGTAACTATTGAACCGATATGGCTCTAACAACATTAAAGCAAAAATAACAACTAATATGAGAAACTACATGTTGCTCGCTTTAGCGTGTCTATATTTGGTACCTCAGAAGCTCATCTTTCATTAATCAAGTTTCACTCAAGATCTTCAAAAGTTTCCAGGAGTTTTAGCTTCTAGGTCATTCTCCTTCATAAACGCAGTGGCATGGAAGGATAAAAAAGAATCCTAGACTGTTGCCAAGGCCTCAGAAATTAGAATAGAAAATTAGCTTCTTGTGCTTATGTGACTATTCTACTGCATAACTTATGCAAACTCGTGATTATTGTGATTTTTTCTTTTTCATATCCAGAGTCCATGGGGCAAAACAATATCACTGCCTAATCAGCCATCATCCATGGGCACAACCGATGTTCATATTACTCTCACGCTCCATGTGAATTTGGTTTTCACTTCTCCATAGTTGCCGAAATTATCAAGTGGTAAAAGAACTCGACTGTCAACTGGTGGCTTCTTCAAGTCTCACAGCATCTTCTTCATTCCTCTATGATTTTGCCTCTTCAAGCACCTCGTAGAACTTGGCGACAAAGTCCTATGCCAATTATTGGAGAATTGTCCTGAGAAAACTATCACACGCTGCAGGATGTACTTACTCCAGATCCACATTTGCTAGGCACCTCAAAAGCACTCAGAGTCACCCTCTCTCTAGACCACCTAACTTCTTTCAATAAATTGCCACCTACTCAAAGAAAGAAAGAAAAGCTACCTTCCATGGATTTGTTACTGATTTAGCAGCTTGTAACATTGATTAGCGATGAATTCACTACCAAGCATCCACAAACAAAACTTATGAAGAAACACTAATTTAACGCCTCTCCAACAAATTCCAAAACACGTTGTTCAAAGTTCCCACGCAATTATAGCACCAAGGAATTGAATTCAAAGTCCAGGTCAATTATTACATAATACAATTGGGATGTGCCAGGTGTTACCTGATCTTCAGCAAGCTGCATGAAACCCAGAACCTCAGCTACACACCCTTCAAGTCATCAGTTTCCATGGCTTCGGTCGGCAGTGGTAGTCCGTCGCCTCTTCTCCAGTCTCCGCCACCATCGGTTCGCTAGGGACTCTGTTTCAGGGAGACAAACTTCTTCTCTTCGTCGCCTCTGTCGTTGGTAGGTGGCGATCTTACAGCCGTCAGAGCTCGGTGTTGTTGGATGGTAGACGAGCTGTCGCGATGCTGAAAGTGGCGTTGCTGGACAATCATGCAAGTCGTTCTGTATATCCGTTTTGATGGTTCCGTGCATAAGTGGACCATTGGCTTTTAAATACGTTGATTTACGACTAAACTCGAAGAGTAAAGCTGGATCCATAAAATCTTTAACCACAGCTCTTAAATCTTCCTCTAGTTGCTTGCATAATATTCGGAATCCACACTTTTTTGCAACTCCACCTGATACTTTAACACTAAATTGTACTTGACTCTCATAAATTTGAACAAAATTGGCTGCTCCCAGCAACGGCTCAAATGGTGTGAATGATATAGCCAAGCTATGATTTGCAACGGGAGTCCATCCATACTTTTTCAGCATTCGGCCATTAACTTCTAATTCTACGTCGTATGATTGTGACCCGTGATCCTGTTCGTCAGCACTATGAACAACACAGAGATTGAATCCAAGAAACTTGCGACACAAGTCCTTAGAAGCCCTAAAAGATACAAAACCTTTTTCAATAGGGAGGACCCACGCTGGTAACTCTTCTCCAGGATAAGCATCATAGAGACCCTGTTATGAGATAAACTGTTAGAAAGTACCAGAATAGAAGAATTCAATTTTGAGCTTAGTAACTAATCCTAGCGAATTCCACTTCTAACTAGAGCTCTATAAATGAGTGGAGATACATTGATCCTTGTTTATAATAATATACAAGTCCCATGTGATAGAAATGATTCTTATAAAAAGAACGGAAGCCACCTCCATCATATGCATGTACGTGTAGAACCACTTTAGATTTATTTGCTTTTCTTAAGCTTTCTATCTATCGTTTTCTGCTGTTGCAATATACAAGCACACACTGAATCCAGTATACACTCCACATTAATATGTGTGTGTGTGTGTGTGTGTTTGAGAGAGAGAGAGAGAGAGAGAGAATCTTACTCGGCGAAGCGGGTATTGCAAAACCATCTCGACAAACTCTTCACCGTCAGAACCATAGGGATCGACAATCGTATAGGGATACGGGGGTGGAATATGGGTTGGTAGACCCAAGAATTCCAAATGTTTGCGCTCAAAGATGGATGTTGGAACGCTAGTTATTCTGGTCTCCCCCAGCATTAAAGAACTCAATTTGGGACAACAAGAATGATTCTCGAGAAACTCCAATTCAGTCAGACTACTTCCAACAAGGTCTAAAGATTTTAAACTTGAAAGTCCGATCTTCATAGATGGATCAACAGAATTATCGTACTTTGGAAACCCAATGAAGGATATGCAACCCTGAAGACGCAGCTCTTCAATGTTATGTAACTTGTACATACTAGATGGAAGACTTATCAAATTCTTGCAAACAGATAAGTTCAATTTCTCCAAAGAAACAAGATTTTCTATTGATGATGGAAGTTCTTTAATAGCAGTCCCTTCTATCGAAAGAAGTGTCAGGCTTTCAAGTTTATGTGGAATATCAGGGAACCTTTCCAAATTTTTACAATTTGTAAGATGAAGACACCGAAGTCTTTTTGTCTTGAGCACATTCGGAAAAACACCAAGTCGAGAGCACCCATCTAAAGTCAACACTTGTAACTTCTCAAGATATGCAATCGACTCATGGGCTTCTACCAAGTTTTCACAATTAGAGAGAACCAATTCCTCGAGATGTGGAGTACATGAGAGGTCAGGGATACAAATTAGGGACTCGCAATAACTGAAATTAATGTACTTCAATTGTTGGAAGTCCTGCAAATATGGCGGAACAAACATCTTAGTCAAAGTTACTATGAACTAATTTGCTGAGAATTACGCGTTGTATTGAGAAATAAGTAAATACTTAGAAACTTTACTAAAAATTATAAATCTATACATATATGTGGTAAGAGAATGAATTTAGAAATGACAAATAAAAAAGCTAAAGGATATTGGTCAGAAGTGGGCCACGTGATAAAAGTATGCCGTGTGGCAATCAGAAAAATAAAATGAAACCCATGTGGCAACCATGTGAAGGCAGGCCACTAACAAGTTTAAGCCATATGTTATGCCATGTGCCAATTGTAGAAGTACAGTGAATGTCACGTGGCGAGCACCAAAATGAACATTCTTTCTGTTCTGGTTTAGACTATAATTAAAAGCTTTATGTCAAAAATATATATTCTATCACAATGAATTTTTCCCAAAAATTAAGAAACTTTTTTTAAGCCAATTAAACACAATGAAACCAACTTTTAAAAACATTTTGAAGAAAAAAGGTTCACATATTCAACTCAAAACCTAGCTTTGACTTTCAATTAAGAAACTGGCGGTATACCATGTGGATCTTGTATATCAAGTTATTTCTAAATGCACACACGCTACAGGCAAAGTTTCTAATAAATATTTAATTTCGTCTACTTAGAAATGCTGCTCTTCACAAACTGATTTAAGCATTTAAGAATGCCTTGTTTTACAGCGTAATGCATTCAAACCTTGAAAATTCTTTTTCTTCGGCATTTGTTTATAAATTTCTTTCTATTGTGTATTAGTTTCTAATAAAGCTGTTTCACTTAATTTTTAAATGCCAATTTTGCTGCACATAAACATATTTCCTACTCGAGTAATTAGGGTCATTTTGAAAGGGGAAAAAAAAAAAGAAAGAGAAGTGGCTTCAAAGACTAGGGAACACCACATCGTTTCATGTTCTAGTACATGTAATACACATATACACATACAAATGAAGTAGACAATTAAAAGGTCTATGTAGGTAAATGCTCACCTTAAATTGTTTAGGCACTACCGTGGTACTGGCTTTGCTCATATCAATTCCCACTAACTTCATTGAACCAGAGGAATATCCAGTAATCCGGCTAGCACATCCAGGCCATTCAAACCATCTAAGCCCCTTAGGAAGACATAAATGACCTTGGAAAGAATCCTGCACGTTGTGCAAGATGAGCAATCTCAACCTTCTCATTTTTGTAAAAGCATCAGGATGGATACACATCTTTGTCCACTCAGGTGGCTTCAACACTATGGCTTTTACAGCGCAATCTTCCTGCATATGCAAGGTTATTTAGGTTATACATATTTTTAGTAATTAAAGTCAAAGAAAAGGAGCACAACTTTGATCATAATCGTAATTCTTACCTCGTCATTGGATAGAACCTCGTCAACATCATCATACAACCATAGTCTGCCGCGTCTTCCAGGATCATCGCAACATTCTTGGTTCACAATATCCTTACCCATCAATTGAATTAAGTCATGCATTTCTAGGATGTCGGACTCAATTCTTATCAAGGACCTCTTAACAAGAATTTCAAATCCTGCAGTTGTCTCAAGATCGCAACTTTCGAGAACTTTCTTTGTATACTCCATTTTCCACCCCCTAAAGAAGCAGGCAATGTGGAGAAAGATTTCTTTCTCATTTTCATCTAGTCCCTCATAACTAATTTTGAGCATGTTATTAATGTTTTTGTTAGGACTCCTACAAAATTTCATTAGTGTACTTTTCCATACATCTTCTGTTTCACCACATAATAAGGAACCCAACACCTCAAGTGCTAAAGGAAGACCTTTAGCATAATTCAGAGCCCCATTTACTAGATCTATTCTAATTTGGTGCGTCTGAGAAGCATGCTTACTAAGCAGCTCACAAGCTTGACTGTCATCTAGTGCTTCAACTTCATACACATGATCTTGATATATCCCCTGACAAGTTAGCAAATGTTTGTCTCTTGTAGTAATAATGATCCTACTCCCATTACCAAACCACTTGCCTTCTCCTGCTAAAGCATTTAACTGGCGTAGGTCATCCACATCATCAAGGATTAGGAGAACTTTCTTGTGACCAAGTCTGCGTTGTATTATATTAATACCTTTATCAACAGTGGACACTTCTAATCTTTGCTGCAGTAATAATGTATCTTTTAATAATATTTCTTGCAAAGTCACTAGATCCTTGCAACCTTTTGATGTTTCTCGAACATTTGCTAGAAAACATGAACCCTCAAATTGTCTAAAAGTAGAATTGTATAGGGCTTTCACCAAGGTTGTCTTCCCTATACCTCCTTGTCCCCATAATCCCACCATCACAACATCATCATTAGATTCAAGGTTTAACATTGATTTTAGCATAACCACTCGAGATTCTATCCCAACCGGGTGCTTAGCAACATGCAAAGGCATTCGGTCAAGATGATTGGAGATCCATTTCACAATATCTTGTATATGCTTCGACTCATCTCTGACAAGAACAGAAAAGTTTTAGCAATTTGAATAAGCAATTACAAGCAATCACTGGCCAACAATAACAAAATAGTGTGTCGCATTTTTAGATAATTACAGCCAAAACAAAATGTATTCCCCACTTAGTTGAATTAGAACTCTGAGATAACAAGCTCAGGATTCAACATTTAGTCAACCGATTCATGTATCTATCTACATAAGTGATTCATTTTCTTGATTCACTTACTTCTCTTTTTGACTATTAACCAAAAGGAGCTATTTAGGACGAACTTTGAACGGCAATTAAGATTTCGATCTGAAAATTATTAAAAATCCCTGAAGCACGATGTCTTTGCCTTACACAGTCTGTATAGACTAATTATCCTGTATCAAGCGTTGCTAACCGCTTTATTCCTTCTGAAGAAGAAATGGGGCAAGTGCAATAACACTACTTAAACATTTTTTCCATTGGTTGATTAAATTTTAATGTTTTATCTTTTTCAACTGAGTCTGTAAACTGATAAAGTCCTAATGTCTAATTGCTATTACTGGAAAGAGCCACGTGTCCATCCTATGGTTTTTTTTTTGGGTTGAGTCTATTTCATGGTTAGCCGTGTGAGTAACGAGTTTAACACTAGGTTGCCAAAATTGAATATATGTCGAACTCAATTGACCCAAATGAAATGCAAACAACTCAAATAGCCCACAAACAAAACGTTTAGAGCTTTTATTATACTTTGAGGAGGGCAACAAGGATCCAAAAGAAAGAGCCAAAGACCTTACGAATGAAACGGGGCATAGCAACAGCCAAAATCAGAATAATATTGTTTCATGTACGAAATTACTAACTTTAACTTAAGCAACTTAAGAATTTTTAGGATTTATAAGATGAAGCATCCGTGTAGATACTTACAAAGTTACAATCATGTGTGCATTGATTAACTAATTAATTTTTATTTTTGTGAAAACAATCTTTATACTTACTTGTAAAGATTAGTTTCTTACACAAAATATGGACTCCACTCTACTTACCCATCATTCAAAAGCCAACCGGACAAGTAACCAGCATTGGAAAGAGCTTTCTCCCATCTCTTCACTTTCTCCGAATCCTCCCCGAACTTGGATTTGTGCTTATCCAGAGCTCTTTGATAACTCATTCTTCCCTTTCTCACTTCTCTTGGTTCCACTTTATAAAACACTGGTAGAACGGTGAGGTTCCTTTGCTCCTTGCACTCCATGATCTTCGCCACCTCTTCCAAGCACCACTCTGAGGAAGCATAGTCCTTGGAGAAAACTATGATTGCAATGTGCGATTCTTCGATGGCCTCCATAAGCATCGGCGATATCTGGTCACCCTTTTTCAGTTCTTCGCTATCTCGGAAAGTGTGTATTCCATTCTGGATTAAAGCTCGGTAGAGATGGCCGATGAAGTTGTGACGTAATTCTACCCCTTTGAAACTTAAGAAGACGTCGTAAATCTTTTCGGGTTTCAATGAAGAAGCCATTGGATGATGGAGTTTAACAATCGGCAACAATTGTGAGCTAAAGATTTGAAGCTGTGTTTTCTAGTGGTAATCAGGTTTAGGATAAGTAGGTTCCAAACATGGACCCTGTACGCGACCTTGTTATAATCGATTCTTCTTTTTTGGACTTTATACCAAACCCTGTTTGTACTAGACCATATTTTGGAACCACCCTGTTTACTCCGTTTACAGGGTCAACCCTATTTCCACTGGAACTTGTTTTACAACCGCCCGATATCTGATATGGTTTCGAATTTTACATTAATATGCGATAAGACAATGTAATCCTCCTAATTTGTATTGAAACATTAAGCGCCAAATAATGTGGTTCTGCAACCGTATAATCAGCAACATGGAAATCAACACTCCATTAGTTTACATGTCCTTTGGAGCATGCAGTTGTAATAATGTCCAAAGGCTCTATTTGTGCTGACCAATAGAGCAAGACAATCCCAGAGTCCAGCAAAATTATGGAAGATCGGACCAAGTTTTTAATTGTTCAAGGGTGCAAGCTGTCCAGAGACCTTGAATCGAACCTACCAACTTCGGCAAACCAGCCCCAGATAAGCGCAACCGAGACCTGCGAGGAAATCATAAGAATCTTCGCATCAGCTTTGGAGAAATTGATGATGGACATGAACCGTAAGGAATCAACTAAAGGTCATCAAAGTTGCTTTCCCAGGATATCCCTAACATACCTACTCCAAAAGCTGTATATAAAGATACGTGATTATATAATGTCTGTGATTTATATCATCATCAACCCTGCGCTTGCGTGATGGAGGAGATAGGTTTTCTTTTTGGTCGAATGGAGGAGATGGGTTAAGCATGAAGAGTTTCCACCGCTTTGCATGTGAAACATGCGTGGCTTCAATATGCACACATAACTAAAACACAAAATGTAGTTTCCTTAAGACTACAAGGATGACTCTCTCTCTCTCTCTCTCATCGAGCTACACAAACATTGTTTGATCAGCGGTTCAATAATAAACTAGTCCGGGGGGCCTAGTGAAGCAGAAATTCCCCAGGTACTTCCCAAAAACACAGATCCACCAAAGGTCCAAAAGAAGCATATCTCCCAGATTTTACAAGAGTGTCATATAAGAATTTGAGCACCCACAGGATCCTCGTCGTCATATATTTCTTTGGGTTATTCCACAGGACATTGCTCATTGGCTCTCACCAGTCTCTGTCTTCCCCCCCTCTCTCTCTCTCTCTCTCTCTCTCAACAGAACAATCTTATATTTTAAGTCAGCAACATACAACCGCAAAGCCCAGATCAGCCAATCCTTCAGAACCGAGCCTCCGACCCTCCCAAAAAAGCAAAGGGAAAAGGGGTTCACTTAAAAAATTCAATTTCGGACTCACCTCGCTCTGGAATAGCTGTGTCGGAGTCGGCGAGCTGCGAAAGAGAGGCGATGGCGGCGAGTCTGGGCCCAGCGACAAGAAGACGAGAGGTGCGTTCCTGCGGCGCACCAACAAGAGGAGAATCGACTAACGACGATGGTGGCTACCAGCGAGGGTGCGGTGGATCTAGGGTTGCTGGGCGCGGGGTTGCTGCGTATAGAGGGTTCCTGCGAATCGCAGGCTGCGATTGAGAGAAAGAGAGAGAGAGAGAGAGAGAGAGAGAGAGAGGCAGGATCGCGCAAGCTTGGAGAGAGAGAGAGAGGCAGATGTGGAGAGAAGGGTCAGTGACATGCAGGTGAGATTTCGATTTTTCGTACTCAAAGCATCAGTTATAGGATGAGACTCAAAAGGATCAACCACTCCAATCGTCCCGGTATCTACGTCATGGGCTAATATGTGTGGCTGTCCTGGAGACACGGTACCTATGGAAAAGTGAACGAAATTATGTCTCCACGCAACAAAATACAAATGAAATTTCTGAATGACTGAACAGATACTCTTAATATTAGTTAAAATGAAAAATAGTAGATACACATTGAATTTTTTTTTTTAATTTACATACTTCGAAATGTATCAGAGAAATTCTTTACCAAAAAAAATGTATCAGAGAAATAAGCATTTCTAATACACCTACTAGTATGATATCAAATCATGCCACGAGAAAATGACATATAACTAGATATGATTAATTGATTGTTTAGGAGCTTTTAACGTAGTTATTGAACTTAGAATGATAAACAACAAAGCCACTTGTCACCTTTTGATGATCATGAAGTTATTGCTGCACAATAGGGATGGAATAGATCAACAGAAGTAACTTGAACATCTTTCTTGAGGATGCACTCAATGTGCTTTTTCCAAATACACCTTGATTGATTTCTTAATCTCCAATCAACCCCAAAATCACCCTAAAAAAAAAAAAAAAACTACGCTTGAAAATAACCCCTATGTCCAAAATAGTGCCTTAATAGTAGTTGCGGGTGGAAGGGTTAATGGATATGGTTGGTGGATAAAGAAGTAACCGATGTCAGGAAGCATTGCTATTTTTTTTTCCTTGAATTTACTAGGTTCTTGACTATCTGGTAAGGCATGTTTATCGATGGAAATTCTTGAAAGAGCTGAAAAAATGGAAATGAAGGAAGTTGGGCATTCTCTTAATGGTGTTTGCTAGTTTTCCTACCCACACCTTTTTGTTCCAATTTAGTTATGTGAGGAGTGAATGACATAAATGTTAGTATGGCTGAGAACAAAGGCTTGGACTATGGTAGGGCAAGAAATACAATAGGTTTGTGATTTTTTCTTTTTTATAATTTTCTCTAATTTGTCGGTAAGTATTGCATAAGTTATCTACCATGTGCATTCTTTTACTTTATTATAAGAGATTAGACAATGCATGACTATGTTAAAAATATGTCCATTAGTTTTTACCCTCTCTTTAAAAAAAAATTGTAGTGTCCCCCATTAATCATGTTAACTAATTTTTACTTATTCAAGCCCCGGACCACTCAATTGTCTAAGCAATCGAAATCTACTTCTATTCTAACGAAGAAGCGGAACCAAAAATGTAAAATATAGCCGGGACATTAAGGGGTGATGGAATTGGGGGTTGTTAAGGTGATTATTCATAGTGAAGGCGGTGGTCGAGTTCATGCTCTGGGGACCCTCATGAAAATTGAAGTAATTAGACCTGTTAAAATGCCTAACGAATCCATTTTTTTTACCCATATGGATGTTAAATAAGTTATATATGATATAATAATATTAAGTAAATAAGTCATATATAAGTGTTAAAAAGTCATAAATGAATTTACAACTTACTTAAACCCAATCCATTTCTATAACTTTTTCTTTAGTCTCTTGGCCTTCACTTGATCTCTCACTCACTCATTTTGCCAATGAGTTTTCGTAGATTGTATTAAATATTGGGATAAATGTTCCAGAAGTCCTATAACTTATCACGAAAATGCATTTCCGTCCTAAAACTTGTAAAAAGTGAATTTAAGTTCTAAAACTTATCAAATTATTTCAAACGAGTCTTAAGATCGACGCCGTTAGCCTTTTCCGTTAAAAATGCTGACGTGACATTTTAAATAATTTTTTATTTTCCACGTGATTTTTTTTTTTAATTTTTTTTTTTAAAAATAGATTTAAAAACTAAAAAAATCAAATTTATTCATTTTATCTTATTTTCACCAAAAAAAAATTTAAAAAATTTAAAATATTTATTAAAAAAATAGCGGCTCTTGTCCCCCACCACCTCTGCGCCGCCGCCACCCATCGCCGGAGGGGCCGGCTGACGGTTGCCGGCCTTGGGTGGGGGTGGCTGGGCCTCGTTGGCCCCACGTGAGGGCCGGCGATGACTTGCCCGGGGGGCGACGGTTGCCAGCCCCCCGTGAGGGCCGGCGGGCCTAGATCTGGGCACCCGCGCCAAATTTGGGCGAGCCTCACCGGCCCGAGTGAGGGCCAACGAGGCCTCGCCTAGGGCGGGCGACGGTCGCCAGCCCTCGCTTGGGGCCGACGAGACCTGGCCACCCCGCCCAGGGTGGGCAACTGTCGCCCGACCCCTCCGACGATGGGCGGCGGCGGCGGTGGGGGAGAGGAGCCACACTAATTACTTTTTTAACAATTTTAAAAATAATTTTTAAACTTTTCTTTTTAGTTTTTGTTGAAAATAAGATAAGAATAAATTTAATTTTTTAATTTTTAAATATAATTTTTTTTAAAATGGATAAAAATTAATTAAAAAATACACATGGAAAATAAAAAATTATTTAAAATGCCACATCAGCATTTTAATGGAAAAGACTAATGGCGTCGATCTTAGGACTCGTTTGAAACAATTTGACAAGTTTTAGGACTTAAATGCACTTTTTGCAAATTTTAGGACTGAAATGTATTTTCATGACAAGTTGTAGAACTTCTGGAACATTTATCCCTTAAATATTAAATTATTTTAGCAATATAAGTCGAGTCACGTATGGATCATTAGATTTGTACTATGTGAAAATGAGTCAAAATAAGGTATAAATCTATTTGGATTGAACCATTTAATCCCACCCATCCATTCAATAGACCTACCCCTACCATGGTTATGGTACGGCAGGCAGGCGAGCAATTTCATATGCAAAAGTGCTCGAGGTGCCCACAAAATGGTGCCAATGACGGTGAAGGTGATGAAACGAAAGCAATTTGGTTCGCCCGGTTGACGTATTTAGTCAAGCAGATTATTTCCGTCAGCTTGAATTAAATGGTTAATGGAGTGATCGTAGGTGTCTTTGCACATAATCGGATCAACCTTATATATAACAATATGCTCTTTAATTCGACACGATGGAATACTTCCACGACCCCGAAATCGCCACCGGCAAGGCCAATAACAATATTAGCTTGTGTGATTCTACTAACATTGACGACTCCGTCATTTGTGGCCAATCAAAGTGCAAGAATGGCTTGTTTGGCTGAACCAATCGGACGGTGCCACAGAACCTCAAAATGTTCCTCTTTTCTATTACAACTAGAGAGAGAGAGAGAGAGAGAGAGATGCAACTATTCCTTCAAATCTCGCGATGAAACCATCATTATCTACAACATGCAACTTTCTTTAATTCGACACGATAGAATACTTCCATGACCCCGAAATCACCACCGGCAAGGCCAATAACAATATTAGCTTGTGTGATTCTACTAACATTGACGACTCCGTCATTTGTGGCCAATCAAAGTGCAAAAATGGCTTGTTTGGCTGAACCAATCAGATGGTGCCACAGAACCTCAAAATGTTCCTCTTTTCTATTACAACTAGAGAGAGAGAGAGAGAGAGAGAGAGAGAGAGAGAGAGAGAGATGCAACTATTCCTTCAAATCTCGCGATGAAACCATCATTATCTACAACATGCAACTTTCGGAAGAAACTAAGAATTTGATGCTTCCATCGTTTTGAGAAGCCTAAATAGACCAGCTGCTTCCCTGATCCGTGAAAAGTTTATGCAGAAGGCTTGAACTTCAATCAGGATTTCCTTTTTTTTTTTTTGGTCGAAAGAGAACTTATATTATATTAAGGAACATTACAAGCTAGAGCCGAAGCATCAGAAGATAGAATAGATAGGAAAATAGCAGGTGGGAAAAGAAGCCAGTTGATGGGAGGGCCTTGATCTCTATGGGCTTTTGCAGCCCAGTCGGCTGCTAGGTTAGCCTGACGCCGGATATGCCGTATCGAGAGATTAGGGCACTTGATCAGAAGATCCTTGAGGATCGCGAAGAGGTGTTGGTCCTTCCATGGCGGCCGCTGGTTCGTACGAATAATCTCCACCAGCTTGAGGCAATCAGATTCGATCACCAAATGATGAAACTGAAGTCGCTTCTGGATCATCCGTTGAAGAGCAGAGATGAGGGCATAGAGCTCGGTTTGGAATGCGGAGAGGGCAGGCACGGATCTGGTAAGCACATCCTGTAATCTCCCTTGACTATCCCGGTAAATACAAGCGATGGATCCTTGCTCTGATCCTTGTCGAAAAGCCCCATCAATATTGCACTTTATATAGCCGTCAGCAGGTGGTTTCCATACATTATCGAGACTGACCAGAGTATTTTGGGTGTTCTGTGGCGAGGGGTGTAAATTCTGGAAGAGAGTGCTTTGGGTAAGAGCATCATTCACGACTTGAAGCGGATCAAGAGGACTCTGACGGAAGACAACATTGTTGCGATGGCGCCAGATTTCCCACAGAACGTGCGCAATCACTTCAAAATCTGGAGCCACGTGTTGGAGGGAAGCTCTGTCAACAACCCAGGCATCAAATCTGCTAACTGAGGTAGGGGATATCCTGATTCGAATTTCTTCATGATTCCAAATATCTCTGGTCCAAGGGCAGAAGAAAAATAGGTGCTCTATGGATTCTGGGACAGAATTAGTGCAAAGAGAACAGTAGGGATTCGAAATGATATGGCGTTGATAGAGGTTTAATTTTGTAGCCAGTGCATTTTTACATGCTAACCAGAGAAAAACCTTAAGCTTCGGAGCCGTGCGCATGTGCCAAATTTTTCTCCATAACTGGGGCGGGTTAGTATAAGAGGATGAGGGTTTATGAATTGGTTGCTGAGATTTGGTTGACAAAAAATGATAACAACTTTTAACTGTGTAGGTACCCGAAGGAGTCTCTGTCCAAATAAGTTGATCATGAAGGAGGGACTCATTGATGGGAGTATTGAGGATTGCTGTACTGACCTGGACATCGAATAAGGTAGTAACAAGGGATGACTTCCATTCAGAGTGCGTGGAATCAATGAGATCAGCCACTAGTTGAGGTTCCCCTTCCACTGGTACGCCTCCTATCGGACCTGATGCTAACCAATTAGCTTCTCTGATTTGTATTTGTGATCCATCGCATACTAACCCGCGTAGTTTAGGAGAAATTGCTTCACGACCTTTTAATAAGCTCTGCCATCCCCAAGAAGGGCGATGTCCTGAGGGAGCAGTTTGAAAGGAAGAGTTCCTAAAATATAAGCCTTTAAAAAGCTGGCTCCAGATAGCTGTAGGTTGCTGTAAAAGCCGCCACGCTTGCTTTCCAAGCATGGCTTTGTTAAAATTAATTAAATCTCTAAAGCCCATCCCCCCTGAAACCTTTGAAAGCTTTAATTCTGCCCAATTTTTCCAATGAATTCCAGATTGGCTGTTATGTTTACTCCACCAGAATGCTGAGATCTTCTTTTCTATCAATCTGCAGAGAGACAACGGAAGCTTGAAGATAGACATGGCGTACTGCAGTAAAGCCTGAATAACTGATTTCAGTAATATTTCCTTTCCACTTTTTGATAAAAACTGTTCTTGCCAACCTGCTAACTTAGCATTAACTCTTGCCAGGATCCAGGAGAACATCTCCCTTTTGGATCGGCCCCAATCCAAGGCAATACCCAGGTACTTTCCATACTTACTGAGAATAGGTACTCTGAGTTCTTGAGCTAGATTCTGTTGTAAGGAGAGAGGACAGTATTTGCTAAAAAATACACCAGATTTGTTTCTATTAATAAGCTGGCCTGTAGCTAAACAATACTGGTTGAGTAGATTGGCAAGGTTTTGACATTCAGACAGTGTTGCTTTAAGGAAAAAGACTGAATCATCAGCAAAGAAGAGGTGAGATAACTTTGGACAGTCTCGATTGAATTGGATCCCCCTTATGTGACCCATTTCCACAGCTTGAGTGATTGTAGTGGATAGAGCATTGGCTAGTAAAATAAAGAGATATGGAGATAGGGGATCACCTTGGCGCAGTCCTCTAGTAGGCTTAAAGTAAGGCAGTTGGTCGCCATTAAAACGAATGCTGAAAGAGACTGTAGTAACACAGGCCATAATCCGAGTAACCCAACTTTCATGAAAACCCATATGCTTCAAATATGCTTCCAGGAAGTCCCATTCAACCCTATCATAGGCTTTTTGCATATCTGTTTTGAGAATAAGGTTGAATCGTTTCTTACATGCTCGCACTTTAAATTGATGCATGACTTCTTGAACCACCATAATGTTGTCCTGAATCTGTCGGTCACTAATAAAAGCTGCTTGCTCGTTGGAGATCAAGGTAGATAGCCAAGGTTTTAGTCTGTTCGCCATAATTTTGGAAATAATCTTGTAAGCATAATTGCAAAGACTTATCGGTCGATACTGTTCAATACTTTCTGGATGCTGCACTTTAGGAATTAAGGCAATGATCGTTCTATTTAGTTGAGTAGGCATACAACCTGTGGTGAAAAACTGTTGAACTGTTTGAATAACTGTGGCTTTGATGATCTGCCAGTGATGTCGATAGAAAAGGCCAGGAAGACCATCAGGGCCAGGAGCCTTCGAAGATCCCAGCTGGAAGGTAGCTTGATAAATTTCCTCCTCTGTGACCTTACTCATTAAATGGTCATTCATTTCAGGTGTAACCACTGATGGACATTGCTCGAGAAAGGGACGAAAATCCCGGTTACCAACAGATCGATACAACTGAGAGAAAAATCCCTGTGTTAGATGTTTGAGCTGTTTCGGTTCTCTAATCCATCTCTGGTGAGTATCCAGGAGCATTGTTATCCTATTACGTTGTCTTCTTTGCATAGTGTAGGCATGAAAAAACTTTGAATTGTGATCTCCCCATTTCAACCATTGAATGCGCGAGCGCATAGCCCAGAATTGTTCATCTTGATTCCATAGTTGCTGGATTTCATATCTAATAGCATGAGCTTGCTCTTTATCCCCTTCCTGATATGTTGTTCGATTCATAATTGTCTCTAGTTGAGATTGCAGGTAAGATATGCGTTGATAACAGTTGCCAAAACGTGCTCTGCTCCAGCGAGTTAGTCGAGTGGCAACTGCCTGTAATTTGGAGATCAATGAGGTACTACTGTTTTCCCATGCCTGTTGAACCATATTGTGACACTCTTCATGTTGGTTCCAGAAAGCTTCATAATGAAATATCTTTGCATGCTTGACAGATGGTGGATGAGTTTGCATCAATATAGGACAATGATCCGAGCCAATAGGTGGTAGGGCTAAAACTTCTGCAGAAGGATAAGACATCAGCCAATCCATTGAACAAAACACACGATCAAGCTTCTCCTTGACCAGAGCATCTCCTTCTCTGTTATTTGACCAGGTGAATTCGCAACCTTTAGTTTGTAATTCAAGTAAGGCACAATCATTAATAACATTGCGAAAGGATGTCATTCGCGAAGTGATTGCGGTCGCGTGCCCATTTTCTCCCGGGAGAAAGGAAATCATTGAAATCACCAATACACAGCCAAGGTAAATGATTTGCAGCATGTATGATTCTGATGGTATCCCAAAAATCCTGACGGAGCTGATATGTTGGAGGTGCATGCAAACAGGTGATATGCATGGAGGCTGTTGTCTGAGGATCAAGAGCAAGGAAATCAATAAACTGAGCATCCGAATGTACAACCGTGACTTGAAAGGAATCATTCCAAAACAGAGCAAGACCACCCTTGAGCCCAACTAGGTCCTTCACAAAAGAGTGAGTATATTTAAACTTACGTTGCCACCTATTCAGAAAATGATGATCATGCTTTGTTTCCATTAAAAACACAAAATCGGGCTTATCACAGGCTAACATCGCCTTTAATGCTTGAATTGTCAGGGGATTGCCCAACCCCTGACAATTCCAACTGAGGATCTTCATTGGGAACCCGGTGGCTGTTTAGGGCCAGCCGCCAAAGCCCAAAGATCAGGAGTAGGTGCTTCCAGAACCGGAGTATCCAAAAGGAGGGACTCATCCAAAGCTGCAGATGATGGAGGTTTAACATCATAGGGTGAATAGCGTTTTGTTTTTTTACTGGAACCCCCAGATGGCATAGGGCGAGGAATTTTAGGTCTCTTCTGCTGTTGCTTGTCCACTGGTATGGCCTGAGTATGTTTCATCTTTACTGCTGCAGGAACTAAATCTGTAGTGATAGTAGTTAAAGTAGCAGGTTGTAGATACTTGGATGTTCCTGAAGGTAGAATAGGGACAGAAGGAGCAGCCTCTGTTTCAGGCACAGGTGGAAGAGCTAGAAGGGCAGGCTGTATATGAGGTGGAGTTTCAGGTACCGTCTCTTCCATTGACTCAACTGGTATTTTAGGATTATAAAAAGCTTCCCAATAAGGACTGAACTGTTTAATCTCTGCTCTGAGCCAAGGTCCATAGACCATTGTGTCCCGGCCCTCAAACTGTGATTCATCATAAGGGTACTCTGGACATGAAGCTGCATAATGTCCAAGCCTTCCACAGGAGTAGCAGTAATGGGAAAGTCTCTCATACCGAAAATCAAGCCAGAGGGTTTTGCCTTTGATACTGATAAGTTTGCCAGTTTTCAAAGGTGCTTTCAAATCTAATTCAATTCTTATTCTTGCAGAGATATCCGTTTTGACTTCCTGAACTTTTCCTATCTGGGATACAGCTTTACGCAGGATGGGAGGGGACATCCATTCCAAAGGTAAGCCTATAACATGAACCCAGAATAGACATTTGCTGAAATCATAGTGTTGGAGGGGAATATTAGGTTGCCAGGGTCGTAGATTAACTAATTGGCCTGAAAATAACCAAGGGCTACCATCCAGAACGCGACGTTTTTCCATTTCAGTTCTAAATTTGATTATATAAAGCCCTGTATCTGCCGAAGTAATCTCTAAATGATCAACTCTCCAGGCTTTCTTCATCGCAACTTGAAAGGCAGATAAATTCACAGTAGGATTGGTGAAGATATTACCCACCAGAAGAAGGCGACAATCCTTCAGTTTAGCCGACGCCGGGATGTCATCCCAAACCTCCAACTCTTGTTCTGAGCATAATCGTCCCAGCCGATGGCACAAGGAAGCAATTCTGGAGGTATTTTCACTTTCATCCATTGTAAAGGTTACTGAAGTACTGTAGGATGACTAATTTGATAAACAGATGGCTGAAACTGAGATGTGTAAGGGTTGCATGTTACAGATCGGGAACATGCAAACTAGGAATGCTGTGAATTGGGATAGAAAGAAGAAAACTAGTTGGAATAAATTGAGCATGCAGAGGATGGGATAGACAGAGAAGTATTTAGGGAGGGTTTTGCGAGGAACATTGAAGGTTCAAGTGAAAGGCTAAGGAAGATGAAGACATGGGTAGAAACTCGAGCAAACGCGAGAGAAATTGAGCATGCAGAGGACGGGATAGACAGAGAAGTATTTAGGGAGGGTTTTGCGAGAAACATTGAAGGTTCAAGTGAAAGGCTGAGGAAGATGAAGACATGGGTAGAAACTCGAGCAAACGCGAGAGAAAGCTCCAACATAAACGAGAGAGAAAGCTCCAACATAATCAAGATTTCCTTGACTGCCCAAAATCATTAACATACAGAAGAAGGCAGAAAAACAAATCACGTAAGAAATAGATCATCCCACCAATATCGTTCTACATGACACTGAATATTCTCTTTATTCATTTCGCTATAGCTGGACGGCATACTCAAAACAAATAGCAAGCAGATTTCATTCCATCACATGGATTTTAGTTCATCGTAGAAAAACAAAAACAGAGCGCTCAATCTTGACCCACATTACCAAAAAACTATTTCAGATGTCATAATCCCTGCAGATATCAAATTCTGCAAACGCACGCAGAATACACAGGATTCCACCTTCAAGGCCCAACAAGAAAAGAAACTGTTGTACTTTAGCTAGTACGTCCATGATGGGGTGCGATTGGACCGCATCATTTGGACTTGATATGCTACGATGAAGGGGTGTGATGGGGTCATATAAAAGACCCCTAAAGACAACCGTTAGAGGTGTTGGACAAAACGTACATTCAGAAAATTTTCTTCCTTTCTCTCCTCTTTCCATCAAGGTGTTCCATTTTCTTCTTTACGAGAATTATTTGCATTTACGCCGTGGAAATCGGGTGCTTTCCTCGTGATCGCATCTAGACCGACGTGAGGAGTAATTTTGTTCGTGATTTATTCACAATTCAACGTTCGTTCCGGGGTTAATTGCTGTTTGCGCATCGGAATCAGGTAAGTCGTCTTCCGCCGACTTGAATTCCAACATTGGTATCAGAGCTCGGTCGTGATTTCTGCCTTGTTTTTCATCGAGTTTTCTCATTTACCATTTGATACCGTGATCGAGAGATTGTATTCTACACCGTTTTTGATGTTCGTTGGTCGGAATAGCAATATGAAAACTTGAATTCAAACTGAAGCGAAGAACGGGTTTGGGGTTGCGTTCACTCGTACGGTTTTGGCTATTTTTTGAAATAATTTTTTGGCCAAAATTAATTTTTGAATATACAGGGTTAAAGAGCTTGTTGAGACGAGTTCGGTGATGGGTTGAGCGCCGTCGGACGACGCCGGACGCGCCCACACGCGCGGCCAGAAGCCGCTGCGTGTGGGCGCCACGCGCCTGAAGCACTGGCAAAGCCAGCGCGTGCGCCACAGGCGCTGGTCAGTGAACTGGCAGGTGCGCGTCACGGGCTGGTCGACGAATTGGCGCATGATGACGTCACCGTGACGTCACCCAACGGTCAGCAACTATTGGGATGACGTCATCGATGACGTCACCGTCGGCGACAGTTGGCCGGCCCGTCACCGACCGGCCACCCGACCCATGACCCGACCTGACCCGAGATCCGATCCGGGTTGACCCGACCCAACCCGACCGTCGACCGGTCGACGGTCGGACCGGTTGACGGTCAGACTGGTCGGATCGGTTGGATCGGCCAGGAGCCGTTTGGCTCGTTGGCGCGTGCGCCACATGCGCTGCGCACTCAGGCGGCGCGTGGGGGTGCATGCGGGGTTCGATTGGAGCGTGGTCAGCGGCGTTTGTTTCGTATGAATGTTGTTTACATAGTGTTATAATTATTTTATACTTTTGAATTATAAATGTATGAAAATGCGTAAGAAACCCTATGTACGCGTAATTTTTGGGGTTTAATGCATAGTTTATTCATTTGTAGCTTGTATTTTCTTGTGGTTTAGGATATACAGTAGCTAGCTTGTGTGCAAATAATGTCATATATGCCGTGTAGAGCTTGGTTCGATGATATCATGTATATAGTTTAATATAGCTTGTGTGCAAATGATGTCATATACTTGCTAGATAATTCGAACAATAGTAGGAAATCCATTACATATTGAATTGCGATTTTGATTATGGTTGAAGCACGATTGTTATTTGCACGTTGGTTCATATTATGCTATGTTTTTGTGTTAATGGAAAAATGTAGAAATTATATGAGATCGTGTAATTAATTTTCCTAGTGAGAGTTCGTAGATTGGTAGAATTTGAAAGAGTTCTCACCTAGAACTTAAAATTTGGGCAAATTAAACTAATTAATGATAATAGAACAATTGTACATAGAAATTGATTGGGAACATAGTGAACTTTTGCTTTTGTGTCTTTTGTTGAATTATCATTAATTTAGTTTGTCTTTGCTGCAAATTAAATATGTGTGTTACTCTGTAAAGTGTGCTAGTATTGATTCTGCGTTTATTATGTCAATGTGTTATAACAATTTATTATGGCATCGGCATCCAAGACCATTGTGGCTGACCTAAATAAGGGTGAGAAGCTGAATGGTGACAATTATGATATTTGACATGGAAAAGTTCAGTACATTCTTGAGGAGCAAGAGGTTTTAGAAACCTTCAACCATATCATGGATGAACCTGAGCATGGAACTTCAGCTTAACATATGAGAGATTTGGAAGTTTATCAAGCTTGGAAAAAAAAATAGCATTGCCTGCTGTATGCAAGCTATTTTTTTTTTCCAAGCTTGATAAGCAATGCTATTTTTTTTTCCAAGCTTGATAAGCTTCCAAATCTCTCCTATGTTAAGCTGAAGTTCCATCACGTTGCTGAGTTGTATGCAAGATGATCTCATGTGTGAGTTTGAAAGTTATGATAAAGCTCAAGTTATGTGGGTTGCCTTGAAAGATAAGTTTGGGGGTACATCTGCCACTAAGCTGAGGAGACTCACCATCAAGTTTGATACATTCCAAAAGTGCCCAAATGTAATGATGAGGCAGCATCTTCAGGAGATGTCAAACGTGATTTGTGAACTGAAGTTGACATGTCACTCCCTTACTGATGAACCGCAAGTTCAGGCTGTTATAAGGTCTATTCCTAACATTTGGGAGCATATGAATATCAATACGACGCATAATGAGAACATTGTCACTGTAGGTGATATTGTGCGTCATTTGGAATTAGAGGATGAGCGCTTAGAGGCTACGAGATCCTCTACCCATACTTATGTTGCTGATCAGGCACCTAAGAGGGCTAAGACCTTCCGACGCAAGAAGCGTGGTGGGAAGAAGGACAAGGCCAAGATGGAGTGCCACAATTGTGGCAAGATGGGTCACTTTGCTCGTAAATGCACTGAATCGAAAAAAGTACCCTATTACTACATTACTTTGAGTAATGCTTTTGTTTCTAGTACTGTAATGCTTGTTGAATCTCATCCAATGTGGATTGTAGACTCAGGAGCAACAGACCATGTAGCTAGAGACCGAGAAGCATTTGTAGAGTATCGTCGGATACCGCTTGGAAGAAGATGGATATATGTTGGGAATAACTTAAGAATTGAAGTGAAGGGTATCGGCACATGTAAATTAATCTTATGTGGTGGTCAAAACCTATTCCTGCATGATGTCCTTTATGCTCCAAATATTCGATGAAACTTGGTCTCTGTAGTTGTTCTTCCTAGCTTAGGTTATGTATTGAATTTCCATGGTGATTGTGTTGACATTTTGTATGGAATAATTTATTATGGTTCAGGTCATGTATTGAATGGTTTTATGGTGTTAGACATTGACTATGATCAGTATAATATTAATGTTGATGGTTGTTTTTCTTTAATTGCATCTTCTAATAACGTTGACATTGATGCAAGTACTTGGCATGCTAGATTAGGTTACATTGGATTGCAAAGAATGCAAATATTAGCTAGAGAAGGCCTTTTAGGGTCACTCACTAATGTTAGTCTATTCGTATGTGAACATTGTCTAGTGGGAAATGCAACTAGAAAACCATTCGGTAAAAGGACTAGAGCTAAATTTTCATTGCATCTTATACATTCTGACATTTATGATCCTTTGAATGTGAGGGTGAGGCATGGAGCCTCATATTTCATCACTTTCATAGATGACTTCACACGTTTCGGTTATGTCTTTTTGATCTCCCATAAGTCAGAAGCATTAGACTGCTTTATACAATATATAGCGATGGTAGATAATCAGTTGAACAAAACAATAAAGGCATTGAGAACCGATCGTGGATCTGAGTATCTATTGGAGCAATTCAAGACTCTTTGTGATGAAAAGGGAATTATATGACAATTAACTATTCCTAGTACTCCACAACAAAATGGGGTAGCTGAGAGAATGAATAGAACCCTATTGGAAATGGTTAGGTCTGTGATACTGCAAGCAAATTTACTTATCTCCTATTGAGGAGATGCGTTATTGACTGCTGCCTTATATACTTAATCGAGTGCCCCCAAAAGCGGTCACTTTCACCCCTTATGAATTATGGACTGGTAGGAAACCAGACTTGAGTAGTCTACGTCCATGGGGACATACGATTTATGTTCATGATTCTTCTCATAAATATGGCAAATTAGGTCATAAAGGGAAGAAATGTATCTTTACAAGATATTCTGAACACTCCAAAGGGTATGTGTTCATAGGTGAACAAGCTGATAGAAGTGTGACCGAAATGGAGTCACGAGATGTCACGTTCTTGGAGAACGATTTTCCTAGTAGAGGTTAGATTGATAAGGATTTCCAATTATATGAGATAGAAGATCCTGATAACACACCCACTAATATTGTAGAGGGAAATGAAAATTTATCTCAACATGCAAGACCTAGTGGGAGTGTTGTATCGCCTAACGAATTGAATTCAAGAGAAATTCAATTGCGTAAAAATAATCGTAAAAGTATTTCTCGTCGTCGTTTTGAGATTAAAGGGGAATCATTTATAATTGCTCAGAATGACGATGTCGAGCCTAAGACTGTTCAAGAGGCTCTCTCATCCTCTGATAAGGAAGAATGGAGAAAAGTTTTGGAAAATGAGATGGAGTCAATGAGGGTAAACTATGTCGGAGACTTGGTTGATCTACCACCCAATCGTAAGGCCATTGGAAATAAATGGGTCTTCAAGATTAAGCGAAGGGCGGATGGATCAATTGAAAAGTATAAAGCTCGCCTTGTGGCGAAAGGTTATACTCAACAAGAGGGTATGACTATGAGGAAACCTTTTCACCAATTGTAAGGTTCGCCTCAATACGCCTTATTCTAGCCATCATTGCACATTTGGACCTTGAATTACATCAAATGGATGTAAAGACGTCATTTCTCAATGGAGAACTAGATGAGGAAATCTATATGAAATAACTGATAGGTTTTATAGCTAAATGTCAATAGCGTAAAGTTTGCAAGTTTTATTGCTCAATATATGGTCTTAAGCAATCATCTAGACAGTGGTATCTTTGTTTTCATCGAGCCATAACCACTTTTGATTCCACAATGATCGAGGAAGATCATTGTGTATATGTCAAGCGGTCCGAAGATAAATTTGTGATTTTATCACTTTATGTGAATGATATTCTATTAGCTGGAAATGACAAGGTTTTGGTTATTACCATAAAAGAATGGCTGTCCTTTAATTTTGAAATGAAGGACATGGGAGAAGCTGCTTATATATTAGGAGTTAAGATCGAAAGAGATCGATTAATGAAACTCCTTACTTTATCACAAGAGTCTTATATTATGAAGATTCTTGAGCGTTTCAATATACATCATTGTAATCCCATTGATATCCCTGTCATGCAAGGTGAAGGCCTAAGTAAGGAGATGTGTCCTAAGACTCCAGAAGAAATTAAAGTGATAGAAACTGTTCCTTACGCTAGTGCGGTCGGAAGTTTGATGTATGCTATGATGTGTACTCGACCCGACATATACTATGCCGTGGGATTGGTGAGCCGATATCAATCAAATCATGGTCAAGCACACTGAAAAGCAGTGAAAAGGATCCTGAGATACTTGAAGGGCACCATGGACTATCGACTTTGTTACCAAAGGAATGATTTACGCCTATTAGGCTATTCAGATGCCGATTGGGGTGGAGACCTGGATGAGCGTAAATCGACTTATAGATATGCGTTATTGCTTAATGGAGGTGCAATTTCTTGGAATAGCAAGAAACAAACATGCATAGCCTTATCTATGATGGAGGCATAATTTATTGCATGTTCTGCCGTAGTGCAAGAAGCAGTATGGTTAAAACGTTTCTTAGAAAATTTAGCCACTGTCATTGAAGTTCCAAGATTGGTGATAGTTTATTGCGATAGTCAAGCAGTCATTACCTATGTGAAGGATTCCAAGTATCATGGAAGGACAAAGCACATTGACATAAAGAACAACTTCATCAGAGATATAATAGCGCATAAAGAAGTGATCCTACAATATATTTCAACCAATAGAATGGTTGCTGATCCATTTATGAAGGCTATTCCTAGAGACATATTCTTGACCCATAGGATGTCGCTATGATTGCGTAGAATGTGATATCTGTTATTGTAGATGATCATTGGTTTATGTATTTGTGGACAGATGTATTGTACTTGTTTGTTTATTAGTGATTTGATGTTTTATCAATAAGTACAAATTCACTATAAGATTAGCACAAACACACATATTTTATTGAAAAGTATGTCATCAGGCAATGATTGGCTCACCCACACGAGCAATCGCCTCAAGTGCTTTAGAAAGCACGTTGGGATGAGACGTTATGTACAAATAAATGCTGAAGAGCAAGTCTGGTACATAAAATATGTCGCCTTGATTGGAGTCAAGATGAGATCTGTGATTTATTTATAATAAGACCGAACATGATAGTTTCATAATCATGTATGCCTGTAAGATGCCGGATGCAAGTACTTAATTGTGCGCTATAGAAAGCGAGCTGATATAGCACTCGGGCTAAACATGAGTATGCGAGAAGCACGTGACTATGTTTAGGCTAAAATTCGTATAGTGGATATATTTGATAAATAACATATGCTCTTATAGAAAGAGTAATCCACTATAGCATGTAATTCATACTACATGTGCATTGTACGACCAATAAGGAAAGATGAGTAAAATTATCCCTATTTACTCATCGTGTGAGCCCTTGAGGTAATTTGTAATTTACCTCAATTTTGTGCCCTATGTTACTTCTGACTATGTTCTCAAAGTAAAAAATCAATGTTGCTATTTTAGCATGTTACGGGCGGTCATGAATAGATATGGCCTTATGGGACGTGTCTTGGAAAGCAATTGTTCTGAAATGGAGAAAGACATGAGTGCGAAGGAAGACTATTGTTATTTTACATCTATCACATGTATTTACTGGTCGACCAATTATATTGCCATTTGTGGTTGTAGATATAATTGTAAATACATGGTGTTTTTGAGAATAATCAATTATATCCTTTAAGGGATAAGTATACTTAGACTGATGT
The DNA here is from genome assembly GCA_017140165.1 of Eucalyptus shirleyi. NCBI lineage: Eukaryota > Viridiplantae > Streptophyta > Magnoliopsida > Myrtales > Myrtaceae > Eucalyptus > Eucalyptus shirleyi. The sequence goes on from CM029454.1 coordinate 376,329, forward strand.
AACAAAATATGTCTGGGGCACTGTGAGATATCGATTGTTTATTTCTTTTCAGGGTTGCAGCCATTATGTCATCCCTAACAGGTGCATAATTTGAACTCCCAAGTACAAGTGTACTCACTGGTCGCACGGCTTATTTGCTAGTATGAATTGTTCTGTAAAGTTGATAAATGTTGAATGCCTTATATTCTTGATAGAGTGATATCAAGCCCATCATGTTCGAGTGGGAGATGTTGTACTTTAGCTAGTACGTCAATGATGGGGTGCGATTGGATCACACCATTTGGACTTGATATGCTACGATGAAGGAGTGTGATGGGGTCATATAAAAGACCCCTGAAGACAACCGTTGGAGGTGTTGGACAAAACTTACGTTCAGAAAATTTTCTTCCTTTCTCTCCCCTTTCCATCAAGGTGTTCCATTTTCTTCTTTACAAGAATGATTTGTATTTACGCCGTGGAAATCGGGTGCTTTCCTCGTGATCGCATCCAGACCGACATGAGGAGTAATTTTGTTCGTGATTCATTCGCAATTCAATGTTCGTTCTGGGGTTAATTGCTGTTTGTGCATCGGAATCAGGTAAGTCATCTTCCGCCGACTTGAATTCCAACAGAAACAAAGGACAATCCAACGCATAAAGGATTCTTACAATTCTTGAATGTGCCCGATCTCAGGATCTCCTTGACTCATGGATCTCAACTCATTTTGTTTTACTTTGGTTTCGCGTGGGTTAGCAACCATGGAATCTTTCTTTTCTCTAGCATTCGCTGCCCATCAAACTCTTTCCATATATTTACATAATCTGGGAAATTGTTAACAGCTTTCGGCACATTACAAGTGATACAGTAAAAAGGAATTTACTTGAATTGGTGATGGTTTATCAAGGATGACAAGACGATATAAGCTTGTTAAGGTGGTTTGGACAAGTGAAACAATGACCTTGAGATTTTTTGCCAGAAGATGTACATTCTGATGGAACTGTATTGAGAAAGGTACATGAGGCCTTGGGTTATGCCAGGGGAAACCATGTAGCGATCCCTTGTTCGTAAAAGGCTTCAGCTATTGTTGTCAGGTGTTGGAGATTCCAAATTCATTTTCATGATTACCATTGAATTCAATGTTGTATCATATTATATTATTCTCTATATGCATGCAAATTAGCTAATCTAATAAAATTGGTTTTTGTCCTTTAGAATGAACTGCGGCAACAACAATTTGTACGAGAAGTTCCAAGACAATACGATCTCTGCAATGAACCTTGGTATGTTTTAGTTTTCCATTTGTTATTTCCAGCGGTTTGTCTTCTAGAGAGTTGAGCTTTTCAAGCACCATAATCTTGGAATTTATCCCTTCTGTTTTGGTTTAGCATGTCGGAGGAAGCTGCCCTTGTCAATTTTATGCATAAGTACATATGTATACTCTCAATTTCTGCGCGGCTTGAAGAGCCCCATGCTGTCATCTTTTCACTCCCGCTTTTGGAGCTTATTTTGGATGGAACCCCTTGACCTTTTGAGCGACATGTCTTTTGTGTTCTTACCACCAATCACATTCCTGAAAGGATGGGAATAGTCCATACTGATCTCCCCGCGCTCATGCAACTACATCTGGGAATAGAGGAAAATTGGGCAAAAGATCTAGTTTTCCAAGGAAAATCGTGTAAAAGATATAGTGGTTCATAAAAAAGTATACCACATCACATGTCTCATGTATCAAATTTAGTCAATGGCTAAATGAGCACCTAAAGAATTAACCTCACCGTCGCCTAAGGCTACATGCTTAAAATCACCTGCATACTTAAAATCACCAACATACCCATTAACGAAAAGTTAAGGCTAACGTGCTTGATTGGTTGTAGCTTGTACGACGAGGGCCTGTTAAGTATTTTGTCTTAGTTGCGCATGCTTAGGTTATTAGCTGGTCAAGTCTAAGTCATGTGCCTCTATCTTGCTTGTTAAGATTCTGTTCATTTGATTAGTGGTAATTGCTTTTTGTGTAGGATTAAATATAGCTTGAGCATTGTCGCGGACAAGGGCCTGAAAAAGCCCCTATATACATCTGCATGTCTGAAAATAGGAGAAGTGCTCTATCTGGAGACTCATTCCTGCAGGTATCATATTTCTTGCAGTGTATATTCTTAGCATCATTCATAGATGTTCGTTGACAATTGATTACGCACGCTGAACAGTATGTTAAATCTTTATGTTACCAACTGCCTTTCTGGAATATGAAATCATCGTTTGATGGAGTTTGTTTCCCACGATTGGTACTGCATGTATCTTCTGCTGACCTTTGTCTTATAAGTGTGAGTATGGAGCAGACTTCTTGTGCGGTATACAGGAACTTGTCTACTGAAATTTAAACCTTAGTGCCAAAGCTGAGTTGCCGATTCTGTTAGAGACCTTTATTTCTCAGAATGTTCATTGCATCTATGGTTGGCTTCACTTTAAACTACAAATTGCAGAAAAATATAGGAATGACTCGAATGCTCAGGCACAAAGCATAGTTTCACCTGGATTATTCATTAGCAATGCAACTTTTGAGCGAATTTTTTTTTTCTTGTTGACTTATCAAAGGTACGAGCTTTGTTTCACTGGAGAAAAGATGGTCAAAGCTACTACAGCTTCTCAAATGCATGAAGCTGAAACAGAGAAATCCCAAAATCACCACTCACATTCCGGAATGGAGAGAGAAATGACGCTGAAAATACTGTGATTGATGTGTTTCGGTGGTCTCGATGTAAGAAGCCTCATCCCCAGAAATTTATGCGTTCAGTCGGAATTCCTCTGCCCCCCGACCATCTGGAGGTATTATTAGCGTTATTATTTAGTTTCCTTTCTTTGGATTTTGAATTTTTGCTTTGCATTTCTTGGACTTGGAAGATTCCTAGTACTTTTTACTAATTTCAACATTCCAGGACATATCTCACCTCGTTACAGTAAGCTTAGAGAAATCACATGGTCTTCTTCCCTCAATATTTAGTGTACATAAAGTGAAATCCTCATCATGTCAGGTCATGTCATTTTTCGCTAATTTGTGTAACATTTTGCCAAAACTACATGTCTCACTTGGAGATTAGAATATTGCTAGCTATAGTCTGTACATGTGCATGATCCTTGTTCATGTTTCTTGTGATATCTGGATTTCGCCGAACCTCGAATATGTAATAGTTTGTGACGAGTTGATGAGTATGTCATTGGACTACGTCGTTGGCACCACTTATGGCCCAGTTTCATTACCACCCTCGCCGTACTGAGACGTCACATATTGTCACGCTCTCGTAACAGCACCTCGTCTAAAATTTTCTCGCGTAATGCGGTCAGCTACGAAGAAAAACGTTAACCCCGGAGCTACCCCGCCAATCAACCGAGCCGAAGACTTGAATTACGTGCGCCCCACCACAGCCGTTTCTCTCCTTGGATAGCCATGCAAGCGGCCATATTTTCAGCTATGCACACGTCCATCAAGGAGTCAACAAAATGGGGAAGATTGACTCCAAATTTTGCAGCTACGTTGAACCATGCAGCCACGTTAAACGGCCCCTCCTCCATGCAGCAAATGAAGATCGTTGACTCCCGAGTGCTGCAGCCACGCCTCCCTCTCTTGGACGACTCGCCGTTGCCTCTCCTTCGGTGGCCAGCAAGCCTCAAGACCGAGACATGCAGAAGCCACGTTCCCCTCCAGCTGCCGCTCGCCCAAATGGCCACCAACTCAGCCACATTGTTGACTATCGAGTCAACAAGCGGAGCTTAGAAGGCCAGCAGAAGACCGCTCTTTCTCCTTCGCATCTCTCGGCACCCAGTTCTCTCCCTCTCTATTCCAGCGGCGATTTCAGCAAAGTAACCAAGAAAATCCTCCCCGTCTCGCTCGCGTTTTGCCTCCGACTACCAGCCGCGCCACCAGCCTCCCTCACCGCCATCCCTCAGCTTGCTGCCGACCAGGAGAACTCGCGCGTGCCATCCCCCAGCCGCGTCGTCTCTAGCCAGCAGCTCCACCGTGCGTTGTCATCGCTTCACCTCGCCACAGCCGTGCCCGCCGCTCACCTTTCAAGGACCCGAGGCAAGTGGTGGTCCTGTCGTTCTATATTGTGCGAGAATATCCTGCTCGTGTGTCCGGGTTAGGATTGGTGAGAATTCGGGTCCGAATGCGGTAGGCGAGTTGGAAATTAAGTGCGTTGGACGATGGGGAGTTGAATGGATGGTCGGGCAATTGCGGATCGCCGGGGGTGTGGTAGCTGGTGCCGCATTCATGTAGTTTAGGAAATGTGTTAGCCGTCGGATAAATGGTACGAACTTAGCACAAGTCAAGATGGAATTATATACTCGCTTCCGCAATGGTATAGCGCAAGGACCAATAAATGACGAGGCGGACCTTAAGGGCCGAGGGTCGCCATAAGGAGGTCGTCGCCGCGGGAGGACGCCACATTTCTTAATTCAGATGCCAGTGAAATTAGTGATATAAGTATGCAGCACAGTATACTCACAAGAAATAAAGTAATTTGTTTTTTCGAGGAGAAAATAACGATAGGAGCCCAAACTTTAACATCGATCTATCTACCCTTCTTGAATAGGTATTGGAGGAGAATCTGGACTGGGAGGATGTGCAGTGGTCACAAACTGGGGCTTGGATAGCTGGAAAAGAATACTTGTTTGCTCGGGTGCATCTTCTGTCATTGAATTAGCCCTGGTTGTAACTTTTTTATTTCTCTGTCCTTATTTCATACGCTTCCTGTGGAGATTCCGGATGCATAGTGATTTAAATTAACTAGAAAGTGTATTGGACTTTATCTCGAGTTAATTTGTGGATAAGATCACTAGAAAAGCTAGTCTGACCACAAATTAGCCTGTAAATATGCAATATCCTGGAGTCATGTAGGTTTGGCTTGTTATGTAAACCATTTGTTTTATAAATTGACATGTAATTCAGTTTTCATGTCTTGGGAGTTCTGTAGCATCTTTTTAATCTAATCAATTTTGGTTTCAGGCTCACTTATGTTGAGAATTTACATCTTTTGGAATGTAATATTGAAGAACCACTTCACATCATCGGCCACACCAGTGAAACTTGTGAATCAAAATCAAAATCCTCTTAGTCATGCAAGAAGAATACTAGTTAGGCTAGCGATCCTGGAATTTGAAAATTAATTTATCTTTCGAAAGATAAATATGCTATTTATTGGGAATTTTCGTTCTTTGACCTGAAGACATATTGTTCTCCAAATTCACATATAAAATGTTTTTTCTTGATAAATCAGATGAATCTTGGTCCTCTTATTTTTCTGAATCTGTCTCTATAGTTCGTCTGACTATTAATGTCTTTCTAGTACAATATGCCGAGGTCCTTAAGGTTGGGTCTTTAGTCAATCATTCTAAACTCTCATATAGGTATAGGCCGTGGAAAAGAAGTGTAGCAGAGATGCTAAAAATTTGATCATACAAATTACAGTACTCACAAGTTTGTACGTCGTCTTGATTAGTGCTACATGGAAGATTTTGTTATTTTCCAGAGTACCATCTGCAGGAGCTACTTTTCAACTGCAAAAATGAAAACGTCCGTTCTAAGGTTCTTGTTTGCTCAATTCTAGTTTCTTGTCAAAGTCAGTTGTTCAAGCCTTCAAGGCATTCGCATGTCTCTCTTAGTATTAAAAAATTATTATTAAAGGATGAGACAGAACATGATCAATAATAAACTGGGAGTGGATAATTTGAGGGTATCCATTCAGAACTGTAACAAAGTGCTATTGGCAATAATTTGTAGAAGGGGGTGGAGAAGCAATGATAAATATACATTTTGTGTCTTCTTAGTCCAGTTTCTTCCTGCCACAACAACGCTACCATCATCAACAATCACACAGCTCTTCAATCAAAGGGTACAATTTGAAATCATTCACCAATTAAAACTGAAACGCTAATCATCTTAATTAGAAAATGAAGTAACGTATGTGAAATGCACCCGGTAACTGAAAACATCTTAGCTAGCTGGAACTTGAAGGCTGTCCAACAAAAGCTTTGCCTTATGTTAAAAAAGCAAGGTCTTGTTACTTGTCATGAGAAAAGAAATATGAGGACAAGAGTCAGAAATTCTCTCATGCATGCATGCATACATGGATACACGCAATTCAAGAGGAAATCAGCATCAACTTGCCAGCAGTAGAGATATTTTAATATCAATATGTAGCTACCAATGGAACGAATGCATGTCTCATATATCTTTTGATCAAGATCCCTCAGGTCCTGTATCATATACTCAAAAACTTCCAAGCAATGATTATCACCACATACTCGTGCTGTAATACAGATGAAAATCCCAAATAACTGTTGAACCGATATGGCTCTAACAACATTAAAGCAAAAACAGCAACTAATATGAGAAACTACATGTTGCTCGTTTTGGCGTGTCCTATATTTGGTACCTCAGAAGCTCATCTTTCATTAATCAGGTTTCACTCAAGACCTTCAAAAGTTTCCAGGAGTTTTGGCTTCTAGGTCATTCTCCTTCATAAACGCAGTGGCACGAAAGGATAAAAAAAGAATCCTAAACTGTTGCCAAGGCCTCAGAAATCATAATAGAAAATTAGCTTCTTGTGCTTTTGTGACTATTCTACTGCATAACTTATGTAAACTCGTGTTTATCGTGATTTTTTCTTTTTCATAACCACAGTCCATGGGGCGAAACAATATCGCTGCCTAACCAGTCATCATCCATGGGCACAACTGATGTTCATATTACTCTCACGCTCCATGTCAATTTGGTTTTCACTTCTCCATAGTTATCAAAATTATCAAGTGTCAAAAGAACTAGACTGTCTGACTGGTGGCTTCTTCAAGTCTCACTGCATCTTCTTCAATCCTCTATGGTTTTGCCTCTTCAAGCGCCTCGTAGAACTTGGCAACAGAGTCCTATCCCAATTATTGGAGAATTGTCTCGAGGAAACTACCACATGCTGCACGATCTTTATGATAGGTACATACTCCAGATCCACATTTGCTAGGCACCTCAAAAGCACTCGGAGTCCCCCTCTCTCTAGACTTCACCTAACTTCTTTCAATAAATTGCCACCTACTCAAGGAAAGAAAGAAAGAAAAGCTACCTTCCATGGATTTGTTACTGATTTAGCAGCGTGTAACATCGATTATTGATGAATTCACTACCAAGCATCCACAAACAAAAGTTACCAAGAAACACTAATTCAACGCCTCTCGAACAAATTCCACAACACGTTGTTCAAAGTTCCCACGCAATTGTAGCACCAAGGAGCTGAATTAAAAGTCCAGGTCAAATATTACATAATACAATTGGGATGTGCTAGGTGTTACCTGATCTTCAGCAACCTGCATGAAGCCCAGAACCTCAGCTACACATCCTTCAAGTCATCAATTTCCATGGCCTCGGTCCACGGTGGTAGTCCATCGCCTCTGCTCTCCAGTTTCCGTTGCCGTCGGTTCACTAGGGACTCTGTTTCAGGGAGACAAACTTCTTCTCTTCGTCGTCTTCGTCGTTGGTAGGTGGCGATCTTACATCCATCAGAGCTCAGTGTTGTCAGATGGGAGACGAGCTGTCGTGATGCTGAAATTGGCGTTGCTGGACAATCTTGCAAGTCGTTCTGTATATCTGTTTTGATCGTTCCATGCATAAGTGGACCCATGGCTTTCGAATATGTTAATTCATGACCAAACTCGTAGAGTAAAGCTGGATCTATTAGATCTTGAAGCTTAACTTTTAAATCTTCCTCTAGTGGCTCACAAAGTATTCGAAATCCACACTTTTTCGCGACTCCACCTGATACTTTAACACTAAATTGTACATGACTCTCATAAATTTGAACAAAATCGACTGCTCCCAGCAATAGCTCAAATGGTATGACTGATGCAGCCAAGATAAGATTTGCATTGAGAGTCCATTCATGCTTAGGCAGCATTCGGCCATTAACTTCTAATTCTATGTAGTATGATTGTGACCCATGATCCTGTTCATCAGTACTATGAACAACACAGAGAACGAATCCAAGAAACTTGTGACACAAGTCCTTAGAAGCCCTAAAAGATACAAAACCTTTTTCAATAGGAGGGACCCACTCTGGTAACTCTGCTCCAAGATAAGTAGCACAGTGACCCTGTTATAAGATAAACTGTTAGAAAGTACCTGAATAGAAGAATTCAATTTTGAGTTTAGTAAGAAATCCTAGCGAATTCCACTTCTAACTAGAGCTCTATAAATGAGTGGAGATACATTGATCCTTGCGTATAATAATATACAATTCTCATGTGATAGAAATGATTCTTATAAAAGAACGGAAGCCACCTCCATCATATGCATGTACGTGTAGAACCACTTTAGATTTATTTGCTTTTCTTAAGCTTCCTATCTATCGTTTTCTGCTGTTGCAATATACAAGCACATACTGAATCCAGCATACACTCCACATTAATATGAGAGAGAGAGAGAGAGAGAGAGAGAGAGTGAGAGAGAATCTTACTCGGCGAGATGGGAATTGCAAAACCGCCTCGACAAACTGTCTACCGTCACAACCATAGGGAACGACAGTCCCATAGCGATACGGGGGTGGAATATGGAGTGGTAGACCCAAGAATTTCAAATTTTTGCGCTTCAGGATGGATGTTGGAACGCTAGTTATTTTGGTCTCCATTAGACCTAAATTACTCAATTTGGGACAACAGGAATGATTCTCAAGAAACTCCAATTCAGTCAGACTACTTCTAGCAAGGTCTAAAAATTTTAAACTTGAAAGTCCGATCTCCATAGATGGATCAGCAGAATCATCGTACTTTGGAAACCCAACCAAGGATATGCAATCCTGAAGATGCAGCTCTTTAATGTTATGTAACTTGTATATACTAGATGGAAGACTTACCAGATTCTTGCAATCAGATAAGCTCAATTTCTCCAAAGAAACAAGATTTTGTATTGACGATGGAAGTTCTTTAATAGCAGTCCCTTTTAACGAAATAATTGTCAGGCTTTCAAGTTTATGTGGAATATCAGGGAAACTTTCAAATTTTTTACAATTTGTAAGAAGAAGATGCCGAAGTCTTTTTGTCTTGAGCACATTCAGAAAAACACCAAGTCGAGAGCACCCATTTAAAGCCAACACCTCTAACTTCTCAAGATATGCAATCGACTCATGGGCTTCTACCATGTTTTCACAATAGGAGAGAAACAATTCCTCGAGATGTGGAGTACATGAGAGGTCAGGGATACGAATTAGGGACCCGCAATAACTGAAATTAATGTACTTCAATTGTTGGAAGTCCTGTAAATATGGCGCAACAAACATCTCAATCAAAGTTACAATGAACTAATTTGCTGAGAATTGCACGTTGCATTAAGAAATAAGTAAACACTTAGAAACTTTACTAATAATTATAAATCTATACATATATGCAGTAAGAGAATGAATTTAGAAATGACAAATAAAAATGCTAATGGATATTGGTCATAAGTGGGCCACGTGGTAAAAGTATGCCATGAGTCATGCCATGTGGCAATCAGAAAAATAAAATAAAGCACCATGCGGCAACCATGTGAAGGCAGGCCACTAACAAATTTAAGCCACATGTTATGCCATGTGCCAATTGTAGAAGTAAAGTGAATGTCATGTGGCGAGCACTGAAGTGAACATTCTTTCTGTTCTGGTTTAGTTTATGTCAAAAATATATATTCGATCACAATGAATTTTTCCCAAAAATTAAGAAACTTTTTTTAAGCCATTTAAAGACAATGAAACCAACTTTTTAAAACATTTTGAAGAAAAAAAGTTCATATATTCAACTCAAAACCTAGCTTTGACTTTCAATTAAGAAACTAGCAGCATACCGTGTGGATCTTGTATATCAAATTATTTCTAAATGCACACGCATTACGGGCAAAGTTTCTAATAAATATTTAATTTCGTCTACTTAGAAATGCTGCTCTTCACGAACTCATTTAAGCATTTAAAAATGCCTTGTTTTACAGCGCAATGCATTCAAACCTTGAAAATTCTTTTTCTTAGGTATATGTTTATAAAATTTCTTTGTATTCTGTATTAGTTTCTAATAAAGTTGTTTCACTTAATTTTTAAATGCCAATTTTGCTGCACGTAAACATGTTTCCTACACAAGTAATTAGGGTCATTTTGAAAGGGGGGAAAAAAGAGACGTGGTTTCAAAAACTAGGGAACACCACTTCGTTTCGTGTTCTAGTACATGTAATACACATATACACATACAAATAAAGTAGACAATGAAAAGATCTATGTAGGTAAATGCTCACCTTAAATTTTTTAGGCACTATTGTGACACTGGCTTGTCTCATATCAATTCCCACTAATTTCATTGAACCAGAGGAAAATTTTGGAATCCAGCGCGCACATCTAGGCCATTCAAACCATCTAAGCCCCTTAGGAAGACATAAAAGACCTTGGAAAGAATCCAGCACATTGTGCAAGATGAGCAATCTCAGCCTTCTCATTTTTGTAAATGCATCAGGATGGATACACATCTTTGTCCACTTAGGCAGCTCCAACACTATGGCTTTTACAGCACAATCTTCCTACACATACAAGATTATTTAGGCTTTTCATTTTTCTAGTAATTAAAGTAAAAGATAAGGAGCACAACTTTGATCCTAATCATAAGTCTTACCTCGTCATGTGACAGAACCTCGTCAACATCATCATACAACCATAGTCTACTGCATCTTCTGGGATCACCGGGACATTCTTGGTTCACAATATCCTTACCCATCAATTGAATTAAGTCATGCATTTCTAGGATGTCATACTCAATTCTTATCAAGGACCTCTTAACAAGAATTTCAAATCCTACAGTTGTCTCAAGATCGCAACTTTCAAGAACTTTCTTTGTATATTGTCTTGTCCACCCCCTAAAGAAGCAGGCAACGTGGAGAAAGATTTCTTTCTCATTTTCATCTAGTCCTTCATAACTAATTTTGAGCACGTTATTAATGTTTTTGTTAGGACTCCTAGAAAGTTTCATCAATGTACTTTCCCATACATCTTCTGTTTCACCAGATAATAAGGAACCCAACACCTCAAGTGCTAAAGGAAGACCTTTAGCATAATTCAGAGCCCCATTTACTAGATCTATTCTGATTTGGTGCATCTGAGAAGCATGCTTACTAAGCAGCTCACAAGCTTGATTGTCATCTAGTGCTTCGACTTCATACACATGATCTTGATATATCCCCTGACAAGTTAGCAAATGTCTGTCTCTTGTAGTAATAATAATCCTACTCCCATTACCAAACCACTTGCCATCTCCTGCTAAAGCATTTAATTGGCGTAGGTCATCCACGTCATCAAGGATCAAGAGAACTTTCTTGCGACCAAGTCTGCGTTGTATTATATTAATACCTTTATCAACAGTGGACACTTCTAATCTTTGCTGTAGTAATAATGTATCTTTTAATAATATTTCTTGCAAAGTCACTAGATCCTTGCAACCTTTTGATGTTTCTCGAACATTTGCCAGAAAACATGAACCCTCAAATTGTCTAAAAGTAGAATTGTATAGGGCTTTCACCAAGGTTGTCTTCCCTATACCTCCTTGTCCCCATAATCCCACCATCACAACATCATCATTAGATTCAAGGTTTAACATTGATTTTAGCATAACCACTTGAGATTCTATCCCAACCGGGTGCTTAGCAACATGCAAAGCCGTTCGTTCAAGATGATTGGAGATCCATTTCACAATTTCTTGTATATGCTTCGACTCATCTCTGACAAGAACACAAAAGTTTTAGCAATTTGAATAAGCAATTACAAGCAATCACTGGCCAACAATAACAAAGTAGTGTGTCACATTTTTAGATAATTACAGCCAAAACAAAATGTATTCCCCACTTAGTTGAATTAGAACTCCGAGATAACAAGCTCAGGATTCAACTTTTAGTCAACCGATTCATGTATCTATCTACATAAGTGATTCATGTTCTTGATTCACCTACTTTTCTTTTTGACTATTAACCAAAAAGAGCTATTTAGGACGAACTTTGAACGTCAATTAAGATTTCAATCCGAAAATTATTAAAAATCCCTGAAGCACGATGTCTTTGCCTTACACAGTCTGTATAGACTAATTATCCTGTATCAAGCGTTGCTAACTGCTTTATTCCTTCTGAAGAAGAAATGGGGCAAGTGCAATAACACTACTTAAACATTTTGTCCATTGGTTGATTAAATTTTAATGTTTTATCTTTTTCAACTGAGTCTGTAAATTTTTCAGCTGATAAAGTCCTAATGTCTAATTGCTAATACTGGAAAGAGCCACGTGTCTATCCTATGGTTTTTGTTTTTTTTTGGTCGAGTCTATTTCATGGTTAACCATGTGTGAGTAACGAGTTTAACACTAGATTGCCAAAATTGAAAATATGTCGAACTCAATTGACCCAAACGAAATGCAAACAACTCAAATAGCCCACAAACAAAACGTTTAGAGCTTTTATTATACTTTGAGGAGGGCAACAAGGATCCAAAAGAAAGAGCCATAGACCTTACGAATGAAACGGGGCTTAGCAATAGCCAAAAGCAGAATAATATTGTTCCATGCTCAAAAACAGATGTTTTGCTTCCGTGCCGGTGAGTTTCAATAAGTTCTTCAGTGCCAAAAATATTGTCGGTGGAAAAAGACTAATAAATTTATGAAATCACCAAATTCTTTTATAATTAGCAGATAACCAATTACTAACTTACCAAATTAACTTTTGTCATATTAACTAATTACCTACTAGTTTTGAGTTACCAACTTTTACTAATTACCAATGCTATTTGTTCTTTTAATTTCCCAATTTTTCTATTGATAACCAACTCTCATTTGAGTTACTCATGAACTCATTTTAAAAATTGCCAATCTTAATTAGAGTGACTTACATATTTTTCTGCGATTAAATTATCAACTAATTTTGAGTATCAATTTTCATTTGAATTACTCGCCATCTTTTAATTATCAACTTATCTTATATTTTGCCATATTTTTGTTTATCTTCTTAACTATATCTTAGATTTACCAACTCATGTACGAAATTACTAACTTTAACTTAAGCAACTTAAGAATTTTTAGGATTTATAAGATGAAGCATCTATACATATACTTACAAAGTTACAATCATGTGTGCATTGATTAACTAATTAATTTATTTTTGTGAAAACAATCTTTATACTTACTTGTAAAGATTAGTTTCTTACACAAAATATGGACTCCACTCTACTTACCCATCATTCAAAGGCCAACCGGACAAGTGACCGGCATTGGAAAGAGCTTTCTCCCATCTCTTCACTTTCTCCGAATCCTCCCCGAACTTGGATTTGTGCTTATCCAGAGCTCTTCGATAACTTTCTCTTCCCTCTCTCACTTCTCTTGGGTCCACTTTATAAAACACTGGCAGAACGGTGAGGTTCCTTTGTTCCTTGCACTCCATAATCTTTACCACCTCTTTCAAGCACCACTCTGAGGAAGCGTAGTCCTCGGAGAAAATGATGACTGCAATGTGCGATTCTTTGATGGCCTCCATAAGCATCAGCGATATCTGCTCACCCTTTTCCAGTTCTTCGCTATCCCGGAAAGTGCGTATTCCATTCTGGATTAAAGCTTGGTAGAGATGGCTGACGAAGTTGTGACGCACTTCTACCCCTCTGAAACTTAAGAAGACGTCGTAAATCTTTTCGGGTTCCAATGAAGAAGCCATTGGATGATGGAGTTTAACAATCGGCAACGATTGTGAGCTAAAGATTTGAAGCTATGTTTTATAGGGGTAATCGAGTCTAGGATGGGTAGGTTCCAAACATGGACCTTGTACCCGACCCTGTCATAATCGATTCTTCTTTTTTGGACTCTATACCAGACCTTGTTTGCACTAGACCATATTTTGGAACCACCTTGTTTAGTCCGGTTCCAAGGTCAACCCTGTTTCCATAAGAACTTGCTTTATAACCGCCCGATATTCTATATGGCTTTGAATTTTACATTAATATGCGAGAATACAATGGAATCCTCCTAATTTGTATTGAAACATTAAGCGCCAAATAATGTGATTCTGCGACCATACAATCGGTAACATGGAAATCAACACCCCATTAGTTTACATGTCCTTTGGAGCATGCAGTTGTAATAATGTCCAAATGCTTTATTTGTGCTGACCAATAGAGCAAGACAATCCCAGAGTCCAACAAAATTATGGAAGATCGGACCAAGTTTTTAATTCTTCAAAGGTGCAAGCTGTCTAGAGACCTTGAATCGAACCCTACCAACTACGGCAAACCAGCCCCAGATAAGCGCAACCGAGACCTGCGAGGAAATCGTAAGAATCTTCGCATCAGTTTTGGAGAAATTGATGATGGACATGAACCGTAAGGAATCAATTGAAGGTCATCAAAGTTGCTTTCCCAGGATATTCCTAACATACCTACTCCAAAAGCTGTATATAAAGATACGTATGATGATTAGATAATGTCTGTGATTTATCTATCATCATCAACCCTGCGCTTGCGTGATAGAGGAGATAGGTTTTCTTTTTGGTCTAATGGAGGAGATGGGTTAAGCATGAAGAGTTTCCACTGCTTTGCATGTGAAACTTGCATGGCTTCAATATGTACACATAGCTAAAATACAAAGTGTAGTTTCCTTAAGACTACAAGGATGACTCTCTCTCTCTCACTGAGCTACACAAACATTGTTTAATCAGCGGTTCAATAATAAACTAGTCCGAGGGGCCTAGTGAAGTAGAAATTCCCCCAGTACTTCCCAAAAACACAGACCCACCAAAGGTCCTCCCAGATTTTACAAGAGTGTCATATAAGAATTTGAGCACCCGTAGGATCCTCGTCGTCATATATTTCTTTGGGTTATTCCACAGGATAGAGATACAACCACGACCGTATCCCTAAATTCTCATCCTCTTTGTTTTGTCTCTAAGCCGTAACACTTCTGGTCCCTGAGCCCTCGTAAGATATTGCTCATTGGGTCTCTAGTCTCTGTCTCCCTCCCTCTCTCTCAACAGAACAATCTTATATATTAGGTTCAGTAACATACAACCACAAAGCCTAGATCAGCCAATCCTTCGGAACCGAACCTCCGACCCTCCCAAAAAGGCAAAGGGAAAAGAGGTTCACCAAAAAAATTCAATTTCGTACTCACCTCGCTCTGGAATAGCTGTGTCGGAGTCGGCAAGCTGCGAAAGAGAGGCGATGGCGGAGAGTCTGGGCCCAGCGACAAGAAGACGAGAGGTGCGTTCCTGCGGCGCACCAACAAGAGGCGAATCGGCTAACGACGATGGTGGCGATTGGCGAGGGTGCGGTGGATCTAGTGCTGCTGGGCACGGGGTTGCTGCGTATAGAGAGTTCCTGCGAATCGCAGGCTGCGAATGAGAGAGAGAGAGAGAGAGAGAGAGAGAGAGAGAGAGAGAGGCAGGATCGCACGAGCTCGAAGAGAGAGAGAGAATCGCGGGCTGCGATTGAGAGTGCGAAGGATCGCGCAAGCTCGGAGAGAGAGACGCAGATGGAGAGAGAGAAGGGTCAGTGATATGTAGGTGAGATTTCAAGCCATTGCATTCGCTCTCTTTTTGTAGGAATGGTGACGCGCGTCGCAGGTAAGTCCGGATCGGGACAAAAGTAAAAAAATAATAGATACACACTGGGAATTTTTTCAATGATGATGCGCGTCGCAGGAAAGTTCGGACGCGCATCATCACGCACTCTTATTTACCTGTGGAAAAGTAGACGGAATTGGGTGCACGCAACAAAATACAAATAAACCTTCTGAATGACTGAAGAGGTAATCAAAATGAAAAATAGTAGATACACACTGGGAATTTTTTAATTTACATACTTCAAAATGTACCCGAAAAATAAGCATCTCTGATGAAACTAATAGTATGATATCAAATTATGCCATGAGGAAATGACATATGATTAGACATGATTAACTGATTATCCAGGAGCCTTTGGCGTAGTTATTGGACTTAGAACGATAAGCAACGAAGCCGCTAGTCACCTTTTGATGATCATAAAGTTATTGCTGCACAATAGGGATGGAATAGATCAATAGGTGTGTTAAATTAATGTCTTAAGTTAAATTCGGATAACGATTGTTAAATTGAATTTGTTGAAAAAGATTTCCTAAACGATTTGACAATCGGATGGAGAAGCAATTCATTCGGGACTTTCTTTGAGACGTGCAAAAGAAGAAATGAATACATGTTTTGTCACTAGAAGACAAAAAAAAATGGGCACACTATTTTATTTATCTATTTATCTTTAAGGGGATAAAGAAAAGGAAGAAATATGGACGTCAAGAGTCAACAGTTAAATGAGAGCTAATACACAACAATTTGTGGTACGTGGGATTTTGAAGCTCAAAAGGCGAAGGCCCATACTTGAAAAAAAAAAGTATCTTTATAAAGAAACCAAAATAGGTTTTAATAAGTATGCTTAACAAATATGCAGGACCCTCACGGAGGATGTTTCTAACATACTTAATAACTATGTTCAAGATTTTTAAAATATCAATAACATATACATCACAAGAAAAGGTGGTGTATTGAAGAATGTAAAGTTTTTTCGATACTTAACATATGTAACTCAATTCAATTCAAGGGCACTCATTGCTGAAACCCTTATGTTTATTCGCGAAGAAAAATTAGGTCGTGCGCATTTGACGCCATAACCACCATCTTGCATGCTTTTGGTAAAGAAAACGAATCGTGTGCTGTTGGAACAGCCTCACGTCTACCTCCCCTTGCCCCCCTCCTCTCTCGCCTTCTCTCCTCTGACTTCTCTTGCGAAATAATACAATAGAAACAATCATGCCCTATCGTAGCAGCACACAAGCTGACAGATATTAGTTTTTCCTCCCTACCACGCTTAGGTCTAACTAAATTATTATCTTCTCGAAAGTGGTGGTGAGTTGCTGTCGGAACAGAGAAAGCCGAAAAGAAAATGCCTATTCCGAGAAGGAACGAGAAGGAAAGAGACGTGGCGCTCAAAGTCAAAGTCTTGGCTTTGGGCACTCAATATAAAATCATAAAGAAGGAACGAGAAACCCTCTACATGTCCACGCCGCTTGAGAGAGTAGCTGAAAGTTTTTTAAAGCCACGCGAAGCCTTGAAAAGGAACGTGAAGACTTACGTATGTACACAGACGAAAGACGAATGCTGGAGTTCTTGATTTTGGCATACATAAAGTATTTTACTTTGAGCTTGAACACACGGTAATTTTATGCAGTGAGTTTATGTCTGAGTGAGTTATTTATTTATAAACACTTTAGTTTAGGCTTAAATTTAAGTGTGGGAAACACTCGTGGGAAACACTCGAGCGTGTGAGCGGTTGTAAACTCTAATTCTCTGATTATAATGGATTATTTGTTACTGGCTTTCTCCATGAACATAAGTACCGATACTCGAACCGAACTACGTAAATTTCTGGTATCCTTATTATTCTCATTTATTTCTCTGGTGATTTTGCGTTGACGTAAATTGCAAGATCATGTCGTTTCCGCGTATTATATTCCAACAAGAAGTAACTTGAATATATTTCTTGAAGATGCACTCAATGTGCTTTTCCAAATACATCTTGATTAATTTCTTGATGCCTAATCAACCCCAAAATCACCCTAAAAAAAACACTACGCTTGAAATAACCCTCATATCCAAGATAGTACCTTAATAGTAGTTGTGGGTAGAAGGGTTAATGGATATGGTTGGTGAATAAAGAAGTAACCGATGTCAAGAAGCATTGCTATTTTTTTTCCTTGAATTTACAAGGTTCTTGACTATCTGGTAAGGCATGTATATCAATGGAAATTCTTGAAAGAGCTGGGAAAATGGAAATGAACGAAGCTGGGCATCCTCTTAATAGTGTTTGCTAGTTTTCCTACCCACACCTTTTTGTTCCAATTTAGTTATGTGAGAAGAGTGAATAACATAAATGTTAGTATGGCTAAGAACAAAGACTTGGACTATGGCGGACAAAAAAATATAATAGGTTTATGATTTTTTTTCGTAATTTTCTCTAATTTGTCCATGAGTATTGCATAAGTTATCTACCATGTGCATTTCTTTTACTTTATTATGAGAGATTAGACAATGCATGACTATGTTAAGGATGTGTCCGGTAGTTTTTTGTCACGCCCCGATCCTCGGGCACGCACACATCCTTCTACTTGGTCGATTTTAAAATGCGATATCCCAGGATTATGTATCGCCGACCCTTTCTATTATTAAGCACATGCGGAAGCAGTTATAAATCCCCAGACAATAAAACAATGGGATAGAAAAGTAGGCCATATCTTTCATATTGAAATCCACAACCAAACCTTTATACATGACATAAACAGAGTACTTCACAACTATTCACAACTTTTTAGTTTACTCTATTCACATCAAAATGGAGTTCATAAAAGAAGATGAAATTTCAGTCCTCTGGATCGTACTCAAGATCCCTCTCGGGATTATCTTCTTCTTCCAAAAATACTTCTCCTCAAGTCTCACCTTTGAGTTCTCCTTCTCAGACTCTTCCTCCTCATCTCCTCAGCGAGGTCCTAAAATGTTTTCCCCAAACTGGGATGAGACAATGTCTCAGCGAGTTCTACCCCACTAAGACTCAATTAGAGAACCAATACACCACATGGTTGCCTAAGCACAGCACAAGTCAGAGGACTTACCTTAACCTCAGATCCCACCTGCATGTTAGTACAGATCAAATAGACACCCAAGCAATCACATCACAGATCGAAGCATCGATCAAATCGACCTAGTCGATTACATGTCAACAAGACCACTCACGGTCATTTCCATCCAATCAATCAATTCACAGCATCATATCAAAGCAATGATCAATCGATCTAATCGATTACATGACATCACGACCCATGCTCGGTCAGCATATTCAATACTATCTATAAAGTCCTATCAAATCAGGATTGCTCACCCAAAGCGGATAAATAGATAACATAGCTCGCCCAAAGTTGATAATAAGGTATACTGCTCACCCAAAGCTGGCATATCGCCCGAAGGCCGATATATTATACCGGTATACTGCTCACCCAAAGCTGACATATCGCCCGAAGGCCTATATAGTATACCATATGCTCACCCAAAGCTGATAATATATTGCTCGCCTAAAGCTGATAATAAGGTATACTGCTCACCCAAAGCTGACATATCGCCCAAAGGCCGATATAGTATACCATCTTCATCGTCCAATATTCTCATTATTTTTATCATACACGATAGGATAGTCGTGTGTGGATGCACGATCGGCCTTAGCCAAAATATTATAATTTCCTTTTTCATAATTCCCACCATTCTCTATAGCCCACCAAAACACTTTTGGTGCTGTCAACCGACACCCGGTTATTTTCCAATTAATAACCAACATCCAATAATTTATGAATAAATCCTAAAATCACTCATAAATTGATTTACTTTACTCTATTCACAACTTTTTAGTTTACTCTATTCACATCAAAATGGAGTTCATAAAAGAAGATGAAATTTCAATCCTCTGGATCGTACTCAAGATCCCTCTCGGGATTATCTTCTTCTTCCAAAAATACTTCTCCTCAAGTCTCACCTCTGAGTTCTCCTTCTCAGACTCTTCCTCCTCAGCTCCTCAGCGGGGTCCTGAAATGTTTTCCCCAAACCTAGATGAGACCATGTGTCAGCGAGTTCTACCCCGCTAAGACTCAATTAGAGAACCAATACACCACATGGTTGCCTAAGCACATCACAAGTTAGAGGACTCACCTTAACCTCAGATCTCACCTGCATATTAGTACAGATCAAATAGACACCCAAGCAATCACATCACAGATCGAAGCATCGATCAAATCGACCTAGTCGATTACATGTCAACAAGACCACTCACAGTCATTTCCATCCAATCAATCAATTCACAGCATCATATCAAAGCAATGATCAATCGATCTAATCAATTACATGATATCACGACCCATACTCGGTCGGCATATTCAATACGATCTATAAAGTCCTATCAAATCGGGACTGCTCACCCAAAGCGGATAAATAGATAGCATAGCTCGACCAAAGTTGATAATAAGGTATACTGCTCACCCAAAGCTGGCATATCGCCCGAAGGCCGATATAGTATACCGGTATACTGCTCACCCAAAGCTAACATATCGCCCGAAGGCCCATATAATATACCATATGGTCACCCAAAGCTGATAATATATTGCTCGCCTAAAGCTGATAATAAGGTATACTACTCACCCAAAGTTGACATATCGCCCCTAGGTCAATATAGTATACCGGTATATTGCTCACCCAAAGCTGACATATCGCCCGAAGGCCGATATAGTATACCATCTCCATCGTCCAATATTCTCATTATTTTTATCATACACGATAAGATAGTCGTGTGTGGATGCACGATTGGCCTTAGCCAAAATATTATAATTTCCTTTTTCATAATTCCCACCATTCTCTATAGCCCACCAAAACACTTTTGGTGCTGTCAACCGACATCCGATTATTTTCCAATTAATAACCAAAATCCAATAATTTATGAATAAATCCTAAAATCACTCATAAATTGATTTAGCACAAAATCAAGCTCAATTAAATAAACGCACTATACTACGACAATCAGCACGAAATTTCGGTCGTTGGCTATCTCAAATTAATTTCAAAAAATAAATAATTAATTAATTAATTTCGAAAATTAATTAATAAATATTAAAAAATTCAATTTAGCTCAAAATAAAGTCCAATTAAATAAATAGGGTACACCACGATCATCAGCATAATATTCCGGTCACTGGCCATCCCAGTTGAATTTTCGGAAAATAAATAAATAATTAATTAATTTCGAAAATTAAATAATTAATATTAAAATTTCAATTTAGCTCAAAATAAAGCCCGATTAAATAAACGGACTTCACCACGGTCATCAGCAAAATATTTCGGTCACTAGCCATCTCAATTGAATTTTCGGAAAATAAATAAATAATTAATTAATTTCGAAAAATAATATTTAATTGCCAAAAATTCCACTTAGGCCCGAATCGTCAAATTGAAGCCCGATTAGCGCAAAATTTACTCACCTGATTTTAGTGCAAAATGGACCAATCTGACGGGGACGACACGAGGGTCGTTTCTTCCTAAAGCGACTCACGGGTCCGGGGCCTGGAAACAGCCCAAAAGTGGGGCCAAAGTCGCTGGATACCCACCGACCAGCGGCCGATCTAGGCTGGTCGGAGTTGGTTCGGTGGCTGAGGCCGTGAGGGGAGGTTGGCGGAGGGCGAGCGGGACGCCGTGGAGGCCAGGCGGTGGCCGGATGAAGCTGGGTGGTGGCCAGAGGCGGTCAAGCCGAGCTGGACAGAGGCGAACAAGGCTGGGTCGCACGGGGAACGGGGCTGGCGGCGCACGGCGGCAAGCGGCGGACGCATGGGCGAGGGCGCGGGCGGCGACGGCTTCGGCGAGCTGCTGCCGTGCGGCTTCTTCTTCCGCTTCTAGTTCTGTTTGAACAACGAAGGAGAGAGAGAGAATGTCGAGAGAGAAGGAGAGAAGAGAGAGAAGAAAGAGAGAAAAGGGTTTTGATTGGTCAAAGAGGGAAAAGAAAGAGAGAGTAGGCGTGGGGAGGGGGAATCGCACGAGGGGGAGGGGAGAGGAGAGAGAAGAGAGAGAAAAAAAAAGAGAGAAAAGGAGAGAGAGAAAAAAAGAAAATGAGACAATAATACTATTCTCATTTTTCTTTTCTCTTTCCATTTCCCTTTCTATTTTCTTCCGGTCTTCGATTTTTCCTCCGATAATTTCTTTCTTGAAATTTCGGACTCGTCAATAAATTGACAGACAATGAGACGGTCCTAAAAATGAATTGTGACACGCTCGAATATTCGATTCCCAAAACCGAATCAAATTTCATAGTTAAAATCGACCGGACGTGATTTTAGTCAAATCCAACAAATTAGGTAGCTTTTAGGGATTTTACCGCGAATATATCCCTTAACGACTTCACCCAATAGGTTAGTTAACTCGTGAGTAATCAACTCAGAGAAAATGGACCATAGGCACGCTGACAATATGCACATTTCATTTTATCAAAGCGAGATCGAATTTCAGGATGTCACAACTCTTCCCCTCTTAGAAAAATTTCGTCCTCGAAATTTAAACCATTACACACTTTGCTAAAAAACGTGGGGGTACAATTGTCTCATCGACTCTTCAGTCTCCCAAGTTGCTCTTTTAGTGCCGTGGTGTTGCCAGACCACTTTGACCAACGGAATGGTCTTGGTACACAGAACTTGCTCTTTACGATCGACAATCTGAACCGGGCTTTCAACGTATGAGACATGGTCATCCACGTCCAATTCCTCGAAATTGAGCACGTGGGTCGGGTTAGGCTCGTATTTCCTTAACATCGACACGTGAAAGACGTCATGCACTTGCGCCAATCTTGGTGGCAACGCAAGACGATACGCTAAGGTCCCAATTTTCTCAAGAATCTCGAATGGACCTACGTACCTCAGACTCAGCTTGCCTTTCTTACCAAAGCGCTAAGTTCCCCTCATTGGTGACACTTTTAGAAAAATGTGATCACCAACTTGGAATTCCAAAGACCTTCGATGCTTATCTGCATAACTTTTCTGCCTACTCTGCGCGGTCTTTAATCTGTCTCTGATTACTGTCACGGCATCTACTCATTGCTGACCAACTCTGGGCCTGTTATCTTTCTTTCTCTGACTTCATCCCAATATACTGGAGTTCTGCACGCTTTGCCATACAACGCTTCAAAAGGAGCCATCTTGATGCTCTGTTGATAACTGTTGTTGTAGGCGAATTTTACCAGGTGCAACTGATCTTCCCAACTTCCTTTGAAGTCTATTACACACGCTCTCAGCATGTCTTCGAGAGTTTGAATTGTCCTTTCAGACTGGCCATCCGTCTGAGGATGATACGCTGTACTGTACTGAAGCTTTGTACCTAAAGCACTCTGCAAGCTCTTCAAAAAAGCAGCAATAAACCTCGGGTCTCTATCGGATGTTATCGTAACCGACACTCCATGCATACGAACCACCTGACGCACATACAGGTCTGCGTGCCTATCCAGACTTAGGTCCTTTTGAACTGCAATGGAGTGAGCCGACTTTGTCAACCTATCGACTACTACCCAAATTGAATCATTTCCTCTTTGACTCCTTAGTAGTCCAGTTACGAAATCCATCGTGATATGCTCCCATTTCCACTCTGGGATTGCGAGAGGTTGCAGAAGTCCTCCCGGCTTGCAATGCAAGGCTTTTAC
Organism: Eucalyptus shirleyi; assembly: GCA_017140165.1. Taxonomy (NCBI): domain Eukaryota; kingdom Viridiplantae; phylum Streptophyta; class Magnoliopsida; order Myrtales; family Myrtaceae; genus Eucalyptus; species Eucalyptus shirleyi. The sequence continues at coordinate 399,602 of CM029454.1, forward strand.
TTGTTGACAAGTCAAACACTTGGCGACATGCTTGGCAATGTCCGCTTTCATACCTGACCACCAGTAGTGTTGACGCAGATCCTGATACATCTTAGTGCTTCCAAGATGAATGTTGTAGCCGCTACAATGTGCCTCAGATAAAATCTCTTCTCTAAGCTCTACATCGTTAGGCACAACCAAACGTCCTTGAAACCTTAGAGTTCCGTCATCAGCAATATGAAAATCAACCTTCCTTTTATCTGCGTCTTCCTGAAGAATTCTCTGTACATCTGGGTCTGTCGGTTGGAGTTGCTTGATTCTGACTTGAACATCTGGTTCGATTCTAAGGGTGGCCATAAGACTCGTGAGGTGGCCTACCTCAAATTTGAATTTCGAATCCCGAGCTCTCTCGATTAAGTTCCACTCCTTAATTAAGATCCGCGCCACTGAAGACTTCCGACTCAATGCATTGGCGACCTTGTTCGCCTTTCTTGAGTGATATAGAATGTCACAGTCGTAGTCTTTCAGTAATTCCATCCATCGACGTTGTCTCATGTTTAACTCCTTCTGAGATAATAGATACTTGAGACTTTGATGGTCCGTAAAAATCTGAAACTTTTCTCCGCACAAGTAGTGTCTCCAAATCTTCAATGCAAATATGATGGCTACGAGTTCTAAGTCATGCGTCGGATAATTCAATTCATGAGGTCTCAGCTGGCGAGAAGCGTATGCAACCACTCTACCATGTTGCATCAGCACGCAACCCAACCCTCTAAATGACGCATCACTGTAGATCTCGAATCCTCCAGGACCAGATGGAATCGTCAGCACAGGCGCGGTAGTCAGCTTTTCCTTCAGCTCTTGAAAACTACGCTCGCACTTGTCTGTCCATATGAGCTTCTCGTCTTTCTTCGTGAGCTTTGTTAGAGGCGATGCTAACGCTGAGAAACCTTCTACAAACCGTCTGTAATAACCTGTCAATCCCAGAAAACTTCTGATTTCTGTCACTGATGTCAGTCTCTGCCAATTGATCACGGCTTCTATCTTGCTCGGGTCGATGGAGATTCCTTCTTCGGAAATCACATGACCTAAGAACGCAACACGAGTCAACCAAAACTCGCATTTGCTAAACTTAGCATACAACTAATGCGTCCTTAAAATCTGGAGCACTAATCTCAGGTGATTCTCATGCTCTTCATCACTCCTCGAATAGACCAAGATATCATCTATGAACACGATCACAAACTGATCTAAGTATTCTTTGAACACTCTATTCATCATATCCATGAAAGCAGTTGGAGCATTCATCAACCCGAATGGCATCACTGTGAACTCATAGTGGTCATACTAAGTACGAAATGCTGACTTAGGAATATCCTCTTTCTTAATTCTCAGCTGATGATATCCTGTCCTCAAGTTGTTCTTCGAGAATATTGACGCTCCTTGCAGTTGATCAAACAAGTCATCTATCCTCGGCAATGGATACTTGTTCTTGATCGTTACTTGATTGAGCTGTCGATAGTCGATGCACAGGCGCAACGATCCATCTTTCTTCTTAACAAATAAAACTGGTGCTCCCTAAGGTGATGCACTAGGACGAATAAATCCTTTATCTAGTAATTCTTGCATTTGTACCTTTAGTTCCTTCAACTTAGATAACGCCATTCGGTAAGGTGCCTTTGAGATCGGTTCTGTCCCTGGTGCTAGCTCGATTACAAATTCAATCTCTCTTTCTGGCGGTAACCCTAGCAATTCTTTTGGAAAGACATCTGGAAACTCCTGTACCACTGCAATATCTTCCATTTTCAGCTCCTCAACTGTCGTATCCACGACAGTTGCTAAGTACCCACGGCAACCCTCATCTAACAAACGAGCTGCTTCCAGCGACGAGATTAAGGAAATCGTAGGTCCTCCTCGATTCCTGACAAACTCAAAGCTCTTACCCCCTAATGGGTCTAACTGAATCACCTTGCGATAGCAGTCCATTTTAGCTCATTGATTGGTGAGCCAGTCCATGCTAATTATCAAATCAAAATCATACATGGCTAGGACTAACAAGTCAATTTTCCCCACTCGCTCACCAATCTCTAACTTGCACCCCGAACATCCCAAAGCAGCAATAACTTTATCTTTCAAGGGTGTAGATATGCAAATTGCCAACTCTAACAATACAGGACTCAATCCTAGCATCCTAACATATTGCTCGACAATGAAGGAATGGGTTGCTCCCGAATCAAACAAAGCATAAGCAGGTTGGTCATTGAGCGAGACCATACCTGTGATAACGCCAGGCACAGTTTCTGCCTGACCTTAGGTAATCGCGTACACGGTGCCCTGAATTGGAGGTCTCTGCTGTCCTCCTTGCGGTCTATTAGGACAATCTCTGATCATGTGGCCCTGCTGGCCACATCCAAAACAAACACCCGGCCTTCGAGGACATGGAGCTTAACCATGTTGCCTTCCACAAAAGCGACACTGGCCATTCTGATTTGGCGCTGGCTTGCTAACTCCACCTCTCCTATTGGGTGGGACCTGAAATCTATTTCCAGACATGGGCCTCTTCCCATGGCGAATGCTTTCTCGCTGAGAGTTAAACCTCGATCCAAATGAGGCAGCTCTATCATTCTGATCTCTCTCGATCATTTGAGCCCTCTCATAAAGGTCATTATAATTTCTCAAATTCAGCAAAATCAATGGGCTCCTCAACTCTGGCCTGAGTCCATCTCTGAATCTTCTCCCTCGATTTGTTGGATTCTCAACTAATTCAGGGGCATATTGCGACAGTTCAACAAACTTCGCCTCATATTGATCCACAGTCATAGAGCCTTGGCGAAGGCGCCGAAACTCAACCATCTTCATCTCTTTAGCAATCTCTGAAAAGTATTTCCCGTTGAAGGCCTCAACAAAGGCGTTCCATTCTGGGGCTACACCTTCGGGAAATATCGCACCTTGAGTGGTTATCCACCAAGTACTCACAACTCCCTCTAATTGGTAGACTGCGAGGACCACTTTCTCAGTCTCGGAGCACATCAATAGAGCAAAGGCTTTCTCCAGTCCTTGAATCCATAGAGCAGTAGCTTCGGGGTCTCCTGCCCCAGTAAACTTCGGTGGCTTCAATTTCAAAAACTGTTCCACTAAACTAGGCATCGGCCTCACAAGCGGGACTTCAGCAGGTACGGCGGCAGGTGCGGCTGCAGCAACAGCATTGGCAGCAGCAGTAGTGGCGGCTGTAACGGCGGCAGTAAAGGCAGCTGTTTGATCCCGGGCTTGCTGCCCCATCATCTCACGCATAGCATCTAACGCTTGCGTGATCCCAACTGTTCCCTGATCCACTGGGGCTACTACCCCGGCACCAATGGGATATGGTGCTGCTCCACTCATGCTAGCCTCAGCTTGCGCTCTACCTTGGCCACCTTGGGCACCAACTCTTGTCGGCGTCCTAGTCCGAGTTACTAAGGACAAAGTCCTCTGCCTAAAAGTTCTCGGCTCCTGATCTCTCATAGTGTCACTTTAATCTACTGACACCTGCTTCCAATTCAATACCGAATTACAAACAGAGCGATTCAAATAACAAACAATCTTAGCATTCAGTTAACACAGACATGCACCAGCATGAATTTAAACACCATCCTACTACTATCCCATGAACCATCGCTCCTTATCACTCAAATCTTGAACTTCGCTCTGATAACACAAAAAGGGGAATGTCACGCCCCGATCCTCGGGCACGCACACATCTTTCTACTTGGTCGATTTTAAAATGCGATATCCCAGGATTATGTATCGCCGACCCTTTCTATTATTAAGCACATGCGGAAGCAGTTATAAATCCCCAGACAATAAAACAATGGGATAGAAAAGTAGGCCATATCTTTCATATTGAAATCCACAACCAAACCTTTATACATGACATAAACAGAGTACTTCACAACTATTCACAACTTTTTAGTTTACTCTATTCACATCAAAATGGAGTTCATAAAAGAAGATGAAATTTCAGTCCTCTTGATTGTACTCAAGATCCCTCTCGGGATTATCTTCTTCTTCCAAAAATACTTCTCCTTAAGTCTCACCTTTGAGTTCTCCTTCTCAGACTCTTCCTCCTCATCTCCTCAGCGAGGTCCTAAAATGTTTTCCCCAAACTGGGATGAGACAATGTCTCAGCGAGTTCTACCCCACTAAGACTCAATTAGAGAACCAATACACCACATGGTTGCCTAAGCACAGCACAAGTCAGAGGACTTACCTTAACCTCAGATCCCACCTGCATGTTAGTACATATCAAATAGACATCCAAGCAATCACATCACAGATCGAAGCATCGATCAAATTGACCTAGTCGATTACATATCAACAAGACCACTCACGGTAATTTCCATCCAATCAATCAATTCACAGCATCATATCAAAGCAATGATCAATCGATCTAATCGATAAGATTATTTTTATCATACACGATAAGATAGTCGTGTGTGGATGCACGATTGGCCTTAGCCAAAATATTATAATTTTCTTTTTCATAATTCCCACCATTTTTATAGCCCACCAAAACACTTTTGGTGCTGTCAACCGACACCTGGTTATTTTCCAATTAATAACCAAAATCCAATAATTTATGAATAAATCCTAAAATCACTCATAAATTGATTTAGCACAAAATCAAGCTCAATTAAATAAACGTACTATACTACGACAATCAGCATGAAATTTTGGTGGCTGGCTATCTCAGCCTTAATTTCCAAAAAATAAATAATTAATTAATTAATTTCAAATTTTAATTAATAAATATTAAAAAATTCAATTTAGCTCAAAATAAAGTCCAATTAAATAAACAGGCTACACCACGATCATCAACATAATATTCCGGTCACTAGCCATCCTAGTTGAATTTTCGGAAAATAATTAATTAATTAATTTCGAAAATTAAATAATTAATATTAAAATTTCAATTTAGCTCAAAATAAAGCCCGATTAAATAAACGGACTTCACCACGGTCATCAGCAAAATATTCCGGTCACTAGCCATCTCAATTGAATTTTCGGAAAATAAATAATTAATTAATTAATTTCGAAAAATAATATTTAATTGCCAAAAATTCCACTTAGGCCCGAATCGTCAAATTGAAGCCCGATTAGGGTCGGGAAAAATCCTAAGATACTTTCAACAAATAGTAGACTACGTCTACTTGCTAATTGCACAATCAATTTATCTAATTCACATCACAATTGACTAATAAACACTAATCCATACTAATATAACCACCTAAACCTAATTAATTAAAACTAAACAATCCTTAAGTGTAATTAGCCAATTAATCAGGGATTAGTGAGATTACTCACCGGATTTTAGAGCAAAATGGACCAATCCGACGGGGACGACACGAGGGTCGTTTCTTCCCAAAGCGACTCACGGGTCCGGGGCGCGGAAACGGCCCAAAAGCGGGCCCGAAGTTGCTGGATACCCACCGACCAGCGGCCGATCTAGGCTGGCTGGAGCTGGTTCGGTGGCTGAGGCGGCGAGGGGAGGTCGGTGGAGGGCGAGAGGGACGCCGTGGAGGCCAGGCGGTGGCCGGACGAAGCTGGGTGGTGGCCGGAGGCGGTCAAGCCGAGCTGGACAGAGGCGAACAGGGCTGGGTCACGCGGGGAATGGGGCTGGTGGCGCACGGTGGCGAGCGGCGGACGCACGGGTGTGGGCACGGGCAGCGACGGCTTCGGCGAGCTGCTGCCGTGTGGCTTCTTCTTCCACTTCTGGTTCTGCTCGAACAACGAAGGAGAGAGAGAGAATGTCATGTGACATCCAGATTTTCGGGTTTTAATTTGATTAGATAAATAGAATCCTGTCTCATCGCTCGTCAATTTATTGATGGGTCCGAAGTTTCAATAAAGAAATTATCGGAAGAAAATTGAAGACCAAAATAAAAAAGAAAGGAATAGGAAAAGAGAAAAGGAAAATTTGCATAAAGGAATTATGTAATTCCCTTTTCTTTTTCCTCTCTCTCCCTCTCCTTTCTTTCTTTCTTTCTTTTTCTTTTTCTCTCTCCTCCCCCCTTTTTCCCCCTCGTGCGATTTCCCCCCCCAACCGACTCTCACCCTCTCTCTCTTCTTTGACTAGTCAAAGCCTATCCTCTCTCTCTCTCTCCCTCTCTCTCTCTTTCTTCTTCTTCTTCTTCCTCCCCGTGCATCCGAGCGAACTAGAACCAGGAGCTCGGAGATCGCAGCTCGCCGAGAACCGCTTGCCGCTCGTCCCGCCGTCGCACCGCCGCACCGCCGCCCGCGCGTTTCGCCCGCGCCTAGCTGCCCGTCCGCGCGCCCAGGCCGTGCGAACCAGCTGCTGTTCGCCCCTGTTCTGCACCGACCAGCCCATCTCTGGCCACCTCCGGCCACCTCCGGCCACCTCCGGCCACCGCCTAGCCCCGCCGGACCTCCCCCACGACTCCCTCGCCCTTCGCCGGCCTCCCCTCACCGCCCTAGCCGCCGGAGCGGCTCCGTTCAGCCCCGACCAGCAGACCCACGGAGTGGGTATCCAGCTCTTCGGGCCCGCTTTTGGGCCGTTTCCCGGCCCCGAACCCGAGCCGTGCTTTGGGAACAATCGTTCCTCGCGTCGCCGCCGTCGGATTGATCCGATTTGCGCGCGATTTGGTGAGTAATCTCACTAATCTCGGATTAGTTGGCTAATTATGCTTTAGGTTGGTTTATTTTTAATTAATTATGTTTAGGTTGTTAGATTAGAATTAATTAGCAATTATTAGTCAATTGTGATGCGATTTAGATAAATTGATTGTGAAATTAACAAGTAGACGTGGTCTACTATTTATTGGGAGTGTCTCGGGAATTTTCGGACCCCTAATTGAGCTTCAATTTGGTGATTCGGGCCTAAGTGAGATTTTTGGCATTTAAATATTAATTTTCGGAATTAAATAAAATAATTATTTATTTTCCGAAAATTCAAGGGAGATGGTCTGGAACCGGAAAATTATGCTGATGATCGTGGCGAAGTCCGTTTATCTAATCGGACTTTATTTTAAGCTAAATTGAATTTTTAATATTAATTAATTTTCGAAATTAATTAAATAATTATTTATTTCCTGAAAATTTAATTGGGATGGCCCGTGACCGGAAAATTATGCTGATGACCGTGGTGAAGTTCGTTTATTGAATTGGGCCTTAATTTGAGCTAAAAGGAATTTGTAATATTTAATAATTAATTTTCGAAATTAATTAATTATTTATTTATTTTTCAGAAATTAAGATTTTGATGGCCGACGACCGAAATCTCGTGCTGATTTCCGTGGCGCAGTTCGTTTATTTATTTGAGCTTTGAATTGTGCCAAATTGATTTAATTGTGGATATTTAGGATATGTTCCTAAATTGATCATTTGGGTAAATTGAGTACGAATTAAGGTTGTGGATAATTACTTTAGAAATGGGATGAATCATCATGAAAGGCACGGGGCTTGATGATTAGATATATCACCTCGGAGAATGCACATGGCTCGGTGACGAAGTATGTCGCCTTGGAGAATGCATGTGGCTCGGTGATTAAGTGTGGCATCTAAAAGGACACTTGGGCTCGGTAATTTGATGTATTACCTCGGAGAAGGCACGTGGTCCCAATGAGTACATTTGGCATCTAAAAGGACACGTGGGCTCGGTAATTTGATGCATTACCTCGGAGAAGGCACGTGGTCCCAATGAGTACATTTGGCATCTAAAAGGACACGTGGGCTCGGTAATTTGATGCATTACCTCGGAGAAGGCACGTGGTCCCAATGAGTATATTTGGCATCTAAAAGGACACGTGGGCTCGGTAATTTGATGCATTACCTCGGAGAATGCACGTGATCCTAATGAGTACATTTGGCATCTTGAAGAGACACGTGGGCTCGGTGACTTGATGCATCGCCTTGGAGAATGCACGTGGGCTCGCTGATTCAAAATGATATTTTAAAGAGCATGTGGTCGAGTGGGACCGTAAAGCCATTAAATATTGAATGTTGTCGAGTGGGACTCTGAATAGCAATAGCTTGAATGACCGGGAAATGGTCAGGTTGATGCGTAATCGACGAGGTCGATTGATCATTATTTTGATTTGATGTTGTGAATTGATTGACTGAATGGGAATGACCATGAGTGGTCTTGTTGGCTTGTAATCGACTAGGTCGATTTGATCGATGCTTTGATCGGTGATATGATTGCTTGAGTGTCTATTGTGAATTGTACTGACTTGCAGGTGGGATCTGATGCTAAGGTACGTCTTCTGACCCATGTGTGTTTAGGCAGCCTATAGTATAATAGTTTACTAATTGGGCTTAGTGGGGTAGAACTCGCTGAGACGTAGTCTCATTCCAGTTTGGGGAAAAACATTTCAGGACCCCGCTAAGGAGCTGAGGAGGAAGAGTCGGAGAAGGATTTTTGGGAAAAGAAGATAATCCTGAGAGGGGCCTTGAGTACGGCCCAGATGGACTGAGATTGTATCTTCTTTGATATCTCCATCTTGATGTGAATAGAGTTTAGAATAAAAAGTTGTGAAGTGTTCTGGTTTGTGGTTTGTATAAAAGTTTGGTTATAAATTTCAATATGAAAAATATGGCCCTGCTTTTCTATCCCATCGTTTTATTGTCTGGGGATTTTAACTGCTTCCGCATGTGCATAATAAATGAAAGGGTCGGCGATACATTGTCCTGGGATATCGCATTATAAAATCGACCAAGTGAGACGGATGTGTGCGTGCTTGAGGATCGGGGCGTGACATCCAGTTAAAGTGGTATCAGAGCGAAGTTCAAGATTGGAGTGATAAGGAGCGTTGACCATGGGATAGTTAGTAGAAAATGGCTTTAAATTCATGCTGGTGCATGTCTGTGTTAGCTGAATGCTAGAATTGTTTGTTGTTTGTGGATCGCTCACCTTCTAATCCATTGTGGGTTTAGAAGACGGGTTTCAGTATAAAGACTGAACCATGAGCGAGCAGGAGCTGAGAACTCCTAGTAAGAGGACAATGTCCTCTGTGACTCGGGATAATGCACTGACAAAGGTCAGTACCCGAGGTGGTTGTGGCAGAGTGTTGACTCTGGCCAGCTCGAGTATAAGAGTACCACCGCAGGCTGGTACTAGTGTAGCGGCATCGAATGATCCTAAGTTCGATAGGATCGTTCTGATGCTAGTGTTCCTTGGGAATTGGATGAGTCAGCAGGCTTAGGATCGAGCCGTCGTCAATGCCGCGGCCGCCGTTGTTATCACCTCACCTGCTGAGATCCAGAGTGGAGATGTGATCCGGGAGCGAGTCATTGCATTCGAGCCGAGGTATAGATCCAGTTCAGGCAGAAATGAAAATCGGTCAGGGAAAAGATCGAGGTTGAGAGTGGTCCTAGCAAACTGATGGGGCAACCAGAAAGAGTGTGTGCTGTCACTTGGCAAGAGATAGAAGACTCACCTGGTAAGTGTCAGGATTGTAGAAGGAAGCATGGATGAATCCAGTGTCTGAGTATGACTAGAACCTATTGTGATGATGACCAGCGTGGCCATCAGGTGAAAGACTGTCAGTGGAAGTCTAAGGTAGCATAGACATCGCTACTGCGGCCAAAACGCCACTAGGATGGCAAAAGGAATGAGAGTAGAATGGACCTTGCACCGATCAAAGAAAGAATGTGTTGGAAGTGATTTTATCAGAGAAGCGCAGTAGAGCTTTGTGCTTAGTTAGTAGAACTTAAATTGTTGAAGTAAAAGTAGAAGAGAGGAAATCATTAGCAACAGTTGTGCTTGATTAGTTGCTGAAGTGTGAATTTGATGCCACATGAATAGTGTGGGCTTATGAAGCATACTGTGATAAGGAATCATGGTCATGGAGTAATCTAGTTCAGTCTATTAACATGTGAAAATGTCGAGGTTATTGAGAGTCGAAAAGAATCTTCGATTTCATTAATCTCGTTAACTGGAGGCAACTTGTTTGTTAGATGGATGTTGCCAAGGTTGCTTGGAGATTGTCTTGGGTAGGACAAATTGAAGGACTAGAGATGGAGGACATCTCAGTGGTCTAAGAATTTCTACAAGAACTGTCAGACTGTCGTCAGAGAAAGAGATAGAAATCGCGATCGAGCCGACACCAAGATAGAGCTACTCTCGAAGGCTTCTTACCAGTTGTTGTTGTCTGAATTGGTAGAATTGAAGATGCAGATGTTAAGATTGATGAATGAGGAATTCATGCATATCAGTGCATCACTTTGGGGAAACATCAGTTGTGTTTGTGAGAAGAAGAAAGATAGTTTGTTGCGAGTGTGCATCGACTATCGTCAACTCAATTAGGTGAAGATCAAGGACAAGTGTTCTTTGCCAAAGATTGATGGATGGTGTGACTAGTTATAAAGAGTATCGATATTTTAAAGGTCGACTTGAGATTATGAAGTCATCAGTTACGAACTAGGATGGAGGTTGTACGAAAGACAGCTGTTCGTACTTGATACGATCTTTATGAGAGTATTGTAAGATCGATTGGCTTGGTGAACACTCCAATTGCTGTCATGGATTTGACAAACCAAGTGTTCAAAGAATATCTAGATCAATGGTGATCGTGTGATGTAGCGACATTATAGGGTGTACATTAAGTGTTGAGAATCACGAGATGCCCCTAAGAATGGTCGTGTGGTTACAAGTAAAGGAATCTTCATGGACCCAGTCAAGATCGAATCAGTTGTTAATGGACCGAGACCGACATCAATGTCAGAGATCAGAAGTTGTGGGGATTGGACAGATTACTACGGAAGGTTTGTGAAAGAATTTTCAGCATCAGTATCATCATGGGCTTGACCTCTTGAGAAAGAAGAGAAATTCATTGGCATAGACAAGTACGATGATAGTTTCTAGAGCTTCAGTAAGATTAGGCTGCCGCACTTGTGCTAAACTTTTCATTGGCTCTGGAAAGCATGAAATCTTTAGTGATGTGTCTTGCCAACGACTGGGTATGTAGTGATACAACATGAGAAGATTGTTGTATAACCGTCCCACCAGTTGAGACCCAACAAGTTGAACGTGAAACATTGTCGTGAATCAGAGTTTTGGCAGAACTATAATGATGTTATCTGGTATTATCTTGGGAGAATGAAAGAAGTAATTTATGTGTTGAGCCGAGAGTCTTCGATTATACATAGGCTGGCTAAAGTATAAACTTTACTTAAAAAGGATTCGAAATTTGGTTTTCAAATTTGAGGTAGGCTACCTTTTTAAATTTTATAGCCGCCCTCAAAATTGAACCAAATGTTCAAGTTAGAATCGATGCCTAGTTGACAAGCAGAGATGTGCATAAAATCTTATAAGAGAATACTAGTAAGAAAGATATTGACTTTAAGATTTCTGAGGATGGAACATTCGGGTTCCATGAGGAATTGAGTGCACTTGACAGTGTAGCACTTATGGAAAAGATCTTGTCGGAAGTTCACTATAGTATTACAGTTTGACCAGATGGGGCAAGTAAGTCAGAATCGACGTCAGCTAAATTGGTAGACCGATATGAAGGTAGATATCGCCAAGCAGGTTGCAAGTGTCAAAGTGTTAGTAAGTGGAAGCTCGGTAATGCGAACCAGGAGAATTTTTACCATCACTTGAGAGTCCCAAATGGAAATGGAAATATATGGCTTACTAAGGATTCAGGGGATTACTGATATGAATGAAGAATAGTGGTTGATCGATAGATGGAGTTGGTCCACTTTGGTATGGTACAAATATATCTTGTTTTGAGTGTGTGATCCAGATTTCGGCTCTGATTTCAATTAGATAAATTGGGCATTTCATCGATGCGATTATAGTGTTTTTCTCTGAGTTGGCCACTCATGAGATAACTAGACTAGCTGGGTGAGTTATTAAGGACCTTAAGGCAAATAGACTTAAGAATTCGACCAGGAATCGATTTCTCGACCGTGCTTATCTTTAGAGATCATTACAGCACAGTTAAAAATCGAAGTAAGATCAGAGATAGGTTGGTTCGACTAAAATGAGTGACCAATCGTGGGTGACCCCACTAAATTGGAAAACTCTCGTCGACTGACACTAATTTGACTTTACTATCGTTTTGGTACCCTGTGTCCGTATTTGAACATTTGAGATTTTCACGATAATTGAGAGTCGTCAATGTGTCGAGTGGGTTCATTGTGGTTCGAAGAAAATCGACCACGGGTCATTTGTCCTAAAAGGCTCTGAACACTACCCGGTAGCCTAGGTCATACTAAAAACGTGTCGGAGTGAAATTAACCGCCAATCTAAGTTCGATTTCAGAAATTGAATATTCTATCTTGTCACAGAGTGGATATACCGAAGTGTGTGTGCATCAGATAATTCGCCGGCATGGAGTGCCAGGGATGAATTATATTTCGAATCTAGATTAGAGATTATACATTTGGCAAAGTTTTCAGAGGGTTCTTTATCAAGCAGTGTATAACAGAGGGTACAGAATTTCAGTGGTGAAAAGAAAGTGAATAATGATGTCAGCTTAGTAATCAGTGTTTGCAGTTGTCAGATCAGTGTCAGAGTAAAGATTGCTCAGAATTGTCAGAAATTTTGAATCGTTGAGATTCGAAGGTTTATTAGGGAGTCAAGAAAAAGAGATCAGATATGGATGACAGAATGTCTTATGTGAAAAGCTCAGTTTAGTTGTTGGTTCAGAAAGAGCAGATTTTGTGTACAAAGATGATCTCCTTGGTCAAAGTGGTTAGACAACGCCACGAGACCGAATGATCAGCGTGGAAAAGTGAGACTCGATGAGACGGCAATACCCCCACCTTTCGTTTATGGATTGGTAAAGGTTTAAATTTCGAGGACGAAATTTTTATAAGAGGGGAAGAGTTGTGACATCCAGATTTTCGGGTTTTAATTTGACTAGATAAATAGAATCTTGTCTCATTGCTCGTCAATTTATTGACGGGTCCGAAGTTTCAATAAAGAAATTATCGGAAGAAAATTGAAGACCAAAATAAAATAGAAAGGAATAGGAAAAGAGAAAAGGAAAATTTGCATAAAGGAATTATGTATTTCCCTTTTCTTTTTCCTCTCTCTCCCTCTCCTTTCTTTCTTTCTTTCTTTCTTTCTTTTTCTTTTTCTCTCTCCTCCCCCTTTTTCCCCCTCGTGCGATTTCCCCCCAACCGACTCTCACCCTCTCTCTCTTCTTTGACTAGTCAAAGCCTATCCTCTCTCTCTCTCTCTCCCTCTCTCTCTCTTTCTTCTTCTTCTTCTTCCTCCCCGTGCATCCGAGCGAACTAGAACCAGGAGCTCGGAGATCGCAGCTCGCCGAGAACCGCTTGCCGCTCGTCCCGCCGTCGCACCGCCGCACCGCCGCCCGCGCGCTTCGCCCACGCCTAGCTGCCCGTCCGCGCGCCCAGGCCGTGCGAACCAGCTGCTGTTCGCCCCTGTTCTGCACCGACCAGCCCATCTCCGGCCACCTCCGGCCACCTCCGGCCACCGCCTAGCCCCGCCGGACCTCCCCGACGACTCCCTCGCCCTCCGCCGGCCTCCCCTCACCGCCCTAGCCGCCGGAGCGGCTCCGTTCAGCCCCGACCAGCAGACCCATGGAGTGGGTATCCAGCTCTTCGGGCCCGCTTTTGGGCCGTTTCCCGGCCCCAAACCCGAGCCGTGCTTTGGGAACAATCGTTCCTCGCGTCGCCGCCGTCGGATTGATCCGATTTGCGCGCGATTTGGTGAGTAATCTCACTAATCTCGGATTAGTTGGCTAATTATGCTTTAGGTTGGTTTAGTTTTAATTAATTATGTTTAGGTTGTTAGATTAGAATTAATTAGCAATTATTAGTCAATTGTGATGCGATTTAGATAAATTGATTGTGAAATTAACAAGTAGACGTGGTCTACTATTTATTGGGAGTGTCTCGGGAATTTTCGGACCCCTAATTGAGCTTCAATTTGGTGATTCGGGCCTAAGTGAGATTTTTGGCATTTAAATATTAATTTTCGGAATTAAATAAAATAATTATTTATTTTCCGAAAATTCAAGGGAGATGGTCTGGAACCGGAAAATTATGCTGATGATCGTGACGAAGTCCGTTTATCTAATCGGACTTTATTTTAAGCTAAATTGAATTTTTAATATTAATTAATTTTCGAAATTAATTAAATAATTATTTATTTCCTGAAAATTTAATTGGAATGGCCCGTGACCGGAAAATTATGCTGATGACCGTGGTGAAGTTCGTTTATTGAATTGGGCCTTAATTTGAGCTAAACGGAATTTGTAATATTTAATAATTAATTTTCGAAATTAATTAATTATTTATTTATTTTTCAGAAATTAAGATTTTGATGGCCGACGACCGAAATCTCGTGCTGATTGTCGTGGCGCAGTTCGTTTATTTATTTGAGCTTTGAATTGTGCCAAATTGATTTAATTGTGGATATTTAGGATATGTTCCTAAATTGATCATTTGGGTAAATTGAGTACGAATTAAGGTTGTGGATAATTACTTTAGAAATGGGATGAATCATCATGAAAGGCACGGGGCTTGATGATTAGATATATCACCTCGGAGAATGCACATGGCTCGGTGACGAACTATGTCGCCTTGGAGAATGCATGTGGCTCGGTGATTAAGTGTGGCATCTAAAAGGACACGTGGGCTCGGTAATTTGATGTATTACCTCGGAGAAGGCACGTGGTCCCAATGAGTACATTTGGCATCTAAAAGGACACGTGGGCTCGGTAATTTGATGCATTACCTCGGAGAAGGCACGTGGTCCCAATGAGTACATTTGGCATCTAAAAGGACACGTGGGCTCGGTAATTTGATGCATTACCTCGGAGAAGGCACGTGGTCCCAATGAGTATATTTGGCATCTAAAAGGACACGTGGGCTCGGTAATTTGATGCATTACCTCGGAGAATGCACGTGATCCTAATGAGTACATTTGGCATCTTGAAGAGACACGTGGGCTCGGTGACTTGATGCATCGCCTTGGAGAATGCACGTGGGCTCGCTGATTCAAAATGATATTTTAAAGAGCATGTGGTCGAGTGGGACCGTAAAACCATTAATATTGAATGTTGTCGAGTGGGACTCTGAATAGCAATAGCTTGAATGACCGGGAAATGGTCAGGTTGATGCGTAATCGACGAGGTCGATTGATCATTATTTTGATTTGATGTTGTGAATTGATTGACTGAATGGGAATGACCGTGAGTGATCTTGTTGGCTTGTAATCGACTAGGTCGATTTGATCGATGCTTTGATCGGTGATATGATTGCTTGAGTGTCTATTGTGAATTGTACTGACTTGCAGGTGGGATCTGATGCTAAGGTACGTCTTCTGACCCATGCGTGTTTAGGCAGCCTATAGTATAATAGTTTACTAATTGGGCTTAGTGGGGTAGAACTCGCTGAGACGTAGTCTCATCCCAGTTTGGGGAAAAACATTTCAGGACCCCGCTAAGGAGCTGAGGAGGAAGAGTCGGAGAAGGATTTTTGGGAAAAGAAGATAATCCTGAGAGGGGCCTTGAGTACGGCCCAGATGGACTGAGATTGTATCTTCTTTGATATCTCCATCTTGATGTGAATAGAGTTTAGAATAAAAAGTTGTGAAGTGTTCTGGTTTGTGGTTTGTATAAAAGTTTGGTTATAAATTTCAATATGAAAAATATGGCCCTGCTTTTCTATCCCATCGTTTTATTGTCTGGGGATTTTAACTGCTTCCGCATGTGCATAATAAATGAAAGGGTCGGCGATACATTGTCCTGGGATATCGCATTATAAAATCGACCAAGTGAGACGGATGTGTGCGTGCCTGAGGATCGGGGCGTGACATGTCAAGAGAGAAGTAGAGAAGAGAGAGAGAAGAAAGAGAGAAAAGGGTTTTGACTGGTCAAAGAGGGAAAAGAAAAGGGAGAGAGAGAGGAAAAGAAAATGAGACAATAATACTATTCTCATTTTTCTTTTCTCTTTCCATTTCCCTTTCTATTTTCTTCCGGTCTTCGATTTTTCCTCCGATAATTTCTTTCTTGAAATTTCAGACTCGTTAATAAATTGACGGACAATGAGACGGTCTTAAAAATGAATTGTAACACGCTCGAATATTCGATTCCCAAAACCGAATCAAATTTCATGGTTAAAATCGACCGGATGTGATTTTAGTCCAATCCAACAAATTAGGTAGCTTTTAGGGATTTTACCGCGGATATATCCCTTAACGACTTCACCCAATAGGTTAGTTAACTCGTGAGTGATCAGTTTAGAGAAAAGGGACCATAGGCACTCCGACGATATGCACATTTCATTTTATTGAAGCGGGATCGAATTTCAAGATGTCATATTTTTACCCTCTCCCTCTTCTTCTCCTTTTTTTTTTTTTTTTAAATTGCAGTGTGCACTATATTACTCATGTTAACTAAATTTTACTTATTCAAGCCCCAAACCACTCAATTATCTAAGCAATCGAAATCTACTTATATTCTAACAAAAAAGCGGAACCAAAAATGTAAAATATAGCCGGGACATTAAGGGGTGATGGAATTGGGGGTAGTTGAGGTGATGGTCATAGTGGAGGCGATGGTCGAGTTCATGTTTTGGGATCCTCATGAAAATTGAAGCCAGGGATAAATGGATCGTGAAAGTTGCTTTCTCTCAATTAGACCTGTTAAAATGCCTCATAAATCCATTTTTTTTGACCCATATGGATGTTAAATAAGTTAATATATGGTATAATAATATTAAGTAAATAAGTCATAAATAAGTGCGAAATGGATCATAAATGAAATTACAACTTACTTAAACCCAACCCATTTCTATAATTCTTTCTTTAATCTCTCCTTCTTTCACTTGATCTCTCACTCACTCATTCCGTACTTTCATCTCAGTTTGACTTTGAGTTTTTCATAGATTGAATTGAATATTAAATTATTTTAGCAATATAAATCGAGTCGAATATGGATCACTAGATTTGTACTATGTGAAAATGAATCAAAACAAACTATAAATCTATTTGGATTGAACCATTTAATCCCACCCATCCATTCAATAGACCTACCCCCAATCATAGTAATGGTATGGCAGGCAGGCAGGCGAGCACTTACAGAAGCGAAAGTGCTCGAGGTGCCCGCAGAATGGTGCCAATAACGGTGAAGGAGATGAAACGAAAGCGATCTGGTTTGCCCGATTGACGTATTTAGTCAAGCAGATTATTTCCGTCAGCTTGAATTACTTGGTTACTGGAGTGATCGTAGGTGTCTTTGCACATAATCGGATCAACCTTATATATAACAATATGCTCTTTAATTCGACACGATAGAATACTTCCATGACCCCGAAATTGCCACCGGCAAGGCCAATAACAATATTAGCTTGTGTGATTCTACTAACATCGACGACTCCGTCGTTTGTGATCAATCAAAGTGCAAGAATGGCTTGTCTGGCTGAACCAATCAGATGGTGCCACAGAACCTCAATATGTTCCTCTTTTCTATTACAACTAGAGAGAGAGAGAGAGAGAGAGAGAGAGATGCAACTATTCCTACAAATCTCGTTTTGAGAAACCTAAATAGCCCAGCTGCTTCCCTTATCCGTGAAAAGTTTATGCAGAAGGCTTGGACTTCAATCGGGATCTCCTTGACTGCCCAAAATCATTAACGTACAGAAGAAGGCAAAAAAACAAATCATGTAAGAAATAGATCATCCCACCAATATCGTCCTACATGACACTGAATACTCTCTTTATTCATCTCGCTATAGCTGGACGGCATACCCAAAACAAATAGCAAGCAGATTTCGTTCCATCACATGGATTTTGGTTCATCGTAGAAAAACAAAAACGGAGCGCTCAATCTTGACCCACATTACCAAAAAACTATTTCAGATGTCATAATCCCTGCAGATATCAAATTCTGCAAACGCACGCAGAACACACAGGATTCCACCTTCGAAGGCCCAACAAGAAAAGAAACAAAGGACAATCCAACGCATAAAGGATTCTTACAGTTCTTGAATGTGCCCGATCTCAGGATCTCCTTGACTCATGGATCTCAACTCATTTTGCTTTACTTTGGTTTCGCATGGGTTAGCAACCGTGGGATCTTTCTTTTCTCTCCCATTCGCTGCCCATCGAACTCTCTCCATATATTTACATAATCTGGGAAATTGTTAACAGCTTTCGGCACATTACAAGTGATACAGTAAAAAGGAATTTACTTGAAATGGTGATGGTTTATCAAGGATGACAAGACAATATAAGCTTGTTAAAGTGGTTTGGACAAGTGAAACAACAGAAGATGTAAATTTTGATGGAACTGTATTGAGAAAGGTACGTGAGGCCTTGGGTTATGCCAGGGGAAACCATGTAGCGATCCCTTGTTCGTAAAAGGCTTTAGCTATTGTTGTCAGGTGTTGGGGATGGCAAATTCATTTTCATGATTACCATTGAATTCAATGTTGTATCATATTATATTATTCTCTATATGCATGCAAATTAGCTAATCTAATAAAATTGGTTTTGTCCTTTAGAATGCACTGCGGCAACAACAATTTGTACGAGAAGTTCCAATACAATACAGTCTGCAATGAACCTTGGTATGTTTTAGTTTCCCATTTGTTATTTCCAGCAGTTTGTCTTCTAGAGAGTTGAGCTTTTCAAGCACCATAATCTTGGAATTTATCCCTTCCGTTTTGGTTTAGCATGTCGGAGGAAGCTGCCCTTGTCAATTTTTTATGCATAAGTACATATGCATACTCTCAATTTCTGCGCTGGCTTGAAGAGCCCCATGCTGTCATCTCTTCACTCCCGTTTTTGGAGCTTATTTTGGATGGAACCCCTTGACCTTTTGAGCGACATGTCTTTTGTGTTCTTACCACCAATCACATTCCTGAAAGGATGGGCATAGTCCATACTGATCACCCCGCGCTCATGCAACTACATCTGGGAATAGAGGAAAATTGGGCAAAAGATCTAGTTTTCCAAGGAAAATCGTGTAAAAGATATAGTGGTTCATAAAAAAGTATACCATATCACATGTCACAAGTATCAAATTTAGTCAATGGCTAAATGAGCACCTAAAGAATTAACCTCGCCGTCGCCTAAGGCTACATTCTTAAAATCACCTGCATACCTAAAATCACCAACATACCCATTAATGAAAAGTTAGGGCTAACATGCTTGATTGGTTGTAGCTTGTAGGACGAGGGCCTGTTATTTATTTTGTCTTAGTTGCGCATGCTTAGGTTATTAACTGGTCAAGTCTAAGTCATGTTGCCTCTATCTTGCTTGCTATGATTCTGTTCATTTGATTAGTGATGATCTGATAAATTACAAGTGCTTTTTGTGTAGGATTAAATATAGCTTGAGCATTGTTGCGGACAAGGGCCTGAAAAAGACCCTGTACACATCTGCACGTCTGAAAAAAGGAGAAGTGCTGTATCTGGAGACACATTCCTGCAGGTATCATATTTCTTGCAGAGTATATACTTAGCATCATTCATAGATGTTTGTTGAAAATTGATCATGCACACTAGGATAGTCTATGTTAAATCCTTATGTTACCAACTGCCTTTCTGGAATAGGAAATCCTTGTTTCATGCAGTTTGTTTCACACGATTGCTACTGCATGTATCTTCTGCTGACCTTGATCTGATAAGTGAGAGTATGGAGCAGACTGGTTGTGTGGTATAGGGACTTGTCTACTGAAATTTAAACCTTAGTGCCAAAACTGAGTTGCCGATTCTGTTGGGGACCTTTATTTCTCAGAAGGTTCATTGCTTCTATGGTTGGCTTCACTTATATCTACAAATTGCAGAAAAATATAGGAATGACTCGAACACTCAGGCACAAAAGCATAGTTTCTCTGGATTATTTATTAGCGATGCAACTTTTGCGCGACTTTTTTCTCTTGTTGACTTAATAAAGGTACGAGCTTTGTTTCACTGGAGAAAAGATGGTCAAAGCTACTACAGCTTCTCAAATGCATGAAGCTGAAACAGAGAAATCCCAAAATCACCACCCACATTCCATGAATGGAGAGAGAAACGACACTGAAAATGCTGTGATTGATGTGTTTTGGTGGTCTCGATGTAAGAAGCCTCTTCCCCAGAAAGTTATGCGTTCAGTCAGAATTCCTCTGCCCCCCCGACTATCCGGAGGTATTATTACTATCATCATCATCATCATCATCATCATTTTAGTTTCCATCCTTTGGATTTTGCATGTGTGCTTTGCATTTCTTGGACTTGGAAGATTCCTTATACTTTTTACCAATTTCGACATTCCAGGACATATCTCACCTTGTTACATTAAGCTTAGAGAAATCACGTGCTCTTCTTCCCTCACTATTTAGCTGTCACATAAAGTGAAATCCTCACTACGTCTCTTCATGTCATTTCTCACTGGTTTGTGTAACATTTTGCCAAAACTAAACGTCTGACTTGGAGAATAAAGTATTGCTAGCTATAGTCTGTGCGTGTGCATGGTCCTTGTTCATGTTTCTTAATTCAGATGCTGGTCAAATTGGTGATATAAGTATGCAGCAGAGTATACTCGCAAGAAATAAAGTAATCTTTCTTTTCAAGGAGAAAAGAACGATAGGAGCCCAAACTTTAACATCGATCTATCTACCCTTCTTGAATAGGTATTGGAGGAGAATCTGGACTGAGAGGATGTGCAGTGGTCACAAACTGGCGCTTGGATAGCTGGAAAAGAATACTCGTTTGCTCGGGTGCATTTTCTGTCAGTGAATTAGCCCTGGTTGTAACTGTTTTATTTCTCTGTCCTTATTTCATACACTTACTATGGAATTTTGGATGCATATTGATCTAAATTAACTAGAAAGTGTATTGGACTTTATCTTGTGTTATTTTGTGGATAAGATCACTAGAAAAGCTAGCCTGACCACAAATTAGCCTGTAAATATGCAATATCCTGGAGTCATGTAGGTTTGGCTTGTTAGGTAAACCATTTGTTTGATAAATTGACATGTAATTCAGTTTTCATGTTTTGGGAGTTCTGTAACATTCAGCAGAATGTCGGAGCTAATGCATCTTTTTAGTCTAATCAATTTTGGTTTCAGGCTCACTTATGTTGAGAATTTACATCTTTTGGAATGTAATATTGAAGAACCACTTCACATCATCGGCCACGCCAGGGAAACTTGTGAATCGAAATCAAAATCCTTTTAGTCATGCAAGAAGAATACCAGTTAGGCTAGTGATCCTGGAATTTGAAAAACAATTTATCTTTCGAAAGATACATATGATATTTATTGGGAATTTTCGTTCTTACCTGAAGACATATTGAATTGTTCTCCAAATTCACATATGAAATGTTCTTTTCTTGATAAATTAGATGAATCTCGGTCCTCTTATTCTTCTGAATCTGTCTCTATAGTTCATCTGACTACTAATGTCTTTCTGGATTGGTAAAAAATCATGTAATTGTTGATGCGAGGTGCAGTTAACACCACAAAAGAGGATCAAAACAAATATCAATGAAGCTATAGGTAGAATAAATCGGTGACCAGCATTTTTCATGGAATTCTGCATTCCTCTATAGTAAATGGGGAGATGTCTCAAACAAATTATAAAGCTAGGTCGCAATTAAATTCTCGCCAGTAAGGCCACTGAGATGAGTGTGAATCACAGTTCCAACACACCTCCTGCTTCACCCAGTATTTTGCATGCGAAATTTCTCCCTTTAAATTTAGGCAATATATAGGAATTCTTATTCTGAAAATGACAATTCGCATTTATATCGACTCTTGGGACTTGTTTTGAGTAGTGTCAAGGCTATTAGAGTCGAGCGATCTCAACTCAATATTTATTGGCTCAGAAGATGAGAGATCAATTCATAACCATTACAGGAAACAAGTGGATACCCGACCTTGTCTGCTCTTGCGCTATGACAATCTCACTCAAATTACGGAGAACTACACATTTTAGCACAATATGCCGAGGGCTTCTGCATAGAACCACACGTGCAAGTTTCCTCTGAATTGGAGAAGCTATTTTTGGGGGAAAATTGTGCATTTTTGGAATCTGTTAGCTTTCTGGTTAGAACCACTAACGGATCCAAATGGATTGGATTTCAGTAGGTTGGAAAAAGACATGCAACCTTGGCAAAAAAGTGTTCAGCAGAATATATGACTCATGCTCCTTAATGTTGTGTCTCTATTCAAGTCATTCAAAACTCTCTTATAGGTATAGGCCGTGGAAAAGAAGTGTAGCAGAGATGCCAAAAATTTGATCATACAAATTATAGTACTCAAAAGTTTGTACATCGTCTTGATTAGTACTACATGGAAGATTTTGTTATTTTCCAAAGTACCATCTGCAGGACCTACTTTTTCAACTGCAAAAATGAAAATGTCCGTTCAAGGTTCGTTACTCAATTCAAGTTTCATGTCAAAGTCAGTTGTTCGAGCCTGGCATTCACACCTCTCTTAATTTTATAAAAAAATAAAAATAAAGGGTGAAACATAAAATGATCAATAATAAACTGGGAGTGGATAATTCAAGGGTATCCATTCAGAACTATAACAAAGTGCTGTTGCGTCTCATCAGTCCAGTTTCTTCCTGCTGCAACAACGCTGCCATCCTCAACAATCACACAGTTGTTCAATCAAAGAGTACAATCTGAAATCATTCACTAACCAAGACTGAAACACTAATCATCTTAATTAGTTAATGAAGTAACATATGTGAATGCACCAGGTTACTGAAAACCAGCATCTTACCCAGCTGGAGCTTCAAGGCTGTCCAACAAAAGCTCTGCCTTACATAAAAAAAGCAATGTCTTGTTACTTGTTAGGAGAAAAGGGACGTGAGGATAAGAGTCAGAAATTCTTTAATGCATGCATGCATGCATACATGCATACAGGCAATTCAAGAGTAAATCAGCATCAACTTGCCAGCAGTAGAAATAATTCAAGATCAATATGCAGCTACTAATGGAACGAATGCACGTCTCATTTTTTTTTTTTTTTCGGATCAAGAACTTGCAGGTCCTTTACTATATCCTCCTCACAAACTTCCAAGCAATTGTTATCACCACATACTCATCCTGCATTACAGATGCAAGCCCCCCAAAATGTTAAACTGATATGGCTCTAACAACATTAAAGGGAAAACAGCAACTAATTTGAGAAACTACACGTTGCTTGTTTTAGTGTGTCCTATCATTGGTACCTCATAAGCTTATCTTTCATTAATCAGGTTTCACTCGAGATCTTCAAAAGGTTCCAGGAGTTTTGGCCTCCAGGTTATTCTCCTTCATAAACATTGTGGTACGGAAGGATAAAAAGAGAATCCTAAACTGTTGCCAAGGCCTCAGAAATCGGAATAGAATTAGCTTCTTGTGCTTCTGTGACTATTCTACTGCATAACTTATGTAAACTCGTGTTTCTCGTGACTTTTTTCTTTTTCATATCCACAGTCCATAGGGTGAAAGAATATCACTACCTAACTAGTCATCCATGGGCATTACCAATGTTCACATTACTCTCATGCGCCATGTGAATTTGGTTCTCACTTCTCCATAGCTGCCAAAATTATCAAGTGGTAAAAGAACTCAACTGTCAACTAGTGGCTTCTTCAAGTCTCACTGCATCTTCTTCATTCCTCTATGGTTTTGCCTCTTCAAGCGCCTCATAGAACTTGGCGACAGAGTCCTATCGCAATTATTGGAGAATTGTCCTGAGAAAACTATCACACGCTGCACGATCTTTATGATAGGTACATACTCCAGATCCACATTTGCTAGGCACCTCAAAAGCACTCAAGAGCCCCCCTCTCTCTAGGCTTCACCTAACTTCTTTCAATAAATTGTCACCAACTCAAAGAAAGAAAGAAAGAAATGTTGGAAATTTCCTATAATATGGGCTTACATTAATTAGTTGATTTTCTGATGCAGCCCGCATTGAAGACCAACTCTCTCGACCAAGAAGATTGGCCCGCATTCAAGCTCGACGAAACCGTGGAGCCGTATCGACATCTTGAGTCTATTCTGGAAGCTTGAAAGACACCTTGGGAGCTCACATGACTTTTACTAGCTTATAGTTTCCATGCTCTTTACTATTTCTCCTATTTTCAATGCTCCATTTTTATTTCTCCTAGTTTTCAACACGTTGTCTTTATTTCTCCTAGTTTCAACGCTCTTTTTTTATTTCTTTGATGATATAAGCCATCCAATCCCTTGTAGAAGACGACTTTTGATAAATGAAAAACTTTGCTTGAAGCCAGTATCGTGAACCTTGTAGAGTTCATCTCCTTGAAAACCTAGAAGAGTTTTCACTCCGTCCTTGAAGAGTCGGAGCTTTCGAAATCTGCATCCTTGAAGAGTTGCAGTCATCGATCTAGAAGAATTGGTGTCCCTTTCAACTTCCTTGGAGGCCTAGAAGAGCAACCAACGAAGTTCCTATCTTTTCCTGTTCTGTTCGTTACTTCCAACCCAATTTCGACTATCCTACAGTGCTTATTTCAGAAAACCCAAAACAGAGACATTGTAGATCCAGAATTCTTTGTTCATTTGGCTTTGGAATCAGGTCGATCCGATCTGTATTGACAAAGATACGACTGTTCTCCTGAGCTCGCGCAGTGCTGAAATTCCTGTTTGTCCTGTTTCCGTGTGCGAGTCACTCTCCCGATCCTATTGTTTGAGAAAGCCTCCCCTAGGCTTGCATCATTTGGTATCAGAGCTTTGGAGGAGAGGACAATGCCTCCAAGACAAGCTAGGCACCGTGGCGGCAGAACCGTTCCCCTCAATGAATTGCACACACTCGCTAAGAATATGCAACAACAAATTGATGAATTGACGCAAGAAGTTTAGCGTTTGAGGGCCGAAGCAAATAATTCTCCACCCCGTTCCAGGACTGAAGATTCCCATGGTGACTCTTCATCTTCGGAGAGTGTTCAATCTATTCACGGTCGGAGGCATGTTCAACATCGTTTACAACATATTCGTGAGCCAGATTGGGAAAAGGAAGTCAAGAAAGATGTTCCAGAATTTACAGGTAATGAGTCTCCTAATGAAATTGTTGATTGGCTAACACTTGTGAATGAGGTGTTTGAGCATCGAAATGTTCCGGAGAATCGTCGCGTTGGGATCATTGCTATGCGATTCCGAGGCAAGGCGATTGCTTGGTGGAGATGTGAAAAACAAACTCGCCAAGCCGTTGGCAAAGCACAAGTCGCTTCGTGGAGAAAGATGGAGGGCAAGATTCAAATATATTCTCTTCCCAAAGGATATAAGAGAGAGCTCTACCAACGGTACCAAAATCTAAAACAAGGTACGCGAACGGTGGACCAATACACCAATGAATTCAATGAGTTGGTGATTCGTAACAATATCCAAGATCCGGAGGAGGTGCTTGTGAACAAATACTTGAACGGTCTTCAATTTTACATTCAAGACGCCTTGGAAGTCCTCGACAATTGGGACTTAGGAGATGCACACCAACGAGCACTCAAAATGGAGCGCTTTCATTCTCGAAGACAGCAATCAACTACCATGGCGAGTCGAGCCACTAAGAGCACCACTAGCACTGCTAAAGTTGCTGAGGCTACAACGCAATCTGCTAGTAAGTCTTCTACTCAGCCCCATGTTTCGAAGCAACCTGCTACATCCGAAATACGTTGCTATTCTTGTGGGGAGTTGGGTCATCGTGCTAGCAATTGTCGAATCAATAAGAATCGACCAGCCGGTAAAGCCTTCTTGGTGGATAATGATTCTGACGAGAATGCTGAGGATCCACTTGAAGAGGAGTTGAACAATGATGAAGAAGCTGCGGATGATGAACAAATAGTGCATGCTGACACCGGCGAACTTCTTATGGTGAGGAAAATTTTTCTTACTCCTCGAGATGACACTGGAGATAGGTGGCTACGTACCAATATTTTCCATTCTGCTTGCACAATCATGGGAAAGGCATGTCAATTAATTATTGACTCTGGTTGTTGTGAGAATATAATTTCTGAAGTAGCGGCAAACAAGTTGAAGTCGGAATTAAAAACGCACCCTACACCTTATAAAATGTCGTGGTTGAAGAAAGGCGCTGAGGTAACTATTTCGAAACGATGCCTTGTTAATTTGTCCATTGGTTCTGTTTATAATGACAAGATATGGTGTGATGTTCTGCCGATGGATGCTAGTCACATTATTCTTGGTCAACCATGGCAATTTGATAGGAGGACTACACACGACGGTTATCGAAACACATATTCTTTTGAATTTGGAGGCAAGAAAATTACGTTGGCACCTAGTAGGGAACCTTTGAAAACTCCTGTAGTTGAGAATTCCTTCTCCCCTATGTTGCTTACAATGAAGGATATGAAGGATGCTTTGAAAGGAGTTCGTATCTTGTATATTTTGCTCAATAAAACAGGTGAGAAGAATGAAGTTGCCTATGTTGTACCTCATCGAGTTCAACCTCTTTTGGAAGAGTTCAAGGATGTCTTCCCGATGGACTTACCCAATGGTCTCCCTCCTATGAGAGATATTCAGCATAAAATTGACTTGTTGCCTGGAGCCTCTTTGCCGAATCTCGCTCATTACCGGATGAGTCCGACCGAACATGAGGAATTGCATCGACAAGTTATGGAGCTATTGAATAAGGGTTTTATAAGGGAGAGCCTCAGTCCGTGTGCCATTCCAGCTCTTTTAGTGCCTAAGAAAAATGGTACTTGGAGGATGTGTGTCGACAGTAGAGCAATCAACAAGATCACCATCAAGTATCCATTTCCTATTCCTCGCCTTGATGATCTCTTAGATCAACTTTCTGGTGCAAATATATTCTCGAAGTTGGATTTGAAGAGTGGATATCATCAAATTAGAATCAAACCCAGAGATGAATGGAAGACAACATTCAAAACGAAAGATGGGCTATATGAATGGCTAGTCATGCCATTCGGATTGTCGAATGCACCATCGACATTCATGAGGTTTATGACTCAGGTGTTGAAGCCTTTTCTAGGAAGGTTTGTTGTTGTTTATTTTGATGATATCTTGATTTTTAGCAAGTCTACTGATGAACACTTGCAGCATCTTCAAGAAGTATTATGTGTGTTGAGGCAGGAACAATTGTATGCGGCTCTCGACAAGTGCTATTTTATGGTACCACAAATCCTTTTCTTGGGGTTTCATATTTCGAAGAATGGCATTTCGGTGGATGATTCTAAGATCAAGGTGATTCGAGAATGGCCAACTCCAACAAATGTGCATGAAGTGCGAAGTTTTCATGGCCTCGCTTCATTCTATCGACGATTTATTGCGCATTTTAGCACCATTGCGACCCCACTCACTTCTTGCATGAAGAAGGGAGTTTTCGAATGGACGAATGCAGCTCAGAAAAGTTTTGAACAACTCAAAGAAAAATTGAGCATAGCCCCGGTACTTGCATTGCCTAATTTTGATCTTGTTTTTGAAGTGCATTTGTGATGCATCAGGTACTGGCATAGGAGGAGTTCTAAGTCAAGGAGGTCGACCCATCGCCTTCTTTAGTGAAAAATTGAATGGTGCCAAACTTCGTTACAGCACCTATGATCTGGAATTCTATGCATTATTTCGCACACTTGAGTATTGGCGGCCATATCTTATTCATTGAGAGTTTATTTTAAATATTGATCATGAAGCCCTGAAGTATATTTCCGGACAGCAAAAGCTTAACTCTAGGCGTGCAAAATGGGCTGAATACATCCAGGAGTTCACTTTCATTATTAAGCATAAGGCTAGAGCTCAGAATCAAGTTGCTGATGCCCTTAGTCGAAAGAAGAGTTTGCTCTCTACAATGCATTCTACTGTTCTTGGATTTGATTCTTTTCAGGAGTTATATCAAGAAGACCCCTACTTTTCCAAGATCATTCCCAATGCACATGAAAAGAAGCTTGATGATTTTACTGTATGTGATGGTTTTCTTTTCAAAGGAAACCGTTTATGTGTGCCGGACTGTTCTCTTCGACAGCGGGTGATCGATGAAGTTCACCATGAAGGACATTTTGGGCGCGACAAAACTGTACAACTCGTCTCAGCCAAATACTTTTGGCCTCATTTGAAACGTGATGTACATCGACATGTGATGAGGTGTCGACGTTGCCAAATTGGAAGGGACAAGCTACTAATGTTGGCCTTTATTTGCCTTTGCCGATTCCACATGCCCCATGGGAGGATATCTCTATGGACTTTGTCCTTGGACTACCACGCACAAATAGAGCTATGGATTCGATCTTTGTTGTTGTCGATCAATTTTCCAAAATGGCACATTTTATTCCATGTCGAAAAACTATGGATGCTTCGCGTATTGCTGACTTATTTTTTAAAGAAGTCTATAAGTTGCATGGCATTCCGAAGACCATTACTTCAGATCGGGATACAAAATTTCTCAGTCATTTTTGGCGACAACTGTGGAAGAATGTCGGTACCAAACTACAATATAGTACTGTGTTTCATCCCCAAACGGATGGACAAACTGAGGTCGTCAATCGAACATTGGGAAATCTATTAAGGACTTTGATCGATAATAATCCCCGTTCTTAGGAGACACGGTTGTCACTTGGAGAATTTGCATATAATTGTGCTGAGAACCGTAGCACTGGATATAGTCCATTTATGATTGTATATGGTCGACAACCGAACACTGCTCTTGATCTTGCACCAATTCCTTTTGCTGAGAAGTTGAGTAGCAAAGTCAACGATATTGTTTCTCAAATGAAGACAATTCATGAAGATGTGTGCCAAAGACTAGAGAACAAAACTGAATCTTATAAAACAGACATCGACAAGCGGCGGCGTGAAGTTATCTTTGAACCTGGAGATTTTGTTTGGGCTTATCTGCCACCAGAACGGCATCCCGTTGGAACTTATAACAAGCTTAGTGATCGAAAGCTTGGACCTCTCGAAGTTCTTGAGCGCATTAATCCTAATGCGTATAGATTAAATCTTCCTTCTCATATGAAGATTCACAAAGTCTTCAACGTTCGACATTTAACACCTTATGTGGGCGATTCTTCTGATGATGATGGCGAGAATTCGAGGACGAATTCTTTTAAAGATGGGGAGGATGATGCAGCCCGCATTGAAGACCAGCTCTCTCGACCAAGAAGATCGGCCCGCATTCAAGCTCGACGAAACCATGGAGCCGTATCGACATCTTGAGTCTATTCCGGAAGCTTGAAAGACACCTTGGGAGCTCACATGACTTTTACTAGCTTATAGTTTCCATGCTCTTTACTATTTCTCCTATTTTCAATGCTCCATTTTTATTTCTCCTAGTTTTCAACACTTTGTCTTTATTTCTCCTAGTTTCAACGCTCTTTTTTTATTTCTTTGATGATATAAGCCATCCAATTCCTTGTAGAAGACGACTTTTGATAAATAAAAAACTTTGCTTGAAGCCAGTATCGTGAACCTTGTAGAGTTCATCTCCTTGAAAACCTAGAAGAGTTTTCACTCCGTCCTTGAAGAGTCGGAGCTTTCGAAATCTGCATCCTTGAAGAGTTGCAGTCATCGATCTAGAAGAATTGGTGTCCCTTTCAACTTCCTTGGAGGCCTAGAAGAGCAACCAACGAAGTTCCTATCTTTTCCTGTTCTGTTCGTTACTTCCAACCCAATTTCGACTATCCTACAGTGCTTATTTCAGAAAACCCAAAACAGAGACATTGTAGATCCAGAATTCTTTGTTCATTTGGCTTTGGAATAAGGTCGATCCGATCTGTATTGACAAAGATACGACTGTTCTCCTGAGCTCGCGCAGTGCTGAAATTCCTGTTTGTCCTGTTTCCGTGTGCGAGTCACTCTCCCGATCCTATTGTTTGAGAAAGCCTCCCTTAGGCTTGCATCATTTTCTATTTTAAATAATTGGGTTAATGGATATTCCAATATTTGTTGAACCATCTTATTGAATTGGGTATTGGCATCTATTAATAACGGGCCTAGTTCAGCAGTAAAGTGTAGACAATTGTGTTTAACTGAAACCCGTAATGGGAAGGGCACAGTTGACACGCTGTTGATTAGGATTTGCTAGGTTCCTCTCTAGCCTATAAAAGATAGGTTATATCTATCAGTTACTTTTAATCCAAAGCTGCTATATTGAAATAGGTCATAGAGAGGAAGATCTGGCATTCTGATAGATCTTTGATTAGCGGATTGATCTATTTTTCTTCAAGTGAAGCAATGGCTCATACATGTACACTTTAATTCCACTATATTTATTGATCTCGGTGTTTTATAATTATATATAGATCCGTTTCTTCTTGATTGATTAATTGTTCATGTAAATAATTTTCTACATGTGGTATAGGAGCTAGTCATATATGATTGTAGAACCCAATTTTTTATTATATAAACAAAATTCGAAAATTTCATTTTTGAGCCGAATATGAGCGTTATTTGTGGATTTTTTTGCTCGATTGATCTTGAAACCTTAGGCTTTTATTCTACATGTCGAGATCTTTCCAACTATATATAATTTGTATGGTTTCGTTGAGAATTGATTGAGAATTTTATATTTTAAATTCTAGGGTTTATACATAAAAAAAAAGGTCCCAGAATTTTAAGTGTTACCTTGGTTTTTCTCTTCAATTCAACAGTAGCAACGGTTGGTTTGGAGATTATTGTAGCTGATTTTTTTTTTTTTATGGGAAAATTCTCGTATAGTGTTAGTTTGCTTCCGAGTCGTATCCACGCTTTCTGTTTTGTTATTTGCTCGTGTTCACGTTTGTTCTTTTGGGGCTCGTCTGTTAGAATCAGTTTCTAGGTTACGTGGATTGCAAAATATTGTCATCAATATCCAAAATATTTGCTACATGTTGGGAAGCCATAGTAAATATTGCAGGAATTGCTCCGCGCATGGGAGATTTTCTTGTTCTTGCGTTCCTTTACACTTGATCTTGTTTGATGATTCCTTGTGGTGTTCTGATTCTGTCACATTGCTGACATCATGGGTTCTTTTATTTTTGTCATGTCATGGCTTGGCCCTTCTGTTCGACTTTTGAGTTTTAATGGAGTAGGGAAATTTGGCAACTTGGTGGAATTTATTTGATTGAAAAAGATGATTGACGATTGTGTTGTTTAGTAGCCAGTTGATCATTATGCACTGCCGACATAACTGTGCTCTCGGAAATCTTCCAGTAAAAGGATTTGGTTGCATTAATTGCTTGTATAGCGTTTTACCCAAATCATGTGACCTGTGTCCACTAACCACATATATGCATTTCGCATTGATTAAGCAATATTAAGTAGTCCTCTTGAGTCACATGTGCTTCATCTATGCAGATTTTCGCTGGGATTTATTTGATAGTGAAAAAGTTATAAAATTTTCAAATTACTTGTAATTGATTGATGTTCATTATAAATTGTTGCATGAGTATTGTTATATATGTTTTAGCATCCTTTTGTTGTATTAAGGTAAGCCATTCTCCCTCTGCCCCATTATGATGAGTTGTGTGTTTTTTTTGCTTTCTTCCCCCATCTCAACTTGATCGTCCGTGCACTCAAACGAGTCTCTTCTCTTGGCAATCGGTGAGAGCTACTGTTCTATCTGCTCTGGATCACGGTCATACCCAAATGTTTAAAGTCGGTCGCTGGTTCCCTCTTGATTTCTTTTTTGTTTGGCGACATCTCTGTGCATGTATTGTTCATTCGAACTCGAGAGGGGAATGGTGTTTCCGTGGATTCGTGTCGACTTGGGACGGGTTGATTCCAGGTGTAGCAAATGGGTGTTGATAGGAATTAGGACTTGGTTAATCCTTGATCTGATGCTTCATGAATCATAGTGCCTTTAATTGTAAGAACAAAGCAACACCTTTTAACTAGTATTCATGGTTTAGGGTGAACCCTAGTTGTTGGATTGAATGGAGGCAGCGAAACAGGTTTTATGGGAAAGGATCATGGCACTGTGCCACCGTTGTGGTTTTTCTAAATTTTGCTTTGCAGTACCTTAAATAGGAAATAAGCTTCAATGCCTCATAAGGCCTATTCTGGCCACGGGGAAATGTCTGTTTGGCTTAGCTTAAGTTCTTTAGCCTCCAAAACTTTGTACATGAGAAAGGAAATTATTCTTATCGTTAAGACATTCAGGAAAGATTCTAGATGACTATACGTCTCAATACTTGTATATTTAAAGGGTTTTAGGTATTTGATTGTGAATCAAAGTCCAGTTTTGAACTCTACAAGAAACGTAAGAAGGGAAAAGTAAAAAGTGAAGCCAATCCCTAGTTTGGAAATCAATTTTCTAATTGATGATTGTTTACCCTGGAAGAAAATAGAAATCGTAACAATTCATTTATTCATTGTTGGTAAACTAGTCATGGAAATTAGTGTATGTGCCTTTCTTTTGTCCAGAAATTTAGTATTTACCATTGCTGGCACTTATTTTGTTGTAAGTGCTCAATTGGGTGAAGCATTCTACTATCTTATCCAGTGAAGGTTCTTGGATGGTAATATTCGCATAAGTTGGTGATTATCTTGGTCTTTGTGGTGACTTTGCAGCTAGTCTTAGAAATAAGGAGAATAACTATTTCATGCTAAAAATTACTGTCCACTGACTGCAACATAGAAATCTATTCATTCAAAAAAAAAAAAAAATTGGCTAGCTTGATGATACACTATTTATGATATAGCTCTTGGAAATTTTTTTTTTTTTTTTGAGTGAACCTCATTGGAACCTTTATTATGCTATTACATAGTGGTTCCTTCTCTGCAAACTAATTCGAAATTAATGATGGAAGTTGAAATTCAACATTTAATTGATCAGAGAATTTGATCGATATCCCAAGCTTTCATGGTTTACTATTTTGCTTGAGTATTTTGTTAAACAAATGCACACGATATCATTGGCGTACCAATGGCGGTCTTGAACAAGGGAACAAGTTCTTTGGAATAGTTGCCGCAAGAAAGCATTGGATCAAGGGAAAGTATTCTGCTAACTATGCATGTAAGGTCTTAGTGTGCCAAGGCATCATGCAATATGTGTGTGGTGGCAGTCACTAGAAATCGTAGTTGATGTGATCATATTTCTCGATGGTGTTAAAGAATGAATCTTGTAAAATTGCCTAGATTATGTTGACCTTCTCGAGTTGGTTGTCATTTGGGCATGAAGATTTTTAAGAACTCTTCTTTGCCTTCAAATGTATGTGAGCGTTTCTTCCCACTCAGAGTACAAATTAGAGTAGTGAGTTAAAAAAAAAAATGGTAGCAAAAATTGTTGCTTGATAAATACAATATGATTTTGGGAAGCACATGTTATAAAGTGCTTCATATTGTTTGATGAATTTTGGCCATAAATTATTGGAGTTCTCTATTGATAAAAAATTAGTATATATAATGACTCGCCCAAAGGGGGTTATTGTGTATATTAATTTAGAAAATGGCATGAAGTTTAATTCTCATATTTAAAAGATGGGGATGTATAATTGAAAAATATTTATCTGCCCAAAGGGGATAAATGTTTTGAAAATTATATGTAATTTCCCTCTATATTGATATTATGGAGATATATGATTTAAATGATTTGTCTGCCCAAAGAGGATGGATCCTTGACAATTATATGTAATTCTCCTTGTTGTTGCTTTATAAACTTCATGCTATGAAAAATAATGGTGCATTATACACTCTGCCCAAAGGGGAGTTTATAATGTACTAATTATTTTTGTTGAAATATTTTTTGCCCATAATTGATCTTATTGCATTATGTGTGGCAAACAGTTACTTTTGCTATAAATAACAACAATGTCACGGTTGAAATGCTAATTAGATCAAATATTATACCATTAAGGACTTTGTCAAAAAGGGAGATATTGTGATTGAGAATATTAAAACTGATTCCATGTTGGCTGATCCTCTAACAAAAAGGCTTACGACCCATTTTATTTAAAGAACATGTAAAGAATATGGGTGTCTTAGATTCTTTTGATTTATTTTGTTAGTGGGAGTTATATAATTTGTATTTCTGGATATTATAGTTATATGCAAATTGATAATACTTTTATGATGTCTATTAAAACATTTATTTTCAATGATTGTTGTTATTGATTCTAATATTATCATTTCTCCTGTTGACTGAGAAATGGAAGTATAAAACATTATCTATAAATAAATTTTAGTTTAAAGATAACTGGATGTTACTGATTATGAGATCTCATGTTGGATTGTGACATAGTCGTGCAATTTCATGTTGTTTAGAAATTGCGATAATGCAGTTTCATGTCATTGAGAAATTGCATTAAGGATCGATAAGAAATAGTGTATATTTTGATCACATGTTGGCACTATTTCTTACTACACTACTAGGTCCATGATCCATGAAAATATAATACTTATTATATGTGATTATGGAAGGTCATGTGTTGTGGTATTTTCTTAACACATTGATCCACATAGTCCTATACTGAAGTTATATAGGATTGGATTAGTTTTGAGATGCCGTTATTGGAATATTATTTTTTAAAGTTGTGGTCACATAAAACAAAATTTTCAGTTATTAACCCGATAATATCGTTTTCAATATAAAATATTTTTCAAAATAAAATAAGTTAATTAATGTAACCCAAGTGGGAGAATGTTGGAATTTTCTTATAATATGGGCTTACATTAATTAATTGATTTTCTATTTTAAATAATCGGGTTAATGGATATTCCAATATTTGTTGAACCCTATAGTGATCTGATTGAATTGAGTATTGGCATCTATTAATAACGAGCATAGTTCAGCAGCAAAGTATAGGCAATTGTGTTTAACTGAAACCGGTAATGGGAAGGGCCTAGTTAACACGCTGTTGATTAGGGTTTGTTAGGTCCCCTCTCTAGCCTATAAAAGGTAGGTTATACCTATCAGTTGCTTTAGCAATCCCATTGAAAGCTGCTATATTGAAATAGGTTATAAAGAGGAAGATCTGGCATTTTGATAAATCTCTGATTATCAGAGTAATCTATTTTTCTTCAAATGAAGCAATGGCTCATACAGGTACACTTTAATTCCGCTGTATTTATTGATCTCGGTATTTTACAATCATATATGGATCCATTTCTTCTTGATTGATTAATTGTTTATGTAAATAATTTTCTACAAGAAAAGCTACCTTCCATGGATTTGTTACTGATTTAGCAGCATGTAACATCGATTAGTGATGAATTCACTACCAAGCATCCACAAACAAAAGTTAGGAAGAAAAACTAATTCAACACCTCTCGAACAAATTCCACAACACGTTGTTCAAAGTTCCCACGCAATTGTAGCACCAAGGAATTGAATTCAAAGTCTAGGTCAAATATTACATAATACAATTGGGATGTGCCAAGTATTACCTGATCTTCAGCAAGCTGCATGAAGCCCAGAACCTCAGCTACACATTCATGGCTTCGGTCGGCGGTGGTAGTCCGTCGCCTCTACTCTCCAATCTCCGCCACCGTCGTTTCGCTAGGGACTCTGTTTCAAGGAGACAAGCTTCTTCTCTTCGTCGCCTCCGTCGTTGGTAGGTAGCGATCTTACAACCGTTAGAGCTCAGTGTTGTTGGATGGGAGACGAGATGTTGCGATGCTGAAAGTAGCATTGCTGGACAATCATGCAAGTCGTTCTGTATATCTGTTTTGATGGTTCCGTACATAAGTGAACCCTTGGGTTTTAAATATATTGATTTAAGATGAAGCTAGTAGGGTAAAGCTGGATCTATAGGATCTTGAAGCACAACTTCAAAATCGTCCTCTAGTGGCTTGCAAATTATTTGGAATCCACACTTTTTTGCAACTCCACCTGATACTTTAACACTAAATTGTACATGACTCTCATAAATTTGACCAAATTTGACTGATCCTAGCAACAGCTTAAATGGTATGAATGATACAGCCAGAATATGATTTGCATCGGGAATCCATCTATGCTTACGCATCATTCGGCCATTAACTTTCAATTCCTCGTCGTATGATTGTAACCCATGATCCTGTTCATCAGTACTATGAACAACACAGTAAACAAATCCAAGAAACCTGCGACACAAGTCCTTAGAAGCCTTAAAAGATGCAAAACCTTTTTCAAAAACCTTTTTCAAAAGGGAGGACCCACTTTGGTAACTCTGCTCCAAGATAAGTAGCAAAGCAACCCTGTTATAAGATAAATTGTTAGAAAGTTCCCGAATAGAAGAATTCAATTTTGAGTTTAGAAAGTAATCCTAGCGAATTCCACTTTTAACTAGAGCTCTATAAATGAGTGGAGACACATTGATCCTTGCTTATAATAATATACAAGTCTCATGTGATAGAAATGATTCTTATAAAAGAACGGAAGCCACCTCCATCATATGCGTGTACGTGTAGAACCACTTTAGATTTATTTGCTTTTCTTAAGCTTCCTATCTATCGTTTTCTGCTGTTGCAATATACAAGCACACACTCCACATTAATATGAGAGAGAGAGAGAGAGAGAGAGAGAGAGAGAGAGAGTCTTACTTGGAGAGGCGGCATTGCAAAGCCAACTCGACAAATTTTCTACGGTTAGAAGCGTAGGGATTGACAATCCTCCCGCCTGGAATATGAACATGGCGCGCCGCTTGAATAGTTAAATGTTTGCGCCCAGCGAAGGATGTTGGAATGCTCGTTATTTTGGTCCCCAACAGCCTTAAAAAACTCAATTTGGGACAACAGGAATGATTTTCCAGAAACTCCAAATCAGTCAGACTACTTCCACCAAGGTTTAAATATTTTAAACTTGAAAGTCCGATCTTCATTGATGGATCAGTAGAGTCATCGTACTTTGGAAACCCAATGAAGGATCTGCAATTATGAAGATGCAGCTCTTCGATGTTATGTAACTTGTATATACTAGATGGAAGACTTACCAGATTCTTGCGAAAAGATAAGCACAATTTCTCCAAAGAAACAAATTTTCTATTGATGCAGGAAGTTCTTTAATAGCAGTCCCTTTTAACGAAAGAACTCTCAGGCTTTCAAGTTTATGTGGAATATCAGGGAACCTTTTCAAATTTTTACAATATGTAAGTTCAAGACACCGGAGTCTTTTTGTCTTGAGCACATTCGGAAAAACACCAAGTTGAGAGCACCCAGATAAAGTCAACAACTGTAACTTCTAAAGATATGCAATCGATTCATGGGCTTCTACCATGTTTCTACAATAAGAGAGAACCAATTCCTTGAGATGTGGAACACATGAGAGGTTAGGGATACGAATTAGGGACTTGTAATAACTGAAATTAATGTACTTCAATTGTTGGAAGTCCTGCAAATATGGTGGAACAAACATCTCAGTCAAAATACTATGAGCTAATTTGCTGAGACTTGTGCATTGTATTCAGAAATAAGTAAACACTTAGAAAATTTACTAATATTAATAAATCTATACATATATGTGGTAAGAGAATGAATTTAGAAATGAAAAATAAAAAAGCTAATGGATATTGGTCAGAAGTGGGCCACGTGGTAAAAGCATGCCATGTGTCATGGGCCATGTGGCAATCAGAAAAATAAAATGAAGCGCCACGCGGCAACCATGTGAAGGCAGACCACTAACAAGTTTAAGCCACATGTTATGCCATGTGCCAATTGTAGAAGTAAAGTGAATGTCACGTGGCGAGCACCGAAATGAACATCTTAGACTATATAGAATAGCTTTATGTCAAAAATATATATTCTATCACAATGAATTTTTCCCAAAAATTAAGAAATTTTTTTTAAGCCATTTAAAGACAATGAAACGAACTTTTTAAATCATTTTGAAGAAAAAAAGTCCATATATTCAACTCAAAACCTAGCTTTGACTTTCAATTAAGAAACTAGCGGTATACCGTGTGGATCTTGTATATCAATTTATTTCTAAATGCACACGCATTACAGGCAAAGTTTCTAATATATATTTAATTTCGTCTACTTAGAAATGCTGCTATTCACAAACTGATTTAAGCATTTAAGAATGCCTTGTTTTACAGCGTAATGCATTCAAACCTTGAATTTTTTTTTTCTTCGACATTTGTTTATAAAATTTCTTTGTATTGTGTATGAGTTTCTAATAAAGCTGTTTCACTTAATTTTTAAATGCCAATTTTGCTGCACGTAAACATATTTCCTGTCACGCCCCGAACCCTGAGCGCGTACCCATCCCTGAGCTGGTCGATAAAATTTTGCGACTTCCCAGGACTAGTCGCCGACCCTTTTTATTTTATTGCACATGCGGAAGCGGATTAAAAATCCCCTGACAATAATAATCTTGGGATAGAAAAGCATGATACGAATTCATAAACAAACATGCTTTTATATTCACACTGAGTCATGTACAAAAGTATATGGCCAAAAGACTACAAAAGACTGGCCTTCCAAAAAGAAGCGGTCCTAACTGACCTACGCTTCCGATCAACTCCTCTTAGTTCCAGGTCCTCCACTCGACAACCCTCAAAATGTTGTCCCACAATGGGGTGAGCTATATTCTCAGCGAGTCTACACTCTAAACCCCAATTAGGAGGGAAATACGCCCAGAAGTGTACGTATCACACAATCACACAATCAATGAGACTTACCTCATCTTAGATCCACCCTGCAGGTCAGTACAATTTATATCACAGACAACATGAGAGCATGAGCAAAAAATAAGCTCCAATAACTGAAATGCCACACTCAATTAATCATACGTTCCTAGTTTTGATCTCGACATATAGCACGGTCTACTCTCTGTTCGGCGATCTTCTGGCATTGCTAGGCATCGTCTCACCCCATTGAGCACGGCACATCTCTTTATCAGACGGCTTTCCCGAAGAAGCATAGGGTCCAGAATTTACTGCGATCGACTTCCCATTGTCCAGGGGTATCCCAAATAGGGATAACGTCCAGCTTAACAGCCCGGGACAATTTCTCTTAACCATCACACGATCACTCAAATATGGCCCAGGGCACCGTGCATTGCACCCAAATGCTTCAATTAAAATGGTGAGCTTGGCCTTTTTTTCTTCGTATTAGAAATTCACATAAAATTACTCGTGTGTAGGTACACGGTCAACTTTACCTCGAAAATTTGATAATCTTCTTTTTTGAAATCCCACTATTTCATATAGTACTAAAAACCATTTTCGGTGTCAAAACCCGACACCTGGGATTTTCTGAATAAATATTGGAAATTCACAATTTTTGGAATTAAATACCAAAAATCCAATCAACACTCAATTTGCATAATTTAATACTCAATTGCAGAAATTAACCACACCATTGCAATCAGCACGAAATTCCGATCACTGACTATCCCGGCCTAATTTCCGGAAAATATTTAATAATTAAATAATTATTGAAATTAATTAAATAAATCAATTTAAATTCTAAAAATACTAACCTAGGCCAGAATCATTAAATTAATAACCAATACGGACCCGGAAAAATTCGAACCCTTCTAGATAAACAGTACAATTTATGTAGGCCTTAGCTAAACCATGCTAACCACCTAACATGCTTAATTAAATAATTACATTTCTAATTTAATCTAACTAACCACCTAATTCCTAATAAAATAAATCTAAACACCCCTTAAACGTCATTAACCTATTAAGTAGAGTTTAGAGTATAAACTCACCGGTTAATTGCGGAAACCTGTTCACCGTGACGACGACTCGACGGCGGCCGAAATCGAAATTTTCGACGGAGTCAGCGAACTTGGGCCGGGCCTAAAACGGGCCCAACAAATCTCAGCCCAAATCTGAGGTTTGTTTCCAACTTGGGCTGGGCTTCAAGTGAGCTGGGACTGGGCCTTAAACACTGGGCTTGCTTGACTTCAATGGAGCTGCTGAAATGGGCTGATTTCTTATGGGCCGAAATTCACTGGATTGCAGGACTCTTGGGCTTGCTGCGGGTTGGTTGTTGCAGGCTACTCGTGGACTTCACTGGGCTACAGATGCCGAATTTATGGGCTGAAGAAAAGAAGCGGAACTGCATAGAAGATGGGCCTGTGAACTTTGTTGACTTGGGCTGTCTTCGTGGATGGGCTGTGGCAGAAATTGAAGACGCATGGAGAGGATGCAGCTGGCGTCTTCGAGCTGGCCGAAGGAAGCAACAACTGCTTCGGTTGGGGAAACTCTCGCGGACTGAAGAGGAAGTGGAGCTGGCCGCGTGGACTGAAGCTTGCTGGTGGAGGCAGCGTGCGGATCGTGGGTGGACGACGAAGCAACGCTGAAGAAGGGAAATGATGGGGTCAACAATTTGCCTCTGTGAGTGGCGCTGTTGACCAAGGTGCTGCCGTCCAGGGAGCTGAAGATCGGTGGAGAAGCACGAGCTGGCGTGAAGATGGGTCAACAAAAAGGAATCTTGAGGGATGAGGGTTGACGGAACAAGCAGCACATGGTTGACGTGTGTGGCAGCTTAAGGATGGGGGAAATTGGAGATGGGATGAACGAGGTAAAGGAGAAGAAAAATGAGTAGCTGCTGGCCTGTGTTGATCCGTGAGAGAGAGAGAGAGAGAAAAGAAGTGGCGTGTGGTCTTCAGCTGGGACAAGAGACGCACGAAGATGGAGGTGGAGTCGGCAACGCCAGCTTGCCCGAGAAGATTTGTGCAAAAAGAAAGGAAATAGTCAACAATCCTTAGCCACTCCATTAATGGCTTGTCCCCCAATACTTTCCAACCAAATTTCCCACAAATAACCCCAATTAAAATCCCAATTTTTCAACCTTATGTCCAATTTCGAATTTCACTATATTAAATTCAATTTCCTTACTCAATTTCCCAAATTGAGGTCTGATTTCGCTGAAGAAAAATCCCAAACAATTTTATGCAAGTCCCTGATATTCAAAGGCTCGGCTTGGAAGTCCAAATTTCCATCAATTTATCACATCTTAATTTCTATTGATTTTCCGCAACGTCCGTATCGATTTTCCGCAAAAATCCCGGAATCTCTGAAAAATCTTCGGAGAATGAGTCAACGTCCCTAAAATAGCTCGTGACACCACAGAACTTTCAATTTCTGAAATCGGGTTCAAATTCATGGTTTATTTCACTTTGACACACTTTTAGCGTAACCTAGTCTACCGGGTAACTTTTAGGAATTTTTGGTGCAATTGACCCGTGATCGATTTATCTCGAGTCACAATGTACATCTTCGACACATTGGCGACTCTCGATTGTCGTGAAAATCTCAAAGTTTCAAATACGAACACAGGGTACCCAAAACGATAGAAAATCAATTTAGTGCCGATCAATGAGAATTTTGCAATCAGGTGGAATCACCCACATTTTGATCACTCATCTCAATCGAATCGACCTATCTCTGATCTCTGATTGATTTTTAATTGTGTCGTAATGACCCTTGCAAATTAGCACGGTCGAGCAGTCGATTCCTGGTCGAATTCTCAAGTCTTTTACATTAAAATCCCTTAATGACTTTCCCAAATAGTCTAGTTATCTCATGAGTGATCGGCTAAGAGAATAGCACTATAGACGCGTCGACGAAAGGCCCAATTTATTCATTTGAAATCAGATTTGAAAAATCAGGATGTCACATTTCCTACGTGAGTAATTAGGGTCATTTTGAAAGGGATAAAAAAGAAGAGAGAAGTGGCTTCAAAAACTAGGTAAACCCACTTTGTTTCGTGTTCTAGTACATGTAATACACATATGCACATTCAAATGAAGTAGACAATGAAAAATGCTCACCTTAAATTGTTTAGGCACTACCGTGGAACTGGCTTTGCTTATATCAATTCCCACTAATTTCATTTAACTAGAGGAATATTCAGTAATCTGGCGAGCATATCCAGGCTATTCAAACCATCTAAGCCACTTAGGAAGACATAAAGGACCTTGGAAAGAATCCTGCACGTTGTGCAAGATGAGCAATCTCAACCTTCTCATTTTTGTAAAAGCATCAGGATGGATACACATCTCTGTCCACTCAGGTAGCTTCAACACTATGGCTTTTACAGCACAATCTTCCTGCATATGCAAGATTATTTAGATTAAACATATTTTTAGTAATTAAAGTCAAAGATAAGGAGCACAACTTTAATCGTAATCGTAAGTCTTACCTTGTCATTGGACAGAACCTCGTCAACATCATCATACAACCATAGTCTACTGCATCTTTTGGGATCATCAGGACATTCTCGGTTCACAATATCCTTACCCATCAATTGAATTAAGTCATGCATTTCTAGGATGTCGGACTCAATTCTTATCAAGGACCTCTTAACAAGTATTTCAAATCCTGCAATTGTCTCAAGATTGCAACTTTCGAGAACTTTCTTTGTATACTGTCTTGTCCACCCCCTAAAGAAGCAAGCAATGTGGAGAAAGATTTCTTTCTCATTTACATCGAGTCCCTCATAACTAATTTTGAGCACATCATTAATGTTTTTGGTAGGACTCCTGGAAAGTTTCATTAGTGTACTTTCCCATACATCTTCTGTTTTACCACATAATAAGGAACCCAACACCTCAAGTGCTAAAGGAAGACTTTTAGCATAATTCAGAGCCCCATTTACTAGATCTATTTTGATTTGGTGCGTCTGAGAAGCATGCTTACCAAGCAGATCACGAGCTTGATTGCCATCTAGTGCTTTAACTTCATACACATGATCTTGATATATCCCCTAACAAGTTAGCAAATGTTTATCTCTTGTGGTAATGATGATCCTACTCCCATTACCAGACCACTTGCCTTCTCCTGCTAAAGCATTTAACTGGCGCAGGTCATCCACATCATCAAGGATGAGGAGAACTTTCTTGCGACCAAGTCTAGATCGTATTATATTAATACATTTATCAACATTGGATACTTCTAATCTTTGCTGCAGTAATAATGTATCTTTTAGTAATATATCTTGCTAGATCCCTGTAATCTTTTGATGTTTCTTGAACATTTGCCAGAAAACAAGAACCCTCAAATTGTGTCGTAATAGAATTGTAAAGGGCTTTCGCCAAGGTTGTCTTCCCTATACCCCCTTGTCCCCATAATCCCACCATGACAACATCATCATTAGATTCAAGGTTTAACATTGATTTCACCTTAACCACTTGAGATTCTATCCCAACCAGGTGCTTAGCAACATGCAAAAAGCGTTTGGTCAAGGTGATTGGAGACGCGTTTCACAATTTCTTGTATGAGCTCAGACTCATCCCTGACAAAAACGGAAAAAGAAGTAATAGCATCGATTTAGCAATTTGAATAAGCAATCAACAGGCAATCACTGGCCAACAAGGACAAAGCAGCGTGCCAAATTTTTAGATAATTACAGCCAAAACAAAATGTATTCCCACTTAGTTGAATTAGAACTCCGAGAGCTCAGCACCAATCAAAACAAGTTTAGGATTCCACTTTTAGTCAACCGATTCATGTATCTATCTACGTAAGTGGTTCATGTTCTTCTGATTTATACAAGACGATTCACTTATCTTTCTTTTTGACTATTATATATGATTACACTTAACCAAAAGGAGATATTTAGGACAGACTTTGAACAGCAATTAAGATTTCGATCCAAAAATTATTAAAAAACACTAAAGCACGATGGCATTGCCTTACATGGCCTGTACAGATTAATTATCCTGTATCAAGCGTTGCGAACTGTTTTATTCCTGCTGAAGAAGAAATGGGGTCAGTGCAATAACACTACTTAACATTTTTGTCCATTGGTTGATCAAGTTTTAATGTTTTATCCTTTTCAGTGCAACAACACTACTTAACATTTTGTCGTAATGTCCATTTTCTATTACTATAAAGAGCCACGTGTCTATTCTATGGTTTTTTTTTTTTTTTTGGTCTTGCCTATTTTATGGTTAGCCATGTGTGACTTTTCGAACTCGAAATTCCACCGGTAACGATTTTAGCACTGGGTTGGTCAAAATTGAAAATATGCCTAACTCAATTGACCCAAATAAAATGCAAACAACTCAAAGAGCCCAGAAACAAAACGTTTTGAGCTTTTATTATACTTCGAGGAGGGCAACAAGGATCCAAAAGAAAAGAGCCACAGACCTTACCGAATGAAATTGGGCTTAGCAACAGCCAAAAGCAGAATAATATTGTTCCATGCTCAAAAATAGATGTTTTGTTTCCGTGCCGGTGAATTTCAATGAGTTCTTCAGTGCCAAAAATATTGTTGGGGGAAAAAGACTAATAAATTTATGAAATCACCAAATTCTCTTATAAATAGCAAATAACCAGTTACTAACTCACGAAATTTGATTTTCATTACTTATGGTCTTCAATCTACTAACTTTTATATGAAATTACCAACATAAATTAGAGCTACTTACCAACTTTTGTCATATTAACTAATTACCTACTAGTTTTGAGTTACCAACTTTTACTAATTACCAATGATATTTGTTCTTTTAATTTCCCAACTTTTCTATTGGATAACCAACTCTCATTTGAGTTACTCACGAACTCATTTTAAAAATTGTCAATCTTAATTAGAGTGGCTTACATATTTTTCTCCAATCAAATTATCAACTAATTTTGAATATCAAATTTCATTTGAAAATTACTCGCCAAGTTTATTTTTCTTTTAATTATCAATGCGGCACCCCCGATTCCGCTTGAGGTCTCCACAGGTACTTGTCACTTATCCTACTACATACCAGTAAGATAACTTTTAATTAAAGTGAAACCATAGAATTCTTTCCCATTTTTTTTTTGTAAAGGTCCCAGCGCATTTCATCAGTGGAAGCATAAACGTATCTCACCATTCCTCCCTTCAATAACCATGATGCAATGTACACCACCTACGCTCCAAATGAAAAGACAAAGCCGAGTCACTTTTATTTATATTTTTACGATGGATATTTTGGGTCGGTGCAGCAAAAAGGCCAAGATTTTTAACTATATTTGGGTATAACTCAAAAGAGAACTCAACCCCACATCAAACATGTACACCCCTCCATCGACAAGCGTCGACTATCCCTAAAAATGTCAACTCCCTACTAGCTATACGTGCCATCACACCTAACTCGGTGCATCGGGTGGTGGCGGCGGTAGCATCCCTAGCATCACTCCACCACGCCGGACATGAACAGAC
The DNA here is from genome assembly GCA_017140165.1 of Eucalyptus shirleyi. Classification (NCBI taxonomy): domain Eukaryota; kingdom Viridiplantae; phylum Streptophyta; class Magnoliopsida; order Myrtales; family Myrtaceae; genus Eucalyptus; species Eucalyptus shirleyi. The sequence continues at coordinate 444,519 of CM029454.1, forward strand.
AAAAACTCTTGGATAACCGGGCCATTAGCAAGACCCACATCGTACATCACTAAGACACAGACTCGAACAAACACCAGACCAGGCATACTAACACAGGAATGCTCCGTGCACTCCACCTCGACATCATATGGCAATCCATATAAGTGCCGCGTGCAACTGGTAGCAATGGTATCTTTCTAATATGAAATGTTAATCCCCAAAAGGGGTGAGTACAACCACTCAGTAGTAAAGATCCACCAAACTACACAATGCGTCAAACAGAACAATCAAGGTATCAAGAATAAAACACATATCATTCATGCATTCAAGCATACCTCACCTTATAGCCATGCATATATCACCATGCACTTGCACTTATATCATCAAGCAGCCATGCATATCACCATGCACTCATCATTAAACAGTCATGCATATATCATTATGCAATGCGCATATCCCACCATGCACTCATCATTAAACAATCATGTATATATCATTATGTAACGTGCATATCCCACCATGCACTCATCATTAAACAGCCATGCATATATCACCATGCCATATGCACACATCCATGCTCATGATTCAATTCTCGATCTTTATATTTCAAATAGATCACATCATTTTCTTCCCATTGACCAATGTTTGGATCCATCAATTTATCACTTGCATCCAACCTGGCATCACGAGGAGCCTCCGGCACACACCTCCGGGCATCCGGCACATACACTCTGGGCATCTCGTACCCCAACTAGCATCACGAGGAATCCCCTCAGCACACACCTCCAGGGCTTCCGACACACACACTCCGGGCATCCCAACACTCCCGGGGCATCGTCGGCTCACACCTCCGACGGTCTCGTTATTATCTAAATTTATATTCACACATGTATCTCAATTTCAACATGGCATTTGATGGATCAATTATCAAGGGTCTCAACCAGCTTTTGATGCCATATAACATGCCATATAACATGCCATATGCAGCAAAATCAACCACTCAAAACATTACATCACATGGAAAATTTCATTTATTTTTGAAACGAATCAATTTTCGGATAAAACAGAATGCACTCCCTTAGTTAAAACTCTAGAAAAATTAGTAAATGGCATTAATAAATTATTAAAACTTGACACATTATAGATGAGACCTAATGACAGATATCTCATGAAGAACATCATACCAAAAAAATCTCACACAAAATAGTACGGTCCATGTACCACAGTTTTCAAAATTTCAACACTTCAGCTTGCACAGTTTCGGAAATAATTTAAATTAAATATCCCAGTGAAATCCAAAAATTCTGAAATTTTGATATATTATATAAAAGCCCTAAAGGTAAATATCTCTTGAAGAAATCGAAACCCAACTCGATCTAGATTAATAGATATAGACGATTAATTTCTCCTGTTCTCGGTGTCGTTTTTCCAGATTATCTTCTTTCAAAGGAAACTCATTTCACCGACCTACATATGTCCGTTACTTCTAAATTTTCAGTGTGTTATTCTTCAAAATATTACCTACAACTTCATTAAGGACACACGATCAAATCTTAACCGGATGATTTTATAAAAAATCACAGAATCATACTAGGTCGAGGAAGCATTTTCCTAGATCCAGTTTCTTCAAAGGACAACGATTTCACCGACCTATTTTTGTTCATTTCCTCTAAAAATTTTATATGTTTTACCTCAAGAAGTCCTTTACAACTTTCATTAAGAGATCAAAGTGATATTTTCACAAGAAAGCTACTTTACAGTCCACGAAATTACTAAAAGTCAGCATAACAAATTCCAGATCTAATTTCTCCAAAAGAAAATCGTTTCACCAAGCAAAATTTGTCTGTTTTATCTCAAATTTTAGTATGTTATTCCTCAAGATGTTATCTACAACTTTCATTAAGAGATCGAAGAAATATTTCAACTAAAAAGTCGCATGCAGGTCACAAACTCATAAAGGGTCGGACTGGTTTTTCCAGAAAACAGCATGCTAGGCCAACAAATCTCTCCCCAAAGCTTCGAAATTTCATCACTTCCACCATAACCGAAATTTACCATTTTCTACACACACATCACAGCAAGCAAAGGGTAGGTTTTAGGACTCTACTTGCCTCAAATTTAAGCACAAAACAGCGACAAAATGGCGGGCAAGGCGATGAAGGAACGGCTGCGAACAAGCTCCTCCTTCCTCTTCTTCTCTCGCACTTTCGCTCTCTTCTTCTCTTCCTTTCTTTATCTCGGACGACCACTCTCTCTCCCTCTCTCTTTCTCTCGTGCGAAGCCCCTCTCTTTCTCTCCCTTTCCTCGCTTAATCCGCCCCCCTCTTCCTCTCTAATTTCCTTCCCTTCATCATTAGCCATCATTTGATTTTGCATGGCTTGCTACACTTGGCTACTAGGAAAGGACACTTGGTAATTGCCATGCAAGATGGGCTCTCTGGTTGGGCTTGGGGCTAGCCTTGGTCGACGGCAGCTCCTCTCCCCTTTGGGCTTCACGGGCCAGGCCCAAATGGCCGAATGGTGGGGACTTGTGGGCTGGTCTTGGCCTAAGAGTTTTGGCCCATTCTTCTCTAATTTTTCCCATTTAATCATCACCTAATTTCCCATTCATATAAATACTTAATTTCCCTTATTCACTTGGCCATAAAACTTGAAATCATAAATCAATAATTCCAATTTGTAAAACACATGGCCAATGATAGAATTTCTTTCCTATCGAATAATTATCCATCAAAAGCTTGGCCATAAATCTTATTGCAAATTATGGATTAAATGGTTACAATACAACTTGATGGTACTTCCATCACCTATTCTAGGCTTTAATGTATCTGGAGGTCGCCATGAATTTTGGGATGCCACAATCAACTTATCTTATAATTTGCCATATTTTTGTTTATCTTTTTAACTATATCTTAGATTTACCAACTCATGTACGAAATTACTAACTTTAACTTAGGCAACTTAAGAATTTTTAGGATTTATAAGATGAAGCATCTATACATATACTTACAAAGTTATAATCATGTGTGGGTTGATTAACTAATTAATTTATTTTTGTGAAAACAATCTTTATACTTGTAAAGATTAGTTTCTTCCACAAAATATGGACTCCACCGTACTTACCCATCATTCAAATGCCAACTGGACAAGCTACCGGCGTTGAAATGAGCTTCCTTCCATCTCTTCACTTTCTCCTAATCCTTCCCGAACTTGGACTCGTGCTTATCCAAAGCTCTTTGATAACTCATTCTTCCCTTTTTCACTTCTCTTAGTTCCACTTTATAAAACACTAGCAGAACGGTGAGGTTCCTTTGCTCCTTGCACTCCATAATCTTCGCCACCTCTTCCAAGCACCACTCTGAGGAAGCATAGTCCTCGGAGAAAACGATGACTGCAATGTGCGATTCTTCAAGGGCCTCCTTCAGTATCGGCGATATCTGGTCACCCTTTTTTAGTTCTTCGCTATCCCAGAAAGTGTGTATTCCATTCTAGATTAAAGCTTGGTAGAGATGGCCAACAAAGTTGTAATGTAGTTCTACCCCTCTGAAACTTAAGAAGACGTCGAAAATCTTTTCAGGTTTCAATGAAGAAGCCATTGGATGATGGAGTTTAACAATCGGCAACGATTGTGAGCTAAAGATTTGAAGCTATGTTTTCTAGGGGTAATCGGGTCCAGGATGGATAGGTTCCAAAAATGGACGCTGTACTTGACCTTATTATAACCATTTTTTTTTTTTTGACTTTATACCAGACCCTGTTTGTACTTGACCATATTTTGGAACCACCCTATTTGGTCCGATTCTAGAGTCAACCCTGTTTCCACTGGAACTTGTTTTACAACCACCCAATATCCTATACGGCTTCGAATTTTACATTAATATGTGAGAAAACAACGTAATCCCCCTAATTTGTATTGAAACATTAAGCGCCAAATAATATGGATCTACGACCATATAATTAGCAACATGGAAATCAACACCCTATTAGCTTACATGTCCTCTAGGGCATGCAGTTGTAATAATGTCCAAATGCTCCATTTGTGCTGACAATAGAAAGACATTCCTAGAGTCCAACAAAATTATGGAAGATCGGACAAGTTTTTAATTCTTCAAGGGTGCGAGCTGTCCAGAGACCTTGAATCAAACCTACAAACTTAGGCAAACCAGCCCCAGATAAGCACAACCAAGATTTGCGAGGAAATCAGAAGAATCTTCACACCAGCTTTGGAGAAATTGATGATAAACATGAACCGTAAGGAATCAACTGAAGCTCATCAAAGTTGCTTTCTCAGGATATTCCAAACATACCTACTCCAAAAGCTGTATATAAAAATACGTATGATGATTAGATAATGTCTGTGATTTATATATCATCATCAACCCTGCGATTGTGTGATGGAGGAGATAGGTTTTCTTTTTGGTCGAATGGAGGAGATGGGTTAAGCATGAAGAGTTTCCACTGCTTTGCATGTGAAACTTGCACGGCTTCAATATGCACACATAGCTAAAATACAAAGTGTAGTTTCCTTGAGACTACAAGGATGACTCTCTCTCTCACTGAGCTACACAAACATTGTTTAATCAGTGGTTCAATAATAAACTAGTCCGAGGGGCCTAGTGAAGCAGAAATTCCCCAAGTACTTCCCAAAAACACAGACCCACCAAAGGTCCAAAAGAAGCATATCTCCTAGATTTTACAAGAGTTTCATATAAGAATTTGAGCACCCACAAGATCCTCCTCGTCATATATTTCTTTGGGTTATTCCACAAGATAGATTTACAACCACAACCGTATCCCTAATTTCTCATCCTCTTTGTTTTATCTCTAAGCCGTAACACTTCTGGTTTTTGAGGCCTCATAAAATATTGCTCATTGGGTCTCTCACCAGTCTCTCTCTTTCTCTTCTCTCTTAACAGAATGATTTTATATTTTAGCTTAGATACATACAACGCAAAGCCCAGATCAACCAATCCTTTGGAACCAAACCTCCGACTCTCCCAAAAAAGCAAAGGGAGAAAGGGTTAACAAAAAAAAAAAAATCAATTTCGGACTCACCTCGCTCTGGAATAGCGCTGTGTCAGAGTCGGCGAGCTGCGAAAGAGAGGCGATGGTGGCGAGCCTGGGCCCAGCGACAAGAAGACGAGAGGTGCGTTCCTGCGGTGCACCAACAAGAGGCGAATCGGCTAACAACAATGGTGGCGACTGGCGAGGGTGCAGTGGATCTAAGGTTGCTGGGCAAAGGTTGGCTGTTTATAGAGGGTTCCTGCGAATCGCAGGCTGCGATCGAGAGAGAGAGAGAGAGAGAGAGGCAGGATCGCACGAGCTCGAAGAGAAAGAGAGAAACTGTGACATCCCGATTTTCCAATTCTGGTTTCAATTAAATAAGTCGGGCATTTCATCTTCACGTCTATAGCTTTCTTCTCTGAGTTGGCCACTCAAGAGATAACTAGTCTATCAGGTGAAGCCGTTAAGGAATCTAAACGCAATAGACTTGAGAATTCGACCAGGAAACGACTGCTCGACCGTACTAATCTGCAAGGGTCATTACGGCACAGACCGATTAGAGACCGGAGATAGGTCGATTCAATAGAATCATGTAATTCAGTGTGGGTGATTCCACCTAATTGCACAATTCTTGTTGATCGGCACTAGACCGATTTCTCTATCGTTTTGGTACCCTGTGTCCGTATTTGAAACCTCGAGATTTCTATGACAATCGAGAGTCGCCAATGTGTCGAAGATGCACTTTGTGGCTTGAAAATAATCAACCACAAGTCAATTGCACAAAAAATTCCTAAAAGCTACCCCGTAGATTAGGACGCGCTAAAGTCGCGCCAGATTGAATTTAACCGTGAAATTGAACCCGATTACAGAAATTGGAAGTTCCGTCAAGTCACAATACATTTTAGGAATGTCGACTCATCTCCAGAAGATTTTTCTACAAACCGAGATTTTTGGCGGAAAAGCAAAGTAATGCCGTTTTTGTTCGGGATTGTCAGAGGGCCATTTTTAATCGAATCTTCGGGATGTAAGTTGGATCATTTGATGGGGAAATTTCATGAGAAGGCCGAGGACACATGGGTTGATTTAATTGAGCTTCAATTGGATGGAATTGAGTGAGAATTGATTAAATTTGATGTACAAATGTATGAAATTCGTATGCCATGGGGGGAGAGCTATTTTGCACCTATTGGCAAGGTTGTGGAGGAAGCTTGAGGAGAGAGAGTGGCTGAGGTCATGTGATGTCATGGTGGGGGCAAAGCCAATGAGAGAATGGCAAGTGTTAAGCTCTAAAGAGCCCAAGGAGACCCCCCTTGCTCAGCAGCCTTCTTCTCCCTTAATTTGTGGCTTTCTCCATTATTGTTGAAGGAGAGAAGCTCAGCAAAAACCAGAGAAACCGAGCAGCAACAGCCCTCCACCGTCGCATGCCCATCGGACTCCATTTCTTCCTCTGTTTTCCCCTCGTTCCAATTTCTGCTCCAGCTGACCTTTCGCCAAAGATTCGAGTTAAAAGTCGACTTCCCGGATGAATCAGAAAACGCTCCACCCACGTCCGTGACGAGGACATCTAGCCCGTTCCGGAGTACCCCGCCGCTCGCCGAAATGATTCTCCGGTCATCCCGAAATCCTGAGAGAAACTGCCGCTCGCCGGACCGTCTGGTTCCGCCCTGCTCCGCCTGTTTCGCGTTTTCTTGCTGTTTCGCCCCTTTCCGACCCTACCTCCACCCATACCAACCGCCAGCAAGATCTCCTTGACCCCCGGGAGCCGTCGGTTGCCAACCACCCACTCGCCGGAGCTCCGATCAGCCCGTTTTCGCCGTTGAAGTTGCTGGTTTCTTCTCTGCAGTTCAGCCAAGAACAGAAGCAGAAGACAGCAAGATTTTAGAGACTTCGAGGCCCGTTTTCAGTGTCTTCCCGGCCTCCGTTGGTGTTGTCGCTTTGAGGTTTATCGCCCGCCTTGGCGTCGTGGTCGCCGTGAACTCACCGGCGCGCAAAACCGGTGAGTTTATCCTCTAATTCTTGCTTAGTGAGTTAATGACGCTTAAGGGGTGTTTAGATTAGTCTAATTAGGTTTATGTGATTAAATTAGATTATTTTAATGTAAATTAGATTAGTTGTATGATTAGTTTAATGGATGTTTAATTAGGGCTAATTGTATGATTAAATTAGTGTAATCTTATTTAAGCCCTAATTAATTATTTTTAATTAAATAATTATTTCGAATTTTTAAATATTATTTTATTAAATTATATTATTATAATATAATATTTAATTATTTAATTTTCGGAATTAAATTTAATTATTTAATAATTTCGAAAATTATGCCGGATGGTCGGTCGTTAGAATTTCGCGCTGATCGCAAAGGTGCGGTCGGTTTGTGTTAATTGTATGTTTAAATTGAGAAATTGAGTGATTGATGATTATGATTAATAATTCCAAAAGTGTGGAATTGAGTGATATTGATGAAGTTGTGGTATTTAACTTGAAAATACCCGGTGTTGGCTTTTAGCACCGTAATTGATTTGTATGACTAGTTTGAATCGATTGGATTGATTGAATTGAATTGAATTGAGATATGAGTTGGTTTATTATTGAATGATAAGCTTTGGGGAGCATTGGTTTATATATATGTATCAGCTTGGGCGAGCAATTATGATATACATATATATATGGCAGCTTCTGGTGAGCTATAGTATACTATATTGAATATTGCGGCAGCTTCTGGTGAGCTAAGATCGTTTTATCAACTTGTGCGAGCACTATGTATATATCAGCTTGTGCGAGCTACCATCTATATCAGCTTGTGAGAGCATTGCATCCATTCAGCTTGTGTGAGCCGTGAATGTATTGATGGATGAATAGATGGTATGGTTTAATAGATGGTATGAATTGATAGATATGTGGATCGTATGATATCAATTGGATTGACTGAATTGATAGACCGATGGGTATGTTGGTAGTTTCAGCTTGTGCGAGCATTGTTGAATATGAATTGTACTGACGTGCAGGAAAGGGACTGAGGCGAGGTAAGTCCTCTATCCTATTTGTGTAGCTAGAGCGCCCTGAGGCGTATTTTCTTCCTAATTGAGTTTTAGAGGGTAGAACTCGCTGAGACGTAGTCTCATCCCGGTTGTGGGATAATATTTCAGGTCCCTAGATGACGGTCGTGGAGGACCGGAAGTCCTGGAGTTCGGAAGGTGGAGGCTGAGGAATCGGCGAACGTGTCTGACAAGTTGGTCATAGGACAGTTCCCTAGTTGTTGAGCCTATCTATTTTGTAGACCATCCAATGTTGTATATAAACCTATGCGTTTATAAGAAAGCTTGTTTGGTTGTGATTGATTGCCTGCTTTTCTATCCCAAGTTAAATGTTGTCAGGGGATTTGTTTCGCTTCCGCATGCGTAATAAAAATAAATGGGTCGGCGACGTGTCCTGGGAAGTCGCATTTTCATCGACCAGAGTGGGATGTTCGCGTGCTCGGAGGATCGGGGCGTGACAGAAACGCAACTGCGATTGAGAGTGCGAAGGATCGCGCAAGCTCGGAGAGAGAGACGCAGATGGAGAGAGAGAAGGGTCAATGATATGCAGGTGAGATTTCGATTTTTCCTACCAAAAGCATCAGTTATAGGACAAGATTCAAAAGGGTCAACCACTCCAACCGTCCCGGAACCTACGTCTCCAACCGTCCCGGAATCTACGTCATGTGCAAAATATGCATAGGTATCCTAGAGACACGGCACCTGTGGAAAAGTGAACGGAATTATGTCTCCACCCAACAAAATACAAATGAAATTTCTGAATAACTGAACAGATACTCTTAATATTTGTTAAAATGAAAAATAGTAGATACACATTGAAATTTTTTTAATTTACATACTTCAAAATGTATCAGAGAAATAAGCATTTCTGATACACCTACTAGTATGATATCAAATCACGTCACGAGGAAATGACATATAACTAGATATGATTAACTGATTGGTTAGGAGCCTTTAACATAGTTATTGAACTTAGAACAATAAGCAACGAAGCCACTGGTCACCTTTTGATGATCATAAATTTATTGCTGCACAATAGGGATGGAATTGTGGCACCCCTCAACGGCCCCCGATCCGATTAGGGTCGCCACAGTTCGCTTACCATTCACTTTGCCTAATAACATGTCACTCTGATATCATTTCAATTGCAGCGGGTCCATACAACATGAGGGTTTACATCTTTTAGATCGGTCCCTTGCGCAATTTAAATACGGAAGCACATCCAACAACTCCCTTTCCTATATTCAGAAAATGATGCACACCTACTAAACATCTTACATAAGTTAAAACCGAACACGTTTATTTACATAGAGCAGATGAACATCTTTAGTCGGTACATCAAAATGCCGTAGTCTTCTATACTAAGCTATACTTCAAAAGATGACCGACTTCCCCTCCCACAATCGTATGCTTAAGGTTCATCAACCAGTGTCGGCGTCCAAAAGTTCCTCCATTTGCTATCCTCCTCCTTTGAAATCATAACCAACCACTTGATTCATCTATTGGTAGCAGTGGCAGCAGAGGTATCTTATCTAGTCTGAAATGTTATTCCCCAAAAGGGGTGAGTACAACCACTCAGCAGGTAAAGGAATCCAATAACCGCTCAATGCATTATACAAGTCATACATGCATTGCAGGCATTACTTACCTTGAAGCCATGCATATACTATCATGCATCATCACCACAATCATAACACATACATGTGTATCATCATGTCATACTCATATCATCGTCATCGTGACATTATTATATCACACATATGTCATCCTCATCATATACATGACACCATCATACCATACACATGTCATCATCATTATGGTACCATCATATCACACATGTCATCATCATCATGACATCATCATATCACACATGTCATCATCATCATATTATACACATGTTGTCATCATCATGACATCATCATATCATAACATATATGCATGTCATCATGACATATCATATATCATCATCATATCATGCATATCATCATGCCATGGGTGATCATCATCATATCACATCATACATCTTCTTCATCATCATGAATATCATCATGCCATGGGTGATCATCATCATATCACATCATACATCTTCATCATCATGCATATCATCATGCCATGGGTGATCATCATCATGTCATATCATATCATGCATGGTTCAATTTCCACTTTTAACTTTTAATTTGATCACCACATCACCTTTCCTCGGATCATCAATTTTATCTCATATATTATACTCGCATCCCATGCGAGAAAAACCTCCAGCATTCAGCCATTCCAGGGCACCGGGCATCCGGCACCCCACATTCCGGGCATCTCGCATCCCAACTGGCATCACGAGGCATTCCCCTCGGGCAATGACCTCCGACAGGGCTTCCGGCATTTACACTCCCTGGCCGGGCATCCCGCACCCCTACTGGCATCGCGAGGCATCCCCCTGGGCACAAACCTCCAGGGTTTCCGGAATTATGTACCGACATACCACCAGGCCTCCCCTGGAATTACGTACCGTATACCACCGAGCATCCTGAAACTCCCAGGGCCGTCCGGCAATGTATCTCTATACATTCCGGGCATTATCATCCGCCACAACAATCTCCTCATTTAACATTATCCATGTTTAACAATTTCGGTCTCAATTTAGCATGGCATATGATGCAATGGCAACCAAAAATCATGATCAACATTGAATTCACACATGCATCTCAATGCATACATCAAGACCCCATCACACATACTACATGGTGAAATTATTTATAAATTATAATTCATGGAATTTATGCCAATTAAAATAATCCATTTATCATGCCCTTTTTCATTTATTTAAATTCCAGCTTATGTCATTTTCAAAAATATTAAATTTAATTATTTATAAAATCTCAAAAATCATAAAATTAAGGCAAGTAATAAATAAGACAATAGGATAATGATTTCATGCAAAATACACGGCCAATGAGAATTCCACACAAATCCATTATTCACACAAAACATCATGTAATTTTCGGATGAAATCAGAATGCACAGTCTCCGAAGAAATTCGATTAAAATATCCATACGACCTCCAAAAATTACGAAATTTAATCAAGTTATAGACAAGACATTTACGTACATCTTTTATGAAGACTTCCAAGTCAGATTCTTTCTAGATTAATTTCTACAGTCTCACGAAGCTTCTGGATCCATCACCGAAACGTCCAGTACATGCTTCTCCGAAATACTGAGTTTTCACCTACCTATTCGTCTTCATTTCCTCTGAAATTTGGATATGTTATACATCAATATTTTCTATACAAGTTTCGTGAATATATCCAAGTCAAATATCCAGAGTATAGTCGTCATTTAGGTCCATGAAGTCTCGGGTGTCCTGTAATACATCTCCAGAATTACCGTCTTCAAGATCTAGTCGATTTACTAGGTTATACTTGTTCATTTCACTTCAAATTTGAGTATGTTGTATTTTAAGATGTCCCCTACAACTTTCATGAAGAAATCGAAGAGAGATTCTTAGCACAAATCAACATGCAACCACAAATTCATCAAGATGTCAGTGAAATCGTTCCAGATCTGAGGTCTCCGTAGAATGAGAGTTTAACCCCTTAAATCTCCATCATTTTCCACCAAATTTTATTATGTTGTATTTTAAGATGTTAGATACAACTTTCATGAAGAGATCAAAGCAAAAATCGAACTCTAAACATGCATGTAAGCTCTCACAACATTCTGACTCGAACAGATTCATGCGAAAACATTCCAGATCTGACATCTCCGTAAGATGAGAGTTTGACCCCTCAAATCTCCATCATTTTCCACAAAATTTTATTATGTTGTATTTTAAGATGTTAGCTACAACTTTCATGAAGAGATGAAAGCCAAAATCGGACTCTAAACATGCATACAAGCTCACACAACATTCTGACTCAAACTGTTCAAGCGAAAACAGCAATACCACTCAAGAACAAGCCATCCAAGCTTCGGTTTCCCCCTTTCAATCACTCAAATTCGACACTATACCAAACATACATGTAACACACACACATGCAAGAGCAGCAAAGGACCCCAACTTGCCTCTAGACCGGACGGACGACGGCACACGGCGGCGATCACGGCGGACGGACGGCAACGACTCCTCCTCGGCTTCTCCTCCCTCTCGGCCGCTCTCCCTCTCTCTCTCGCGAAATCTCTCTCTCTCTCTCCCTCTCTTGGCCGAATGAAGCAACCAGCCACCTCTCTCTCTCTCTTCCCTTTTATTTCCCCTAAACCTCATCATTAGTAATCATTGCTTTGCCTCACCAATGGCCAATGCATGCCATCCCTCTCTAAGCCAATGCATGAAGACTTCTTGCCACTTGTCTTAATACATGCATAATGGGCTTTTGAGCTTGGTCTTTTGGGCTTGGACCGGCCACTCTTGGGCCTCCTCTTGGGCTGGTCGACAACCCCCCTTTCGTGGGCCTAATTGGGCCGACTAGCTTGGCCCATCAAGGCTTAGGCCAATGGGCCTAAGGCCCAACCTAATAAAATTTAAATTTTCCCCTTTTCATAATTTCTTCTATAAATTTTAGATTTTAAATTCCACATGGCCAAAGTCTTTTGACATTTTATTTAATTCATAAGGTGCATGGCCAAGCATAGATTATCATTATTAATCTATCAAATTTAAAATCTCATAATCACAAGCACAAATCACCTAATCTTAAAAAGATAACTAATGGCTAAAGCATTAAACCATAGGTAATTTCATTACCTAATTAGAGGCTTTAACACACCTTATAACTTGACTTTGAATTTTGGGATGCCACAGGAATAGATCAACAGAAGTAACTTGAACATCTTTCTTGAGGATGCACTCAATGTGCTTTTTCCAAATACACCTTGATTGATTTCTTAATCTCCAATCAACCCCAAAATCACCCTAAAAGGAAAAAAAAAAAAAAAAAACACTACGCTTGAAATAACCCCTATCTCCAAAATAGTGCCTTAATAGTTGTTGCGGGTGGCATTGCTATTTTTTTTTTCCCTTGAATTTACTAGGTTCTTGACTATTTGGTAAGGCATGTATATCGATGGAAATTCTTGAAAGAGCTGAAAAAATGGAAATGAAGGAAGTTGGGCATTATCTTAACGGTGTTTGCTAGTTTTCCTACTCACACCTTTTTGTTCCAATTTAGTTATGTGAGGAGTGAATGACATAAATGTTAGTATGGCTGAGAACAAAGGCTTGGATTATGGTAGGGCAAGAAATACAATAGGTTTGTGATTTTTTCTTTTTTATAATTTTATCTAATTTGTCCATGAGTATTGCATGAGTTATCTACCATGTGCATTTCTTTTACTTTATTACGAGAGATTAGACAATGCATGACTATGTTAAAAATATGTCTAGTAGTTTTTACCCACTCTTTTAAAAAAAAAAAAAAATTGCAGTGTGCACCATTAATCATGTTAACTAATTTTTACTTATTCAAGCCCCGGACCACTCAATTGTCTAAGCAATCGAAATTTACTTCTATTCTAACAAAGAAGCAGAACCAAAAATGTAAAATATAACCAGGACATTAAGGGGTGATCGAATTGGGGGTTGTTGAGGTGATGGTCATAGTGAAGGTGGTGGTCGAGTTCATGCTCTGAGGACCCTCATGAAAAATGAAGCAATTAGACCTGTTAAAATGCCTCATGAATCCACTTTTTTTACCCATATGGATATTAAATAAGTTATATATAATATAATAATATTAAGTAAATAAGTCATATATAAGTGTTAAAAAGTCGTAAATGAATTTACAACTTACTTAAACCCAACCCATTTCTATAACTTTTTCTTTAGTCTCTCGGCCTTCACTTGATCTCTCACTCACTCATATGGCACTTTCATCTCAATTTGGCAATGAGTTTTCGTAGATTGCATTAAATATTAAATTATTTTAGCAATATAAGTCGATTCAAGTATGGATCATTAGATTTGTATTACGTGAAAATGAGTCAAAAAAAGCTATAAATCTATTTGGATTGAACCATTTAATCCCACCCATCCATTCAACAGACCTACCCCCAATCATGGTTATGGTATGTCAGGCAGGCCAGCAGTTACAGAAGCAAAAGTGCTCGTGGTGCCAGCAGGATGGTGCCAATGACGGTGAAGGTGATGAAACAAAAGCAATTTGGTTCGCTCGGTTGACGTATTTAGTCAAGCAGATTATTTCCGTCAGCTTGAATTACCTGGTTAATGGAGTGATCGTAGGTGTCTTTGCACATAATCGGATCAACCTTATATAGAACAATATGCTCTTTAATTCGACACGATAGAATACTTCCATGACCATGAAATCGCCACCGGCAAGGCCAATAACAATATTAGCTTGTGTGATTCTACTAACATTGACGACTCCGTCGTTTGTGACCAATCAAAGTGCAAGAATGGCTTGTTTGGCTGAACCAATCGGATGGTGCCACAGAACCTCAAAATGTTCCTTTTTCTATTACAACTAGAGAGAGAGAGAGGCAACTATTCCTACAAATCTCGCAATGAAACCATCATCATCTACAACATGCAACTTTCGGAAGAAACTAAGAATTTGATGGGTAAATAAGGAATCTATCCTTCCATCGTTTTGAGAAGCCTAAATAGCCCAGCTGCTTCCCTTATCCGTGAAAAGTTTATGCAGAAGGCTTGGACTTCAATCAGGATTTCTCGACTGCCCAAAATCATTAACATGCAGAAGAAGGCAGAAAAACAAATCATGTAAGAAATAGATCATCCCACCAATATCGTTCTACATGACACTGAATATTCTCTTTATTCATTTCGCTATAGCTGGACGACATACTCAAAACAAATAGCAAGCAGATTTCATTCCATCACATGGATTTTGGTTCATCGTAGAAAAACAAAAACAGAGCGCTCAATCTTGACCCACATTACCAAAAAACTATTTCAGATGTCATAATCCCCGCAGATATCAAATTCTGCAAACGCACGCAGAACACACGGGATTCCACCTTCGAAGGCCCAACAAGAAAAGAAACAAAGGACAATCCAACGCATGAAGGATTCTTACAGTTCTTGAATGTGCCCGATCTCAGGATCTCCTTGACTCATGGATCTCAACTCATTTTGCTTTACTTTGGTTTCGCATGGGTTAGCAACCATGGAATCTTTCTTTTCTCCCCCATTCACTGCCCATCAAACTCTCTCCATATATTTACATAATCTGGGAAATTGTTAACAGCTTTCGGCACATTACAAGTGATACAGTAAAAAGGAATTTACTTGAATTGGTGATGGTTTATCAAGGATAACAAGACAATATAAGCTTGTTAAAGTGGTTTGGACAAGTGAAACAATGACCTTGAGATTTTTTGCCAGAAGATGTACATTTTGATGGAACTGTATTGAGAAAGGTACATGAGGCCTTGGGTTATGCCAGGGGAAACCATGTAGCGATCCCTTGTTCGTAAAAGGCTTTAGCTGTTGTTGTCAGGTATTCGGAATTGCAAATTCATTTTCACGATTACCATTGAATTCAATGTTGTATCATATTATATTATTCTCTATATGCATGCAAATTAGCTAATCTAATAAAATTGGTTTTTGTCGTTTAGAATGCACTGCGGCAACAACAATTTGTACGAGAAGTTTCAATACAATACAATCTCTGCAATGAACCTTGGTATGTTTTAGTTTCCCATTTGTTATTTCCAGCAGTTTGTCTTCTAGAGAGTTGAGCTTTTCAAGAACCATAATCTTGGAATTTATCCCTTCTATTTTGGTTTAGCATGTCGGAGGAAGCTGCTGTGACATCCTAAATTTCAACCATGTTTTCTACTGAATAAATCGAGCATTTCATTAATGCGCCTATAAGGCTGTTCTCAGAACTGACTATTCTCAAGATAACTAGACTAGCTGAGTAAGCTAGTAAGGACTCTAAAGCAATAAACTTGAGAATTCGACCAAGAATCGGCTACTCGACCGTGTCCATCTTTAGAGGCCATTACGGCACTGTTAAAAATCGATTTGAGATAAGAGATAAATTAGTTCGACTACGATGTGTGGTCGATTGTGGGTAACTCCACTAAATTGAGAAATTCTCGTCGACCGACACTAATTCGATTTTACTATCGTTTTGGTACCTTATGTTCGTAATTGAGTCCTCAAGATCTTCACGACAATCAATAGTCGCTAATGTGTTGAGTGGGTTCATTGTGGCTCGAAAAAAATCGACCACGGGTTATTTGTCCTAAAAAGTTCTGAAAACTACCCGGTAGTCTAAGTCATGCTAAAGACGCGTTAAGAGAAAATTAACCGTCAATACAAGTCCGATTTCATAAATTGAAGTTTATGTCATGTCACAATAAATTATAGGAGTATCGACTCAATATCAGGAAATTTTTCTAACACCCGACACTTTTTAGGAAAAAGTCGTCACCAGGTCGTTTTTGTGCAAAAAAAAGCCAGTAATTATTTTTTACGGCAAAATTGAAAAGTGAGATGAATTCTTGGATGAGGAAAAATGCCAATGGAAGCATTGAGATGTTAATTGATTTTATGGAGATCAAATGAGATGGAATTGAAGTGGACTAAGCAACCAACTGAAGCCAATTGGTGCAAAATTCGTGTCTTCCCCTTCTCCCTAGCCAAATAGACCAATTGAGAAGTTGTGAGGTGTGTGTTGGTAGCTCAATGTGAGCCAATGACCAAATGCTTAGCCTAGGATGCATGGAGGAGATTTTTTTGTGGAAATTCAAGGCCTAAGGGCCCCTCCACCCTTCTCTCTTATCTTTTCCATCTCTCTCTTCCTCTTGACCGTCCAAGCCCTCCTCTACCCTCTCCATTCTCGACTAGCAGCAAGAGGAAGAAGCTACAGCCCATCGCACACCTGGACACCGCCTCACACCGCCTGTGCCGTCACCGATTCACGAGCCACCACTCGCGCACCGCCCTGCCGCACGCCATCGCCGTTGCCCCCTTAGCCACCTCCCTCTCACCCAGCCGCTGCTGTTCAGCTTTGTGGAAGCTCAACCGAAGCTATCTTTCACCATTTCTTCACCGGTAAAGCCCCGCCGAGGCCCGAGGCCCGATTTGATCTATTCCTTCATTCTCGAGCCTTCCCGCACCAAACCAACTTGTTTCCCTCTATTTTCAGCCAAGAACAAAAGATTTTTGAAGTGGGTTTCCAGCCACTTGCAAGCCCACTTTTGAAGTGTTACGGACCTCGATTCCTAGGCCCCACTTTGGAGAAATGCGTTCCCCGCGTCATTCTCATCGGTTTGATCCAACCCATGCGTTATTTCAATACTTAGTTGCTAATGATGCTTAATGATTGATTAGTGTTAATTAAGTAGAATTATGTGGTTATATTAGAGTAGATTAGTGATTATCAGTTAATGATGATGCATGTTAGACATTTGGCTAGTGCAATTAGTTAGAGGATAATATTATTTATTGAATGCATCTCGGGATTTTTCCAGACCCGTCTTGGGCTTCAATTATGCATTACGGGCCTAAATTGGATTTATTGTATTTATTTATTAATTTTCGAAATTAATTAATTATTTATTTATTTAGTTTTCGGAAATTAGGCTGGGATAACCGACGATCAAAATTTTATGCTGATTGTCGTGGTGCAATCCATTTATTTATTTGAGCTCTACATTGTGTCGAATTGAATTTATTGTGGAATTTTATGAATTATTCCTAACTTGATTGAAATTGAGTAATTGATTGGTAGATTGCCGAGTATGGGTATATAGCACCAGTAAGGCTTCCATGGGCCATAAAGTAGAGAGAATTGTGAGAGTGAAGTAGAAATACTTTTAACTAAAACCAATCTAGTACGATGTTATTGACCTACGTGGTTCTGTGATTAAGGATATCACTAGCGAAAACGGCGCCTTAAAGAAGGCTCTGCCTTATGTAAGAAAAGCAAGGCCTTGTTACTTGTTAGGAGAAAAGTAATATGAGGACAAGAGTCAGAAATTCTCTCATGCATGCGTGCATACATGCATACAGGCAATTCAAGAGGAAATCAACATCAACTCACCAGCAGTAGAAATAATTCAAGATCAATATGCAGCTACTCATGGAACAAATGCATGTCTCATTTTTTTTTTTTTTTTATCAAGATCTTGCAAGTCCTGGATTATGTGCTCCTCACAAACTTCCAAGCAATGATGATCACCACATACTCATCCTGTAATACAAATGCAAGTCCCACCTAACTATTAAACCGATATGGCTCTACAACAATAAAGCGACTAATTTGAGAAACTACATGTTGCTCGTTTTAGGGTGTCCTATCATTGGTACCTCATAAGCTTTATCTTTCATTAATCAAGTTTCACTCAAGACCTTCAAAAGGCTCCAGGAGTTTTGGCTTCTAGGTCATTCAACTTCATAAACGCTATCGCACATAAGGATAAAAAGAGAATCCTAAACTGTTGCCAAGGCCTCATAAATCAAAATAGAAACTTAGCTTCTTGTGCTTTTGTGACTATTCTACTGCATAACTTAAGTAAACTCGTGTTTCTCATGACTTTTTTCTTTTTCATATCCACAGTCCATGGGGTGAAAGAATATCACTACCTAACCACTCATCCATGGGCACAACCGATGTTCATATTACTCACGCTCCGTGCGAATTTGGTTCTCACTTCTCTATAGCTGCCAAAATTATCAAGTGGTAAAAGAACTCAACTGGTGGCTTTTTCAAGTCTCACTGCATCTTCTTCATTCCTCTATGGTTTTGCCTCTTCAAGCACCTTGTAGAACTCGGCGACAAAGTCCTATCCCAATTATTGGAGAATTGTCCCGAGAAAACTATCACACGCTGCACGATCTTTATGATAGGTACATTACTCCAAATCCACATTTGCTAGGCACCTCAAAAGCACTCAAAGTCCCCCTCTCTCTAGACTTCACCTAACTTCTTTCAATAAATTGCCACCTACTCAGAAAGAAAGAAAGAAAGAAAAGCTACCTTCCATGGATTTGTTACTGATTTAGCAACGTGTAACATTGATTAGTGATGAATTCACTACTAAGCATCCACAAACAAAAGTTATGAAGAAACACTAATTCAACACCTCTCGAACAAATTCCACAACACGTTGTTCAAACCTCCCACACAATTGTAGCACCAAGGAATTGAATTCAAAGTCCAGGTCAAGTATTACATAATACAATTGGGATGTGCCAGGTGATACCTGATCTTCAGCAAGCTGCATGAAGCCCAGAACCTCAACTACACATCCTTCAAGTCATCAGTTTCCATGGCCTCGGTTGGCGGTGGTAGTCCATTGCCTCTGCTCTCCAGTCTCCGTCGTCGTCGGTTCACTAGGGACTCTGTTTCAAGGATACAAACTTCTTCTCTTCGTCGCCTCCGTCGTTGGTAGGTGGCAATCTTACATCCATCAGAGATCGGTGTTGTCATATGGGAGACGAGTTGTCGCGATGCTGAAAGTGGCGTCGCTAGACAATCTTGCAAGTCGTTCTGTATATCTGCTTTGATCGTTCCATGCATAAGTGGAACCATGGCTTCCGAATATGTTGATTCATGACCAAACTCGTAGAGTAAAGCTGGATCCATTAGACCTTGAAGTTTAACTTTTAAATCTTCCTCTAGTGGCTCGCAAATTTTTCGGAATCCACACTTTTTCGCGACTCCACCTGATACTTTAACACTAAATTGTACATGACTCGCATTAATTTGAACAAAATTGACTGCTCCCCGCAAACGCTTAAATGGTATGAATGATACACCAAAGATATGATTTCTTGTGGGAGTCCATGTACACTTATACCCCATTTGGCCATTAACTTCAAATTCCATGTAGTATGATCGTGAACCATGATCCTGTTCATCAGTACTATGAACAACACAGAGAGTGAATCCAAGAAACCGGCGACACAAGTCCTTAGAAGCCCTAAAAGATACAAAACCTTTTTCAAAAGGGAGGACCCACTTTGGTAACTCTGCTCCAAAATAAGTAGTATGGAGATCCTGTTATAAGATAAACTGTTAGAAAGTACCCGAATAGAAGAAGTCAATTTTGAGTTTAGTAAGTAATCCTAGCGAATTCCACTTCTAACTAGAGCTCTGTAAATGAGTGGAGATACATTGATCCTTGCTTATAATAATATACGAGTCTCATGTGATAAAAATGATTCTTATAAAAGAACGGAAGCCACCTCCACCATATGCATGTACGTGTAGAACCACTTTAGATTTATTTGCTTTTCTTAAGCTTCCTATCTATCGTTTTCTGCTGTTGCAATATACACACGCACACTCCACATTAATATGAGAGAGAGAGAGAGAGAGTCTTACTCGGAAAGACTGTATTTGCAAAGCGAACTCGAAATACTCTCTACAGTCAGAACGATAGGGATCAAATCTCCTGCACCCTGGAACACGAACACTGGGCAACATTCGCAAGAATAAATGTTTGCGCCTGACGATGGATGTTGGAACGCTAGTTATTCTGGTCCTCCGCAGCTTTAAAAAACTCAATTTGGGACAACAGGAATGATTCTCGAGAAACTCCAATTCAGTCAGACTACTTTCAACAAGGTTTAAATACTGACTTGAAAGTCTGATCTTCCTAGATGGATCAGCAGAATCATCGTACTTTGGAAACCCAATGAAGGATATGCAACCGTAAAGATGCAGCTCTTCCAAGTTATGTAACTCGTATATACTAGACAGAAGACTTACCAGATTCTTGCAATACAATAAGTACAATCCCTTCAAAGAAACAAGATTTTCTATTGATGATGGAAGTTCTTTAATAGCAGTCCCTGCTAACGAAAGACGTGTCAGCCTTTCAAGTTTATGTGGAATATCAGGGAACCTTTCCAAATTTTGACAATTTGTAAGATTAAGATGCCGAAGTCTTTTTGTCTTGAGCACATTCGGAAAAACACCAAGTCGAGAGCACCCCATTAAACTCAACACCTCTAACTTCTTAAGATATGCAATCGACTCATGGGCTTCTACCATGTTTTCACAATAAGAGAGGCGCAAATCCTTGAGATGTGGAACACATGAGAGGTCAGGGATACGAATTAGGGACTCGCAATAACTGAAATTAATGTACTTCAATTGTTGGAAGTCCTGCAAATGTGGCGGAACAAACATCTCAGTCAAAGTTACCATGAACTCATTTGCTGAGAATTGCGCGTTGTATTGAGAAATAAGTAAACACTTAGAAACTTTACTAAAAATTATAAATCTATACATACATGTGGTAAGAGAATGAATTTAGAAATGACAAATAAAAAAGCTAATGGATATTGGTCAGAAGTGGGCCACGTGGTGAAAGTATGCCATGATGTCATGCCATGTGGTAATCAGAAAAATAAAATGAAGCACCACGGGGCAACCATGTGAAGGCAGGCCACTAACAAGTTTAAGCCACATGTTATGCCATGTGCCAATTGTAGAAGTAAAGTGAATGTCACGTGGTGAACACCGAAATGAACATTCTTTCTGTTCTGATTTAGACTATATATAATAGCTTTATGTCAAAAATATATATTCTATCACAATGAATTTTTCCCAAAAATTAAGAAACTTTTTTTAAGCCATTTAAACACAATGAAACCAACTTTTTAAAACATTTTGAAGAAAAAAAGTTCATATATTCAACTCAAAACCTAGCTTTGACTTTCGATTAAGAAACTAGCGGTATACCGTGTGGATCTTGTATATCAAGTTATTTCTAAATGCACACGCATTACAGGCAAAGTTTCTAATATATATTTAATTTCGTCTACTTAGAAATGCTGCTCTTCGCAAACTGATTTAAGCATTTAAGAATGCCTTGTTTTACAGTGTAAAGCATTCAAACCTTGAAAATTCTTTTTCTTCGGCATTTGTTTATAAAATTTCTTTGTATTGTGTATGAGTTTCTAATAAAGCTGTTTCACTTAATTTTTAAATGCCAATTTTGCTGCACGTAAACATATTTCCTACTCAAGTAATTAGGGTCATTTTGAAAGAGGGAAAAAAGAGAAGTGGCTTCAAAAACTAGGGAACGCCACTTCATTTCGTGTTCTAGGACATGTAATACACATGTACACATACAAATGAAGTAGACAATGAAGAGGTCTGTGTAGGTAAATGCTCACCTTAAATTTTTGAGGCACTATTGTGACACTGGCTTGCCTCATATTGATTCCCACTAATTCCATTGAACCAGAGGAATATGTAATCTGGCAAGGACATCCAGGCCATTCAAACCATCTAAGCCACTTAGGAAGACATAAAGGACCTTGGAAAGAATTCTGCACATTGTGCAAGATGAGCAATCTCAACCTTCTCATTTTTGTAAAAGCATCAGGATGGATACACATCTCTGTCCACTCAGGGAGCTTCAACACTATGGCTTTACAGCACAATCTTCCTGCATATGCAAGATTATTTAGATTAAACATATTTTTAGTAATTAAAGTCAAAGATAAGGAGCACAACTTTAATCATAACCATAAGTCTTACCTTGGCATTGGACAGAACCTCGTCAACATCATCATACAACCATAGTCTGCTGCGTCCTCTGGGATCATCAGGACATTTTTGGTTCACAATATCCTTACCCATCAATTGAATTAAGTCATGCATATCTAGGATGCCGAACTCAATTCTTATCAAGGACCTCTTAACAAGAATTTCAAATCCTGCAGTTGTCTGAAGATCGCAACTTTCGAGAACTTATCCTGTCTTGTCTCCCCTCTAAAGAAGCAAGCAATGTGGAGAAAGATTTCTCTCTCATTTACATCGAGTCCCTCATAACTAATTTTGAGCACATCATTAATGTTTTTGGTAGGACTCCTGGAAAGTTTCATTAGTGTACTTTCCCATACATCTTCTGTTTCACCACATAATAAGGAACCCAACACCTCAAGTGCTAAAGGAAGACCTTTAGCATAATTCAGAGCCCCATTTACTAGATCTATTCCGATTTGGTGCGTCAAAGAAGCATGCTTACTAAGCAGCTCAAAAGCTTGACTGTCATTTAGTGCTTTAACTTCATAAACACGATCTTGATGTATCCCCTGACAAGTTAGCACATGTCTGTCTCTTGTAGTAATAATGATCCTACTCCCATTACCAAACCACTTGCCTTCTCCTGCTAAAGCATTTAACTGGCGCCGGTCATCCACATCATCAAGGATGAGGAGAACTTTCTTGCGACAAAGTCTGCGTCGTAATATCTCAATACCTTTATCAACATTGGACACTTCCAATCTTTATTCCAGTAATAATGTGTCTTTTAACAATATTTCTTGCAAAGTATCTAGATGGCTGCAACCTTTTGATTTTTCTCGAACATTCGCCAGAAAACATGAACCCTCAAATTGTCTAAAAGTAGAATTGTATAGGGCTTTCACCAAGGTTGTCTTCCCTATACCTCCTTGTCCCCATAATCCCACCATCACAACATCATCATTAGATTCAAGGTTTAACATTGATTTTAGCATATCCACTCGAGATTTTATCCCAACCTGGTGCTTAGCAACATGCAAAGGCATTCGGTCAAGATGACAGGAGATCCGTTTCACAATTTCTTGTATAAGCTTCGACTCATCTCTAATAAAAACGGAAAAAGAAGTTATAGCATCGTTTTAGCAATTTGAATAAGCAATTACAAGCAATCACTGGCCAACAATAACAAAGTAGTGTGCCACATTTTTAGATAATTACAGCCAAAACAAAATGTATTCCCCACTTAGTTGAATTAGAACTCTGAGATAACAAGCTCAGGATTCAACTTTTAGTCAACCGATGCATGTATCTATCTACATAAGTGATTCATGTTCTTGATTAACTTATTTTTCCTTTTGACTATTAACCAAAAGGAGCTATTTAGGACGAACTTTGAACGGCAATTACGATTTCGATCCGAAAATTATTAAAAATCCTTGAAGCACGATGTCATTGCCTTACAGTCTGTGTAGACTAATTATCCCGTATCAAGCATTGCTAACTGCTTTATTCCTTCTGAAGAAGAAATGGGGCAAGTGCAATAACACTACTTAAACATTTTGTCCATTGGTTGATTCAATTTTAATGTTTTATCTTTTTCAACCGAGACTGTAAATTTTTCAGCTGATAAAGTCCTAATGTCTAATTTCTATTACTGGAATCTTATGGTTTTTCTTTTCTTTTTATTTTTTGGTAAAGTCTATTTCATGGTTAGCCATGTGTGATTTTTCGAACTCAAAATTCCACCAGTAACGAGTTTAACACTAGGTTGCCAAAACTGAAAATATGTCGAACTCATCAATGCAAACGACTCAATTAGCCCACAAACAAAACATTTAGAGCTTTTATTATACTTCGAGGAGGCCAACAAGGACCCAAAAGAAAGAGCCACAGACCTTACCAAATGAAACAGGGCTTAGCAACAGCCAATGGCAGAATAATATTGTTCCATGCTCAAAAATAGATGTTTTGTTTCCGTGCCAGTGAATTTCAATAAGTTCTTCAGTGCCAAAAATATTGTCGGTAGAAAAAGACTAATAAATCTATGAAATCATCAAATTCTTTTATAATTAGCAGATAACCAATTACTAACTTACCAAAATTGATTTTCATTACTTACGGCCTTCAATCTATTAACTTTTATATGAAATTACCAACATAAATTAGAGCTACTTACCAACTTTTGTCATATTAACTAATTACCTACTAGTTTTGAGTTACCAACTTTTACTAATTACCAATGCTATTTGTTATTTTAATTTGCCGACTTTTCTATTGGATAACCAACTCTCATTTGCGTTACTCACGAACTCATTTTAAAAATTGCCAATCTTAATTATAGTGACTTACATATATTTTTCTGATTAAATTATCAAGTAATTTTGAGCATCAATTTTCATTTGAATTACTCACCAAGTTTATTTTTCTTTTAATTATCAACTTATCTTATATTTTGCCATATTTTTGTTTATCCTTTTAACTATATCTTAGATTTACCAACTCATGTACGAAATTACCAACTTTAACTTAAGCAACTTAAGAATTTTTAGGATTTATAAGATGAAGCATCTATACATTTTTACTTACAAATTTAGAATCATGTGTGAGTTGATTAACTAATTAATTTATTTTTGTGAAAACAATCTTTATACTTACTTGTAAAGATTAATTTCTTACACAAAATATGGACTCCACTCTACTTACCCATCATTCAAATGCCAACCGGACAAGTTACCGGCATTGAAAAGAGCTTCCTTCCATCTCTTCACTTTGTCTGAATCCTTCCCGAACTTGGACTCGTGTTTGTCTAGAGCTTCTCGATAACTCACTCTTCCCTCTCTCACTTCTCTTGGGTCCACTTTATAAAACACGGGCAGAACGGTGAAGTTCCCTTGCTCCTTGCACTCCATAATCTTCGCCGCCTCTTCTAAGCACCACCTTGAGAAAGCGTAGTCCTTGGAGAAAACAATGATTGCGATGTGCGATTCTTCAATGGCCTTCATAAGCATCGGTGATATTTGGTCTCCCTTTTCTAGTTCTTCGTTATCCAAGAAAGTGTGTATTCCATTTTGGTCTAAAGCTCGGTAGAGATGGCCGACAAAGTTGTGACGCAGTTCTGCCCCTCTGAAACTTAAGAAGACATCATAAATGCTTTCGGGTTTCAATGAAGAAGCCATTGGATGATGGAGTTTAACAATCGGCAACGATTGTGAGCTAAAGATTTGAAGCTGTGTTTTCTAGAGGTGATCGGGTCCAGGATGGGTAGGTTCCAAACATGGACCTTGTACCCTACCCATTATAACCGGTTATTCTTTTTTGGATCCTGCTTGCACCGGACCCTATTTTGGAACCACCCTGTTTAGTAAAGTCAAACCCCATTTCCACTAGAACTTGTTTTACAATTGCCCAATATCCTATACGTCTTCGAATTTTACATTAATATGCAGTAAGACAGTGTAATCCTCCTAATTTGTATTGAAATATTAAGCGCCAAATAATGTGGTTCTGCAACCATGTAATCAGCAACATGGAAATCGACACCCCATTAGTTTATATGTCCTCTGGAGCATGCAGTTGTAATAATGTCCAAATGCTCCATTTGTGCTGACCAATAGAGGAAGACAATCCCAGAGTCCAACAAAATTACGGAAGATCAGACCAAGTTTTTAATTCTTCAAGGGTGCAAGCTGTCCAGAGACCTTGAATCGAACCTACCAACTTCGGCAAACCAGCCCCAGATAAGCGCAACCGAGACCTGCGAGGAAATCATAAGAATCTTCACATCAGCTTTGGAGAAATTGATGATGGACATGAATCGTAAGGAATCGACTGAATGTCATCAAAGTTGCTTTCCCAGGATATCCCTAACATACCTACTCCAAAAGCTGTATATAAACATACATATGATGATTAGATAATGTCTGTGATTTATATATCATCATCAACCCTGTGCTTGTGTGATGGAGGAGATGGGATAAGCATGAAGAGTTTCCACTGCTTTGCATATGAAACTTGCATGGCTTCAATATGCACACATAGCTAAAATACAAAGTGCAGTTTCCTTAAGACTACAAAAATGACTCTCTCTCACTGAGCTACACAATCATTGTTTAATCAGCGGTTCAAAAATAAACTAGTCCGAGGGGCCTAGTGAAGCAGAAATTCCCCAGGTACTTCCCAAAAACACAGACCCACCAAAGGTCCAAAGGAAGCATATCTCCCAGATTTTACAAGAGTCATAAGAATTTGAGCACCCACAGGATCCTCGTCGTCATATATTTCTTTGGGTTATTCCACAGGATAGAGATACAACCACAACCGTATCCCTAAATTCTCATCCTCTTTGTTTTGTCTCTAAGAAGTAACACTTCTGGTCTCTCTGAGGCCTCGTAAGACATTGCTCATTGGCTCTCACCAGTCTCTGTTTCCCTCTCTATCTCCCTCTCTCTCAACAGAATAATCTTATAATTCAGGTCAGTAACATACAACCACAAAGCCCAGATCAGCCAATCCTTCGGAACCGAACCTCCGACCCTCCCAAAAAGGCAAAGGGAAAAGGGGTTCACCAAAAATATTCAATTCCGGACTCACCTCGCTCTGGATATCTGTGTCGGAGTCGGCGAGCTGCGAAAGAGAGGCGATGGCGGCGAGTCTGGGCCCAGCGACAAGAAGACGAGAGGTGCGCTCCTGCGGCGCACCAACAAGAGGCGAATCGGCTAACGACGATGGTGGCGACTGGCGAGGGTGCGGTTTGCTGGGCAAAGGTTGGCCGTGTATAGAGGGTTCCTGCGAATCCTGCGATTGAGAGAGAGAGAGAGAGAGGCAGGATCGCACGACCTCGAAGAGAAAGAGAGAAACGCAGCTGCGATTGAGAGTGCGAAGGATCGCGCAAGCTCGGAGAGATAGACGCAGATGGAGAGAGAGAAGGGTCAGCGATATGCAGGTGAGATTTCAAGCAACCATTGCATTCGCTCTGTTTTTGTAGGAATGATGATGCGCGTCGCAGGAAACTCCGGATCGGGTCAAAAGTCAAAAAATAGTAGATACACACTGGGAATTTTTTAATTTACGTACTTCCAAATGTACCTGAAAAAATAAGCATCTCTTATGTACCTAATAGTATGATATCAAATTATGCCATGAGGAAATGACATATGATTAAACATGATTAACTGATTATTCAGGAGCCTTTGACGTAGTTATTGGACTTAGAACGATAAGCAACGAAGCCACTAGTCACCTTTTGATGATCATAAAGTTATTGCTGCACAATGGGGATGGAATAGATCAACCGAAGTAACTTGAACATCTTTCTTGAAGATGCACTCAATGTGCTCTTTCCAAATACACTTTGATTAATTTCTTAATCTCTAATCAACCCCAAAATCACCCTAAAAAAAAAAAAAAAAAAAAACACTACGCTTGAAATAACCCCCATATCCGAGATACCTTAATAGTAGTTGTGGGTGGAAGGGTTAATGGATACGGTTGGTGAATAAAGAAGTAACCGATGTCAGAAGCATTGCTATTTTTTTTTTCCTTGAATCTACAAGGTTCTTGACTATCTGGTAAGGCATGTATATCGATGGAAATTCTTGAAAGAAGCTGAAAAAATGGAAATGAAGGAAGCTGGGCATTCTCTTAACGGTGTTTGCTGGTTTTCCTACCCACACCTTTTTGTTCCAATTTAGTTATGTGAGGAGTGAATGACATAAATGTTAGTATGGCTGAGAACAAAGGCTTGGACTATGGTAGACCAAGATATACAATAGGTTTGTGATTTTTTCTTTTTTTATAATTTTCTCTAATTTGTCCGTCAGTATTGTATCAGTTATCTACCATGTGCATTTCTTTTACTTTATTATGAGAGATTACACAACGCATGACTATTTTAAAAATGTGTCTAGTAGTTTTTACCCTCTCTCTTTTTCTTTTTCGTTTTAAAATTGCAGTGTGCACCATTAGTCATGTTAACTAATTTTTACTTATTCAAACCCCAGACCACTCAATTATGTAAGCAATCGAAATCTACTTATATTCTAGCAAAGAAGCGGAACCAAAAATGTAAAATATAGCCGGGACATTAAGGGGTGATGGAATTGGGGATAGTTGAGGTGATGGTCATAGTGGAGGCGATGGTCGAGTTCATGTTCTAGGGACCCTCATGAAAATTGAAGCGGACGCCAGGGATAAATGGACCATGAAAGTTGCTTTCTCCCAATTAGACCTGTTAAAATGCCTCATAAATCCATTTTTTGACCCATATGGATGTTAAATAAGTTAATATATGATACAATAATATTAAGTAAATAAGTCATAAATAAGTGTCAAGTGGATCTTTGTAACGGGACTCACCCGATCGACAAAGAACCGCTAGGCAAAAGTCTCGCCAGGCCGAATGGGGTGCGTCGATGCCCCGCCAATATGCAACCCCAACATCATCAGTCATCGTCCCCACATGGACTGAACACCTTCACGATACATGCTTTTTGATGTCTTCGTTACTTACCGGTCTCACTCCGTCAATATGGATCGCGAGGTCCTCCTTCACCAACCCGTTGGTGACCTCGATGACGAGCAGGTCTCCTTGATAAGCCGATATGGTCGGGCCGGGGGTTCGTCCGTTTATGGTGACCGACAGCTTCCGGGAGCCCCCTGGTGGCGTGAGCTCGTACTTCGCTACCCACCTGTAGCGTCGTGCCGTGTCCTCCGCCCCAAAAGGCATGGTCGTCAGTACCAGAATGCAGAGCAACCCTGCAAGTAATGGAGCCATCTTTTGCGCATCCATATCGAAGAGGCAGAGAGAGAGAGAGAGAGAGAGAGAGATTTGGAATTTTATTGTACAGCCAGCGGATGGAGAGGGCGTTTATAATGGAGACAAGGAGGGAAGTTGGAACCCAATCGTGATGATGTGGAATTACATGGGACAGCGAGCGGAAACGGAGAGGGCGTTTATATTAATGGAGAGACGGGAGGAGATTGGAACCGAATCGTGATGACGTGGAATTACATGATACGACGATCGGATGGAGAAGACGTTTATAATAATGGAGAGACGGAGGGAAATTGGAATCGAATCGTGATGATGTGTGAAGTTTACAAGCCTTTATTAGAACTGGCACGAATAAGGTTGCGTGCGTAATTCGACATCTCCTTCCACACGAGCCCCCCGCTACTCCATTGGCTAGAATGATGTTGTGGGTAGACATCTCTACTAGGATTAGTAAGCATGCCATGAACGGTGGCACGACTTAAACCACATATCGACATGGTGCACCAAGACTAAGAATATGTCGAATCCACTCAACTAAACATAATACTGAGAAACGAAGAAGTGAAAGTGCTCAAGGTGCCCGCAGAATGATGTGCCAATAACGGTGAAGGAGATGAAACAGAAAGCGATTTGGTCCGCCCAGTTGACGTATTTCTGTCAGCTTGAATTACCTGGTTAATGGAGTGATCGTAGGCGTCTTTGCACATAATCGGATCTACCTTATATATAACAATATGCTCTTCAATTCGACACGATAGAATACTTCCATGACCCCGAAATAGCCACCGGCAAGGCCAATAACAATATTAGCTTGTGTGATTCTACTAACATTGATGACTCCGTCGTTTGTGAACAATCAAAGTGCAAGAATGGCTTGTTTGGCTGAACCAATCAGATGGTGCCACAGAACCTCAAAATGTTCCTCTTTTCTATTACAACGAGAGAGAGAGAGAGAGAGAGAGAGAGAGAGAGAGACTATTCCTACAAATCTCGCAATGAAACCATCATTATCTACAACATGCAACTTTGGGAAGAAACTAAGAATTTTGTGCTTGTGCTTGTGCTTCCATCGTTTTGAGAAGCCTAAATAGCCCAGCTGCTTCCCTTATCCGTGAAAAGTTTATGCAGAAGGCTTGGACTTCAATCAGGATCTCCTTGACTGCCCAAAATCATTAACATACAGAAGAAGGCAGAAAAACAAATCGTGTAAGAAACAGATCATCCCACCAATATCGTCCTACATGACACTGAATATTCTCTTAATCCATTTCGCTATAGCTGGAAGGCATATATACTCAAAACAAACAGCATGCAGATTTCGTTCCATCACATGGATTTTGATTCATTGTAGAAAAAGAAAAACAGAGTCCACAATCTTCAGCAGAGATCAAATTCTGCAGAGGCACGCAGAACACACAGGACTCCACCTTCGAAGGCCAAACAATAATAGAAATAAAGGACAATCCAACGCACGAAAAACATGAGTAAATGCGAACACGTAACATCAATGTGATTGTTCCGTATCAAACTCTGCAAGAAAACACATACAAGTCTAACGAGTCTATTCTGCATGTATTTGTCCTGCCAAAAAGATGAGATGAGCTATAAAGACAGTAGTTAAAATCAACTGCTATCTAGCTATCAGCATTTGCAAAGAAAGAGACAAGACAACGAGCTTTGTGGGCACATACTAACATCGGAGGTAGACCATTGGACCTCCACTTCACCTGTGCTTCCACCAGCTTAATCAACACTATCAGACAACAGTACCACTACCAGTGTACTACTACACCGTATATCATTGAAAGAACTAGCAATTTGGACAAATGGCATTGCTTCATGTGTAAATGGAGCCACTCTATCTAGTGTCAACACCATCTATCATACACCAATACCCCTACTCATGTACGACTATGTTGAATATCATAAATAAATAAATAAATAAATAAAGTGATTTGGAAAAATGGCATTGCTTCATCTGTAAAACTGAACCACTCTATCTAGTATCACAAACAATTCCCTTCCAAGTTGATGATGACAACACAACCATCCAGCAAGGATAACAATTCTCGATTGTTTAGTAAGCCAAACCGACTAATCTAGGTCTACCGATCCATTGATAAAATCATGTTCTCACCATCACTGACCAGAGTCCAAAATCACTGCCCAAAAGTTCTTTCAAGTAATATATTTAACACACTCCGCTTGAAATGCATAGCCTCAATTATCACACATTCATCAGGGGATCCACAGAGTGTTTCCACAAGTGCAAGTTCAGCATTAACAATGAACTAGCTCAATAGAGAGCGGGGAGGAGAAGGTGAAGTGAGGCCGAAGAAGTACCTTTATATTCTCGCACGATGCTATACAGTTACTCATATACAATCTTAAAAATTAAGATGGCAGTTTCACAGCCTGGGTCAGTCTGTTTACAACTTCCATGGAGTGTAGACTCATTTCCATTGTGACAAGTACTGTAAAGTACCTGAACATCAAAACCATATTGAGCATGACAATTGGAACATCCGTAAGTATTCACAGGCTAAAGTAAAAAAAACAGAGACAGCATAGATGCTTAAACATACTCTGCAATTTCAGGAGAATTTATCAACTCGGTGAGAACCTCGATAGCAATCACAGGGTTATTTTCCACCAGATCCTGATAACAAAACCAGATAGTAAAAATCCAAGTTTTTGCTTATACTAATGCCAAGAAACAAAACCACACAAAATCACATACTGGTAGCTTCATTGGTGTCAGTCCACAGTGATATACAAGCTTTGGGTCACTAGCCAACTCCCCCATTACTTTCTGGCCATTTAGAAGATAAGCCTTTGGTCATCAATCATACAAGAAGCACAGATTCAAAGGGCAATTCAGGTATAAGTGTAACTGCATACTGAGCAAACCCTCAAACAGCCACAAAACTGGAGATATCACTAAAAATGTAATTATATGAATCTTGAAGACAAATGGATCCATTTACAGCATTGTCTTCCCAAATGTTAAATGGGCCATTATAAAGCAGCTTCCCCACCAAAATCCTCAGTTAACAATCTATGGGAAAGAAATGCTGAGGAGCATCCATTCACAAGGTGGAAAGTAATAAAGTCCAAGGTTACTTGCAACTATGAAATATCCCACTTCAAATAATCATAGTTTTTTTCGGAAGGTGGACATTCAACCAATAATCTTGAGACCCCCTCAATTTCATTCCTCAAAATTGGGAATTGGTGAACCACACTCATTTGCTAAGATACAGGCATAGAAAATTCCGGTACCCAACCCACGACAAAACCGCAATGCAAAGAGTTTCTTCCAGTCTGGCAAAATCGGCATGCTAAGTAGTAAGTACAAACTAGTCAATAACCATGCAGGAAAGATGCGGTCTCTCAGTATTTGTTTGTTACAGTATTGAAAAGATAAACAAGTACCTCGTGCTGTGCAGGCACAAGTGCTCCGTTTGCAGCTTTTGCAAACAAATCCCTAAGTGCCGCCCCTCTGCTAGTATCGGCACACATCCCATAATCCCAAAGAAGCTCGCGATTGTTGTCAGGTATTAGCCATACTAGCTGGAAATGCATTGACAGATAAATGGAAAGTCCTCCATTTAATAATAGCATATCCTCTACGTCTTACCTCCCCATCCTGTATTGGAAGCCTTGGAGGCCGAGGTCTGATCCACTGAGGACCCAATCCTTCTAGTGATATATCAGATAGCAACCTGGCAATTGTTTCATCTCTATCTCCAGACCCAAGCTTTGGTTTGGTTCCGGGTAGCAGATCAAACCTAGGTCATGAGCTCAAACCGTTAGACAAAGGCTAGCAAACAAAGTCCTCCCAAAAAGAAATCCGATCAATTCTCAGCGCAAGAACTGTGACCTAAAACTTTTATGATAACAAAAGATGCTCCACGAATTCTTCACAAAAATGGGACATACTCTGGTGTATTTTTGTTGCATCCAGATGGAACATCTGGGTCTGGCATCATATTTTTCACTTTCGTATCCTTGAATAGGCAGTTATATGATTCGGAATGAGCACCATCACAATACTGCTGCTGCAACTGATCAAGTGCTGGGAAAGTCTGAAAATTAATAGGAAAGAGAATGCACAATCTGTCAGTGGGTGCAGAAAATTCCAACGCTTAGAGGGAGGCAAAAAGTTAGCTGGTGATTAACCAGATTTATTCATCAATGTCTCAACTAAGAAGATACATGAAAAGCAAGAAAACAACTTACATGCATCGAGGGAACAAAACCTTTCACATAATCTGATGTTGACTTTAAAAAACTGCAACGGAGACGTTGCCGTCAGATATTCATACAGATGCGTGAATGTATCAATCAACACAAATTCATACATAGCACGAAAGATGAAGGGATTAAAATATTAGTGGGCATAGCACAGTATGTGAGTCAATCGCCCTCCCATAAAACATGTAAGAAATTGCTACAGAAATAGGTTTTCCCCAAAAGCGAAACTTCAATGAGATAGTTCAACTTAATACGATGCAATTCAAGAGGAAATCAGCCTTAACTTGCCAGCAGTAGAAATATTTTAATATCAATATGTAGCTACCCATGGAACGAATGCAGGTCTCATATATTTTTTGATCAAGATCCTGCAGGTCCTGTATCATATACTCCTCACAAACTTCCAAGCAATGATTATCACCACATACTCATGCTGTAATACAGATGAAAATCCCAAGTAACTGTTGAACCGATACGGCTCTAACAACATTAAAGCAAAAACAGCAATTAATATGAGAAACTACATGGTGCTCAGTTTAGCGTGTCCTATATTTGGTACCTCAGAAGCTCATCTTTCATTAATCAGGTTTCACTCAAGACCTTCAAAAGTTTCCAGGAGTTTTGGCTTCTAGGTCATTCTCCTTCATAAACGCAGTGGCACGGAAGGATAAAAAAAGAACCCTAAACTGCTGCCAAGGCCTCAGAAATCAGAATAGAAAATTAGCTTCTTGTGCTTTTGTGACTATTCTACTGAGTAACCTATGTAAACTCGTGTTTATTGTGATTTTTTCTTTTTCATATCCACAGTCCATGGGGCGAAACAATATCACTGCCTAACCAGTCATCATCCATGGGCACAACCGATGTTCATATTACTCTCACGCTCCATGTCAATTTGGTTTTCACTTCTCCATAGTTGCCAAAATTATCAAGTGGCAAAAGACTGTCGCTGCATCTTATTCATTCCTCTATGGTTTCGCCTCTTCAAGCGCCTTGTAAAACATGGCGACAGAGTCCTATCCCAATTATCAAAATTTCTCGCAATTCAATTGTCCTGAAAAAACTATCACACGCTGCACGATCTTTATGATATGTACATACTCCAGATCCACATCTGCTAGGCACCTCAAAAGCACCCAAATCCCCCTCTCTCGACTTCACCTACTTCTTTCAATAAATTGCCACCTACTCAAAGAAAGAAAGAAAAGCTACCTTCTACGGATTTGTTGCTGATTTTGCAGCGTCTAACATCGATTAGTGATGAATTCACTACTAAGCATCCACAGACAAAACTTACGAAGAAACACTAATTCAACGCCTCTCGAACAAATTCAACAACACATTGTTCAAAGTTCCCGCACAATTGTAGAACCAAGGAATCGAATTCAAAGTCCAGGTCAAGTATTACATCAACTTAATACAATTGGGATGTGCCAGGCGTTACCTGATCTTCAGCGAGCTGCATGAAGCCCAGAACCTCAGCTACACATCCTTCAAGTCATCAGTTTCCATGGCCTCGGTCGGCGATGCTAGTCCATCGCCTCTGCTCTCCAGTCTCCGTCGCCGTCGGTTCACTAGGGACTCTGTTTCAGGGAGACAAACTTCTTCCCTTCGTCGCCTCCGTCGTTGGTAGGTGACGATCTTACATCCATCAGAGCTCGGTGCTGTCAGATGGGAGACGAGCTGTCGTGATGCTGAAAGTAGCGTTGCTGGACAATCTTGCAAGTCGTTCTGTATATCTGCTTTGATCGTTCCATGCATAAGTGGACCCTTGGCTTTCGAATATGTCGATTCATGACCATACTCGAAGAGTAAAGCTGGATCCATTAGATCTTCAAGCTTAACTTTTAAATCTTCCTCCAGTGGCTCGCACATTATTCGGAATCCACACTTTTTCGGGACTCCACCTGATACTTTAAAACTAAATTGTTCATGACTCCCATAAATTTGACCAAAATTAACAGTATTCCACCTACGTCTTATGAATAATAGAAACGAGGTGTGATTTTTAACGGGAGTCCATTCATGCTTCCACAGCATTTGGCCATTAACTTTTGATTCTATGTGGTATGATTGTGACCCATGATCCTGTTCATCAGTACTATGAACAGCACAGATAACGAATCCAAGAAACTTGTTACACAAGTCCCTAGAAGCCCTAAACGATACAAAACCATTTTCAATAGGGAGGACCCACTCTGGAAACTTTGCTTCAGGAAAACTAACATCGTAAACCTGTTATAAGATAAACAGTTAGAAAGTACCCGAATAGAAGAATTCAATTTTGAGTTTAGTAAGTAATCCTAGCGAATTTCACTTCTAACTAGAGCTCTATAAATGAGTGGAGATACATTGATCCTTGCTTATAATAATATACAAGTCTCATGTGATAGAAATGACTCTTAAAAGAACGGAAGCCACCTCCATCATATGCATGCACGTGTAGAACCACTACAGATTTATTTGCTTTACTTAAGCTTCCTATCTATCGGTTTCTGCTGTTGCAATATACAAGCACGCACTGAATCCAGCATACACTGCACAATAATGAGAGAGAGAGAGAGAGAGAGAGAGAGAGAGAGAATCTTACTCGCGCGATACGGGTATTTAAAAATCATCTCAACAAAACTTATACCGTCAGAAAGAAAGGAATAGGAATCGGGAATCTTATAGCGATCCGGGCGTGAAATATGGGATGGTAGATACAAGACTTCGAAATGTTTGTGCTCAAAGATGGATGTTGGAACGCTAGTTATTTTGGTCTTCGTCAGACTTAAATTACTCAATTTGGGACAACAGGAATGATTCTCAAGAAACTCCAATTCAGTCAGACTACTTCCAGCAAGGTCTAAAAATTTTAAACTTGGAAGTACGATCTTCATAGATGGATCAGCAGAATCATCATACTTTGGAAACCTAATAAAGGACGTGCAATCCGAAAGTTCCAACTCTTCAATGTTATGTAACTTGTATATACTAGACGGAAGACTTATTAGATCCTTGCAATCAGATAAGATCAATATCTTCAAAGAAACAAGATTTTCTATTGATGATGGAAGTTCTTTAATAGCAGTCCCTCTTAACGAAAGAAATGTCAGGCTTTCAAGTTTATGTGGAATATGAGGGAACCTTTCCAAATTTTTACAGTCTGTAAGATTAAGACGCTGGATTCTTTTTGTCTTGAGCACATGTGGAAAAACACCAAGTTGAGAGCACCCATCTAAACGCAACTTCCATAACTTCTCAAGATAGCCAATTGACTCATGGGCTTCTACCATGTTTTTACAAGAAGAGAGAACCAATTCCTCGAGATGTGGAGTACATGAGAGGTCAGGGATACGAATTAGGGACTCGCAATAACTGAAATTAATGTACTTCAATTGTCGGAAGTCCTGCAAATGTGGCGGAACAAACATCTCAGTCAAAGTTACCATGAACTCATTTGCTGAGAATTGCGCGTTGCATTGAGAAATAAGTAAACACTTAGAAACTTTACTAAAAATTATAAATCTATACATACATGTGGTAAGAGAATGAATTTAGAAATGACAAATAAAAAAGCTAATGGATATTGGTCAGAAGTGGGCCACGTGGTGAAAGTATGCCATGATTCATGCCATGTGGCAATCAGAAAAATAAAATGAAGCGCCATGCGGCAACCATGTGAAGGCAGGCCACTAACAAATTTAAGCCACATGTTATGCCATGTGCCAATTGTAGCGTGGCGAGCACCAAAGTGAACATTCTTTCTGTTCTGGTTTAGACTATATATAATAGCTTTATGTCTAAAATATATATTCTATCACAATGAATTTTTCCCAAAAATTAAGAAACCCTTTTTAAGCCATTTAAAGACAATGAAACGAACATTTTAAAACATTTTGAAGAAAAAAAGTTCATATATTCAACTCAAAACCTAGCTTTGACTTTCAATTAAGAAACTAGCGGTATACTGTGTGGATCTTGTATATCAAATTATTTCTAAACGCACACGCATTACGGGCAAAGTTTCTAATATATATTTAATTTCGTCTACTTAGAAATGCTGCTCTTCACAAACTGATTTAAGCATTTAAGAATGCCTTGTTTTACAGCATAATGCATTCAAACCTTGAAAATTCTTTTTCTTCGGCATATGTTTATAAAATTTCTTTGTATTGTGTATTAGTTTCTAATAAAGTTGTTTCACTTAATTTTTAAATGCAATTTTGCTGCACGTAAACATATTTCCTACTCAAGTAATTTAGGTCATTTTGAAAGGGGAAAAAAAGAGAAGTGGCTTCAAAAACTAGGGAACGCCACTTCACTTCATGTTCTAGCACATGTAATACACATATACACATACAAATGAAGTAGACAGTGAAGAGGTCTATGTAGGTAAATGCTCACCTTAAATTGTTCAAGCACTACTCCGAAACTGGAATTGCTCATATCAATTCCCACTAATTTCTTCGAACCAGGGGAAAATTCTATAATCTGATGAGCACATCCAGGCCATTCAAACCATCTAAGCTCCTTAGGAAGACATAAAGGACCTTGGAAAGAATCCTGTAGATTGCGCAAGATGAGCAATCTCAACCTCCTCATTTTTGTAAAAGCATCACGATGGATACCCATCTTTTTCCACTTAGGTAGCCTCAACACTATGGCTTTTACAGCACAATCTTCCTGCATATACAAGATTATTTAGGTCATACATATTATTAGTAATTAAAGTCAAAGAAAATGAGCACAACTTTGATCGTAATCGTAATTCTTACCTTGTCATTGGACAGAACCTCCTCAACATCATCATACAACCATAGTCTGCTCCGTCTTCTAGGATCATCGCGACATTCTTGGTTCACAATATCCTCACCCATCAATTGAATTAAGTCATGCATTTCTAGGATGTCCGACTCAACTCTTATCAAGGACCTTTTAACAAGAATTTGAAATCCCACAGTTGTCTCAAGATCGCAACTTTCGAGAACTTTCTTTATATACTCTCTTGTGCAACCCCTAAAGAAGCAGGCAATGTGGAGAAAGATTTCTTTCTCATTTTCATCCAGTCCCTCGTAACTAATTTTGAGCACGTTATTAATGTTTTTGTTAGGACTCCTAGAAAGTTTCATTAGTGTACTTTCCCATACATCATCTGTTTCACCACATACTAAGGAACCCAACACCTCAAGTGCTAGAGGAAGACCATTAGCATAATTCAGAGCCCCATTTACTAGATCTTTCTGATTTGGTGCGTCTGAGAAGCATGCTTACTAAGCAGCTCACAAGCTTGACTGTCATCTAGTGCTTCAACTTCATACACATGATCTCGATATATCCCCTGACGAGTCAGCACATGTTTGTCTCTTGTAGTAATAATGATCCTACTCCCATTACCAAACCACTTGCCTTCTCCTGCTAAAGCATTTAACTGGCGCAGGTCATCCACATCATCAAGGATCAGGAGAACTTTCTTGCGACCAAGTCTGTGTTGTATTATATTAATACCTTGATCAACATTGGACACTTCCAATCTTTGCTGCAGTAATAATGTATCTTTTAATAATATTTCTTGCAAAGTAACTAGATCCTTGCAACCTTTTGATGTGTCTCGAACATTTGCCAGAAAACATGAACCCTCAAATTGTCTAAAAGTAGAATTGTATAGGGCTTTCGCCAAGGTTGTCTTCCCTATACCTCCTTGTCCCCATAATCCCACCATCACAACAATATCATTAGATTCAAGGTTTAACATTGATTTTAGCATAACCACTTGAGATTCTATCCCAACCGGGTGCTTAGCAACATGCAAAGGCATTCGGTCAAGATGACGGGAGATCCGTTTCACAATTTCTTGTATAAGCTTCGACTCATCTCTGATAAAAACGGAAAAAGAAGTTATAGCATCTTTTTAGCAATTTGAATAAGCAATTACAAGCTATCACCGGCCAACAATAACAAAGTAGTGTGTCACATTTTTAGATAATTACAGCCAAAACAAAATATATTCCCCACTTAGTTGAATTAGAACTCCAAGACAACAAGCTCAGGATTCAACTTTTAGTCAACCGATTCATGTATCTATCTACATAAGTGATTCATGTTCTTGATTCACTTCTTCTTCTTTTTTTTACTATTAACCAAAAGGAGCTGTTTAGGACGAACTTTGAACGGCAATTAAGATTACGATCCGAAAATTATTAAAAAACCCTTAAGCACGATGTCATTCCCTTACACGGTCTGTATAGACTAATTATCCTGTATCAAGCGTTGCTAACTGCTTTATTCCTTCTGAAGAAGAAACGGGGTAAGTGCAATAACACTACTTAAACATTTTGTCCATTGGTTGATTAAATTTTAATGTTTTATCTTTTTCAACTGAGTTTGTAAATTTTTTAGCTGATAAAGTCCAAATGTCTTATTTCTATTACTGGAAAGAGCCACGTGTCCATTCTATGATTTTTCTTTTTTTTGGTCGAGTCTATTTCATGGTTAGCCATGTGTGAGTAACGAGTTTAACACTAGGTTGCCAAAATTGAAAATATGTCTAACTCAATTGACCCAAACGAAATGCAAACAACTCAAATAGCCCACGAATGAAACGTTTAGAGCTTTTGTTATACTTTGAGGAGGGCAACAAGGATCCAAAAGAAAGAGCCATAGACCTTCCGAATGAAACGGGACTTAGCAACAGCCAAAAGCAGAATAATATTGTTCCCTGCTCAAAAATAGATGTTTTGTTTCCGTGCCGGTGAATTTCAATAAGTTCTTCAGTGCCAAAAATATTGTCAGTGGAAAAAGACTAAATTTATGAAATCACCAAATTCTTTTATAATTAGCAGATACCCAATTACTAACGTACCAAATTTGATTTTCATTACTTACGGCCTTCAATCTAATAACTTTTATATGGAATTACCACCATAAATTAGAGCTACTTACCAACTTTTGTCATATTAACAAAATACCTACTAGTTTGAGTTACCAACTTTTAATAATTACCAATGCTATTTGTTCTTTTAATTTCCCAACTTTTGTATTGGATAACCAACTCTCATTTGAGTTACTCACAAAATCATTCTAAAAATTGCCAATATTAATTAGAGTGACTTACATATTTTTCTACCATTAAATTATCAACAAATTTTGAGAATCAATTTTCATTTGAATTACTCGCCAAGTTTATTTTTCTTTTAATTATCAACTTATCTTATATTTTGCCATATTTCTGTTTATCCTTTTAACTATATCTTAGATTTACCAACTCATGTACGGAATTACTAACTTTAACTTAAGCAACTTAAGAATTTTTAGGATTTATAAGATGAAGCATCTATACATATACACATATACTCACAAAGTTCTAATCATGTGTGCGTTGATTAACTAATTTATTTATTTTTGTGAAAACAATATTTATACTTAATTGTAAAGATTAGTTTCTTACACAAAATATGGACTCCAATCTACTTACCCGTCATTCAAAGGCCAACCGGACAAGCTACCGGCGTTGAAAAGAGCTTTCTCCCATCGCTTCACTTTCTCCGAATCCTCGCCAAACTTGGACTTGTGCTTATCCAGAGCTTTTTGATAACTCATTCTTCCCTTTCTCACTTCTCTTGGTTCCACTTTATAAAACACTGGCAGAACGGTGAGGTTCCTTTGCTCCTTGCACTCCATAATCTTCGCCACCTCTTCCAAGCACCACTCTGAGGAAGCGTAGTCCTGAGAGAAAACGATTACTGCGATGTACGATTCTTCAATGGCCTCCATCAGCATCGGCGATATCTGGTCACCCTTTTTCAGTTCTTCGCTATCCCGGAAAGTGCGTATTCCATTCTGGTTTAAAGCTTGGTAGAGATGGCCGACGAAGTTGTGACGTATTTCTGCCCCTCTGAAACTTAAGAAGACGTCGTGAATCTTTTCGAGTTTCAATGAAGAAGCCATTGGATAATGGAGTCTAACAATTGGCAACAATTGTGAGCTAAAGATTTGAAGCCATGTTATCTAGGGGTAATCGGGTCCACGATGGGTAGGTTCCAAACATGGATCCTATACCAGACCTTGTTTGCACTAGACCCTATTTTGGAACCACCATGTTTGGTCCGATTCGAGGGTCAACCCTGTTTCCACTTAAACCTATTTTACAACCGCTTGATATCCTATACGGCTTCGAATTTTACATTAATATGCGAGAAAACAACATAATTCTCCTAATTTGTATTGAAACATTAAGCACCAAATAATGTAGTTCTGCAACCGCATAATCATCAACATGGAAATCCACACCCCATTAGTTTATATGTCCTCTAGAGCATGTAGTTGTAATAATGTCCAAATGCTCTATTTGTGCTGACCAATAGAGCAAGACAATCCCAGAGTCCAACAAAATTATGGAAGATCAGACCAAGTTTTTAATTCTTCAAGGGTGCAAGCTGTCCAGAGACCTTGAATCGAACCTACCAACTTCAGCAAACCAGCCCCAGATAAGCGCAACCGAGACCTGCGAGGAAATCATAAGAATCTTCACACCAGCTTTGGAAAAATTGATGATAAACATGAACCGTAAGGAATCAACTGAAGTTCATCAAAGTTGCTTTCTCAGGATATTCCTAACATACCTACTCCAAAAACTGTATATAAAGATACGTATGGTGATTAGATAATGTCTGTGATTTATATATCATCATCAACCCTGCGCTTGCGTGATGGAGGAGATAGGTTTTCTTTTTGGTCGAATGGAGGAGATAGGTTAAGCATGAAGAGTTTGCACGTGGAACTTGCATGGCTTCAATATGCACACATAGCTAAAATGCAAAGTGTAGTTTCCTTGACTCTCTCTCTCTCTCTCTCACTGAGCTACACAAACATTTGGTTCAATAATAAACTATCCCCAGGTACTTCCCAAAAACACAGACCCACCAAAGGTCCAAAAAAAAAGCATATTTCCCAGATTTTACAAGAGTGTCGTATGAGAATTTGAGCACCCACAGGATCCTCGTCGTCATATATTTCTTTGGGTTATTCCACATGATAGAGATACAACCACAACCGTATCCCTAAATTCTCATCCTCTTTGTTTTGTCTCTAAGCTTTAACACTTCTGGTTTCCGAGGCCTCGTAAAATATTGCTCATTGGGTCTCTCACCAGTCTCTCCCCCTCTTCTCTCTCAACAGAACGATTTTATATTTTAGCTCAGTAACATACAACCGCAAAGCCTAGATCAGCCAATCCTTCGGAACCGAACCTCCGTCCCTCCCAAAAAAGCAAAGGGAGAAAGGGTTTGCCAAAAAAATTCAATTTCGGACTCACCTCGCTCTGGAATAGCTGTGTCGGAGTGGGCGAGCTGCAAAAGAGAGGCGATGGTGGCGAGTCTGGGCCTAGCGACAAGAAGACGAGAGGCGACAACGAGTTGGGTTGCGTTCCTGCGGCGCACCAACAAGAGGCGAACCGGCTAAGTAACGACGATGGTGGCGATTGGCGAGGGTGCGCTGGATCTAGGGTTGCTGCGTATAGAGAGTTCCTGCGAATCGCAGGCTGCGATTGAGGGAGGGAGAGAGAGAGAGAGAGAGAGAGGGGGGTCAGTACGCTTCGTGGTGCCTTTTTTCTTTTTAAACTATATCTAGAAACCGGTTCCAAAAACCGGTCCGGTTCACGGGTGAGTCTTCACTCGGAACCCGGAACCGGACCGGTTCCAACCGGTTCTCAAAAACTGGAACCGGTTCCTTCGCAGCCCTGTTTTTCGGATGGTTCGATCTGGGTTCCGGGTAAATCCAGCCCAGTTGCACATCCCTAATATTGGGTATGTGATATGTAGGTGAGATTTCAGTTTTTCCCACTCAAAGCATCAATTATAGGACGAGATTCAAAATGGTCAATCACTCCAACCGTCCCACTATCTACGTCACGTGCAAAATATGCGTAGTTGTCCTAAAGATAGCGTACCTGTGGAAAAGTGAACAGAATTATTGTCTACCCGCAATAAAATACAAATGAAATTTTTCAATGACTGAACAGATGCTCCAAATGCTAGTTAAAATGAAAAATAGCAGATACACACGGGGAATTTTTTAATTTACATACTTCAAAATGTACTAGAAAAATAAGCATCTCTGATGTACCTAATAGTATGATATCAAATCATGTAATGAGGAAAGGACATATGATTAGATATGATTAACTGATTATATTGGAGCCTTTAACGTAGTTATTAGACCTAGAATGATAAGCAACGAAGCCACTAGTCACCTTTTGATGATCATAAAGTTATTGCTGCACAACAGGGATGGAATAGATCAATAGAACTAACTTGAACATCTTTCTTGAAGATGCACTCAATGTGCTTTTCCAAATACACCTTGTTTAATTTCTTAATCTCTAATCAACCCCAAAATCACCCTAAAAGAAACACGATGCTTTAAATAACCCCCATATCCGAGATAGTACCTTAATAGTAGTTGTGGGTGGAAGGGTTAGTGGATATGGTTGGTGAATAAAGAAGTAACCGATGTCAGGAAGCATTGCTATCTTCTTTTTCTTGAATTTACAAGGTTCTTGACCATTTGGCAAGGCATGTATATCCACGGAAATTCTTGAAAGAGCTGAAAAAATGGAAATGAATGAAGCGGGTCATTCTCTTAACAGTGTTTGCTAGTTTTCCTACCCACGCCTTTTTGTTCCGATCTAGTTATGTCAGAAGAGTGAATAACATAAATGTTAGTATGGCTGAGAACAGAAGCTTGAACTATGGCGGACCAAGAAATATAATAGGTTTATGATTTTCTTTCTTTTTTTTTGGTAATTTTCTCTAATTTTTCCATGAGTATTGCATAAGTTATCTACCCCGTGCATTTCTTTTACTTTTTTATGAGAGATTAGACAATGCATGACTATGTTAAGGATGTGTCCGGTAGATTTTACCCACTTTCTTTTCTTTTTTTCTTTTTTTAAATTGCAGTGTGCACCGTTACTCATGTTAACTAAATTTTACTTATTCAAGCCCCATACCACTCAATTATCTAAGCAATCGAAATCTACTTATATTCTAACAAAGAAGCGGAACCAAAAATGTAAAATATAGACGGGACATTAAGGGGGTGATGGAATTGGGGGTAGTCAAGGTGATGGTCATGGTGGAGGCGATGGTTGAGTTCATGTTCTGGGGACCCTCATGAAAATTGAAGCTGACGCCAGGGATAAATGGATCGTGAAAGTTGCTTTCTCCCAATTAGACCTGTTAAAATGTCTCATAAATCCATTTTTTGACCCATATGGATGTTAAATAAGTTAATATATGGTATAATAATATTAAGTAAATAAGTCAAAAATAAGTGTCAAATGAATCTTTGTAATGGGACTCACCCGATCAACGAAGAACCGATAGGCAAAAGTCTCGCCAGGCCGAATGGGGTGCGTCGAAGCCCCGCTAATCTGCAAAAACCCAACCCAACATCAT
Organism: Eucalyptus shirleyi; assembly: GCA_017140165.1. Lineage (NCBI taxonomy): Eukaryota > Viridiplantae > Streptophyta > Magnoliopsida > Myrtales > Myrtaceae > Eucalyptus > Eucalyptus shirleyi. Next base: position 489,477 of record CM029454.1, read on the forward strand.
CAGTCATCGTCCCCACTTGGACTGAACACCTTCACGATACATGCTTTTTGATGTCTTCGTTACTTACCGGTCTCACTCCGTCGATCTGGATCGCGAGGTCCTCCTTCCCCAACCCGTTGGTGACCTCGATGACGAGCAGGTCTCCTTGATAAGCCGATATGGTCGGGCCGGGGGTTCGTCCGTTTATGGTGACCGACAGCTTCCGGTAGCCCCCTGGCGGCGTGAGCTCGTACTTTGCTACCCACCTGTAGCGTCATGCCGTGTCCTCCGCCCCCGAAGGCATGGTCGTCAGTACCAGAATGCAGAGCAACCCTGCAAGTAATGGAGCCATCTTTTGCACATCCATATCGAAGAGGCAGAGAGAGAGAGAGAGAGAGAGAGAGAGATTTGGAATTTTATTGTACAGCCAGCGGATGGAGAGGGCGTTTATAATGGAGACAGGGAGGGAAGTTGGAACCCAATCGTGATGACGTGGAATTACATGGGACAGCAAGCGGAAATGGAGAGGGCGTTTATATTAATGGAGATACGGGAGGAGATTGGAACCGAATCGTGATTGCGTGGAATTACATGATACGACTAGCGGATGGAGAAGGCGTTTATAATAATGGAGAGACGGAGGGAAATTGGAATCGAATCGTGATGATGTGTGAAGTTTACAAGCCCTTTCTAGAACCGGCACGAATAAGGTTGCGAGCGTAATTCGACATCTCCTTCCACACGAGCCCCCGCTAATCAATTGGCTAGAATGATGTTGTGAGTAGTCATCTCTACTAGGATTAGCAAGCATGCCTTGAACGGTGGCACGACTTAAACCACATATCAACATGGTACACCAAGACTTAGAATATGTCGAATCCACTCAACTCAACATAATACTGAGAAACGAAGAAGTGAAAGTGCTCGAGGTGCCCGCAGAATGGTGCCAATAACGGTGAAGGAGATGAAACAAAAGCGATTTGGTTTGCCCGGTTGACATATTTCCGTCAGCTTGAATTACCTGGTTAATGGAGTGATCATAGGCGTCTTTGCACATAATCGGATCAATCTTACATATAACAATATGCTCTTTAATTCGACACGATAGAATACTTCCATGACCCCGAAATCGCCACCAGCAAGGCCAATAACAATATTAGCTTGTGTGATTCTACTAACATTGACGACTCCGTCGTTTGTGATCAATCAAAGTGCAACAATGGCTTGTTTGGCTGAACCAACCAGATGGTGCCACAGAACCTCAAAATGTTCCTCTTTTCTATTACAACTAGAGAGAGAGAGAGAGATAGATGCAACTATTCCTACAAATCTCGTTTTGAGAAGCCTAAATAGCTCAGCTGCTTCCCTTATCCGCGAAAAGTTTATGCAGAAGGCTTGGACTTCAATCGGGATCTCCTTGACTGCCGAAAATCATTAATGTACAGAAGAAGGCAGAAAAACAAATCATGTAAGAAATAGATCATCCCACCAATATCGTCCTACATGACACTGAATATTCTCTTTATTCATCTCGCTACAGCTGGACGGCATACCCAAAACAAATAGCAAGCAGATTTCGTTTCATCACATGGATTTTGGTTCATCGTAGAAAAACAAAAACAGAGCGCTCAATCTTGACCCACATTACCAACAAACTATTTCAGATGCCATAAACCTGCAGATACAAATTCTGCAAACGCACGCAGAACACACAGGATTCCACCTTTGAAGGCCCAGCAAGAAAAGAAACAAAGGACAATCCAACGCATAAAGGATTCTTACAGTTCTTCAATGTGCCCGATCTCAGGATCTCCTTGACTCATGGATCTCAACTCATTTTGTTTTACTTTGGTTTCGCGTGGGTTAGCAACCATGGAATCTTTCTTTTCTCTCGCATTCGCTGCCCATCAAACTCTCTCCATATATTTACACAACCTTGGAAATTTTTAACAGCGTTCGGCACATTACAAGTGATACAGTAAAAAGGAATTTACTTGAATTGGTGATGGTTTATCAAGGATGACAAGACAATAAAAGCTTGTTAAAGTGGTTTGGACAAGTGAAACAATGACCTTGAGATTTTTTTGCCAGAAGATGTACATTTTGATGGGACCGTATTGAGAAAGGTAAATGAGGCCTTGGGTTCTGCCAGGGGAAACCACGTAGGGATCCCTTGTTCGTAAAAGGCTTTAGCTATTGTTGTCAGGTGTTGGGGATTGCAAATTCATTTTAATGATTACCATTGAATTCAATGTTGTATCATATTATATTATTCTCTATATGCATGCTAATTAGCTAATCTAATAAAATTGGTTTTGTCCTTTAGAGTGCACTGCGGCAACAACAATTTGTACGAGAAGTTCCAATACAATACAATCTCTGCAATGAACCTTGGTATGTTTTATTTTCCCATTTGTTATTTCCAGCGGTTTGTCTTCTAGAGTGTAAAGGATAATTGTGCACGCGCGCGCACGCGCTTAACCCTACTTATAACTAAGTTACTATTTTACCCTTATTACTAACAATATTTCTCAACACTCCCCCTCAAGTTGGGATATAGATATCAAATAATCCCAACTTGTTACATAAGACGCTCACTCTATTCCCCCCGAAGAGATTTCGTAAAAATGTCTGCGAGTTGATCCTCCGACTTTGTGTGTTGAAGAATAACGTCACATTTCTAAACTTTTTCTCACACAAAATAACAATCAACCTCAATGTGCTTAGTTCGCTCGTGGAAGACTGGATTTGAAGCAATATGAATGGCGGATTGATTATCACAATACAACACTGATGGATTTGACAGTGACATTCCAATCTCTGATAGTAACATTCTCAACCATAGTAATTCACTTGTCACATGTGCCATAGCACGATATTCAGCTTCAGCGCTTGATCGGGAAACTACATGCTGTTTCTTGTTTTTCCATGCAACTAAATTACCCCCAAGAAACACACAATAGCCTGAAGTAGATCTCCTATTCACAGGACATCCAGCCCAGTCAGCATAAAAAAGTTTAAATGGCCATAATTCTTGAATTGTAGTCCTTTACCTGGCGCTCCCTTCAAATATTTGACGATCTAAAGTACAGCATCCCAATGAGTGGTACGAGGAGAACTCATGAACTGACTTACTACCCTAACCACGAAGGATATATCAAGTCTTGTAATAGTAAGATAGTTTAACTTACCAACTAATCTTCGATACTTTGCTGGATCATGTAGTAATTCTCCATGTTCTGCATCAAGTTTCATATTGGGATCCATAGGGGTATCGACTGGCTTTACTCCAAGAAATCCAACCTCACCAATGATGTCTAGTACATACTTTCGTTGCGATAAATTGATACCAGCATGTGAATAGGATACTTCAATACCAAGAAAGTAATGAAGACATCTTGGATCTTTAGTACTGAATTCTTTATCAGAAATTGCTTAAGTTTTTGAATACCACCCGAATCATTGCTAGTAATGATGATATCATCCACATACACAACTAGAATGATACAACCAGTCGAAGACACAGAGCTGAAAACTGAATGATCTACCCGACACTGCTTTAATCCAAATTTGATAACCGCATCACTAAATCTACCAAACCAAGCACGAGGAGATTGTTTAAGTCCATACACAACTTTGTGTAAATGACATACCACATTCTCCCCCTGAGCAATAAACCCAGGTGGTTGCTCCATGTAGACCTCCTTAGCTAGATCACCATGTAAAAATGCATTTTTGACATCCAATTGATGAAGGATCCAGTCAAATTGTGTCACGCCCCGATCCTCGAGCACGCACACATCATTCTCTTTTGGTCGATTTTATAATGCGATATCCCAGGACAATGTATCACCGACCCTTTCATTTATTAAGCACATGCGGAAGCAGTTAAAATCCCCAGACAATAAAACGATGGGATAGAAAAGCAGGGTCATATTTTTCATATTGAAATTTATAACCAAACTTTTGTACAAAACACAAACCACTTCATAACTATTCACATTAAAATGGAGATATCAAAAGAAGACATAAACTTAGACGAACTAGGCCGCACTCAAGGCCCCTCTCAGGATTGTCTTCTTCTTCCAAAAATCTTTCTCCTTAAAATTCGCCTCCGAGTTCTCCTTCTCGGATTCCTCCTCCTCAGCTCTTCAGCGGGGTCCTGAAATGGTTTCCCCAAACTGGGATGAGACTACGTCTCAGCGAGTTTAACCCCACTAAGCCCTATTAGTAAACCATTATACTATAGGCTGCCTAAACACGCACAGGGCAGAGGACTTACCTTGGCCTCAGATCCCACCTGCAAGTCAGTACAATTCACAATAGACACTTATTTACTTAAAACAAATCGAACTAGTTGATTACATGTCATACGAATCAATCCCCACTATGAGATATTTAAAAGCTAGGCCACGTGCATTCCCCAGGACGACCTTCCAAGTCTCCGAGTCCACGTGCCTCAAACCTTGGGCCCACGTGCATTCTCTAAGGCGACCTCTTCGCCAAGGTGGTACATCAAGTCACCAAGCTACGTGCCCTTTTAGATGTCATTCTCAATTACCGGATCCACGTGCATTCTCTAAGGCACTCATTTGCCAAAGTGACACATCAAATTACCGAGCCATGTGTCCTTTTTACGATGCTCGGGCCCACGTGCATTCTCTTAGGTGCTATCTCACCAAAGTGATGCATCAATTCACCGAGCCCACGTGCCCTTTTAGATGCCATACTCTGTCACCGAGCCACGTGCATTCTCCAGGACGACATATCGAGTCTCCGAGCCACGTGCATTCTCTCAGGCGACCTTTTCGCCAAGGTGACATATTCAACCACTGAACTCACGTGCATTCTCCAGGTGACATTCCAATTCACCGAGCCCATGTGTCCTCTTCCAAGTGATTACCAATTTACTTCCAATACTGACAACCAATGCCCAACAATTTCTCAATCAAATAATCAAATCAACTCAACAAAGCATTATAAATGCTGAATAACATACTTGGCCATTTACCAATCAACAATTCAATCTCAATCAATTCCAATCAATTTAGGGTAAATCTCTAAAATATCATAATTTATTCAATTCCATACAACGTGGAGCTCAAATAAATAAACGGATTGCGCCACGACAATCAGCACGAGATTTCGGTCGTCGGCCATCAAAATCTTAATTTCCAAAAAATAATTAATTTATTTATTAATTTCGAAAATTAAATAATTAATATTAAAAATTCAATTTAGCTCAAAATAAAGCCCGATTAAATAAACGGACTTCACCACGGTCATCAGCATAATTTTCCGGTTCCGGGCCATCTTAGTTGAATTTTCAGAAAATAAATAATTATTTAATTTAATTCCGAAAATTAATATTTAAATACTAAAAATTCCACTTAGGCCCGAAAAGCCTAATTGGAGCCCACCAAGGGTCGGGAAAAATCCCGAGGCACTTCCAATAATTAGTAGACCACGTCTACTTGCTAATTGCACAATCAATTTATCTAAATCGCATCACAATTGACTAATAATTGCTAATTTATTCTAATCTAACAACCTAAACATAATTAATTAAAACTAAACAACCTTAAGCATAATTAGCCAACTAATCCTGGATTAGTGAGATTACTCACCAAATCGCGTGCAAATCGGATCAATTTGACGGCGGCGATGCGAGGAACAATTCTTCCCAAAGCGACTCACGGATCCGGGGCCCGGAAACGGCCCAAAACGAGCCCGAAGTCGCTGGAAACCCACTTGTGGGTTTGCTGGACGGGGCTGGCCGAGGCTGCTCCGGCGGCCAAAACGGCAAGGGAAGGCCGGCGGAGGGTGAGGGGGACGCCGGGAAGGTCCGGCGGGGTTGAACGGCGGCCGGAGGTGGCCGGACGGGGGCTGGTCAGGGCGGAACCGAGCTGAGCAGGGCCGATTCGCGCGGGGGAGGAGCGGCAGCGGCGACGGACGCGGGCGGAGCGCACGGCATGCGCGGGCGGCGGGATGGGCGGTGAGCGGCGGCTTCTGCTCGAACTTTTGGTTCTGGTTCGCTTGCTCGAGCGAGCGGAGGAAGGAAGAAGAAGAAGAAAGAGAGAGAGAGAGAGAGAGAAGAGAGAGAGAGAGGATATGCATTGACTAGTCAAAAGGGAAGAGAGAGAGAGGATAGGCGGTGGGAAATTCACACGAGGGGGAAAGGAAGAGGGGAGAGGAGAGAGAGAGAGAGAGAGAAAAGAGAAAAGAAAGAAAAAAGGAAAGAAAAGAAGAGAGAGGGAGAGAGGGAAAAATAAAGTAAAAATAATACAATTATTCTTACTTTATTTTCTTTTATCTTTCCCTTTTTAATTTCTTTTCGGACTTCAATTTTTCTTTCGATAATTTCTTTCTTGAAATTTCGGACTCGTCAATAAATTGACGGACAATGAGACAGGATCCTATTTCGTGGTTAAAAATCGATCAGACGTGATTTTAGCTCAATCCAACCAATTAGGTAGCTTTTAGGGATTTTACAGCTGATACATCCCTTAACGGCTTTACCCAATATGTTAGTTAACTCGTGAGTGATCAACTCAGAGAAAAAGGGCCATAGGCACGTCGACGAAATGCCCATTCACTTTATCGAAACGGGGTCGAATTTCAGGATGTCACAAATTGCACATATAATGAAATGAAGACACAGATAGAGGGAATTTTGGCCACAGGAGAGAAGGTGTCATTATAGTCGACACCATAAGTTTGAATATTTCCCTTCGCAACTAATCGTGCCTTCAATCGATCAAGAGTACCATCCAGGTGAACTTTAACAATGAACACCCAACGACAACCAACAGATTGCTTATCAGTAGATAAGGAAGTAAGCTGCCAAGTTTTGTTCTGAATTAGTGCCTGCATTTCATCTTCCACGGCATGATGCCAACTCGGATGAGCAAGAGCTTCAGCAACACTGCTAGGCACATAAATAGAAGACAACGACGAAACAAGGTAAAGAAGGTAGGAGATAAACGATCATAGGATAAAAAATTTGAAATAGGATGATGCATAGTGACACAATCAAAAAGACCAGAATAACGATCAATAGGACTGTGACACCCCTCGACGGCCCCCGATCTGATTTGGGTCGCCACAGTTCGCTTACCTTTCACTTTCCTTATTAACATATCACTCTGATACCGTTTCTATTGTAGCGGGTCCATACAACCATGGGGGTTTACATCTTTTATTAACGGTCCCTTGCGCAATTTACATGACGGAAGCATATCCAACAATTCCCTTCCCTACATTCAGAAATTGATGCACACCAACTAAACATTTATAGATAAAAGCCGTACACTTTTGTTTACATAACTTGATGAGCATCAATAGTCGATACATCAAAATTGCCACAGTCTTTCTATACTTGGCTATATTTTGAAAGATGACCAACATCTTCTCCCACAATCGTATGCTTAAGGTCCATCAATTAGTGTCGGCGTCCAAAGGTTCCCTCCTTTGCTATCCTTCTCCTCGCGGTCATATCCAACCGCTCAAACCATCTACTAATCTGAAATGTTGGTCCCCAAAAGGGGTGAGTACAACCACTCAGCAGATAGGGAAATCTAATAACAACTCAATGCATCATGCAATCATACATGCATTGCAGGCATTACTTACCTTGAAGCCATGCGCATACTATCATGCATCATCATACCAATTCATAACACATTCATGTGTATCATCATTGTAACATACATGTCATGGCATCATTACATCATACATGACATCATCATCATCGCATCATTTCATCATACATGTCTTCGAGCCATATCATATATCATCATCATTAACATTACCATGCATATCATCATGTATATCGTATCATATGTGATCATCATATCACATCACATACCATCATCATCATCATCATTATCATGCATATCATCATACATATCATATCATGGGTGATCATCATATCACATCACATATCATCATCATCATCATCATCATCATGCATATCATATCATGGGTGATCATCATATCACATCACATATCATCATCATCATCATCATCATCATGCATATCATCATCATCATCATCATGCATATCATCATGCATATCATTCCATGGTTTAATTTCCACTTTTAGCTTTCAATTTGATCACCACATCACCTTTCCTCGATTCATCAATTTCATCTCATATTTTACACTCGCATCCCATGCGAGAAAAACCTCCGGGCATGTATCCAAGATACAACCGGGCATCCGGCCCCCCACATTCCAGGCATCTCGCATCCCAACTAGCATCACGAGGAACCTCCGGGCATGTATCCAAGATACAACCGGACCTCTGGCCTTTACCCTTCTAGCCAGGCATCTCGCACCCAAATCCTGGCATCGCGAGGCATTCCCTTCGGGCAAAGACCTCCGACAGGGCTTCCGGAATTATGTACCGACATACCACCAGGCCTCCCCTGGAATTACGTACCGTATACCACCGGGCATCCCGACACTCCCGGGGAATCTCCGGAATTACGCCACTAGGCCACCGAGCATCATCATCCACCACAACCACTTCCTCATTTACCATCATCCACATATACCATTTCTTTATCTCAATTTAACATGGCAATTGGCATGGTATCAAACAAATCACACTTGACATGGAATTCACACTTGCATCTCAATTCATGTGTCATACACATGCCAAAACTTTATCCCATACACATCTCAATTCAATACATGTACATGGACCATGTCATGCGCATACCAAGACTTTATCACATATACATCTCAATCCAATACATGTGCAAAGACCTCATCACACATATGCCACACAAATAGAATTGAATCCATGGCCAAATAAAAATCCATTTTATTTTTTTTATTATTTTATTATTTCATTATTATTTTATTTTATTATTTAATATCAATAATTTCCCAAAATTACAAAAATCCAAGAAATTATTAAACAAGCCCATAGGATGATATTTACTTGCAAAATTCATGGCCAATATAAAATTTTTACCAAATTCCACAATTTTCCAAAACATCCTATGATTCTCGGATTTAAACCAAATGCACAGTTTCCGAATAAATTCAATTAAAATATCCATTCGGCCTCCAAAAATTACTAAATTTTACAGGGTGATAGCCAAGACATTTTCCTGCATCTTTCATGAATAACTCCAAGTCAAATTCCTTATAGATTATTTTATTCAACCTCACGAAGCTTCTGGAACCCTTACCGCATCGTCCAGAATACACATCTCCGAAATATTAAGATTTCACCCATCTATTCTCTTTCTTTTCTTCTGAAATTCGGATATGTTATGTATCAAGGTGTCCTTTACAAGTTTCATGAAGATATCTAGGTCAAATAACCAAATTATGGTCACCATTTAAGTCCATCAAGTCTCGGGTGTCTCGGAACACATCACCAGAATCATCGTCTCCAAGATCTAGCCGATTTACTAGGCTATACTTGTTCATTTCTCTTCAAATTTGAGCATGTTGTAGTTTAAGGTGTTACCTACAACTTTCATGAAGACAACGAAGTGATATCTTCAACAGAAATCAACATGCAATCAAGAAATCAACAAGAGGTCAGTGAAGATTTCGCAGATCTAGGGTTTCCGTATGATAGAACTTTTGACCCCTCAAATCTCCATCGTTTTCTACGAAATTTCAGTATGTCATACAACAAGATGTTAGCTTCAACTTTCATGAAGACACCAAATCCAAAATCGGACTCCAAACACACATGCAAGCTCGAACAAGCTACTGACTTCCACAAACCGAACAAGAACAGTCACACGGCTTGAAAACAACCGACCCTTACCTCGGTTTTTCGCACTTAAAACACTAAAATCGAACATGCAACCACCAAAGCAAACATGCAAGAGAAGTTACGGACTCCACTTGCCTCTAAGATGAACGAACGGTGACGCACGGTGGACGGACACGGCGCACGGCAGTTCCTCGGCTCCTCCTCTCTCGCACACCTCTCTCTCTCTCTCTCTCTCCTTGGGCGAAAAATGGAGCAAGTAACCGGCCATCTCTCTCTCCTCATCCCTTTTATATCCCCTTAATCTCATGATTACTTGCCTTTCAAAGGGACCAATGCATGAGGACTTGTCTTGCCACTTGTCTTCATGGGTTTTAATTTGAATTTGATTGGGCTTCTTGGGCTTTGGAGTTGGGCCATCCGGCTACTCCTCTTTGGGCTGGTCGACAGCCTCCTTTGGGCTCTAATGGGCCGACTAGCTTGGCCCACCAAGCTTTAGGCTTGAAATTCTTTTTATAAATATTCTTGAATTCCAAATTTTCATCTTGGCCAAAGTCTTGGGATATTTTATTTTATTGAAATTTAAATCATATGGCCAAGCATAGATTATTAATCTATTAAATTTAAATTTCCACAATCATAAGCACAAATCATCAAATTAAAAGGCTAATGGCTAAAACATAAGCCATGAAAATTCTACCACCTAATTAAAGACTTTAACACACCTTAAGGCTTGGCTTTGAATTTCTGGGATGCCACAAGGACAACCAACACAAGAACGTGTACCTTTTCGAGAAGCAATGGATGGTTCAGGATCAGAGGCTGGCACTATAACTGATGGGGGAACAGATGAATTAGGTGCTGATGAAGGCTGTACTATCATAGTTGGAACTGTACTTCGTCGATGATAGGTGCGGTCAGCAAACTTAAATTTTCTGGAGATAGCCAGAGAGATGGAAGGCAGTGGAAGCATTGGTAGTACACAATCATCACTATCACCAGGTGTCTGTGGAACATTCTAAGAAGAAAAATATGACTGATCTTCAAAGAACGTCACATCTGTAGACACGAACATACGACGACGAGTAGGAATGTAATATTTGTATCCCTTCTGAGTTCGAGAGTATCCCGCAAAGACACATTTTTCAACACGAGGATCTAGTTTATCAAGACCTGGAGTAAGACTATGTACAAAACAAACACACCCAAAGACCACACATTTTTCAGCATGAGGATCTAGTTTATCAAGACTTGGAGTAAGACTATGTACAAAACAGACACACCCAAAGACCCGAAGAGGTAAGGAAAAGAGAGGACGATTTGGATGTAAAATTGAGAATGATGTCTTTCCTTGAAGAACAGAAGTTGGAAGCTTATTAATTAAATAACATGCCGTAAGAACAGCATGACCCAAAAAATGTTTAGGTAGATACATATGAAACATGAGGCAGCGGGCGACATCAAGAAGATGACGATTTTTACATTCAGCTACGCCATTTTGTTGTGGAGTGTATGAGTGGAACGTCTGATGAATAATACCATGAAATTCTAGAAAGGGCTAGAAACCAGACGTTGTAGCAAGGTATTCTCTAGCATTATCTTACTGTAAATGTTTGATAGAGATATTATATTGATTCAATACTTCGAAATAGAACAATTGAAAAATCTCTGTACGATCTTTTATTAAGAATAACCAAGTCATTCGTGAAAAATCATCCACGAATGTAACAAAATATCTGAATCCAGAGACATCAGACACACGACATGGACCCATACATCTGAATGAACCAACTCTAATGGACTAGACACACGACTCTGAATACGGGAAGGAAAAGAAGCTCTATGATGTTTACCAAACTGACAAACTTCACATTGAAAGGAACTCACAAACTTAGACTCAGGAAATAGACATCGAAGTAGGTTTGGTGGTGGATGACCAGCACAATAATGCATCTGATATACATCAGTGGATGTCTGTTTCACGGCTGTGGCAGCTAACACCTTTTTATCAAGGTAGTATATGCCATTTGATTCATGTCCCCCATCAATCATCTATCCAGTCCTCAGATCCTGAAAAACACAACGAGAAGACTAAAAGGTCACAGAACAATTTAGTTCTTTGGTCAACGAGCTAACATAAATCAAATTATAAGGAGATTTTGATAGGTGAAGGATATATGACAAAGAAAGAGAGGGACTCAAATGAGCAACTCTCATACCAGTAACTTGAGATTGTGAACCATTTGCTAATGTAACTGAATTCGATAATGATGGAGATGTAGAGTGAAAAGAAGACAGTAGGTTAGAGTTACCAGTCATGGCTCCAGAGTCTATAACCCAAGAATTAGACGATGCAGACAACAAACATGATGAACTACCTTTAGAGGTTTGTGCCAGAGTAGCAGTAGGAGTTGAAGATCCTGTCACTTGTTGAGAGCGAACCAATGTATCATACTGAGCACGTGTTAATGTAACCGAATCGCCTGTCTTAAGAACTTGAGTTGAACTTGGTGGAGAGGACAAAGAGAATCCTCAACCTCTGCATATGCAGCAATAGGTGGTTTGAGCTTTGGGTCAAGTGTATAGCAATAAGCTTATGTATGTCCATCTCTTTGACAATGATGGCAATAGCGAGAACCACGACTATTTCCAGAATTGATGGTACCATGAGTCCCAACTCCCCCTTCACAGCCTCCACGACTTCCACCATGAACAACACCACGTCCACGACCTTGATAACCACGACCTTGAGCTCCACGCCCACTAGAACCATGAGAAAGCATAGCACTAATCTCCACTACTGGTGTGGAAAAACTCTTCTCAGGATTGTAGAATGGATAGCTTGGGAGAAGACTTCATCTACTATGGGAAGAGAACTCTAAGATGTAATATGCTGACGAAGAGATGAATACTTAGGCCTCAATGACTTGAGATATAATATTATCCTCAAATCCTCTTGGCGTATAGCCAAAACATCTAGATCGTTCGAGGTAGGAAGATAAGTATCCAATCGTTGACAGAGAGTCGTGAACCGAGCATAATGATCAGACAATGATTGATCTCCACGTTGAATATCAAATAACTTTTCCCACGTGTCACATACTCGCATCATATTATTTTGCCCCGAATAGAGTAATGCACACTTATCCCAAACTGCTTTAGCGAAGTCACATCAAATAAAGTGAGGACTAACCTTAGGGTCCATGCTATTCCACAATAGGGTCCGAATCATCGCATCTCCTGCAATCCAATTGGTGGCTTTACTCGTGTCAGACGGTATTGTAGACGTGAGATGGTCCAGTTGTCTGGTGGCAGTAAGATAGACATCGACTGCTTTAGACCACGATAGATAATTAGTTCCATCTAACTTGTTAGATGTTAATTGAAAATGACCAAAAGGAGATCCAGAAGTCGATCCGTTGGTCGCCATTAGTGAATAAAGAATGATTGAGCCTAATAAATGAACTTCACAGTTGCTAATACTTAATTCCAATAATTCAATCAAATACACAAAAATTCCAAAGAGAAAGGCTTCAATCGAATCACCATACGAATCACCACAACACCAGTATACTTATTCTCAATATCTCTATTGATTCAATGCAAATCACGTTCAAGTGCGGAACAACAACTCTATCCTCTGTAATAACTAGCAAATCTATCCTCCACAATGGCCACTTCTAAAATTTTGTGCAGTACAAATAATAAAGTAGGTTACCGTTCACCATCAAAAAGTATCCCATCATTCGCCATTTCTAGAAGCCTTTCTAGCACTCCACAGCCAGCACAAAATTTTTAATATTAATAATTAATATAATAGAAAGCATCCCATCATGTCCAGCAGTTAGGATATCTAGCTTTCACATAGGAGAAAGGACGACTTCAGCATCATCCGAGAGAACGAGATTGCTTCGGAATCACTTCCCCAGAAGAAAGGACGACTTCAAGATCGTGGGGGGATCAATCGGGTGCTCTTACAGCTTTTCTTGAGCGCCAATCCTCGAGAATCCTGGCCTCGTGGACACGGTCGCCACTTCAGTATCGCCAGAGAGCATTGCCACCACACGGGACATTGGGGGTCTTAGTGCTGGCGACATTTGAGTGCACAAGAGCGCTATTGCAACCGTGCGTATTATTCATTGAACTCTGATAATCTAGAATCAACCAACTCAACAACACGGCTAGTTTCGTGCAGATTCCAAGCCCATTCAAGGAATATATGTTTTCTTTTTTTAAAAATCTCAGTAGCACCTAACTTGGATCATGAAAACGAAAAAAAAGTTTGCAATTACACGTCCAGACAAAACAAAATTTTATACGTAACCTCCTCCAATTGTTGTTGAAATAACCTCCCCCTTCAATCAAATCCAGAAGGGAAGGAATTCGCGCTCCTTGTAGAGGAAACTGATGTGGGCAGCGCCTGGCTTCCTCCGAAACTCAGCCCGATCTGATCAATACTCCATAGATCTTCACGCGCACGGACAGGGCCTCGATTCCCTTCGCACGAGCCACGCGAGGCGGTGAGATCCGAGAGCCTCCAATCGGTGGTGGCGTTGCTCTTCGACGGCATCCAGCGCAATTTGCGACAATGGGGAATCGAGCAGAGGGTCGCTGATCAACGTGGTAGGTTGCCGGCCGGAGGCGCGGCCTTTTTTGGTGACGGAACAGTGGTCTCCAGCGTCGTAGGTTGCTAGGGTAGAGAATTGAGCTTTTCAAGCACCATAATCTTGGAATTTATGCCTTCTGTTTTGGTTTAGCATGTCGGAGGAAGCTGCCCTTGTCAATTTTATGCATAAGTACATATGTACACTCTCAATTTCTGCTGGCTTGAAGAGCCCCGTGCTGTCATCTCTTCACTCCCGCTTCTGGAGCTTATTTTGGATGGAACCCCTTGACCTTTTGAGCGACATGTCTTTTATGTTCTTACCACCAATCACATTCCTGAAAGGATGGGAATGGTCCATACTGAACTCCCCGCACTCATGCAACTACATGTGGGAATAGAGGAAAATTGGGCAAAATATATAGTGTTTCCAGGGAAAATCGTGTAAACGATATAGTGGTTCATGGAAAGTATACCGCATCACATATCCTGTGTCAAATTTGGTCAATGGCTAAATGTGCACCTAAAGAATTAACCTCGCCATCACCTAAGGCTACATGCTTAAAATAACCTACATACTTAAAATCACCAACTTACCCATTAATGAAAAGTTAAGGTTAACATGCTTGATTGATTGTAGCTTGTAGGACGAGGGCCTGTTATGTATTTTGTCTTGGTTGCGCATGCTTAGGTTATTAACTGGTCAGCTCTAAGTCATGTGCCTCTATCTTGCTTGCTAAGATTCTGTTCATTTGATTAGTGGTGCTCTGATAAATTGCAAGTGCTTTTTGTGTAGGATTAAATATAGCTTGAGCATTGTCGCGGACAAGGGCCTGAAAAAGCCCCAACGTACATCTGCACGTCTGAAAAAGGGAGAAGTGCAGTATCTGGAGACTCATTCCTGCAGGTATCATATTTCTTGCAGGGTATATACTTAGCATCATATTCATAGATGTTTGTTTTGACATTTGATTATGCGCGCCAGGACAGTCTATGTTAAATCTTTATGTTACCAGCTGCCTTTCTGGAATATGGAATCCTTGCTTCATGGAGTTTGTTTCACACAATTGCTACTGCATGTATCTTCTGCTGACCTTGGTCTGATAAGTGAGAGTATGGAGCAGACTTGTTGTGCGGTATAGGGACTTGTCTACTGAAATTTAAACCTTAGTGCCAAAACTGAGTTGCCGATTCTGTTGGACACCTTTATTTCTCAGAATGTTCATTGCATCTATGGTTGGCTTCACATATAACTAAAAATTGCGGAAAAATATAGGAGTGACTCGAACACTCAGGCACAAAGCATAGTTTCACCTGGATTATTTATTAGCAATGCAACTTTTGAGCGACTTTTTTCTCTTGTTGACTCATTAAAGGTGCGAGCTTTGCTTCACTGGAGAAAAGATGGTCAAAGCTACTACAGCTTCTCAAATGCATGAAGCTGAAACAGAGAAATCCCTAAATCACCACTCACATTCCGTGAATGGAGAGAGAAACGACACTGAAAATACTGTGATCGATGTGTTTCGGTGGTCTCGATGTAAGAAGCCTCTTCCCAAGAAAGTTATGCGTTCAGTCGGAATTCCTCTGCCCCCTGACTATCTGGAGGTATTATTACTATTATTATTATCATTTTAGTTTCCTTCCTTTGGATTTTGCATGTGTGCTTTGCATTTCTTGGACTTGGAAGATTCCTAATACTTTTTACCGATTTCAACGTTCCAGTACATATCTCACCTTGTTACAGTAAGCTTAGAAAAATCACGTGCTCTTCTTCCCTCACGATTTAGCTGTCACGTAAAGAGAAATCCTCACCATGTCGCTTCATGTCATTTTTCACTGGTTTGTGTAACATTTTGCCAAAACTACATGTCTCACTAGGAGAATAGATGCTGGTCAAATTGGTGATATAAGTATGCAGCAGAGTATACTCACAAGAAATGAAATAATCTTTTCTTTTCAAGGAAAAAAGAACGATAGGAGCCCAAACTTTAACATCGATCTTTCTACCCTTCTTGAGTAGGTATTGGAGGAGAATCTGGACTGGGGGGATGTGCATTGGTCACAAACTGGGGCTTGGATAGCTGGAAAAGGATACTCGTCTGCTCGGGTGCATTTTCTGTTATTGAACTAGCCCTGGTTGTAACTGTTTTATTTCTCTGTCCTTATTTCATGCACTTACTGTAGAGATTCCGGATGCATATTGATTTAAATTAATTAGAAAGTGTATTGGACTTTATCTTCAGTTATTTTGTGGATAAGATCACTAGAAAAGCTAGCCTGACCACAAATTAGCCTGTAAATATGCAATATTCTGGAGTCATGTAGGCTTGGCTTGTTATGTAAACCATTTGTTTGATAAATTGACATGTAATTCAGTTTTCATGTCTTGGGAGTTCTGTAGCATTCAGTAGAGTGTCGGAGCTAATGCATCTTTTTAATCTAATTAATTTTGGTTTCAGGCTCACTTATGTTGAGAATTTACATCTTTTGGAATGTAATATTGAAGAACCACTTCACATCATCGGCCACACCAGCGAAACTTGTGAATTGAAATCAAAATCCTTCAGTCATGCAAGAAGGCCAGTTAGGCTAGTGATCCTGGAATTTGAAAAATAATTTATCTTTCGAAAGATACAAATGCTATTTATTGGGAATTTTCGTTCTCACCTGAAGACATATTGAATTGTTCTCCAAATTCACATATGAAATGTTCTTTTCTTGATAAATTAGATGAATCTTGGTCCTCTTATTTTTCTGAATCTTTCTCTATAATTCATCTGACTACTAATGTCTTTTCTGGATTGGTAAAAAATCACGAAGTGTTAATGAGAGGTGCAGTTTAACACCACAAAAGAGGATCAAAACAAAATCTCAATGAAGCTATAGGTAGAATCAATCGGTGACGGACACTTTTCATGGAATTCTGCATTCCTCAATAGTAAATGGGGAGATGTCCCAAACAAATGATGAAGCTAGGTCGCAATTGAATTCTCACCAGTAAGGCCACTGAGATAGAGTGCGAGTCACATTTCAAACAAACCTTCTTTTTCACCCGGCATTTTGTATGCAAAATTTCTCCCTTTAAATTTAGGCAATATATAGAAATTCTTAATCTAAAAATGACCAAATTCGCATTTATATTGAATCTAGGGACTTGTTTTGAGCAGTAGCAAGGCTATTAGAGTTGTGTGACGGCCTCAGCTCAATATTTATTGGCTTAGAAGATGAGAGATAAAACCATAACCACTACAAGAAACAAGGGGATTCCGGACCATGCGTGCTCTTGCGCTATGACAATCTCACTCAAATGACGGAGACACATACGTTGTAGTACAATATACAGAGGGTCCCCAGCCAGAAACACACGTGCCATTTTCCCCTGAACTGGAGATGCCATTTTTCTGGAGGGAAAGTATGCATTTTCTGAATCTGTTAGCTCCCGATTAGAATCTTTAAGGGATCCAAATGGATTGGACTGAGTAGGTTGGAAAAAGACATAAAACCTTGGCAAGAACATTGTTCAGCAGAATATATGACTCATGCTTCTTAAGGTTGCGTCTATATTCAAGTCATTCCAAACTCTCTTATAGGTATAGTCCGTGGAAAAGAAGTGTAGCAGAGATGCTAAAAATTTGATCATACAAATTACAGGACACAAAAGTTTCTACATCGTCTTGATTAGCGCTACGTGGAAGATTTTGTTCTTTTTTAAAGTACCATCCGCAAGAGCTACTTTTTCAAATTGCAGGACTCACAGTTTGTACATCGTCTTGATTAGCGCTACATTGAAGATTTTGTTATTTTCGAGAGCACCATCTGCAGGTGCTACTTTTCAACTGCAAAAATGAAAATGTCCGTTCAATGTTCTTGTTACTCAGTTCAAGTTTCTCGTCAAAGTCAGTTGTTCAAGCCTTCAAGACATTCATATATCTCTCTTAATATTAAAAAAATATAAAGGGAGAAACATAAAATGATCAATAATAAACTGGGAGTGGATAATTCGAGGGTATCCATTCAGAACTATACAAAGTGCTGTTGGCAATAATTTGTAGAAGGGGGTGGAGAAGCAATGATAAATATACATTGTGTATGTCATTAGTCCAGTTTCTTCCAGCCACAACAACACTACCATCCTCAACAATTACACAGCTCTTCAATCAGAAAGTACAATCTGAAATCGTTCACTACTTAAGACTGAAACACTAATCATCTTAATTAGAAAATGAAGTAACATATCTCAAATGCACCCGGTTACTGAAAACCAGCATCTTACCCACCCGGAACTTCAAGACTGTCCAACGAAAGCTCTGCCTCATGTAAGAAAAGCAAGGCCTTGTTACTTGTTAGGAGAAAAGAAATATGAGGACATGAGTCAGAAATTCTCTCATGCATGTGTCACGGTCCGTGAATCCTCCCGTACTCGTGCCACTTGTGAGTGGGGGCTTGGGGTTATCTGGTGAAGAGTGTGAGGCAGAAGGGTAGAACACAACTGGTCCGTGGGAGTGGCGTCAAGACGGTTGGTGCTAGGAGTTCTAGGATAGAAAGATTATATCACTTAGGAGCTCTGAAGACGGAGTAGACCTCCCGTGCACAAACTGGTCGGGAGCTGATGCCGCTCTCCTGACGAGGCCATGGCAGGCCGAAACCAGTTGTTATGCCTCAAGAGAACTGCTGTCTCATTCGATGGACTAGACGCCCGAGCGAAGCTGGGCATGGTAGGATCTCGCACGAAGAATCATTCACCGTATCGTTCGTGGAACAGCTAAAAAAAGGGCTGGCATGGCGAATTCCGCTTGCTAGGCGCCCGCGGGTCGTTCTGAGGCAAAGGAAACTCTCGGCCTATGACAAGTGGTATCAGAGCAGGAATCCCTCCAGTAAGCAAGTGAGCAAGTCGGAGAATCGAGCTTCTCACTCTAGTGCGTCGAACTAATGAGTGCCCGGTCCAGTCCTAGCGTAACGGAAAGTGAATGGCCGGGGCAAAAAAAAAAAATGCTCGAACGTAGCTACGCTCTCTGCTACTAGGATGACAATGTGTATTGGGACGAGTCGATTTACCGCCGAGCTGATAGGGAGTTCAAGAAGAACCGAACCCTTGCTGAATGAGGATAAAGTTCCTGGATCGATCGGTGAATACGAAGAAGAGGTCTATTGCTGCGTTTTCAACAAGAAAAGAACCTCCATTGGTTTGCTGGGGTCAAGATGCTGATTAGGTTGAAATGGTGCTGCCAAAAGATGCCATTGGCGAAAGATGCCACACTTGCCGGAAAGCGCAGGTGACCGAATGACCGAGCGGCTGAGATCAAAAGAAGCCACTAATGGAGCAAAACCTGTTTTGTTGGGCGAGCGTGACCGTTCGATGTGAATTCCCAAAAGTGGCACATCAATGGTTAATCTACGCAAGGAAGCGACGGAACAGATCGCAACGAGGGCGTTGCGAATTGAGTGGGGGAGAATGTCACGTCCGTGAATCCTCCCGTACTCGTGACACTTGTGAGTGGGGGCTTGGGGTTATCTGGTGAAGAGTGTGAGGCAGAAGGGTAGAACACAACTAGTCCGTGGGAGTGGTGTCAGGACGGTTGGTGCTAGGAGTTCTAGGATAGAAAGATTATATCACTTAGGAGCTCTGAAGAAGACGGGATAGGCCTCCCGTGCACAAACTGGTCGGGAGCTGATGCCGCTCTCCTGATGAGGCCATGGCAGACCGAAACCAGTTGTTGTGCCTAAAGAGAACTGCTGTCTCATTCGATGGACTAGACACCCGAGCGAAGCTGGGCGTGGTAGGATCTCGCACGAAGAATCATTCACCGTATCGTTCGTGGAATAGCTAAAGAAAGGGCTGGCCTGGCGAATTCCACTCGCTAGGCGCCCGCGGGTCGTTCCGAGGCCAAGGAAACTCTCGGCCCGTGACAAGTGGTATCAGAGCAGGAATCCCTCCAGTAAGCAAGTGAGCAAGTCGGAGAGTCGAGCTTCTCGCTCTAGTGCGTCGAACTAATGAGTGCCCGGTCCGGTCCTAGCACAGCGGAAAGTGAATGGCCGGGGCAACAAAAAAAAAAATGCTCGAACGTAGCTACGCTCTCTGCTCCTAGGATGACAATGCGTACTGGGACGAGTCGGTTTACCGCCGAGCCGATAGGGAATTTGAGAAGAATCGAACCCTTGCTGAATGGGGATAAAGTTCCTAGATCGATCGGTGAATACGAAGAAGAGGTCTACTGCCGCGTTTTCAACAAGAAAAGAACCTCCATTGGTCTGTTAGGGTCAAGATGCTGATTAGGTTGAAATGGTGCTGCCAAAAGATGCGGTTGGCGAAAGATGCCACACTTGCCGGAAAGCGCAGGTGACCGAATAACCGAGCGGCTGAGATCAAAAGAAGCCACCAATGGAGCAAAACCTGTTTTGTTGGGCGAGCGTGACCGTTCGATGTGAATTCCCAAAAGTGGCACATCAATGGTTAATCTACGCAAGGAAGCGACGAAACAGATCGCAACGAGGGCGTTGCGAATTGAGTGGGGGAGAATGTCACGGTCCGTGAATCCTCCCGTACTCGTGACACTTGTGAGTGGGGCTTGGGGTTATCTGGTAAAGAGTGTGAGGCAGAAGGGTAGAACACAACTAGTCCATGGGAGTGGCGTCAGGATGGTTGGTGCTAGGAGTTCTAGGATAGAAAGATTATATCACTTAGGAGCTCTGAAGAAGACGGGGTAGGCCTCCCGTGCACAAACTGGTCGGGAGCTGATGCCGCTCTCCTGACGAGGCCATGGCAGGCCGAAACCAGTTGTTGTGTCTAAAGAGAATTGCTGTCTCATTCGATGGACTAGACGCCCGAGCGAAGCTGGGCATGGTAGGATCTCGCACGAAGAATCATTCACCGTATCGTTCGTGGAACAGCTAAAGAAAGGGCTGGCCTGGCGAATTCCGCTCGCTAGGCGCCCGCGGGTCGTTCCGAGGCCAAGGAAACTCTCGGCCCGTGACACATGCGTGCATACATGCATACAGGCAATTCAAGAGGAAATCAGCATCAACTTACCAGTAGTAGAAACAATTCAAGATCAATATGCAGCTACCCATGGAACGAATGCATGTCTCATATTTTTTTTAATCAAGATCTTGCAGGTCCTGGATTATATGCTCCTCACAAACTTCCAAGCAATGATTATCACCACATACTCATTTGGTAATATAGATGCAAGTCCCACCTAACTGTTAAATCAATATGGCTCTAACAACAATAAAGCAAAAATAGCAACTAATTTGAGAAACTACATGTTGCTCATTTTCGGGTGTCCTATCATTGGTACCTCAGAAGCTTTATCTTTCATTAATCAGGTTTCACTCAAGACCTTCAAAAGGTTCCAGGAGTTTTGGCTTCTAGGTCATTCGACTTCATAAACGCTGTTGCACATAAGGATAAAAAGAGAATCCTAAACTATTGCCAAGGCCTCAGAAATCAAAATAGAAAATTAGCTTCTTGTGCTTTTGTGACTATTCTACTACACAACTTATGTAAACTCGCGTTTCTCGTGACTTTTCTTTTTTAATATCCACAATCCATGGGGTGAACAACCGATGTTCATATTACTCTCACGCTCCATGTGAATCTGGTTCTCACTTCTCCATAGCTGCCAAAATTATCAAGTGGTACAAGAACTCGACTGTCAACTGGTGGCTTCTTCAAGTCTCACTGCATCTTCTTCATTACTCTATGGTTTTGTCTCTTCAAGCACCTCATAGAACTTGGCGACAGAGTCTTATCCCAATTATTGAAGTTTCTCGCAATTCAATTGTCCTGAGAAAACTATCAAACGCCGTTACGATCTTTATGATAGGTACATACTCCAGATCCACATTTGCTAGCCACCTCAGAAGCACTCAGAGTCCCCCTCTCTCTAGACTTCACCTAACTTCTTTCAATAAATTGCCACCTACTCAAAGAAAGAAAGAAAGAAAAGCTACCTTCCATGGATTTGTTACTGATTTAGCAGTGTGTAACATTGATTAGTAATGAATTCACTACCAAGCATCCATAAACAAAACTTGCAAAGAAACACTAATTCAACACCTCTCGAAAAAATTCCACAACACATTGTTCAAAGTTCCCACGCAATTGTAGCACCAAGGAATTGAATTCAAAGTCCAAGTCAAATATTACATAATACAATTGGGATGTGCCAGGTGTTACCTAATCTTCAGCAAGCTGCATGAAGCCCAAAACCTCAGTGTCACGCCCCGATCCTCGGCACGCGCACATCTTTCACACTTGGTCGATTTTATAATGCGATATCTCAGGACAATGTATCGCTGACCCTTTCATTTATTAAGCACATGCGGAAGCAGTTAAAATCCCCAGACAATAAAACGATGGGATAGAAAAGCAGGGCCATATTTTTCATATTGAAATTTATAACTAAACTTTTATACAAAACACAAACCAGAGCACTCTACAACTTTTTACTCTAAACTTTAATCACATCAAAAAGGAGATCTCAAAAGAAGATAAACTCTCAGCCATCCGGGCCATACTCAAGGCCCTTCTCGGGATTATCTTCTTCTCCCAAAAATCTTTCTCCTTAAGTTTCATTGCAGAGTACTCCTTCTCAGATTCCTCCTCAGCTCCTCAACGGGGTCCTGAAATGATTTTCCCCAAACTGGGATGAGACTATGTCTCAGCGAGTTCTACCCCACTAAGCCCGATTAGTAAACCATTATATTATAGGCTGCCTAAACACGCACAAGGCAGAGGACTTACCTTGGCCTCAGATCCCACCTGCAAGTCAGTACAATTCACAATAGGCACCCATTTACTCAAAACAAATCGAACCAGTCGATTACATGTCACACAAATCATTCTCCACGGAGGAGTATTTAAAAGCTAGGCCACGTGCATTCTCAAGGACGACATTCCAAGTCTCCGAGCCACGTGCCTCGAACCTCGGGCCCACGTGCATTCTCTAAGGCGACCTCTTCGCCAAGGTGGTACATCAAGTCACCGAGCCACGTGCCCTTTTAGATGCTATTTCCGAATACTGGACCCACGTGCATTCTCTAAGGCACTAGTTCACCAAAGTGACGCATCAGATCACCGAGCCACGTGTCCTTTTAGATGCCGTTCTCAAACACTGGACCCACGTGCATTCTCTAAGGTACTCGCTTACCAAAGTGACGTATCAGATCACCGAGCCACGTGTCCTTTTAGATGCTTGGGCCCACGTGCATTCTCTTAGGTGTTATCTCACCAAAGTGATGCATCAATTCACCGAGCCACGTGCCCTTTTAGATGCCAAACTCTATCACCGAGCCACGTGCATTCTCCAGGACGACATACCGAGTCTCCAAGCCATGTGCATTCTCTCAGGCGACCTTTTCGCCAAGGTGACATATTCAACCACTGAATTCACGTGCATTCTCCAGGTGATATTCCAATTCACCGAGCCCACGTGTTTTCTTTCAAGTGATTACCAATCTACTTTCAATACCGACAACCAATGCCCAACGATTTCTCAATCAAATAATTAAATCAACTCAACAAAGCATTATAAATGCTGAATAACATACTTGGCCATTTACCAATCAACAATTCAATCTCAATCAATTTAGGGAAATTCCTAAAATATCACAACTTATTCAATTCCATACAACGTGGAGCTCAAATAAATAAACGGACTGCGCCACGACGATCAACACGAGATTTTGGTTGTCGGCCATCAAAATCTTAATTTCCGAAAAATAATTAATTAATTAATTAATTTCGAAAATTAATTAATAAATATTAAAATTTCAATTTAACTCAAAATAAAGCCCAATTAAATAAACGGACTTCACCACAGTCATCGGCATAATATTCCGGTCCCGAGCCATCTCAGTTGAATTTTCGGAAAATAAATAATTATTTAACTTAATTCCGAAAATTAATATTTAAATACTAAAAATTCCACTTAGGCCTGAAAAGCCTAATTGAAGCCCACTAAGGGTCGGGAAAAATCCCGAGACACTTCCAATAAATAGTAGACCACGTCTACTTGCTAATTACACATTCAATTTATCTAAATCGTATCACAATTGACTAATAATTGCTAATTTATTCTAATTTAACAATCTAAACATAATTAATTAAAACTAAACCAACCTTAAGAATAATTAGCCAACTAATTCGGGATTAGTGAGATTACTCACCAAATCGCGCGCAAATCGGATCAATCCGACGGGGGCGACGCGAGGAACAATTCTTCCCAAAGCACGGCTCGAGTTCGGGGCCCGGAAACGGCTCAAAAGCGGGCCTAAAGCCGCTGGAAACCCATTTCGTGGGTTGCTGGTCGAGGCTGGCCGGGGCTGCTTCGGCGGCCAAAACGGCGAGGGAAGGCCGGCGGAGGGTGAGGGGGACGCCGGGGAGCTGCGAGGTGGCCGGACGGAGGTAGGTGGTGGCCGGAGGTGGCCGGATCGAGCTGGACAGAGGCGGAGCAGGGGTGAGGTCGCACGGGGGAGGACGGCAGCGAGCGGCGGACGCGGGGGCGTGCGCAGCGTGCACGGGCGGCAGTGCGGCGGCGGGACGAGCGGCGATGGCTTCGGCGAGCTGCGGTCTCCGTTCTTCTTCATCTTCTGGTTCACCGATTCCACAAAGAAGAAAGCAGGAGAAGAAGAAAGAGGGGGGTGGGTTCGGTCACGTGGGATGAGGGAGAAGAGAGAGAAGAGAGAGAGAGGATAAGCTTTTGACTAGTCAAAAAGGGAAAAGAAAGAGAGTAGGCGTGGGGAAGGAGAAAATATTCAGTGGTTGCTAACCACCACGTCATCTGCACGCGTGGCACGCGTGATCCATTAAAATGATGACACGTGTCGAGTGAGTTGGAAATTAAAAGAAGAAAAAAATGAGAACTTTGCAGTCGGTTGTCAGCGCTGCTCTCTCCTCATTAATTACGCGGCGCTCTCTCTCCTCTTTGCGTCTTTTTCCCCCGCTCTCTCTCTCTCCTCCTTTATTTCAAATTTCGTTCGAGACCCCTTCCTCCTCTACCTCTCCTCCCCTCTCTGTCTCCCAAAATCCGACGACCACCTCCGGACGACCACCGCTAGACGCTCTCTTTCAGCTGCTGGGAAACGACGGAGGCTTGGTGGCGTTGGGTTGGAGGGCTCTATGGCACGAGCTTCCCTCTGAAGAAGGGGTCGTCGGAGAGAAATAGACACGAATGTTGGCGTCTGTGCAGTCATTACACTAGCCGGCCGACCCAGAAGAGAACGAAGTCGAACTCCCTGTCGACGTCGCCGTCGTCGTCGTCCTCCATAGACTGGCACGTCGTAACCCGCACGCCATTTCCGTCTCTCCTATTCCTCCTCCTATGCGAATGCTGTCTCCATCCGTTGAGATGATTAGTTTGAGCATCACCCATCGGTAAGCCCTTTGCTCTTGCCTACTGCTTAAAATTTGCTGCCCTTACTGTTGGGACGATTAGTTGCCCTTGATTTTGGGCATCCTAGAGAGAGAAAAATGCTTGAGCAGAAAAAAAAAAAACATTCTAGTTCCAGATCCTTTTTTCGCTGCTGTCGAACGTTGCTCGCCTTTGCCAGTTGTTGTTAGCCATCGGGTCTAGGGTGGGTACAAAACCATCCCGTTCTTCTCTGTTTTGTGTCCGGAAACATTGAAGAGGCAATACCGTGCTTGATTGTTGTTCATAGTTTGGATTAAAACATTGCCTTCGGTTTGAATGTGAGACCTGTGTTGACGGTGCACATGACCTGTTCGATAAATTGTTCAGGAGATGTATTTGCAAAACAATACTTGCTATCGTCGAATCCAAAGGTTAATCGTTGTAGTTTGCATGTTATAAACTGATTAGTGGTCATTTGGGGTAATTTTCATGAAATTTTTGTCACGAGATTCTCTTCTGTCTTTTTCCCCCTTTTTTGAGAACGGAGAAAACATCGACAATAGTTTAGCTTTAAGCATTTTCATGAGCATTTTATTTCATCATGTTTTTATGATCATGCGAAACTTCTATAACCTAACAAAAGATTGCAAGAATGGAATTAATGCATACTGACCAGGTTGGAGAACACTCTTATTGCTTCTTCTTTTTGTTGTTTCATATCTCTTGCTACGCCTTTTGTCTTTCAATCCTATGTGCTGTACCTTCTTTGCCTATCCTCTATTTTGGGCAAATGGCAACTTGTCTACTTGTGGTAAAATTGCCATAGCCATATTGTGTCTTTTGTTCTCTATGCTGCTTTTGGTGGTAATAGACATGGTGGATAAGAAGGGGAGGCATGATTGTGATTTTACACTACTGTTATCTCCAAGGGTTGGTTTTAGATAGATTTAGTTTGAAAACTAAAATAACACTGAGATTTTCTCTGAGTAACAAACGTGATTGATCAAGCGATTGTATGACATCTACAGCTTGGCTGAATGGAGTGCTGGAACAAAAGCTAGCACAGTCACCAAAAACTGTTATGGCGAGACAATGCCGATGAGCAGAATTGCATATCTAGGCAAATACCTAGAGCAGATGAGACCTGTAGATGAAGTACTTAAGACATGCATAGTCCATCAATGCTGGCATATCTTCTTGACATAACAATGCTCTTGGCTTTGCGGAAAGACGGACACACTTCTATCTACTACGGCAAACTGAGCCCAAAGTAAAGAGTTTGCCCAGATCGTTATGCTGAATGCAGCCATCGGCGCCTTCCCAGCTTGCCTAATACTTGGAGCCAACTTTTTTACAGGGCTTTGTTTTACTAATTTTTCGCTTTTTATAATGTACGCTTACTGGCAATTGTAACAATTTACTTCTCTGCCTCCCCTGACAATTCTATGGGAGAGTGTGAATATGAAAATGTCTGCTTTGTCATGTAAAGACGACTAAAAGCATATTGCTTTTGCTCGGAACTAAGGTGGCTTGTTTCTACTTAGCATTTACCTAGGTTTTTTTTTTTTTTTTTTTTTTTTTTTTTTTTTTTTTTTTTCTTTTTTTTTTGCCATAGCATCTACCTAGTTAACTAGTTAGGTTATGCTGGATTTTGGCAGATCATCCTTTTTATGATGAAAGAATCATATATTCTGTTGCACAATTTCATGATGTGAGACTTTTGAGCCTGATGATTTTGGTAGGACTGGAATTTACAAGCTAGATCTAGTTTCTTCTCTTAATTTTGCTTAACAATAACCACACACTCACATATATGTATGTATGTATATAGGAAAAATCACTGAAGTAAAGATTGGAAAGCAAAACTTAAGTGTGAAATCATTATGCATAACTACATGTTCAAGAGGGTAAGAACATTGTTGGCTAAGAAGAAAAAATGATTTGGCAAGCTAATTGTCGTAAATAGGAGCACATAGTTTATAAGTTCAGATACAAGCTTTAATCATCCCATGACACAAATCTCTCGTTGCTTAAAGCAAACTTAACAGGATTTCGAAACTAACGTCAAGAAGCTAGAGAATATAACTCACTGAATTCTAATACATCCGGAATTCCAATAAATCACATCCAAACTAGGACACAAATATTTACATAATGTCGACATGAGTTGACTTGTAAAGCTTGCAAAATGAAGGTGGCGTAGTACTGCCATCCCTAGAAAAGCAAATACTAGTTCTGGACTGCCAGTCTCGGAGCATTAAATTCCATCATACTCTTTGCATCCCCTCCAATTTCCGAATGCATCATTCTGGCATTACTGGCCGTCACATGCTTGTCAAAAGGTGAAAGGTGAAACCCCGACTGCAGCCCTACCAAAAGAATCAACGTTATTCAACCATGTGGCATCCCACTCAATAGCCTTCGCATTGCCGCATGCTATACTCGGCCCTCGGGGAACAGTCAATCTTGCTGAGTTCTGCATTACCGGCCTCCACATTCTTCTCTAGAACTGCCAGATTTGTGATGGGGGGCCTTTGAGACACCCCATATACAGCATTTAACATAAATTTATCAGGGCAAATATGAGGTGATAATTTCCCATTTGGCGAGTCTTCCAGTTGAAAAAAGCCCTCTCTTCCCACATCAATTTCGTTGTAACCTACTAGGATTTTAGCACATCCTGTTTCTACTTCTCTCACCTAAATTAGCATAATTGGAGTACATTATGTACATTCAGGAAAAGTCAGAAAGTGCACATGCTTCAGATGAAGAACAGATAATAGATACAGAGAGGCAAGTGCTTTCAAGCATTCAACAACTTGGAATTTCCAAGAACAGGGAAATTGCATGAAGCCGAAGAATAGTACAAACAGATTCAGCAAGTTTATGGTATTGAATTTCAGCAACTATATGAAGTAACAGGTACATGTAAAATGAGCTAAGATGAACTCAACCTTCTCTCTTAGAAGAAAGGATTGAAAGACGAAAGGCATATCAAAAGATATGAAACAACGAAAAGAAGAAGCAATAAGAGTGTTCTCCAACCTGGTTAGCATGCATTAATTCCATTCTTGGAATCTTTTGTTAGGTTATAGAAGTTCCACATGATCATGAAAACATGATGAAATAAAATGCTCATGAAAATGCTTAAAGCTAAACTGGTGTCAATGTTCTCTCCGTTCTCAAAAAGGGGGGAAAAGAGAAGAGAATCTCATGACAAAAATTTCATGAAAATTACTCCAAATGACCACTAATCAGTTTATAACATGCAAACTTTTGGATTTGACGATAGAAAGTACTGTTTTGCAAATACATCTCATGAACAATTTATTGAACAGGTCATGTGCACCGTCAACACAGGTCTCATATTCAAACCAAAGGCAATATTTTAATCCAAACTATGAACAACAATCAAGCACGGTCAATGTTTCCGGACACAAAACAGAGAAGAACGGGGATGGTTTTGTACCCTCCCTAGACCCGAAGGCTAATGGCAACCAGCAAACGTGAGCGACATTCGACGGCGGCGAGGAAAAAGGATCCGGAACTGGAATGTTCGCTTTTTTCTACTCAAGCATTTTTCTCTCTCTTACGGATGCCCGGAATCAAGGGCAACAAATCGTCCCAACAGTAAGGACAACAAATTTTAAACACAAGAATAAAGGGCTTATCGATGGGTGATGCTCAAACTAATCATCTCAGTGGACCGAGGCAGCATCCGCATAGGAGGAGGAGGAATGGGAGAGACGAAATTGGCGTGTGGGCAACGAAGAAGATGACAATGCCAGTACGGAGGACGACGACGACGTCGACAGGGACGCCAACATTCGTGTCTATTTCTCTCCGACGACCCCTTCCTCAGAGGGAAGCTCGTGCCATAGAGCCCTCCGACCCAACGCCACCAAGCCTCCGTCGTTTCCAGCAGCTGAAAGAGAGCATCTAGCTATGGTCGTTCGGAGGTGGTCGTCGGATTTTGCGAGACAGAGAGGAGAGGAGAGGTAGAGGAGGGAGGGGTCTCGAACGAAATTTGAAATAAAGGAGGAGAGAGAGAGAGCGGGGAGAAAGACGCAAAGAGGAGACAGAGCGCCGCGTAATTAATGAGGAGAGAGCATCGCTCTGACAAGCCGCCTGCAAAGTTCTCATTTTTTCTTCTTTTAATTTCCAACTCACTCAACACGTGTCACTATTTTAATGGATCACGCGTGCCACGCATGCAGATGACGTGGTGATTAGCAACCACTGAATATTTTCTCGTGGGGAAGGGGTGTCCGCACGAAGGGGGAGGAGAGAGGAGAGAGAAAAGAGAGAAAAAGAGAGAGAGAGAAAGAAAAAGGGAAAAGAAAATAATATTTTAAATAAGAAAACACCATTTTCTCATTACCTCTATTATTTTCCTTTTCTCATTCCCTTTTTAATTTCTTTTGGTCTTCGATTTTTCCTCCAATAATTTCTTTCTTGAAATTTCGGACTCGGCAATAAATTGATAGACGATGAGACGGTCCTAAAATTGAATTGTGACACGCTCGAATATTCGATTCCTGAAACCAAATCAAATTCCATGGTTAAAATCGACCAGACGTGATTTTAGTCCAATCCAACAAATTAGGTAGCTTTTAGGGATTTTACCGCGGATATATCTCTTAACGGCTTCACCCAATATGTTAATTAACTCGTGAGTGATCAGCTCAGAGAAAAAGGACCATAGGCACGCCGATGATATGCACATTTCATTTTATCGAAACGGGGTCGAATTTCAGGATGTCACACTCAGCTACACATCCTTCAAGTCATCAGTTTCCATGGCCTCGGTCGGCGGTGGTAGTCCATCACCTCTGCTCTCCAGTCTCCGTCGCTGTCGGTTCACTAGGGACTCTGTTTCAGGGACACAAACTTCTTCTCTTCGTTGCCTCCGTCGTTGGTAGGTGGCGATCTTACATCCATCAGAGCTCTGTGTTGTCAGATGGGAGACGAGCTGTCTTGATGCTGAAAGTGATGTCGCTGGACAATCTTGCAAGTCGTTCTGTATATCAGTTTTGCTGATTCCGTGCATAAGTGGACCCTTGGCTTTTAAATATGTTGATTTATGACTAAACTCATAGAGTAAAGCTGGATCCATAAGATCTTTAACCACAACTTTTAAATCTTCCTCCAATTGCTCACATATTATTCGGAATCCATACTTTTTTGCGAGACTACCTGATTCTTGAAAACTAAATTGTACATGACTCTCATTAATTTGAACAATATTGAGTACTTCCAGGCAACGCTCAAATGGTATGAATGATAAAGACAAGCCATGTTTTGCATTGGGAGTCAATTGTAGCAGCAATTTGCCTTCAACTCTTAATTCCGAGCAGTGTGATTGTGACCCATGATCCTGTTCTTCAGTACTATGAACAAAACAATGAACAAATCCAATAAACTTGTGACACAAGTCCTTAGAAGCCCTAAAAGATACAAAACCTTTTTCAATAGGGAGGACCCACTCTGGTAACTCTGCTCCAGGATAAGTATTACCAAAACCCTGTTATAAGATAAACCGTTAGAAAGTACCCGAATAGAAGAATTCAATTTTGAGTTTAGTAAGTAATCCTAGCGAATTCCACTTCTAACTAGAGCTCTATAAATGAGTGGAGATACATTGATCCTTGCTTATAATAATATACAAGTCTCATGTGATAGAAATGAATCTTATGAAAGAACGGAAGCCACCTCCACCATATGCATGTACGTGTAGAACCACTTTAGATTTATTTGCTTTTCTTAAGCTTCCTATCTATCGTTTTCTGCTGTTGCAATATACAAGCGCACACTCCACATTAATATCAGAGAGAGAGAGAGAGAGAGAGAGAGAGAGAGAGAGAGAGAGAGAGAGAGAGAGAGAGAGTCTTACTCGGGAAGGCTGGATTCTCAAAGCCAACTCGACATACACTCTACAGTCATCATGATAGGGATCGAATCTCCTTTTCCCTGGAACATGAAGATGCTTCGGCGGGTGCAATACTAAATGTTTGCGCTTAGCGATGGATGTTGGAACACTAGTTATTTTGGTCCCCCACAGCACTAAATAACTCAATTTGGGACAACAGGAATGATTCTCGAGAAACTTCAATTCAGTCAGACTACATCCATAAAGGTCTAAATAACTTAAACTTGAAAGTCCAATCTTCATAGATGGATCAGCAGAATCATTGTACTTTGGAAACCCAATGAAGGATATGCAACCCGGAAGTTCCAGCTCTTCAATGTTATGTAACTTGTATATACTAGATGGAAGACTTACCAGATTCTTGCAAAAAGATAAGTTCAATCTCTTCAAAGAAACAAGATTTTTTATTGATGATGGAAGTTCTTCAATAGCAGTCCCTTCTAATGAAAGACGTGTCAGGCTTTCAAGTCTATGTGGAATATCAGGGAACCTTTCCAAATTTTTACAATTTGTAAGATCAAGACGCTCGAGTATTTTTGTCTCGAGCACATTCAGAAAAACAACAAGTCGAGAGCACCCATTTAAAGTCAACACCCGTAACTTCTCAAGATATGCAATCGACTCATGGACTTCTACCATGTTTTCACAATAAGAGAGGAACAATAACTCGAGATGTGGAGTACATGAGAGGTCAGGGAGACGAATGAGGGACTCGCAATAACTGAATCTAATGTACCTCAAATGTTGGAAGTCCTGCAAATATGGCGGAACAAACATCTCAGTCAAAGTTACTATGAACTAATTTGCTTAGAATTGCACGCTGTATTGAGAAATAAGTAAACACGTAGAAACTTTACTAATAATTATAAATCTATACATATATGTGGTAAGAGAATGAATTTAGAAATGACAAATAAAAAAGCTAATGAATATTGGTCAGAAGTGGGCCACATGGTAAAAGTATGCCACGTGTCATGCCCTGTGGCAATCAGGAAAAAAAAAAAAAAAATGAAGCACCACGCAGCAACCACGTGAAGGCAGGCCACTAACAAATTTAAGCCACATGTTATGCCATGTGCCAATTGAAGAAGTAAAGTGAATGTCATGTGGCGAGCACCGAAGTGAACATTCTTTCTGTTCTGGTTTAGACTATATATAATAGCTTTATGTCAAAAATATATATTCTATCACCATGAATTTTTCCCAAAAATTAAGAAACCTTTTTTAAGTCATTTAAAGACAATGAAACAAACTTTTTAAAACATTTTGAAGAAAGAAAGTTCATATATTCAACTCAAAACCTAGCTTTGACTTTCAATTAAGAAACTAGCTGTATACCGTGAGAATCTTGTATATCAAATTATTTCTAAACACACGCATTACGGGCAAAGTTTCTAATATATATTTAATTTCGTCTACTTAGAAATGCTGCTCTTCACAAACTGATTTAAGTATTTAAGAATGCCTTGTTTTACAGCATAATGCATTCAAACCTTGAAAATTCTTTTTCTTTGGCATATGTTTATAAAATTTCTTTGTATTGTGTATTAGTTTCTAATAAAGTTGTTTCACTTAATTTTTAAATGCCAATTTTGCTGCACGTAAACATCTTTCCTACTCAAGTAATTAGGGTCATTTTGAAAGGGGAAAAAAGGAGAAGTGGTTTCAAAAACTAGGGAACACCACTTCGTTTCATGTTCTAGTACATGTAATACACATATACACATACAAATGAAGTAGACAATGAAATGGTCTACGTAGGTAAATGCTCACCTTAAATAGTTCAGGCACTACTGTGATATTATTGGCTTCGCTCATATCAATTCCCACTAATTTCATTGAACCAGAGGAATCTCCAGTAATCTGGCGAGCACATCCAGGCCATATAAAGCATCTAAGCCCCTTAGGAAGACATAAAGGACCTTGGAAAGAATCCTGCAGGTTGTGCAAGATGAGCAATCTCAACCTTCTCATTTTTTTAAAAGCATCAGGATGGATACACATCTCTGTCCACTCAGGTAGCGTCAACACTATGGCTTTTACAGCACAATCTTCCTGCATATGCAAGATTATTTAGGTTATACATATTTTTAGTAATTAAAGTCAAAGAAAAGGAGCACAACCTTGGTCGTAATCGTAATTCTTACATTGTCACTGGACAGAACCTCATCAACATCATCATACAACCATAGTCTGCTGCGTCTTCTGGGATCATCGCGACACTCTTGGTTTACAATATCCTTACCCATCAATTGAATTAAGTCATGCATTTCTAGTCTGTCAAACTCAATTCTTATCAAGGACCTCTTAACAAGAATTTCAAATCCTGCAGTTGTCTCAAGATCGCAACTTTCAAGAACTTGCTTTGTATACTCCCTTTTCCACCCCCTAAAGAAGCAGGAAATGTGGAGAAAGATTTCTTTCTCATTTTCATGTAGTCCCTCATAACTAATTTTGAGCACATCATTAATGTTTTTGTCGGGACTCCTAGAAAGAATCCTTAGTCTACTTCCCCATACATCTTCTGTTTCACCACGTAATAAGGAACCCAACACCTCAAGTGCTAAAGGAAGACCTTTAGCATAATTCAGAGCCCCATTTACTAGATCTATTCTGATTTGGTGCACCTGAGAAGCATGCTTACTAAGCAGCTTGCAAGCTTGACCGTCATCTAGTGCTTCAACTTCATACACATGATCTTGATATATCCCCTGACAAGTTAGCAAATGTCTGTCTCTTGTAGTAATAATGATCCTACTCCCATTACCAAACAACTTGCCTTCTCCTGCTAAAGCATTTAATTGGGACAGGTCATCCACATCATCAAGGATTAGGAGAACTTTCTTGCGACCAAGTCTGCGTTTTATTATATTAATACCTTTATCAACAGTGGACACTTCTAATCTTTGCTGCAGTAATAATGTATCTTTTAATAATCTTTCTTGCAAAGTCACTAGACCCTTGCAACCTTTTGAAGTTTCTCGAACATTTGCTAGAAAACATGAACCCTCAAATTGTGTAAAAGTAGAATTGTATAGGGCTTTCGCCAAGGTTGTCTTCCCTATACCTCCTTGTCCCCATAATCCCACCATCACAACATCATCATTAGATTCAAGGTTTAACATTGATTTTAGCATAACCACTCGAGATTCTATCCCAACCGGGTGCTTAGCAACATGCAAAGGCATTCGGTCAAGATGATTGGAGATCCATTTCACAATTTCTTGTATATGCTTCGACTCATCTCTGACAAAAACAGAAAAGTTTTAGCAATTTGAATAAGCAATTACGAGCAATCACCGGCCAACAATAACAAAGTAGTGTGTCACATTTTTAGATAATAACAGCCAAAACAAAATGTATTCCCCTCTTAGTTGAATTAGAACTCCAAGAGAACAAGCTCAGGATTCAACTTTTAGTCAACCGATTCATGTATCTATCTACATAAGTGATTCATGTTCTTGATTCACTTATTTTTCTTTTTGATTAATTTATGCACTTAACCAAAAGGAGCTGTTTAGGACGAACTTTGAACGGCAATTAAGATTGCGATCCGAAAATTATTTTAAAACCCTGAAACACGCTGTCATTGCCTTACGCGGTCCGTATAGACTAATTATCCTGTATCAAGCATTGCTAACTGCTTTATTCCTTCTGAAGAAGAAATGGGGTAAGTGCAATAACACTACTTAAACATTTTGTCCATTGGTTGATTAAATTTTAATGTTTTATCTTTTTCAACTGAGTTTGTAAATTTTTTAGCTGATAAAGTCCTAAGGTCTTATTTCTATTACTGGAAAGAGCCACGTGTCCATTCTATGATTTTTCTTTTTTTTGGTCGAGTCTATTTCATGGTTAGCCATGTGTGAGTAACGAGTTTAACACTAGGTTGCCAAAATTGAAAATATGTCTAACTCAATTGACGCAAACGAAATGCAAACAACTCAAATAGCCCACAAATGAAACGTTTAGAGCTTTTATTATACTTTGAGGAGGGCAACAAGGATCCAAAAGAAAGAGCCATAGACCTTCCGAATGAAACGGGACTTAGCAACAGCCAAAAGCAGAATAATATTGTTCCCTGCTCAAAAATAGATGTTTTGTTTCCGTGCCGGTGAATTTCAATAAGTTCTTCAGTGCCAAAAATATTGTCAGTGGAAAAAGACTAATAAATTTATGAAATCACCAAATTCTTTTATAATTAGCAGATACCCAATTACTAACGTACCAAATTTGATTTTCATTACTCACGGACTTCAATCTAATAACTTTTATAAGAAATTACCACCATAAATTGGAGCTACTTACCAACTTTTGTCATATTAACAAAATACCTACTAGTTTGAGTTACCAACTTTTAATAATTACCAATGCTATTTGTTCTTTTAATTTCCCAACTTTTCTATTGGATAACCAACTCTCATTTGAGTTACTCACAAACTCATTTTAAAAATTGCCAATATTAATTAGAGTGACTTACATATTTTTCTACCATTAAATTATCAACATATTTTGAGCATCAATTTTCATTTGAATTACTCGCCAAGTTTATTTTTCTTTTAATTATCAACTTATCTTATATTTTGCCATATTTCTGTTTATCCTTTTAACTATATCTTAGATTTACCAACTCATGTACGAAATTACTAACTTTAACTTAAGCAACTTAAGAATTTTTAGGATTTATAAGATGAAGCATCTATACATATACTCACAAAGTTACAATCATGTGTGCGTTGATTAACTAATTTATTTATTTTTGTGAAAACAATATTTATACTTACTTGTAAAGATTAGCTTCTTACACAAAATATGGACTCCACTCTACTTACCCGTCATTCAAAGGCCAACCGGACAAGCTACCGGCATTGAAAAGAGCTTTCTCCCATCGCTTCACTTTCTCCGAATCCTCGCCAAACTTGGACTTGTGCTTATCCAGAGCTTTTTGATAACTCATTCTTCCCTTTCTCACTTCTCTTGGTTCCACTTTATAAAACACTGGC
This sequence comes from Eucalyptus shirleyi, assembly GCA_017140165.1. NCBI lineage: Eukaryota > Viridiplantae > Streptophyta > Magnoliopsida > Myrtales > Myrtaceae > Eucalyptus > Eucalyptus shirleyi. The sequence continues at coordinate 526,090 of CM029454.1, forward strand.
AGAACGGTGAGGTTCCTTTGCTCCTTGCACTCCATAATCTTCGCCACCTCTTCCAAGCACCACTCTGAGGAAGCGTAGTCCTGAGAGAAAACGATTACTGCGATGTACGAGTCTTCGATGGCCTCCATCAGCATCGGCGATATCTGGTCACCCTTTTTCAGTTCTTTGCTATCCTGGAAAGTGCGTATTCCATTCTGGTTTAAAGCTTGGTAGAGATGGCCAACGAAGTTGTGACGTAGTTCTGCCCCTCTGAAACTTAAGAAGACGTCGTGAATCTTTTCGAGTTTCAATGAAGAAGCCATTGGATGATGGAGTTTAACAAATCAAAAAACAACTATGAGCTAAAGATTTGAAGCTGTGTTTTCTAGGGGTGACCGGGTCCACGATGGGTAGGTTTCAGACTTGGACCTTATACCCGACCCCGTTATAACCAATTCTCCTTTTGGCGACCTCGTTTGCACTGGACCCTACTTTGGAACCACCCCGTTTGGTCCGATTTCAGGGTCAAACCCGTTTCCACTGTAACCCGTTTTACAACCGCCCAATATCCTATACAGCTTTAAATTTTACATTAATATGCAAGAAAACAATGTAATCCTCCTAATTTGTATTGAAACATTGAGCGCCAAATAATGTGACTCTTCAACAGTATAATCAGCAACATGGAAATCAACACCCCATTAGTTTATATGTCCTCTGGAGGATGCAGTTGTAATAATGTCCAAATGCTCCATTTGTGCTGAGCAATAGAGCAAGACAATCCCAGAGTGCAACAAAATTATGGAAGATCAGGCCAAGTTTGTAATTCTTCAAGGGTGCAAGCTGTCCAGAGACCTTGAATCAGACCTACCAACTTCGGCAAACCAGCCCCAGATAAGCACGACCAAGACCTGTGAGGAAATCATAAGAATATTTACACCAGCTTTGGAGAAATTGATGATGGACATGAACCGTAAGGAATCGACTGAAGTTCATCAAAGTTGCTTTCCCAGGATATTCCTTACATACCAACTCCAAAAGCTGTATACAAAGATACGTATGATGATTCGATAATATCTGTGATTTATATATCATCATCAACCCGGTGCTTGCGTGATGGAGGAGATAGGTTTTCTTTTTGGTCGAATGGAGGAGATGGGTTAAGCATGAAGAGTTTCCACTGCTTTGCATGTGAAACATGCACGGCTTCAATATGCACACATAGCTAAAATACAAAGTGTAGTTTCCTTGAGACTACAAGGATGACTCTCTCTCTCTCTGTCACTGAGCTACACAAACATTGTTTAATCAGTGGTTCAATAATAAACTAGTCCGAGGGGCCTAGTGAAGCAGAAAGTCCCAGGTACTTCCCAAAAACACAGACCCACCAAAGGTCCAAAGGAAGCATATCTCCCAGATTTTACAAGAGCGTCATATAAAACTTTGAGCAAGCACAGGCTCGTCGTCATATATTTCTTTGGGTTATTCCATAGGATAGAGATACAACCACAACCGTATCCCAAAATTCTCATCCTCTTTGTTTTGTCTCTAAGCCGTAACACTTCTGGTCTCTGAGGCCTCCTAAGATATTGCTCATTGGGTCTCTCACCAGAACAATCTTATAATTTAGGTCAGTAACATACAACCGCAAAGCCCAGATCAGCCAATACTTCGGAACCGAACCTCCGACCCTCCCAAAAAGGCAAAGGGAAAAGGGGTTCACCAAAAAAATTCAATTTCGTACTCACCTCGCTCTGGAATAGCGCTGTGTCGGAGTCGGCGAGCTGTGAAAGAGAGGCGATGGCGGCGAGTCTGGGCCCAGCGACAAGAAGACGAGAGGTGCGTTCCTGCGGCGCACCAACAAGAGGCGAATCTGCTAACGACGATGGTGGCGACTGGCGAGGGTGCGGTTTGCTGGGCAAAGGTTGGCTGTGTATAGAGGGTTCCTGCGAATCGCAGGCTGCGATTGAGAGAGAGAGAGAGAGAGAGAGAGAGAGAGGGGCAGGATCGCACGAGCTCGAAGAGAAAGAGAGAATCGCAGGCTGCGATTGAGAGTGCGAAGGATCGCGCAAGCTCGGAGAGAGAGACGCAGATGGAGAGAGAGATGGGTCAGTGATATGTAGGTGAGATTTCGATTTTTCCTACTCAAAGCATCAGTTATAGGATGAGACTCATAAGGGTCAACCCCTCCAATCGTCCCGGTATCTACGTCGTGTGCTAAATATGCGTAGTTGTCCTAGAGACACGGCACCTATGGAAAAGTGAACGAAATTGCTTCTGTGTCGTGCCCCACGTGTCAGACACGTCGACACACTCGGACATCCATTGAATATTTCAACACGTGATCAACTTTTCTCAACACGCATATCCGAAAGATAATGGAAGGTGGAGGCGAGAGCAAGGAAGTAGGGACGAAAGCGCGAGCGATGCCGAGAGACAGCCAAAGAATAAAAATGGGCCCTGGCGTGTTGAGGAGGGGAGGGGGGGAGTGATTGCTGATAGCTTGTCAGGTGACGGGGGAGGGAAAGAAAAGTGAAAAAAATTTGGGGGTGGGGGAAAGAGACAAGGGAAAAAAGGGAGTGGGGGTTGGGGCTGGGGGTGGACCGCTGAGGGGACTTTTTATTTAATCAGAAAAATAATTAGATGAGTTTTAAAGAAATTTTGAAAAATAAAAGTACTGACCATTGAATGATGATAAATTTTGGTTATTGTAAAATATCATGAATTTATTTAAATAAGTTGATTCTAATTTATTGTTAGTCATTAGTTTCATCAATAACTTTCGTCAATTTATTAATATTATTAGTGTGAATTCATTATATGCTCTTTTTTTAATTTATTATTTATTTGTAAATTTGAATCAATTTAATTAAAAATATTAATATTAATTTAATATACAACTTGTCCTAACGCTGTCAGAATTTCCTATTTTTAAGAAATGACGTTTCGACGTATCATGTCGTGTCGCGTATCCGTGTCCTGTGTCGGTGCTATTTAGCTTATCAGTATGATATCAAATCATGCCATGAGGAAAGGACATATGACCTGATATGATTAATTAAATATCTAGGAACCTTTAATATAGTTATTGAACTTAGAACGATAAGCAACGAAGCCGCTAGTCACCTTTTGATGATCATAAAGTTATTGCTGCACAACAAGATGGAATAGATCAACAGAAGTAACTTGAACATCTTTCTTGAGGATGCACTCGATGTGCTTTTCCAAATACACCTTCATTAATTTCTTAATCTCTAATCAGCCCCCAAATCACCCTCAAAAAAACACTACGCTTGAGATATGTGACATCCCGAAATTTCGGAAAAAGAAATTATTAGATGAAAAATCGGAGATTGGAAGAAAAAGAAAATGATAACAATACTATTATTGTTTTTATTCTCTCTCTCTCCTCTTTCTCCTTTCCTTCACGCATCCTCCTCTTTCGGCCGAGATTCCTCTTTCCCCTTTTTCTTTTCTCTTTCTTCTCTCTCTCCTCCTCACGTTTTTTACCCCCTCCTTCGCATGCAATTTCCTCTCCCTCTCCTCTTCTCTCTTTTTTTTTTTCTCTCTTCTCCCTTACGTTTTCCCCCTCTTTCTACCGAAATTTCCACCCCCCTTTTTCTCTCCTCTTTCTTCTCTCTTTCTTCCTTTCCTCCCTCTCTCTCCCACTTTTCCACCCCCTCACCTACGCCAACCCTTCTGCTGTAATTTCCCCCTCAATTTCCCCTCCTTTACTTTATTGTTTCTCCCTTCTCTTTCCCCCTTCCTCCTCTCGACAACTTCCCTCCCTTCTTCTTTTCTTTTTCTCTCCCTTCTCTCTTTCTCTTCTCCCCCTCACCCATTCTCCCTTCTACCGTAGCTCCTCCATCTTCTTTCACCTCCATTCATTTGCTTTTATTTTCTCTAACTTCATCATCTACTTGTCTCGCCACCATCATCCTCACCGTTGCACACCATCTGGCTAAGCCGAGTGCCTTGGCCTTGAGCTCAGCTTTGACGAACCGTCGCCGAGTTCTTCAATCCACAAATTGAGTAAGTTATCTCCTAACTCTAGATTAGGTGCTGAGTACATGATCTAGGGGTTTCTATGTAGATGAAAGATGTAGATGACGTTATATATGGATGGATGTTGGTTAGAGATGTTAGGCTAGCTATAGAAAAGCTTGGTTGTGGTTTAGAAGGCAAGACAACCACCATGGATGAAGATTCGACCAAGAACAGAAGCTGATTCTTGAAATAGTTTCCTGGACGTGCGTGTTTTGCTAATTTTGTAGGCGACTGCGTGTTGCGATTTTGAAGAAATTTCCTTCTGAAGAAATGTTGTAGACATCTTAATTAATAACATATATTTTTATCAGGATTTTTGAAGATTAAAAAGATGACGATTTTAACTACGTCATCCTTGAAACAGTATTTCGGACAGTTCTGTAAACCGCGACCTGTCATGATTCCGAGGGCTGTTACCGACCTTTAGGGGTCGAATTTCCAATTGGTTTCTTCACGAAAGTTGTTCATGACAAATTCTAGTTTAACATACTCGAATTTCAAATCAAATGAACCAGATTTCGACCCAAAACCGAACTGATTTTGATGAATTAGGCTCTCTGGAACTGGACCTGATTTTTGTGCCGGATAGAGAGAATTTCTGGGCCGAATCCAGAAAGATCTAGATCTTGGTGTCTTCATGAAAAATGTTTTTTATGTGTCTTCTAGCACCTGTCCGAATTTGAGAATTTTTCGAGATCATATGAGTGGGTTTCTAACTTCGAATTTGGGAGAGTGTTATTGGGCAGTTTTCTGTCAATTTGGGTTAGTAAGAGTATATGCTGATTTTGAAGTATTCTTGCTGTGAAGTTGCATAAATTGATGCTGTGAATGCTATGTATAATTGATTATTGAAGTATAACATTGATTATATATATCCACGACATGAGATTCCGTCACGAGCCTTCGGGGCCGGGCGATGCTCCTTCGGGAATGCCAAAGTCAAGGGATACCGGTCGCAGTGGATGCTGGGCCGATACTCCTATATTGGAATATCGTCTAGGTGTAGACGTTGCCGCGCTCGATGGTGTGAGGCGATGCCCGGTTATGCCGGATGACTGTTATCTATTAAAATCTGTCATGGCCAATTAATTGACATTTGTGTCTTTATCTGTGTATGCACTAAAGTATTCCATTGCTATATGATGTCAATGTGATATTGTATGATTGAGTGCTACTAACGTGCAGGAAAGTGCAAGTGATGAGAAAGTATAAGAAGGGTGATTAGACTGCATGCTATGTGTACCCTTCTCCTAATTTGGATTTAAGGGATTGACTTGCTAAGATGTGATCTCACCCCTTAGTGAGCTAACTTTTTCAGGTCCCTAGATGGAGGGTGAACAGGCAAGAGGTAGAGGTCTACAGGCAGAGGAGTACGGATGCCTTGGTAGCTTCTGCCAGATAGTGACGGGTCTGCCGTCAAGTCTGAATAGTGGGTGACCGCTCACCCTAGCCTATTGAAGAGTCTAGCAGAGTTGTACATAGAAACCTAACCACATGGACGAAGAGCTCAAAGCGTAGTTAGCCTAGAAGCTTTTCATTTTGAAACACTCCATGTTTTGTAGACTCTTCTGTATTAGAATGCCATAGTAGAAGTCACTGCAGTTTGTAAGACGCGTGGTTTGTAAAAATATAATCCTATGTTTGCTATCTCATTTCTGTGTTGTTGGGAGAAAATGATTTTGCTTCCGTATGCTTGATAAACAAATGGGTCGGCAACGGGTTCTGAGAGGTTGCAAAATTTATATCAACCACGGAGGGATGTGCATGTGCTCGGAGTCGGGTCGTGACAAAATAACCACTATATCCGAGATAGTGCCTTAATGGTAGTTGTGGGTGGAAGGGTTAATGGATATGGTTGGTGAATAAAGAAGTAATCCATGTCAGGAAGCATTGCTATTTTATTTTTCTTTGAATTTACAAGGTTCTTGACTATTTGGTAAGGCATGTAGATCAATGGAAATTCTTGCGAGAGCTGAAAAAATGGAAATGAAGGAAGCTGGGAATTCTCTTAACAGGGTTTGCTAGTTTTCCTACCCACACCTTTTTGTTCCAATTTAGTTATGTGAGGAGTGAATGACATAAATGTTAGTATGGCTGAGAACAAAGGCTTGCACTATATGGCAGACCAAGAAATACAATAGGTTTATGATTTTTTTTTCTTTTAATTTTCTCTAATTTGTCCGTGAGTATTGCATAAGTTATCTACCATGTGCATTTCTTTTACTTTATTATAAGAGATTAGACAATGCATGACTATGTTAAGGATGTGTCCGGTAGTTTTTATCCTCTTTTTTTTTTTTTTTTTTTGAAAAAAAAAAATTGCAATGTGCACCATTACTCATATTAACTAATCTTTAATTATTCAAGCCCCACCCCAACTCAATTATCTAAGCAATTGAAATCCACTTATATTCTAACAAAGAAGCAGAACCAAAAATTTAAAATATAGCCGGGACATTAAGGGGGGATGGAATTGGGGGTAGTTGAGGTGATGGTCATAGTGGAGGTGATGGTTGAGTTCATGTTCTGGGGACCCTCATGAAAATTGAAGCCGACGCCAAGGATAAATGGATCATGAAAGTTGCTTTCTCCCAATTAGACCTGTTAAAATGCCTCATAAATCCATTTTTTGACCCATATGGATGTTAAATAAGTTAATATATGGTATAATAATATTAAGTAAATTAGTCATAATAAGTATCAAATGGATCTTTGTAATGGGACTCACCCAATCGACGATGAACCGATAGGCAAAAGTCTCGCCAGGCCGAATGGGGTGCGTCGAAGCCCCGCCAATCAGCAAAAACCCAACCCCGACATCATCAGTCATGTCCCCACATGGACTGAACACCTTCACGATACATGCTTCTTTTTTCTTTTTTTTGGTAAGAGTAAGATAATATTGAGCTAAGAATAAATGTACAAAAGATCGGCGCCAAGAACTCACGCTCTAGAAGCTAAAAGCAAGAAGAGTGAGAGGGAGCCGATAAAAGGAGCACGCAACGCAACAACCAGGCTACAACAGCAAACACCAAAGAAAACCCACAACTACAAAACCTGGCAAATCTCAGACCACAAGATGGAGAGCCGAAGTAGTTGGGCAGCAGCTGAAGATAGCAGGCACGAGTAGACCTAGGAGGGAGAGTGACGATCAATGAAAACCGAGGAGTCTAGGCCCCATCCTCTCTGAATCCTTATGTTCCTTGGAGAGACTGGAACATTAGAAAAAGTTAAGGCTTTGTCCTTAACTAGCTTGATTAGGTGATTCTTCATCGCTGAGACAACGAAAGCTTCCCCTCTGAAGATGATATCATTCCTCTTTTTCCAAATAAGGTAACACAAGGCACCAAACGAGAACCGAGCAATCGAATGGTAGAAGTCTTTACCTTTCAAGAATTTCATGGCCCAATATACATTATCTTTTCATGATCTATTGCGCCAAGGAAGATTACACGTGGCTGCCCAAAAAAAGCTAGAGTTGTAAAAGTCCACGATACATGCTTTTTGATGTCTTCGTTACTTACTGGTCTCACTCCATCGATCGGGATCGCGAGGTCCTCCTTCCCCAACCCGTTGGTGACCTCGATGACGAGCAGGTCTCCTTGATAAGCCGATATGGTCGGGCCGGGGTGTGACGGACAGCTTCCGGTAGCCCCCTGGCGGCATGAGCTCGTACTTCGCTACCCACCTGGAGCGTCGTGCCGTGTCCTCCGCCCCCAAAGGCATGGTCGTCAGTACCAGAATGCAAAGCAACCCTGCAAGTAATGGAGCCATCTTTTGCGCATCCATATCGAAGAGGCAGAGAGAGAGAGAGAGAGAGAGAGAGAGATTTGGAATTTTATTGTACAGCCAGCGGATGGAGAGGGCGTTTACAATGGAGACAGGGAGGGAAGTTGGAACCCAATCGTGATGATCCGGAATTACATGGGACAGCAAGCGGAAATGGAGAGGGCGTTTATATTAATGGAGAGACGGGAGGACATTGGAACCGAATCGTGATGACGTGGAATTACATGATACGACGAGCGGATGGAGAAGGCGTTTATAATAATGGAGAGACAGAGGGAAATTGGAATCGACTCGTGATGATGTGTGAAGTTTACACGCCCTTTCTAGAACTGGCACGAATAAGGTTGCGTGCGTAATTCGACATCTCCTTCCACACGTGCACCCCGCTACTCCATTGGCTAGAATGATGTTGTGAGTAGTCATCTCTACTAGGATTTAGTAAGCATGCCGTGAACGGTGGCACGACTTAAACCACACATCAACATGGTACACCAAGACTTAGAATATGTCGTATCCACTCAACTCAACATAATACTGAGAAACGAAGAAGTGAGAGTGCTTGAGGTGCTCGCAGAATGGTGCCAATAACGGTGAAGGAGATGAAACGAAAGTGATTTGGTTCGCCCGGTTGACGAATTTCCGTCAGCTTGAATTACCTGGTTAATGGAGTGATCATAGGCGTCTTTGCTCATAATCAGATCAACCTTATATATAACAATATGCTCTTTAATTTGACATGATAGAATACTTCCATGACCCTGAAATTGCCACCGGCAAGGCCAATAACAATATTAGCTTGTGTGATTCTACTAACATTGATGACTCCGTCGTTTGTGATCAATCAAAGTGCAAGAATGGCTTGTTTGGCTGAACCAATCAGATGGTGCCACAGAACCTCAAAATGTTCCTCTTTTCTATTACAACTAGAGAGAGAGAGAGAGAGAGAGAGAGAGACGCAACTATTCCTACAAATCTCGCAATGAAACCATCATTATCTACAACAAGCAACTTTCGGAAGAAACTAAGAATTTTGTGCTTGTGCTTGTGCTTGTGCTTCCATCGTTTTGAGAAGCCTAAATAGCCCAGCTGCTTCCCTTATCCGTGAAAAGTTTATGCAGAAGGCTTGGACTTCAATCAGGATCTCCTTGACTGCCCAAAATCATTAACATACAGGAGAAGGCAGAAAAACAAATCGTGTAAGAAACAGATCATCCCACCAATATCGTCCTACATGACACTGAATATTCTCTTTATCCATTTCGCTATAGCTGGAAGGCATATACTCAAAACAAACAGCATGCAGATTTCGTTCCATCACATGGATTTTGATTCATTGTAGAAAAAGAAAAACAGAGTCCACAATCTTTGGCAGAGATCAAATTCTGCAGAGGCATGCAGAACACACAGGACTCCACCTTCGAAGGCCAAACAATAATAGAAATAAAGGACAATCCAACGCACGACAAACATGAGTAAATGCGAACACGTACCATCAATGTGATTGTTCCGTATCAAACTCTGCAAGAAAACACATACAAGTCTAACGAGTCTATTCTGCATGTATTTGTCCTGCCAAAAAGATGAGATGAGCTATAAAGACAGTAGTTAAAAATCAACTGCTATCTAGCTATCAGCATTTGCAAAGAAAGAGACAAGACAACGAGCTTTGTGGGCACATACTAACATCGGAGGTAGACCACTGGACCTCCACTTCACCTGTGCTTCCACCAGCTTAATCAACACTATCACACAACAGTACCACTACCAGTGTACTACTACACCGTATATCATTGAAAGAACTAGCAATTTTGACAAATGGCATTGCTTCATGTGTAAATGGAGCCACTCTATCTAGTGTCAATACCATCTATCATACACCAATACCCCTACTCGTGTACTACTATGTTGAATATCATAAATAAATAAATAAAGTGATTTGGAAAAATGGCATTGCTTCATCTGTAAAACTGAACCACTCTATCTAGTATCACAAACAATTCCCTTCCAAGTTGATGATGACAACACAACCATCCAGCAAGGATAACAATTCTCGATTGTTTAGTAAGCCAAACCAACTAATCTAGGTCTTCCGATCAAATGCACCCTCCCATGATTGATAAAATCATGTTCTCACCATCACTGACCAGAGTCCAAAATCACTGCCCAAAAGTTCATTCAAGTAGTTTATTTAACACAATCCACTCAAAATGCATAGCTTCAATTATCACACATTCATCAGGGGATCCACAGACGTGTTTCCACAAGTGCAAGTTCAGCATTAACAATAACTAGCTCAATAGAGAGGGGGGAGGAGAAGGTGAAGTGAGGCCAACAATGTACCTTTATACTCTCGCAGGATGCTATACAGTTACTTATATACAATCTTAAAAATTCAGATGGCAGTTTCACAGCTTGGGTAAGTCTGTTTACAACTTCCATGGAGTGTAGACTCATTTCCATTGTGACAAGTACTGTAAAGTACCTGAACATCATAACCATATTAAGCATGACAATTGGAACATCCGTAAGTATTCACAGGCAAAAGTAATAGAACAGAGAGCATAGATGCTTAAACATACTCTGCAATTTCAGGAGAATTTATCAACTTGGTGAGAACCTCGACAGCAATCAGAGGGTTATTTTCCACCAGATCCTGATAACAAAACCAGATAGTAAAAATCCAAGTTTTTGCTTATACTAATGCCAAGAAACAAAACCACACAAAATCACATACCGGTAGCTTCATTGGTGTCAGTCCACAGTGATATACAAGCTTCGGGTCACTAGCCAACTCCGCCATCACTTTCTGGCCATTTAGAAGATAAGCCTTAGATCATCAATTATACAAGAAGCACAGATTCAAAGGGCAATTCAGGTATAAGTGTAACTGCATACTGTGCAAACCCTCAAACAGCCACAAAACTGGAGATATCACTAAAAAAGAAATTATATGAATCTTGAAGACAAATTGATCCATTTACAGCGTTGTCTTCCCAAATGTTAAATGGGCCATTAAAAAGCAGCTTCCCCACCAAAATCCTCGGTTAACAATCTACGGGAAAGAAATGCCGAGGAGCATTCATTCACAAGGTGGAAAGTAATAAAGTCCAAGGTTACTTGCGACTTTGAAATATCCCACTTCAAATAACCATATATTTTTTCGGAAGGTGGACATTCAACCAATTTTCCAGAATCTTGAGACCCCCTCAATTTCATCCCTCAAAATTGGGAATTGGTGAACCACTCATTTGCTAAGATACAGGCATAGAAAATTCCAGTACAAAACCCACGACAAAACCACAAGGCAAAGAGTTTCTTCCAGTCTGGCAAAATCAGCATGCTAAGTAGTAAATACAAACTAGTCAATAACCACCATGCAGGAAAGATGCAGCCTCTCAGTATTTGTTTGTTACAGTATTGAAAAGATAAACAAGTACCTCGTGCTGTGCAGGCACAAGTGCTCCTTTTGCAGCTTTTGCAATCAAATCCCTAAGTGCCGCCCCTCTGCTAGTATCGGCACACATCCCATAATCCCAAAGAAGCTCGCGATTGTTGTCAGGTATTAGCCATACTAGCTGGAAATGCATTGACAGATAAATGAAAAGTCCTCCATTTAATAATAGCATATCCTCTACGTCTTACCTCCCCATCCTGTATTGGAAGCCTAGGAGGCCGAGGTCTAATCCACTGAGGACCCAATCCTTCTAGTGATATATCAGATAGCAACCCGGCAATTGTTTCATCTCTATCTCCAGACCCAAGCTTTGGTTTGGTTCCGGGTAGCACATCAAACCTAGGTCATGAGCTCAAACCGTTAGACAAAGGCTAGCAAACAAAGTCCTCCCAAAAAGAAATCCGATCAATTCTCAGTGCAAGAACTGTGACCTAAAACTTCTAAGATAACAAAAGATGCTGAACAAATTCTTCACAAAAATGGGACATACTCTGGTGAATTTTTGTTGCATCCAGATGGAACATCCGGGTCTGGCATCACATTTTTCACTTTCGTATCCTTGAATAGGCAGTTATATGATTCGGAACGAGCACCATCACAATACTGCTGCTGCAACTGATCAAGTGCTGGGAAAGTCTGACAATTAATAGGAAAGAGAATGCACAATCTGTCAGTGGGTGCAGAAAATTCCATCGCAAATCTAAAAAATTGATAGGGGGAGGCAAAAAATTAGCCGGTGATTAACCAGATTTATTCATCAATGTCTCAACTAAGAAGATACATGAAAAGCAAGAAAACAACTTACATGCGTTGAGGGATCAAAACCTTTCACATAATCTGAAGTTGACTGTTTAAAAAACTGCAACAGAGACATTGCCGTCAGATATTCATACAAATGCATGAATGTATCGATCAACACAAATTCATACATAGCATGAAAGATGAAGGGACTAAAATATTAGTGGGCATAGCACAGTATGTGAGTCAATTGCCCTCTGATAAAACAAATACACGTAAGAAATTGCTACAGAAATAGGTTTTCCCTGAAAGTGAAACTTCGATGAGATAGTCCAACTTAATACAATGCAAAATAGGGGGAAAAAACTAATTTTTTTAAGAAGGTATTTCAGGAATATTATAGATGCGCAAACCTAACAAATATTTCCTAAACTGTCAAGAGTTGTTGCGCAAAATGTCTAAGGACCTTATCCATTGGACGAATATAAACAACCAAAGACCTACATCATATAACAGATGTCCCTCCTGGCCACAGATTCACAGAATCAGCAACGGAACAATAGATCAGCATGACTAATGACCATTGCACTAAATTACACAACCTACGTCCAACAGATAGTAAGGATAAACTACAATTTTTTTTTTTTTTGTCTTATTCATAGTTTGAAAAGTTGAACAGATTTCACCAAAAAAAAAAAAAAAAGTTGAACAGATATTTTCACCTCTTTGGCACTGCCAGAACTTGATTCCAACAACTGGACGATAAATGCCCTCTCGAATTTTTCGGCACCATCATCACATGCGGCCTGTGCATGATAATACACAAGAGATTGCAGGACTTCATTACACAGAATCTTCATATAGTATCATAATCAAGGTCCAAATGAGACATGGGAACCGATCAAGCATCAATGGTAAAACCACTATAGAAAGAGATATAAACCTACATAATCTTTCCAAGGCCGTACCACCAGCACTTGAATACGCAAGTATGGATAGTTCAATATGACATTCTATTTCAAACACTATAGTTGAACAGTTTCATAAAAGTACATATCTACAAGGCTGTTATCATCATCCTACTATTAAACTATCTTCGAATATTGACATGTTCAAACCTGCATTACTTACTATAACAGCAGATGCCCAAACCACACATTACAAAATTCAAAATTCAGCTTCCCCCCTGGGCAAAGGCAATGGGCCACCAGCTTCCATAGGAAACACTTCTCTCCCACCCCACCCCATCCCATCCCCAGGTCCAAGGCATTGTAGATTGCTTATTTAACAAGTCTTTACTTCAAGTTTACCAGAAATTAATGTACTGGCACGGCATCTTTGCATAACCGAATTGTCAATCCACGACCACAGTGTCACCTAGTTAAATATATCATAGGATTCTTGACTCGATAATAAAATGACATAATCCTAGAATTTCCTACAAGCATCAGAGTGCAAAATAGGAAGCGGAAGAATAAAAAAGATACTGCAATTTCCAAGAAGCGTCAGAGTAAAAATAGGATGCAGCACTTACAATTACAAGAAATCGTATAAATGGATTCGCAGAAGGAGGGTGCGAGGCATATGTCTGATGCAGAATAGAGAAAGCTACCAAACGTTCGGTAGGAGAGAGCATAATCTTGTCCTGCTAGGCATGATATCAGTAGGTAAGTAAAAAGAAACATAAGAGCAGCAAGAACTCAAAAAGTACCACTTTTGCAATTACTAATAGACCGAAGTTAACAGCCATGCTACCCCAAATGCGGTGCTCTTGAGAGCACACAGACACAGAGTTTGGCGATTATCTACAGTCAACAAAGGTCTCGGATTCTAAAACCATGCTACCCCAAATGCATAAGCCTAAATATTTCGGCACAGTCAATCAAAGACATCAGATTGCCGCTGCCCATACAAAAGGTCCGGTTGCTGCTTTTCCCCTCTTTTGAGCAATTCAATGCATTTTTCCTTATGGAAGGCAAATTTATCACCAATCTAGGGGGAAAAACACTTCAACTTAAAAAAGCACCTCAATATAACGATCAGTTTTGCAATTTCAACTAATCAAGCAGGAAAAGGGATTCCCCAGAGGAGACAAAGAAAGAAGGGAATTTGCAGATTTTCTAAATCAATTACAAGCACTAGTTTCACATAAGAAATATGGTTCCTGCTTCTCCTAAAGAAAGAGACATGAGAGTCCAATTTTCCATCACGACACTGTTTTAAACTTGGCGAACTGTTCTGCGGCTGCTAAGCTGCATCCATTCCCATTTTACACGGAACAGCAGCATCCATATGGCTGGACAAGGATAAAACCATTAAAAAGCGAAGAAAAAAAGGGAAAATCGTCTTGCCCAGGTTTATCTCGACTTTTCTTAGGACTGCATAGAAGGTAGCTATATACTCCACACCGGTGGGAGCGCCTAATCGAGACGAAGATAAGCAGCATAAGCCAGCCGAAAACCCAATCGAACGCCTTCGCGTACTCCACACTAAATCACACAGAAACCACACCAAAAAGAAGAACGAAGATCGAAGAAGCGAGCGATCTGTCCATTTCGCAACGCAAGCCATCATCCTATCCCTATTCCACGACGCGGAACGGCACACCAGAGTTCCCGAGCCAACAACAAGACAAAAACCCTAGCGACGGAACAGGTGAATCGGGTGATGAAGAATACCTCGAGGAGGAGGAAGAGGGAGGTGCAGAGAGGGAAGCGGAGGGAGGGAGGGAAGGAGGAGAGGAAGTCGGAGAGGAGGTCGTGGAGGGGGCGGGAGTCCTGCTTCAGCAGCTTCAGCAGCTCGTACGACTCCTCCCCCTTCGCTATCCCTATCATCTCTTCTCCTTCTTCTTCTTCTTCTTCGATTGCGAGGCGGTCGGAGAGAGGGAGATTTGGGTGGGGGTCTAGATCTGTTGATGTTTGTTCGTGCAGGAGGAAGGGAGTGGACTGGCAACAGTCGAGGCGACCCGAGTCTTTTCACTTCAGGGAGGGGGCGGGGGGCGATGGCCGAAGCAGAGGCTGGCCCAACAAGGCTCTCTCTCTCTCTCTCTCTTCCACCGGGGCGATCGGTTCTCGGGCCCATCCGAGATGCTGAGGGCACATTTAGTTCCAGCTTTTCTTGAGTTGCATTCGGCCTCTAAGAACTCTTGAGAAGATGTTGGAGCGTTTTGTAAGTACTTTGAAATAGCTTTTCAACCAAATGCTAGACTTGAAAATATTGAAAGACCAATACTATTCGCACCCAACCTTTTGAAATAGCGTTTGCGAAATGTTGAAATTAGGATCAAAATATCTTTTTTCCTTCAAAAATTACTCTCGCCAATTTTTTAGGTTTATGATTTGGCCCTTCCTTGTAACTGTTCATCTTTTTCACATGAGTGCAACTAGCAAAAGGCCAGCGAGGGGCTTGTGATGCCCTAGGTTTTCTTATCCTAAAATTATAAATGGACCAATATGGACTTGAAATATTGAAAGTGGGCTAGGGAACGAGCTTGATGGGCTGTGAGGGGGACATGAGCCTAAGGGCTTAGTGGGCCGTGTGAGAGCCACAAGCATGGGCTTGATGGGATAAGCAATGGGCCGTGAGATGGGCTCAACATGGAAAGGGTCGAGTAAAGGACCTAGTGGGCCATGATTTGGGGCCAATAGAGCTAGAATGTATGCGAGAGGCTTGGTTTGAGCAAAAAAGATTTTTGTTCGTCGGCAAAAAGTTTTGATTGCTCGTGTTTAATTTAATCTATGAATTTATGCACAAACACGGGATTAATCTTAACACTTTCTTATGATTCCTCTTAATTCTTGATCTTAGGCCCAATTTGTGACATCGATGCCACTTTAGATATAAGCAAATCAATAAGAACTAATCTCTTCGTGTAGGGCCAAATGAGTGGGGGTAGAATTGGAATGAAATAAAGATAAACTAGGACTAATTATTAGAATACAAGAAAATCCCCAAATTAGCCAACAAAACCTTCTTGCACTGAGTATGTAGGCATAGGAATTGCGTGCAAGAAGCCACCTCACGTCACCTCTTCTCTTGGCATCTCCGCCCACTCTTCAGTCATCATGGCCTTAGGATTGAAAAATTTGTCAATCATGAGCTGCCTAGGGACTCATGAAGATTTAGGAAACATTCTCAAGGCAAAACTCATCATTGTTCTCTCTCCCTCACTCTCCCTTCCAACTCATCTCTCTCTCTCTCTCTCTCTCTCTCTCTCTCTCTCAAATATTCAGTGGTATGTGCGCACCACGTCATCCGCCGACGTGGTGCACACATACCACTCAAATATCAAATATCGACACCTCTCATGCGGGACCCACTGAAAAATGAAAGGACTCGCTTGGCTCGACTCGGCTCACTAGCAAAAGAAAAGACAAGTCACTAAGCTCCTGCCCAAAAGACCATTCTCTCTCATCAATTGAATTTTTTGCAATTTTCTCTCTCTCTCTCTCTCTCTCTCTCTCTCTCTCTCTCTCTCTCTCTCTCCTCGTGGGAGAACAAATACAGAATGATCAAAACCTACGTTTCCTTCTCCGCTTCCACCTTTGGCTCCGGCTCTGGCTCCGCCTCCTCAAAAGCCTCGCCAATCATCTGTCTCTAGCACGTCGAAGTCTCACCAGTTGTAGTCGCTCCACCTCCAATTGTTCCCATGGAGATTAGGTATAAGGTTTGTGTTCACCTCTGGCTCTAGCTCTAGCTCCACCTTCCTCCCCCAAGAGCCTCACCAGTCATTTGCTTCTGGCACGACAAAGCCTCACTAGTTGCGATCGGGTCTCGATCCCCTCCACCTCCGACTGTTCCCTCAGAGATCGAGCATAAGGTTTGTGTCTACCTCCGGCTCTAGCTCCGTCTCCTTCCCCCAAAAGCCTCATCTACCTCTGGCATCCTTCGTCTCCGGCATTTGCTCATCCTCCCTATCCCGCCAGCCTCCGCTGCGAAGCCATAGGCCTTCGACAGGAGGGAGGCGGCCTCAGTCTCATTTCCGAGCAGCACTAGGCTCCTTGCCACTGACCAGGCGTTGTCCCTAACACTGGCCTGCTTCGCCAAACGTCGCGAAGCCATTAGCCTCCAGCAAGAGGGAGGTGGCCTCGGTCTTGTTCCCAAGCGGCACCAAGCTCCCCGCCGCTAATCGAGCGTTGCCCTGACACTAGGTTGCTCGATCGTGAGGGAGATCTTGGTGAACTTGGGTAGGGTTGACGGTGCGAGCTAGAGAAGGATTCCCACTGTGGATCGAATGAGTAAGAATCATGTTCCCACTACATCTCTCTTTGAATTTCAGTCGCACTTCGTTGATTCTCTCTTTGACTTGACGCTCTCGTTCTGCTTGCATCCATGCGTTTTTCTCTCGACTGGTGAGTTTCCTTCTTCCTCCCCTCTCATGGGCTGGTTTTAGAATGCGTAGTTGAAATCTCGAATGGGTTGTTTCTGCATCTTGTTGGGTTGTTTAGTTACCGGTGAATGCGCGAGTAGCGAGGGAGCACGAAAGTGGATTCATTCGATCATCATCTACCGCCACACCTCGTGTTTCTTTTCATTTCTTTCTTCTTCTTCTTTTTTGGTTTGGTTTAATTGAACCTTGCAACTTGCCTCGTCGAAAGAACCAATCTTTTTGCTTTGACATGAATATGCTTTGTGCTTGGGCAAGCATGAATAAGTACCCTTTAAGCATGAGGTGAAAGATCACTTTGCTTTGTGCTCGGCGAGTGGCTGCATGTCGATGTGAGTTCGATTTTGGGATGCATGGGAAGAGAAGTTATCAAATGGGATTGATGTTGGTTCTATTTGTTGGCCAAAACTCTGCTGGACTATGCATAAGATAACTTACTCGTTTTGGGAAAATCTCAACTGGGAAGTTGGTTAAGTGAGACTTGGTTGATTCATTTGTGGTGATTGGTTAAGTGAAGTTGTAGCCTCTTTCCTACTTTTTTGTGCTATGAGAGGATCTCATGTCTATCTCAACTTATGGTGATGGGCTTGTGTGTCCCATGGTCCGATTGTAACCTAAGAAATGATACTTACTTATTGTTAGTTAGACATGAAGTATAATAAATGGATGTCATCAATACTGGTTGTAGGATCCATTGATTTTTGCAACAAGAGTTGTTTAATGCCATAGGAGATGTTGGGGTTCTGAGTTTTCTCATTTCTCATTATTAGTTAAGGTTGAGAACTGCCACTCTTTTTTAGTGGTACTAATTTGACAATAGTTTCGGATTGCATATTGAATTTTCTATATTCTAATGTATTTTCTTTTCTTTGCTTCCATTTGCACTAAAAAATTTATAACCTTGTTTGCCATGGATGTTTCTCAGGTTGTCCCTCACATGGTGGCACACTTAGGGATGGACATCGCAATTGAAGAAGACTAAGCTTCCCAGTCTCAATTACTTAAAGAGTTCAATGACATTTGCAACATCGACAAGGCATGGATATTGAAGTCCGAAAATGGTATTAGTGCTTATCTCATATGCTATCCTTATGCTTACTCTTCCATATATATACACTATGATAAAAGTGATTATTGTTCGGTTATAAGTAAAGGCTCCAAGGGTATGTTTTCACTTAGCCAACCAGATCTTCTGGCAAACAAGATGAGGAAATTCATCTTATCTACTCATATCTCCAGCGAAATTAGCAATTCCATCACCTTTCAATGGGCCCTATTCCCCATTGAGATGGAAAACGCTTCTATAATTGCTCCCTCACCCTCTGGCTCCAAGCTTCTTGTGGTGAAGAATTCTAAGATTGATTCTCCAAGTCAATTTGAAATTTGGGGTTCGTCTCAATTGGAGAAGGAATTCTGTGTTCCCCAATCTGTCCGCAGTTCTTTGTTTACAGATGATTGGTAATAAACTATATCAGTCTCAACCTCCAATGAATCTATTGTATAATGTCGATAGGAAATTGAAATGATCTTAGAATGAATAGGTTCAAGGGGATATCATGGATCCATGATGAATCTCTCATTGCTTATGTTGCCGAAGAGCCAGCTACTTCCAAGCCCAACTTCAACCGTTCTAGCTATACAAAGGATAACTCAAATGAAAAAGGTCGTTGCAGTTGGAAAGGTCAAGGTGACTTTGAAGAGGAGTGGGGGGAAACATATGCAGGAAAAAGGAAGCCAACTCTCTTTGTTGTCAATACTAAGAGGTCCCATTACGCAGTTTTAAAATACTTTGCTCACACTAGCAGAAGTTTGAAATTGCAACTTTAAGATCTGAATTCGCTGGTTGTGTGCAGTGGGATGGTACGAGCTATTCGAGGAATCACGAGCTCTCTAAGTGCCGAATAGGTCACATGGGCACCATCAGTTAAAGACATGAATGAATATATGGTTTTTGTTGGGTGGTCATCAAATCCAAGGAAGTTTGGCATGAAGTATTGCAATAATAGGCCGTGTGCAATATATCCGGTTAAAAACCAATTCCATCAATCATAAGCTAATAAAGTTGGTGTCAAGTGGGTACATCCTCAATTGGTTTCCTTCTCTTGCAAAAAATTTTCTTTATGTGACTATTACCGGTATGAATTTTAAATGTGATTTTAAGAATTATAAAACATCATCCAATTTTGTAAAGCTGATGCTGGTGTGACATCCAGATTTTCATGTTCTGATTTCGATTAGATAAATTGGGCATTTCATAGACGCGACTACAATATTTTTCTCTGAGTTGGCCACTCATGAGATAATTAGACTAGCTGGATAAGCTATTAAGGACTTTAAGGCAGATAGACTTGAGACTTCGACCAGGAATCGATTTCTCGACCGTACTCATCTTTAGAGGTCATTACGGCACGGTTAAAAATCGAATTAAGATTAGAGATAGGTCGGTTCGATTGAGATGAATGACCGATCATGGGTAACTCCACCAAATTGGAAAACTCTCGTTGACTAGCACTAATTTGATTTTACTGTCATTTTGGTATCCTATGTTTGTATTTGAATCCTCGAGATTTTCACGACAACCGAGAATCGCCAATGGGTTGAGTGGGTTAATCGTGGCTCAAAGAAAATTGATTACGGGTCATTTGTCCTAACAAGTTTGAAAATCACCTGGTAGCCTAGGTTACACCAAAAACGCGCCCGAGTGAAATTAACTGTCAATTTAAATCCGATTTCAGAAATTGAAGTTTCTGTCATGTCACAATAAATTCTAGGAGTGTTGACTTAGTCTCAAAAGATTTTTCGGAGATCCCGAGATTTTTACGGAAAACTGTGTCGGACATTGTGGAAAATAAACGGAAATTCGGATCGGCCGAGTTGAGGAGATTTTCGACTTGCAAACTGAGCTATATGGCGAAGGGGACCTATAGAATTTATGTGGACTTTTTCTACATCAAATTTGGACGTCGAGTGTGGGAATTCGTCGAAGAAATTTGAAGTTCAAAATGGGAAATTCGGAATTAATGGAGGGCAACATTATTTTGGACTTTAAATTGATTTATTGGTGGATTTTATGCTTGAAAATGATGGGGGAGACATAGAGGATGAGATTGAGGCTTGTGGGACCAAAGCAACTAATGAATTGGCTAAGATTGTTGAGTTTTTATTCCCCCCTTAGCTGGCTTCTCCATCTACGTATGCCACCCCCTCCTTCGGATGCTCACGGCCGCACAAACACCTACAGTGTCGACTACGGGCCTCCATGTTTTCATTTATGTTCTTTTTTTGTTCCCGGGAACAGAAATTTAAAAAAAAAAAAAAGTGTTTACGTTCCGGGAACAATTTTTAAATAAAAAACGCGTTTGGTAAACTTGTTCCGAGAATAAAAAATGAACAAACACATTTGGTAAATTTTATTCTTTTTTTTGTTTCTTTTAATTTTTTAATATTTTTATTTTATTTTGCGTTTCTTCCTTTCTTTTTTTTTTTTTCTTCTTTTGGCCGGTCGCCGGACGAGACCGGCAACCTCGCCCAACCACGGCAACGCTCGCCGGCCCCGGCGAGGCCAAGCCTCGTCGTGGTTGGGCGAGGCTCGGCCCACCGGGGGCCGGCGATGCTCTGGCGAGGTCGCCGACCCTCGACGGCATCGCCGGCCATGGTCGAGGCTAGCGGCCGCAAAAGAAAAAAGAAGAAAAAAGAAGAAGAAAAGAAGAAGAGAAGAAGAAGAGAGAAAAGAAGAAACGTTTCTTTAAAATCGTTTAACAAAGAAACAACTTTTTTTTTTGTTTCTCATTTTTTGTTCTTTTTGTGTTCCGAGAACAAAAAAAAAAAAAAAAAAGAACAATCGCAACCAAACGCGTTTACGTTCTTTTTTTGTTCTAACAAAAAAACAAAACACTTTTTTAAACAAAAACATGCAGCCCCTACATCTCTCTCTCTCTCTTTGGACGTTTCTCTCAAGCCCATCGCTGCAGTCCCCATCATCCACGCCATTTGCCTCTTCTCCTCGTGCGCTAGCCCCACCAAGTGAAGTCAGAGCAACTCAGCAGCTGCAACCGCCCATCTCCACTTCTTGTTGTCTCCAAACTTTGTCGCTCTCCACGCGCCCAAGCTCAGCTGCTTGGGTCAACAAATGATCCGCGGAGACTCCTCAATTGACCGAGTAGCCCTGCATCGCTACCACTTGGCAATGTCTGCTCTTGGTTCAGTCAACAAGAGCTACAAACGAAGCTCCTTGGTTGACCGCAAAAGCCCCACGCCTGTGCACAGATCTGTCACTAGCGAAACTTGAAGATTAGCAAAGCAGCTTCTTCAACGCTGCTTTCCCCCCATCGTCCACGTCCACACGTCACTACCAACATCTTCACGTCTACACGCCACGATCGAAGACGCTGCAAGTCCACAAACGAAGACGCCAGCGAGGCTACTCTCCTCGTCTGTTTAGCCAACGATGCCGGCCACTTCAATCAACCTAACTCCAGCGGCGTGCCTTCAGCCCAACACTTTCAGTCATTCAGGCCTAGCAAAATTCGGTCCAATTGAGGCCCATTTCAAGCCCAGTCGAATTACTTCAGCTGCAGCCCAGTCCAGTCCACATGAGTTAATTGGCCAAGCCCAATTTCCAGCAAAGCCCAAGGATCCAACAAGTTCAGCCCAACATCTTTGCTCGTTCAATCCATAGAAAATTCCTGCAGCAACCCAAGCCTTTAGTCTTGAAGCCCGGATCAAATCAACCCAAGAATTTCAGCAGGCCCAAGCCCAAAGTTTCTGCAAGCTTGCTAAGTTTTAGGCCCGGCCTGAGAGTTCATAGTCGGCGCTGAAATTTTGGAATTCGGCCGCCATCACGTCATTGTCACAGTGTCGCCGTCTTCGCTTTGCACAAGTGAGTTTTGCTCACCGATGCCTTCTTAGTTTGCTAATTACACTTAACAAGTTGATTAGATTTAATTAAGTGCAATTAGGTGGTTAGATTATAATGGATTAGCGATTATTAGTTTATTGCATTGCATATTAGATAAGTGGTTAATGTATTAACTAGAGAATTGCCTATAGTATTTATTGAATGCTTCTCGGGATTTTTCCCGACCCTTATCCGGTTTTAATTAGGCAATTTGAGCCTAAATGGATTTTTTAGTAATTAAATATTAATTTTCGAAATTAATTATTTAATTATTTATTTTCTGGAAATTCAATCGGGATGGTCAGTGATCGGAATTTCGTGCTGATTGTCGTGGTGCAGTCCGTTTATTTATTTGAGCTCCACATGGTGTTGAATTGAATTGATGGTGCAATTTGAAGAATTGTTCCTTAATTGATTGAAATTGAGTGGAATTGAATGATTGATCGGTAGATGGCCGAGTTTGGTTATTTAACATTTATAATGCTTTGATGAGTTGTAAAGCGGAAAGAATTGTGAGAGTGAACTGGAAACTCTCTTGGCTGAGACCGATTAGGTACGAAGTATAGACAAGCGTGGTTCGGTGATTAAGGATATCACTATGCGAAAATGATGCCTTAAAGAACGTACGTAGATTGTCTATGACTTGTGGCAGGCGTGGTTCGATGGTTAAGGATATCACTGTGCAAAAATGACGCCTTAAGGAATGCACGTAGACTGCCTATGATTTGTGACAGGCATGGTTCGATGATGAAGGACATCACTATGCAAAATGGTGCCTTAAAGAACGCATGTAGACTGTCTGTGATCTATGACAGGCGTGGTTCGGTGATGAAGAATATCACTGTGCAAAAACAGTGCCTTAAAGAACGCACGTAGACCGTCTGTTACTTATGTCACCTTGGTGAAAACAACGCCTGAGAGTATTAATGGAGCTTTGTGACTAAGTGTACTATTGGAGGTTATGTGAGATGGAATGAATGACCTAGAAATAGTCCGACTAACATGGAATCGACTAGGTCGATTAATCTTTGTTTTGATTTGATGTTGTGAATTGATTGATTGAATGGAATGATCGATGAATGGTTGATTGAGACGTAATCGATTAGGTCGATTGATCATTGTTTCGATCTGATATTGTGAATTGATTGATTGAATGGAAATGGCAGTGAGTGGTCTTGTTGGCGGGTAATCAATTAGGTCGATTTGATCGATGCTTCGATCAATGATGTGATTGTTTGGGTGCCTATTTGATCTATGCTAATATGTAGGTGAAATCTGAGGCCAAGGTAAGTGCTCTAACTCATGTTGTGCATAGGCAGCCCTAAGGTGTATAGTTTACTAATTAGGTCTTAGGGGGTAAAATTTGCTGAGACCCGATTGTGGGACAATATTTCAGGACCCTGATGAGGAATCTAAGGAGAAAGAACCTGAAGAGGAGTATCTGGAGGAGAACCCCAAGGATGATCCAAAGTAGGATCCTGATGAGAACTGAGACTCTACTCCTATTTGATGACTTTTGCTGTGAAACTTGTTGAGTAGAAACCAACCTTTTTAAGATGGCTTGTATATGTATATGTATGACTGAGTGTTATAGATGTACATAAAGGTGTCGGTTTTCGGGTTTGAGTTTCTAGTCCTACTTGTATATCCTATTGCTTTATTGTCCAAGGATTTTTATAACTACTTTCGCATGTGCTATTAAAAAGGAAAGGGTCGGTGATATATAGTTCTGGGATATCGCATTTTAAAATTGACCAAAGGTAAGGGATGTGTGCGTGCTTGAGGATCGGGGCGTGATAGCTGGTGTAGATTCTCATTTGTGTAATTTAACTTAGAGCATCAGTGCTTTCTTTCCCCATTTCGGGTATGCTCCTCTTGGCTCTTAGGATATGTTCTTCATTTGTTATTTGTTTGGGTTTATCATGTTAGAATTTTTTACAAAGAATGCCCACAATATTCACTTAATGGTCTCGGTCTGACTCCAGTGATGCTTACCTTCCTTGCAGATCACACCATTACCTGGTGCTTGGCCACAGAAACCTGGATTTGCTACTTTTCCTTTCTTTGGGGTTTCGGTCTCTAAACTCTTTCATTCCTTTTGACTTTTGAAGAACTTATGAACCTTTCACAAGGTGTCTCTCCGACTAATTTCCACATTTGTTTTGTGCAACCTGTCAATAGATGAAAAAGGGGTTGAAATTGAAGGCGAGTGTAGTGGATACTTGTGCATTAAAAGTTCCTGGCCTGGGGCATTTTGTACACTCTATGGTGATCATGAGTGATACGAAACAACATACTACAAACCATTCCCAGGATACTATCTTACTGGTGATGGCTGCAGCAGGTTAGTTATACAGCAGTTAAATTATTGCTTGAGCTACTTGCTTCTCAAGATCTTCTCTTTTTAGTACCTTCATTCAAACATTTTTTATGTGCTCATACAATGTGGCTTTGTTTTTGTTGAGAAACTTCCAAAGACCAATTCATTTCCTTCTTAAAGCACCTAGTGCCTTGAATTGTGAACTAGTTATCTGATGATGCTTCACTTCCCTCTACAGTGGACACCAGATTGGAACAACAGAAGTCGAATCTGCTCTTATCTCACATCCTAAATGTGTGGAAGCTGCAGTTGTTGGTGTTGAGCATGAGGTACTTTAGAGAGGAGTAAATTGATGATAAAATTTTCATTGCACTTGCTTTAAATGCTAACAAATCATGTTTTTGTCTCTAGGTGAAAGGACAAGGCATTTATGCCTTTGTCACTCTGGTGGAAGGCAAACCTTACAGCAAAGAACTGAGAAAAGGCCTCATAGGAAATAGGTTTGCATCCTATTAACAATCATTTCTTTATTTGAAAATTAATTGCTCTTTCTTTCTTAAACTCCCCAAAGTGACTTAAATTTGTCATCTAACAACATGCAAGTTCTTGACATAGTAACCTCTTAATGTGATGATAATTGTGATGGATCTCATTTTCTTTCCACATGCTAGTCCCACTCAAACAAATATTGTTGAGCCTCTTGTTTGCTTACTCCTCTGAATTTGTCCTTGGGCTTTGTAAATAGTGCTTAATCCCTTCCGTAATTACCATGGGGCACTATGCTTAAGATCTCACTGGTACTTCTCTTTTGATTATTAGATGCCTCTAATTTCTTATTGATTCCCTGGTGACATCTAATGATTTTGATCTTAGCTATCTGAAAGTTATTTGCATATTATGATTAACAATGAACATATTCATCACATGGAGCTCTATCTCCCTTTACTTACATGTGATGTGTAACGAGAATGATCAAATAGTGGGGCACATGCTAAATGGGCTCTTTTGGCTGATGGATGATGATGAACTCACCGCATCTAACACTTTGCCGACATCTTTTCTTTTTTGTTTCTCCCTTTCTTCCGAGCCAAAGACAACTATGTTATCAGTAGGATCTGTAATCGTCGCATAACATTTACTACAATAGCAAATATAGGGCCAGGTTCCATTTTATGTTCCTAGGCCATTTTGGCCTTCCTGTGCTATTATTGGCTTCAGCAGGCTTCAAAATATATTCGTTTTTCATCCATGAACTAATAAACAAGTGAAATCTATTTTTAAAGTCCATCTTGTGTAACTTGTGATAGGAAATTCATAAACATAACTTTCAACTAGGCAATCCGATTCATCTTCTGTACGACTTCTAGATAGGAGCATTTGCTGCACCTGACAAAATTCACTGGGCGCCTGGCCTACCAAAAACCTACAATGGAAAGATAATGAGGAGAATCCTGAGGAAAATTGCCTCGAGGCAATTAGACAAGCTTGAAGACACCAGCACACTGGCAGATCCATGTATTGTCGATCAGCCGATCTCACTTGCTGATACCTGAAGCGCCAAGGTTTGTAACTTATGAGGTCGTCATCAGGATTTTCAACCTCAGACTCTCATCGTTGTTGGATTTTTTGAGTTTGTAAGTAGCAAGATGATGCTTATTCCGAGTTAGCCATTTCTTTAGCACTTGTCAGAACCTATTGGCATCTGATCTTCGTCATAAGAATAAATGAAATAGGTTCTCTTCTGGTTAGCGGTGTAAAAATTACTTGTCTGTCCACAGGAACGCAAGCATTATCAATTCTATAGAATAACACTTCTACATGCCTTTCGTCCTGTAAAAGGCTATGTTATCAGTTGCAACCGTTGTCAGGTACCTTCCAACAATCTATACATCGAATATCTTCCATCACTAAAGGAAAGCTATTTTCATTGCCATTAGTCGGATTACCACAGAACAACAATGAAAACCAACTATGCAGAATTTCTTGTGCTAAGGTGACATTGGCTTGTATGTGTGACTCGTGATTTACACTTCAAATGACAAGTTCGTCTTACTATGAGCTCTTATTTACAGTTGTTACATCTTGTGGCAGGACCACATTGGGAGGGAAAATATTGACTTGAGCTCTTTAACCTTCCTTGTCCTTTATGAGGCTGATGAAATGGTAAGGATCGGTTTTGTTGAAGATGTGGAGCTAATTCTTGGTGTATGCGTACTATTTTTTTTGCCTATGAAGTTCATGGCGAAAATATGCTTAAGTTATTTATTGCAATTACAATTATTATTAGTGATGTTATTTTTTGATATTTGACAATAGGTTTTTCAATTTCAGCATCATGCAGCTGCTTAGAACTTTTTAAAAAGAGATTTTTAAATCTTTTTTTTAGAGCAAGATCTTTATTTTCTTTGTGCCTTTAAAATTCTGTACTACATGTAACATATCTCTTATTGTGCATACATTGAGAGGGGCTCAAACCAATATTGATATTCCTTTGCTTGAGGCTTGTCTAAGTAGGTTTACGTAAGGCATTATCTAGGCTATAGTTTGAAAATTGATAATCTCCTACGATATTTAGAGAGTCTCTATCTCAATTATGTGACTTTTTCGATTTAACCACATTGCTTATAGATGTGGATATACTTATCCTTCAATTCTTCAGGTTCTTGTAGGCAAGGTGGAGGATACAAGTAAAGTTCAAACACTGCTCTTTAGCGCTCCTTTACCAGACTGGGTGAAGGGTCTATGTAACTCAATCTAGCAAAATTGTTTTGTTGTTCTGAATTTGTATATTGGTTGTCAATGTTTTCTTGTAGTTGTTCAATAGATTTGTGTATGATTCAAAAAATCGTGCTGTTTGTGGTTAGAAGAAAAACAATTGTGCTGTCATTAGTTGTTGGATTGGTGTTGTATATCCATGCCAAGGCATATGCCTTGCCTTCTTTTTCGTTGCTTAAGCAAAGCCCATGTTGATGATGTGCAGTTGAATGCTCTCTTCATTAATCCTATTCATGATTTGCTCTGGAGATTGTTTTTCACTTGCAGGAGTTCAAGATTGAATATTACTTTCTGGATTATTTCAATCAGCCGTAAAATGGTAAAGAACTCAGCCTAAGGACAACTTTGACACAGTGTCATGTCACCATAACATAAAAAAGGGCAGAAGTCCAGCACAAGTGCCATAACTTGGTACGTCGGGACACTTAAGTGCCATAATTTTAAAACGGTACACTTAAGTGCCACTTTTTTTTTTTCGAGTGGGACACTTAAGTGCCACCTCCGGCGACTCTTGCTGGAAATCCTACGTGACAATATTTTATTATTATTTTTTGCCTATGTGGCTCGCCGGAGCTCCAAATCAGCATAAAAATTAAAAAAAAAAAAAAAAAAAATTAAAAAGAAAATTTAAAAAATTTTAAAAAAAAGAAGAATTTTTTTTTAAAAAGAGAAAATTTTAAAAATTAAATATTAAAAAATTAAAAAAAAGTGGGGGGGGGGTCGAACGGGCGGCCGAGGGCTGAGCCCTTGCCGCCGCAGCCTCGCCGTCGCCGGAAGGGCCGGCGACGGAGGGGGGAGGGTCGGCCGGGGTCGCCGGCCCCCGGCCGACCGATGGCGAGGGCTACGAGCCCTCGTCGGATCGCGGCAGGGCTGCGAGCCCTCGTCGGATCGCGGCGAGGGCCACAACCCTCGCCCCAGATCTGGGCGAGGGCTCGTCGGCCCTCGTCGGCCCCTGGCCAGGGCCCGGCGACCCCAGCCGACCCTCCCCACTCCGTCGCCGGCCCTTCCCGGCAGCGGCGGCGAAGGCCCGTGAGCCCTCGCCCAGATCTGGGGCAAGGGTCGCGGCCCTCGCCGCGATCCGGAGAGGGCTCGCAGCCCTCGCCGTCGGTTGGTCGGGGGTCGGCGACCCCGGCCGACCCTCCCCCCTCCGTCACCGGCCCTTCCCGGCGACGGCGGGGAGGCGGCGGGCGAGGGCTCAGCCCTCGGCCCCGCCGACCTCCCCCCCCCCCCACCCTTTTTTTTCTTAATTTTTTAAAACT
Organism: Eucalyptus shirleyi; assembly: GCA_017140165.1. Taxonomy (NCBI): domain Eukaryota; kingdom Viridiplantae; phylum Streptophyta; class Magnoliopsida; order Myrtales; family Myrtaceae; genus Eucalyptus; species Eucalyptus shirleyi. The sequence goes on from CM029454.1 coordinate 554,734, forward strand.
TTTAAATTTTTCTTAAATTTTTTTAATTTTTTGAATACTTTATAATTTAATTAATTTTTATATTATTATTTACACGTAGACACGAAACGATGTCGTTTTTGTGTTTTCTCCGCCACGTTAGCGTGCAAAACGACGCCGTTTTGGACTAAACTCGCCGGAAAATTGCCACGTCAGCCATTTGGCCGGATTTTCGCCGGAGTGGCACTTAAGTGTCCCATTTTACTCCGATGATGGCACTTAAGTGTACCATTTTAAAGTTATGGCACTTAAGTGTCCTGGCGTGCCAAGTTATGGCACTCCAGGTGTCCTCACCTTCATAAATAAGTGTCATATGGGCAACTTCCCACTTTCAAATGTTCAACCCAACTTCAATAACTAACTCGGCTGATGATGATTTGCAATAGTTTTTCCCTTCTCTCGGATCCACCGGTGAACGAACTAAAATCCAATTAAGTAGAGAACATTTTTCCACACCTAAAATGCACTGATTGTTGTTGTTGGGTGAGCTAGATTACACCATATTCCACACAAAATTTTGAGACCCACAAATACTACACAATTCAGAACACCAGAGCAAGGCTAATGATGAAAAACCACCCTTTATCCTCAAAATGCTCTCCAAAAAGAGTGTATTGGGAAGATTGGATAAAGACTCTTTTGTGATGAAGTCGCCAATTTATAGTGAGCCAAATGAACAAAGGACGCATTGCCCGACCTTTTATGCCATATTGGTTTCCAAAAATTTAGTAGTCAGTGACCTTTCAAACTCATGAACCTTCAATCGACAGAGCTGAAGTTAGGCTTAATATTCTAGTAATTGATACCGATAACTCTCGAAGATGAAAGGCATCTTCCTGTGTACTGTAATACCAATTAAAGTTGTTGAGAACCATTCCTCAGTAGGCTTGCTTTCCCAGTCATAGAGCCACACCATATGGTGGAGGAGATATAGAACTGAAATAGCAAAAAAAAAAAAAAAATTGATGACGGCTTTTAAGAAGAATGACTTATACCCCCCTTAGAAGAATAATTATGTCCCCACTGCAAGAATCTTGAGTGTTCTACAAGTTCTCAAAATTATGCAAGTGCAGCTATATACAAACAGGACATGCACACACCTAACCACATTGGCAAACGAGCTTGCCCTATATATAGCAACAAATCAAAGCAAAGGTGTACACGCCCCCTATATAGCAACAAATAAAGGCAAGGTTTACACCGATGGTCATTATCTCTCCATAAACACATGCAAAGCATTTCACTTGCTTAGTCGTTTGTCTAACATCAAGAGTAGCATCTGTGAAATAGCCACCTGCGAATCACATAATCTGTACAACCATCTCTAGGAACAAGTACAATCATCTCTAGGAATGGTAAAAATGAAAAAGATCACTAATAAATGTGTCATTCAATTCTCGGGCAACAAAGAATTCTTAAAAATTGCCGCCTGTCTTGTTGGCATTATAGGTCTAAGTACATCATCAAAAGCAACAAGAGCATTTGTATTTTGATCTTCATAGTTGATAAAGTGTGGCATCCGGAAATTTTGACGACCCTCGAATATGCCACGATCCATGACTAGGTGACGGAAGCATCATCGGACTATGTCATTAGTATCATGTACGGACATTGTTTTGTTATCACCATCGGACCGATGGGTCACGTTTAGTATGGTCCAATCGTCGAATAAATCATAGCCTTGTCGGAATCCCTTTATTTAAGGTTATTGGTGAGACCAATCTCATCAGTAATTTTGCCGACTTCAGAAAAATGATGACACATCGTGGATTGATGAATTTATTGTCAGACTTCGTCGTTGACACCGATGTTAGACCCCGCCGATTTATGTACATATTTCTCTTGATGACATGACCCAACTAGATCACCTAAGTGTATGTGGAATAAGAAAGGAATTTGGATTCTGATCAATTAATTTTAGAGAGCCGAAAGAAGTGGAATTCGGCTATGCATGAGGAACATGCATGCCCGCGCAGAGAGGACTCGTCCATGTCCAATGCCGCCCCAATCTCTCTCCATTCGGTTGACACATGAGTGGACTAAGGAAGGGAATGGTTGACCAAAGCATGCCCAGCAACGGCCACGTTGCCTCCCATTCGGCGGCCAGCGCATGGAGGAGGAACCGAGCGGAAGCCACGCTCTCTCCACCTGTCTTCAGCCTTGGTTGCCACCAAAGGAATTCCATGTAATTGACTCTCAAATTCAGCAAACCAAGGAACGAAACTCTCGGACAGGTGAGGAGGAGAGAGAAGGAACTGAATTAAAATTTTGCAAGGAGAGAAACCGAGAGTGAGCGGGTGAGCGAGTGAGAGAGAGAGAGAGAGAGAAAGAGAGAGAGGTAATTCGCGGGGGAAGTAGGCACGCGAGTGTGGGTCGTGAGGAAGGAAGAGAAGGACCGCCTTCTGCCATGCTCGAGCTACTGCCGTTGATGCCGCTTGACTTCGCCGCCGCCGAGCCGAACCTGAGTCCCACGAGCCCCTGTTTTGCTTGAAATTGAACTAAAGAGCTTGAGGCAAGTGAAAGTCCATTAACCTATATCATGTTCTGATGTTGCTGTCTAGTGGAGTACAATAGACTTGGAGATTTTTGGGTTGTGGATGTTGGATGCTGGATTTTGAATGAGTAGAAGTAGTTCTCTTAGAATTAGTAAACTATTTCATAGAAAACGGCATGACCTTTGATGACTCCATGAATTTTTTGTAATTATCTAGTTAGAATTGGACTTCGAACCCTCAATGAAAGTTGTAGGATACATCCTTAGAAATAATATATCAAATTTGATAATAAATGGACAAGGTTTGGTTAGTAAAATGATTTTCTTTGTAAATGTTAAATCTGGAAGCTATTACAGAATGTTAGTAAAGAATATAGCAATTACTGCTCTTGATATACAATGAATCTGACTTAGTGTTCTTCATGAAACTTTTTCCTTTAGGTCTTATTTATAACATATCAAAATTCCATAATTTTCTGAGTTCATTTATGGGTTATTCTGAAATTGTTACTAAAACTGTGCACTGTGATGTTTGAGTTGTTTTGTTTCGAATTTGCTCAATTTGTCCCAAAGGTGAATGCATCTTGAGTTGTTATTTGACATGATGATATTGGCATTCAGCATATCATGTAATATTGAGATTTGATGAAGATTCATGGGACATCTTGTTATTGCATTGAAAAGTGTTTTTAGAAATTAAGATGTTAATTATTACCGTTAGACCCTCGGGTCAACGATGCCTCGGGAGTCGAGATGCCCAAATGATCGAATGAGTCGATGCCTTGTGGATGCCTGGGGACCGTAGTGCCTCAGAGGTTTTTCCCCGAGAGCATCGGGATGCCCGGTAGTAGGTTGGTACGTAAATCCGGAGGTTAGGAGTAACCATGTCTATGGCCCCTAGTGATTCCTCGTGACGCTAGGTGGGGTGCGAGATGCCCGGAGATGTGTTGCAACACTCTGGATGCCCAGTGGCCTTGTGGCCAGATGCTAGAGGCTTTCACAACGCCAGGTTGGATGCGAAATCCCAGAAGGACACAAACATTGGTCCTTTGGGGGGATAAAACCGTTTGAATGATTAAAACTGATGATTATATTAAGTGTGATTGTGGTTTGATTATGGGACTAAATTGTATAGCATGGAATAGGACGTATCATAATAGTTTGACCCTATGATTAGGACTTGTGTGACTGGACATGATGCATCTTATTTGTTGGAACTGCACTGGTCATTGTATTGAAGAGTTATATGGTTTAGATGCATACTCATTATTTGATGACCTGTCTTATCTATCTTGCATGAAACTGGATTGTGATGGCTTGCATAGTATAGTCTAATGGATCTTTTGCTGTTGAGTAGTTGTACTCACCCTATTTGGGGACTAACATTTCAAACTAAAAGATATGTCTCTGCTACTAGTCACCCCCAGCACATTCTATGGTATACCGGTCGACCTTGAGTGTGAGTGTACAGAACACCATCATCCTGAGATACGAGGGTTGGTTTTTGTTCAAGTGAGGATACTGATCATGTTTGACATTAGTCCTCCCGCCGGCCTAGTGCTCAAGGAGTTCCTGACAATGTTCGTCCATCGTGATGGGAGTACGCTGGGGCCGTTGCCGCCGCCGCCGCCGCCAGCTGATGGACCAGACTAGGTGTGATCGAGAGTGATGGTCAGCAGATGAAGCATTTTTGGATCGCCAACACTGACTGATGGACCTATATACACGGTTGTTGTAGAGTCAAGTACTTTTTTAGAATAGCCGAGTTTAGAAAAGTCTTGGCCTTTTGATGTACCGACCCGTGATGTCCATCAAGTTATGTAAATAAAAGTGTCCAGTTTTAACTTATAAAATATGTAGTTGGTGTGCATTGTTTCTGAATATGGGATAGGGAGTTATTGGATATGCTTCCGCTATATAAACTGTGCAGGGATCTATAGAAAGAATATAAACCCCCAGGACCCATGGATTTATTAAATTTCTATGGTATCTGAGTAATGGATTTTCTAGCTAAGAGAAAGCACAGGCAAGAGGTATCTATGGCAACCCCAGCGGAATGGGGGCCGTTCAGGAGGTGCCACATAAAGCTAAAAGGTATATAGAATAATGTAATGTGGAGCTGCAATCGACGCCTGGAGCCTGAAGTTACTTCCAGCCCCAATAGTAAGTTGCTCGAACTCAACAAATAATAGAAGACCTGTCAATAACACTTCAAGTTTTCGGCTTCTTTGGTGCTCCCAAGTTAGTAGGCTCAAGCTTCCGCTTTATCCCTAAGAAATGCTCAACCTATAATACAGCCAAACATCAGAACTTATGAAGTTATGAACCAAGGGCAGGTGCCTTAAAAGTCAGGACAAAAAGATTCCCTGGTAAAAGAAAACAAAAGGAGAAGAGAGAAGCCTTAAAACCATTTTGACAAACCCAACTTGATAAAATATCACTAATCTACATGACTAGGTTTGAAAAGATAGTAGGAAACTAGAGGAGACTTCTGATATACGCCATAGAAAAAGTCAAATTATTGTGAAACTTTTGAACCCACATTCATTAAGAGATTAAAAAAAGTACAATTAAATTAGATGCCTCATTTCACCAATGCTAATATTTTTTTCACCCAACATTATTCTAAACAGAGTACAGTTCAATAAAATAGCACCATTTCAGGACACTTTCATTTGTGGTTAGTACCATTGGAGAATGCCTCATATCAAATTGTTTTCAATGCCCCACCTCAAGTGTTACTAGTAAAAGTTTTACATCTTGCTTTAGTCTGTTTAAACCCCAAAAGACTTAGGTCTGACAATCTTTAAGAACAATTTTTTTTTGCAAAACAAAAACCTTCTTCTAATGTCCAAGAAATGTTTACAAATTTTTTGTGACCCTATTCTTTTCTTATCGAATCCACATCACGTGCTCCAATCCCCCACTTTTCTCCCTCAACTAGAAGGACAAGAAGGAAATGGGGAAATACTCATCTAGGTTAGTAAATATTCACACTTACCCACTATCTCTGACACCTTTCAACCAGTTCCAAATATCATTTTCATTTGGCTCCGTATTTCCTTCCTTGCTGAAGTCAGTTTGAGATCCATCTGCCGAACTCAATGTGGACTTTGAAGATTTAGGAACCCCCTCTCCAAGAAGGTCGGTTTGCTCCACATTACTTATGGTCACTATAGCCTTCAGCTCACTAGGTAACATATAGAAAACAGGAGGAGACCAAAAGGAGTGTATGGCACAAAGTAACTGCATGACAAACACAATGAAGAGCTCAAATTCGTGCAGTGATGGTAAAGGTAGGATATCATGGATTAAACACATCTACAAAAAGAATACTTGCATACTTTTAGATGGGGAGGCAGCATCCATGACAAATGTGACACCATTGGATGCATAAAAGCTGAATTTGCTATGGAGCAATTCTGCAAATTCAAATTCCCTTTTCTGTATCCACTTCTCTTGAGCGCCTTTTCAAAAAATGTAACTGTATGGAAAATTGACCACATAAAGGATGTCTCAGTGCACGAGCGAACCAAGCCTAAAGGTTCAGATAAATAATTGTCTTGCCATTCTGCCCAGATCCATTGTTACCACCTCCAAATTCGCCTAATTCATCAAAAATTGTGTTCACAACATTTTCTAGAGCCAACTGCATACTTTCCATTAAAGCCAAATCCTGGAACAAGGTGATACAAATTTTAGGATCCAATCACAGAATAAAGCAATGACAAATGAAAAACAAGGAAAGGGGAAAACCCAATTTCTCTTCCTCTTCCCACCTAAGACAAATTTATGTTTTAATTAGAGATGTAAGATCTTAGTATGAACATATTTTCCAATTATGAGCCCACCAAAAAGATCCAAAAACCCAGTCCCCATCCTGCAATTTGATAGAGATTTAAAGAATAATAATTTAGACCTTAAAGAGTTCAAATAATTATTTATTGGCCTTTTTTTGTTCTTTTGATTAAAATCGTAAGTTGGGTTTTGGAGGTAAGCTAATGCGTATTATGTCATGTCCAATAACCAGCAATATGACAAATGGGTAGCACAAAATTGGTAGAACCTAGGGTATTAACCATTAACTTATCTTGAGGCCCACTTCAGCATCACAAGCTCTCTCAAATACAATAGGCTCCCATCCAATATTTTCCCTTTATTATTGCAAAAATACAAAGAATAAAGATTATGACCCCAACAATTCCCACAAACTCCTATAATAAAAGCCAAGTATGTTAAATGAACAATGTACTTGAAACAGACTCTTGGCACTATTGCATTTGCAAATAGCTAAATCACTAGGAAAGAAACTCCATGAAGAATCTACAAACCAAACTTGAGCAGGCATTGGAGGAGGCAAGGGATTCTTGATCATTGAGATGATTTTTTCGGATGCTTACACCAAAAAGTAGATTGTTGCATTGATCAATAATTCAACATCATAATATTGCATCATTTATTGTAGCAGGAGCAGTGAACTATACAAATCCCAAAAAATGTTTACAAATCAATCCAACTCTATGTAGAAGCACATGCTCATAGCAAAAAATCCAAGAGCTGCACATTGATCCTATCCTATGTAGATGTACAAGCTCATAGCAAAGAAACATAAGAGTTGCACATTGATCATATCCTATGGAGAAGTGCATGTTCATAGCAAAAAAAATCTATGATCTGCACATCGATTCTACCCTATGTAGAATTGCATGCCCATAGTAAAAGAGAAATCCAAAAGCTACACTGATTGACATTAGTTAATTATCTACACTTTCAAGAGAATTTGTTTCATCATTTCGAAATCAAAAAGCCAAGCTTCATCTTGCCCATGTTTCATCATTAAGGTCAATTCTACAAACAAACATAATGAGAGTATTAGAATTACTTCATGCAAAGACAAGATAAGATAATTGATGAAATCATTTGGTCACATTAAACAAATGTCATACCTCATGCAAGGTGCCACCTACGCATGAAGACGCTTTTCTCTTTCTCTTCTCCACGGCGTCCTTGATCCGAGTATTTAATACACATTTTGGGCTTCTCTAAAGGGGATCAAATACTCAAATTTCATGATTTTCTACATATTCATATTCATCACATTCCCCAAAGAAATCAACATTATCTTTACTTATTAGAGATTGCATTTTGGCTGTGATTTGAGAATAAAGACGCAACAAGGCTGTAGTTATAAACTCCTCTATTACATCATGATTGGCACTATCATTCATAACACTGAAAGCTAACCGCATCAATCTCTTCAAATGTAGTGTCTTTGATTTAACCGCATCATGAGAGCTTTATGCAACATCTTCACAATAAGTCCCTTGTTTTGCAACTTTTGTCCACATCTTCAAAATATATTGCGATGGAATGTTTGTAACATTTGAAACATTTGTCAGGATGCATAGAACATGCCTACATAACCGTCTTTGTATTTCAAATAATTTGCAGTTATAAGAAATGGTAGAATCACTTGGACTAAAATTCATAATATGCTTTCATTCATTACTTCCGGTTCCCACGATATAAGTATGTAAAGACCCATCAATTTCTTATTGAAGAACATGTTTAGATAAAACATGCAAGAATTTAGCTTGAAAATTCATGTAAATGACATGAGTATATACTTGTGCAGCATGTTGCAAAATTCCACTATTTTCAGCCACAATATGTGGCTTTCCTCGAGCACACTCAAAATCATCAACAATTTCAATGTTGCTCATTTTTTTAGCTTGCTTCTCATAATGACCGACAAATTCAGATGAAGTCATCGTCTTACACGCTATATCTTGAAATACATTATTTGTGTTCTTACTTCTTTGTGTAGATCTAATTCTTGCAGAAAAAAAAATCACGGCCAAATGTAAGACACCATTTATGACGCAAGCGATACAAATTATCTAACCACTTGTTCTCACATAAACTCCACTCCTGACACATAGCTTTCCAAGTGATCTCTATTTTAATTTCAGATTTACAATGATATAAAAACTTATGTCAATATTTATTACGAAAACTTGGCTTTTCAAGAAGATGTGCAATATAATATGTAGTATCTTTCTCAATATGTCATATAAATAAACGATGATCAGAAATCGAGAAAATAGTTCTAATAGCATTTGCCAAAGCATGATCTTGATCAATGAAAATGGTTTTTGGTGCTTTATTACCTATTGTCTTCAAAAATAATTGAAATGCCCAAACAAAAGAAGCAATAGTTTCACCCATAAAAAATGCACATCCAAACAAAACATTTTTCAAACGATGATTCAAGCTAACAAAAGGCATACATATCATATCATATTTATTTATACGATAAGTAGTATCAAACACTACTACATCTCCAAAATTATTATAATCCAACTTGAATATACCATCAGACCAAAAATCATTGGTCAGCCTCTAATCCTCATCCAATTGAAATGTGTAAGAAAAATTGCTTCCATTTTGTTGTAAGCAATTAAAATGATTGATGAGCATTTGACAATCACCTACATCAATCACATTCTTTCATTTTGATTGTAAGAAATTTTAACAATCACATAATGAAAAGCCAATGTTATTTGGCCCATCTGCTTCATCACAAAGATAAGAATATGCTTTTGTAGCCCTTATACCGGCCCCGATCATAGAAGTCAAAATACATTTGCTAATGTCTGTAATGTATCAATACGAGTGTAATGTCTGTAATGTATCAATACGAGCATATGAGATGTTTTTGCTTATCCTTAATGAAATGATGATTATGAACATCTTCAAACTTGATAACTTCCTAGACTTCATTTTCAATTTTAAATTTAATGTAAGCCTAACATCCTGTTCTCTCCACTGTCTTATAAATATTTCTTTGTTCATGAGGTGAGATTAATGGAGAGTGTCCTTCACAATTACATACAAATGTGCATCTTTGCAGTACTCATTTACTATTGTTCGCTTTTTGTCCTTTTCACACTCCAAATCCTTTGCAGATTGCATATGCATTGTATGTATTATAGACTTCATTCTCATTAAAAAACATCACACCAATTCCGATTTTAAATTCTTCATTAACATTGTGTGCAATGATATTATCCTTTGAAACCTCTACAATTTGAGGAAAATATCTAATCATTTAAAGAAGAAAATTGAAGTAAATACAAATTTAATTATAAAAAGATAAAGTCATACCAATTTCGCCCAAGAATAGTTCGACTTTTATTAGAAGTGAATGTCAAACACGAGTTTTGGTGTCCACTGACATTGGGTTCTTCATAGTTACAACCTCATAATCACTTGCAAAAACATTTTGGCCAACATATTCTGGTAACATAAATAACAATTATTCATTAGCAAATAATAAATAAAATTGAAAGCGAAATAAAAATAAAAGCAACAATTATTAATCCAGATTACTAACGGTAGGAGCACTATTCAACCTTACCAATAACATGGCAACATAGGAAGTAGATTGTGGAAAATTTTGGGTGCACTCCAAGAATAAATGTAAACACAAAAGCCCCAATGTTTTCTCATCTGAAACTTATGCATCAACAACAATAACAACTGCAATCATAAAGAATCGAGGCTTTTGCCTTTACCCTAAAATAAAGTACTAAAGCAATGAGCATGACAAAAATTCCTAATGCCAACGTAGTATTTTCAATCTTGTTTTTCCAAAGCAATTACAAGAAATTGCATAAAGTCACATGCAGATAAAAGTTGCTCGGTTACATGGAAGCTCCTGTAAGGGCAATCAAAATAAAACGAGATCCATTGATTCAAAATGCATAAGAATAGCCAATACCAACTAGAGAAAAATATAAGGTGTTGAACATGTTTGATTCAAAAGTATACCTTACAATGCTTGGAAGACCAATAATAAGTAGGTAATGCATTACATGGACAAAATAACACAAATTACAAATCAACCATGACAAACTAGGAGGGGCAAGCTATCATATTCATATTCCGAAAGTGCTAAACAGCATTCAATAATTGTTCGAAGAACATCTTGTAAGGTAATGGTTGCCTAGACTAAAGCACATGCACTTATAAACAACATAATTGAGTAAAACAAGGCATTGGTCTCTTCTATGACATATGTGCAAAGTCAAGTGCACATTAATCTTCACAATCAAGACGAGATGTGACCTTCACAAGAATCTCTTCCATTTTCTTGTTTCAACAGACTTGGAGCCTTTACCTATAACCAAACAATAACCACTTTTATCATAGTGTATATCTATGGAAGAGTAAGCATAAGGATAGCATATGAGATAAGCATTGATACCATTTTCGAACTTAAATATCCATGCCTTGTCGATGTTGCAAATGTCAGTGAACTCTTTAAATAATTGAGACTGGGAAGCTTAGACTTCTTCAGTCATGATGTCCATCCCTAAGTGCGCCACCATGTGAGGGACAGCTTGAGAAACATCCATGGCAAACAAGGTTATGAATTTTTTAGTGCAAATGTAAGCAAAGAAAGAAAAATACATTAGAATATAGTAAAATCCAATATGCAATCCAAAAATTTTGTCAAATTAGTACCAATAAAAAAGAGTGGCAATTCTCAACCTCAACTAATAATGAGGAATGAGAAAACTCATAACCCTAACATCTCTTGTGGCATTAAACAACTCTCGTTGCAAAAATCAATGGATCCTACAACTGATATTGACAACATCCATTCATCATACTTCATGTCTAACTAACAATAAGCAGGTATCATTTTTTAGATTACAATCGGACCACGGGACACACAAGCCTATCACCATAAGTTGAGATAGACATGAGATTCCTCTTATAGCACAAAAAAGTAGGAAAGATGCTACAACTTCACTCAACCAATCACCACAAATGAATCAACCAAGTCTCACTTAACCAACTTCCCAGTTGAGATTTTCCCAAAACGAGTAAGTTATCTAATGCATAGTCCAATAGAGTTTTGGCCAACAAATAGAACCAACATCAACCCCATTTGATAACTTCTCTTCCCACGCATACCGAAATCGAACTTACATCGACACACAGCCACCCACCGAGCACAAAGCGAAGTGATCTTTTGTCTCATGCTTAAAGGGTACTTCTTCACACTCACCCAAGCACAAAGTATATTCATGTCAAAGTAAAAAGATCGGTTCTTTCAATGAGGCAAGTTGCAAGGTTCCATTAACCAAACCAAAAAGAAGAAGAAGAAAGAAAGAAAGAAATGAAAAGAAACACAAGGTGTGGCGGCAGATGATGATCGAATGAATCCACTTCCATGCTTCCTCGCTACTTGCACATTCGCTGGCAACTGAAAAACCCAACAAGATGCAGAAACAACCTATTCGGGATTTCGACTGCTCATTCCAAAACCAGCCCATGAGAGGGGAGGAAGAAGGAAACTCACCAGTAGAGAGAGAAACGCATGGACGTGAGCATAACGAGAGTGTCAAGTCAGAGAGAGAGAGAGAGTCAACGAAGTGCGACTGAAATTCAAAGAGAGAGGCAGTGGGAATATGATTCTTGCTCATCCAATCAACAGCAAGCGGGAATCCTTCTCCAGCCCGCACCTCTCCTTCTTCTCCACGCCGTCGACCCCGCTCAGGTTTGTCGAGATCTCCGTTGTGACCGAGTAGCCTAATGTCAGGGACAATGCCCGGTCAGCGGCGGGAAGCCTGGTGCTACTCAAGAACGAGACCGAGGCCGCCTTCCGCGCCGAAGGCCGGCAGGAATCCTTCTCCAGCTTGCGCCTCTCCTTCTTCTCCGCACCGTCTGAGATCTCCCTTGCGACTGAGTGAGCCAGCGTTAGGGACAACGCCCGATCAGCGGCGGAGAGCCTAGTGTTGATCGAGAACGAGACCAAGGCCATCTCCCTCTTGCCGAAGGCCGATGGCTTCGCAGCGAAGGCCAGCAGGATGGGGAGGACGAGTAGATGTCGGAGATGGAGGATGCCAGAGGAAGATGAGGCTTTTGGAGGAGGGAGCCAGAGCCAGAGCCAGAGCCAGAGGCAGACACAAACCTTCTGCTCAATCTCTGAGGGAACAGTCGGAGGTGGAGGGGGTCGGGACCCAACTACAACTAGTGAGGCTCCAATGTGCCAGAGGCAGATGACCGACGAGGCTTTTGAGGAGGTGGAGCTGGAGTTGAAGGCGGAAGCAGAAGCAGAGAAGGAAACGCAGGTCTCGATCATTATGTGTTTGTTCTCTCGCGAGGAGAGAGAAAGTGAGAGAGAGAGAAAAGAAAATTGCAGAAAATTCAATTGAGGAGAGAGAATGGTCTTTGGGCGAGAGCGTGCGTGACTTGTCTTTTCTTCTGCCAGCAAGTCGAGTCGAGCCAAGCGAGTCCTTTCATTTTCCAGCAGGTCCCACATGACAAGTGTCGATATCTGAGTGGTATGTGCGCACCACATCAACGGATGACATGGCGCACACATACCACTGAATATTTTCTCCTCTCTCCCCCCCTCTTGTTTCTTCTCTCCTCATCTTCTCTGTTGGCTTAGAGGAAACTTCTTCTCCTTCCTCTATGATTTTTCTATGATTTCAAGCTCTAGAGATCTAAGATCTTGAAGAGCCACCAAGTGAGGAAGGCAAGGATCAACCAAGTAAGGAAGCAGTAGGATACTAAGTTGGGATAATCTATGGTTGTTGAGCAAGGTGTGAGACGAGCGAGTTTGAGGGAAAAACAATCTTTGATGGTTTTGTTTTGGGGTCTAGCTCGGTGGTGGTGAGGTTAGATTGTCTTTCCATGGCTTGCATGTGGATTTCACAGCGTGTTTAAGAAGTATATGCATAGAAGAGAAGCTATGGTTTTGCCATTGGTGTGGTAGATGGCTGGGTGTGCTGTAATGAGGGTTATGCATGTCCATCTAGGTAGGCGAATAGCTTACTCGTGGGTTGCAAGCTCCATTATGGTTTGGGGAGGACTTTTGGTGTACAATGTGGGGTTTAGTTGCTACCATGTGTGTGCTTGAGGTTTGAACAATGCTAGTAGAGGGAGGTGTAGAGAAATAAAGGCCAAGTTGAAGGGATTTCGATGATATAGATGATATGTCCAAAATCGAGCTTTTCTGGTCTTGAAGTTTTGTAAAATTCATATCAAAGAATCTGTCATGAATTAGACTTATGTCCTTCATAGAATTTGTAGTGAATTGTGTATACTTTGTCATATCTTTTCCTTAGATTTTTTGGAGGTAGCACGAGAATTGAAAATGTGATTGCTTTCTATGATGGTAATCTGCGGATAGGTAAAAACAGGGGATATCGGTTTGTTATTTGATTTTTCTGTCATTTTTGGGATATAATCAGGTCTTACTCTCTTCATGAAAGTTGTAGGGTTGGTCCTTGTGTATAACATACTAAAATTTAGTGGTGATTGGTTAAGTTTTGAGTACTGAAATGCTTTTTCTTATTGTGTTGTAGAGTTTAGAAAAATTTACAAGCTTTAGGGGTTAATTCAATGACTTATTGCTCTCTGTACAATGAAAAATAGGTCTAGAATCCTCACGAAAAATAGTTTTCAATGTCTTTTCTAAAACATATTAAAATTTCGCAATTTTTCGAAGTGGTTTACTATAGTTTTGACCCTGATATTCCAAACTGCTCAAAATTGCCTACTTTATGTTCTAATCGAATTTTTTTACAAACTCTTGTAGACAACTTGTTTGAACTTTTTGGCAACCCCTTGGGATTTCTATGGTCTTTTATACATTATCATTCAATATATCTCCCTCTTACATGTGACGAAGTGACATTGAATTGTGAATAGTTAAGAGTTTTATGCAATGGATGGGATGTTCTATGAGACCTCGTATGTGTCCATTTGAGGATTGAAGTGTAGAGTGATTTGGTGCATTAAATTGATGAGCATGCTTATGTGGTGTGATTATTTTAAGGTGTGATGCATGAAATATGTAGAATAAATTGAATATAAAATATTTCAATTAGTTTTGTGATACTAGAAATGCATTGGAGAGTGGGATGCCCATGCTAGGTGATTATGGATGCTTCGGCTTTATGATACCAAGATGCCTTGGAATAAGATACCCTACTATGTGACTAGGATGCCTCAGCTATGTGATACTAAAATATCTTGGAATGAGATGCCATGGTTGGGATTCCATGAAAGTACGAATGAGAGATCTAGAAGTGATTCGATCGGACTGGCTAGTGATCCAACGAAAATCCGATTCGAAGGTGGATATTGAAACATATGATGAATTAAATACACTCGATGTGTGTGTTTGTGTGTGGTTTGCATCATATTGTTGTGCTTTACTTGCAGTGCATAAGTGTGACAATAGAGTAGATTATGTGATAGTATGTTCTAGTCTATGTATGCTACTTATTGTTGAATCTTACATTTCCCTTAGTGACTAATGAATCACCTAGTTTAGGGTCCTATTATTTCTTTATTGGACATTATATATTCCTTCATCTTTTTCAGATTGTTAGAATGGATGTTCCTCTTATGGCACAGTACAGGGTCGTTGCCCATATTGATGTGTACTTCCACCATGTTCTCAACCCCAACAGTGACTTGACCTACACCCAATATGAAGCCATTCTATGGATGGATGATGGGCATGTCAACTGGATCCCCATGTCGTTTGAGACATGGTTCATTAATCATGAGAGAGAACTATTTGGACCTATTCAGTTCAGCAATGGTAAGCCTGGTGTTAGTTATATGCCCTAAAGTAACTATGTAATAGTTACATGTTAGGGATTTCAATTGGTTGTTAAATTAATGACAAAGACGTATTCATTCATTTGTCTAATTATCTATATGAATGATTCCATAAGATCAGTTGTGATTGGACTTATTATTGAGACATTAAGAATATGCGTGACGAGTTCACAGTTAGACTGAATCTTTAAACCGTTCCCGGTCAATGGATCATTGAGTAGATATTAATGATTCTATTAAGACCGGTGTGTTCTTAGCTTCACCATTAAGTATTAGATACTTAAGATAATGACGAGTCATGGGTCATTGGGCATTATGATGCCCGAGTTATAACACAGGTGCTTATAGTAGACAAGTTCACTAAACGTGACACACATAGAACGATTAGCAACATGGAAGCTTTTAACGGGGTCAATGACTAATCATTCATGCTCTGGTCTTGTGTAAATAATCCTTAGACCTAAGGCACAGTGTTAACTTGTGTGTTGGACGGCTATGGTTCACGGCTATGCATATTGGCAACTCATTGATCTGTCTCTGTACTTCATGGTCATAACTCATTTACATACGAAGTTACACGTGTGCGCAACATGGAATATGTCTCATTGTTACATGCAAGGTACGGTAATGATGTCCTATGTGATATAATTGCGACACTGCATTGAAATCCTCGGTCAATGTTGTAACTAAGAATGAATTGTTTATGTCTCATATAAAATGTAGGTCAATTAGGTTTGTGCATATGGTCGAATTGTTAACTTGATAAATATTTCATGATCTTTAATCGAACGGGACATAATAAGACAAAGGGATTGAATTACACTGTAGCTCAAGCTGACGGGTTCAATATGTTCTTAAAATATGCACATTATCTGGGTAGCCATGACATATTGTTAGATGTCAATCATAACTTGTAGGACCTCGAGATTGATCGGAACAATTAATTCTCTTGAGAATACTAATGTGTTATTGTAAGTCTTACTGCTAGCTCAATGATAAACATAAGGACATCACACACCATAATAAATTCACTCAATCAGACATAGCCCACTCACAAGAGCTATTCTCTTGCTCACCCAGCTTATGGAGGAAGTAGTTAATAATTTATTTGAGAAGTTATAGACTAAGTAGTCAATAACTTATTTGAGAAGTTAAAGACCAGCTTTTGGAAGAAGTAGCTTCTAGAAAAAGTAGTCAATAACTTCTTTGAAAGGTTAAAAGACTAGCTTCTAAAGGAAGTTAAATGTTGATTTCACCAGGACATTATAAATAGAGCAGAGAGAGGGTGAGTGGGTTAAGTAAAGAAAAAGAGAGAGAGAGAGAGAGAACTACATGGTTAGCAAACGGTTGCTAACCACATGTAGAGGATTGTCTCCACAAGATTGCTAGTACAATTACAATGGTAATTACCTATGAGCTATTTTTCATTCAAGGTGCGTTGGTGGTGTGTTTGAACTAGAGGCCCGATGTTTGTGAGGCTCAAACTGAAGAACATTTGAATCACGTTGTTTAAAGCGCGCTTCGAGAGGTAATCCCTATAACCCCCTTCGATATTATATTTTTGATTAAAACGCACGAACAACGCCTTTGGAGATACATACATAGTACAATTTTATATTTACTTCCGTTGCATTTATGTTTATTTAGCATATATATGTTCCATAAAATCCCAACACCTAGAGTTAGAGCGGGCAGTGCTTGGAGCACCTAGATCCAGTGGAAGTTTTCGATGTTTTGTTTTTTTGAGGGACATGGGTTAGCTTAAGGGGTAGTGAAGTTAAGCTCTTTTGACCACTTCTCAGGTTTGATGCATACACCTATGATTAAAATTGTGTAAATATTTCTCTATGTTTGCGCGATACATGTAAGCTCCCATGTTTATGTAAGTAAGAAGAGGTGATAATCGCTTAGAGAATTGAAATGGTGCCACTCCATCTATAATGAACAATGTATGTTTATAGATGAATTGTTGGCAGAAATGGAAGGGATGAGATGATTGTGCCTTAGAAGATTCCAAGACCTTGTAATATTCATGTTATGCATGCTAATCATTTAGGTTGGAATACATTAACATAATTACAGGTTAAGATAGGTCATATTAATACACTAAGAATTAGCTTTCGCTTGCGTTTAGTATATGATGCCATTGAGACGTCACAAGGCCGGCTGGTCATGGGACGACAAGTGGCTAGCGAGGGCTCGGTGAGGGTCATGCGACCTCGAATGACTATCGCCTAGGTCGCCTAGGTCTCGTCACCTCAGGTGAGAGTGCTTGAGGTTGCGCAACCTTAAGCGACCCTTGCCTAGGTCACATGCCATCTAGGTCAAGTGACCTCAACCTATAGCCACTAGAGCCAGATTTAGTTCACTAGCAGTTGTAGCCCTTCGCCAAATCCAACAAAAGGTTTGAGTTCTTTTTTAATTATATATATATATAATACAGCCAAAACCCATTACAAAAGTTTTTTTTTGGTCAAATATTAGTTGAACTCAAAGTTCAATTGCAAAGAGTTTTTATTAATTACAATTCACATTTCCCAAAGGACTTTTGTATTATAAGCAAAGCCCTTTTGAAAAGTTGAACAAAACTCAACCTTGAAACGGAACCTAATTTATAGCTGGATTTAGGAATCAGCGCAACTTCTTCTTCTTTTTTTCCCCTATTTTCTAATAGAAAATTGAACACTAGAGCTAGAAAAAGAATGTTCTTTTTGAACTCTCGTAGGGGATAGAACACTCTTGCAGAGTGCATGTGTGGCTGTGAATGTTGTTTCTGCTCTATTCTTCGGCCTTTTGGCAATACTAAAAACAAAAACTATTAGGGTGATTCGGATGATATGGTCCACACCTGAAATAGAGAGCCAAATCAATTATCACTAATTCCAAATTTTAGGGATCGAGACCCGGCCCAGTTCCCGTGGTCGCCGCTATTCTCATCAAGTGGTATTTTCACTAATTAAAGAGGCAAAATAAATAAATAAAGACTTATTAGTTACAGAAAATTTTCAATCTTTAAACACTAAACATCGAGGGCCATTTAATTGCACTCGGTGTATTAATAAAGAGATTGACGGTCCATTTAATCGCAATAATATAACGAGTCTATAATGTATGAATTATTAGATTGTGACTTGATAAATGCACGATGGCTATTTTTTAGTTTTTGATTCAACTGATGCGATTCCGACAAGTATTACACTTTAAAATAATTAATAGAAGCTTAAAGGAAAAGAAGACTAGAGTATTTTGATAATAGTTATTACAACTCGATTGCGACAGGTAATTTATAAAGTCTAGCTATCCCCGGCTATGGCCATTAATATGAACAGACATTGTAAAAGGTTGCAAATTAATTTATGCAGCCGAAAGTGTTGACAATTGAAGGTAGATGGGTACCTACCGATGCTTTAACCGTTTTCCTATTTGGCTCATACTCTTATGTTGACCCTCAAAACCGCTTATTCCTAACCGATAAACCTGACTGACAAGGGGGGCAGCCAACTGGGCATGGCCAAACCTTGTGGGGGTTAGATGGACAAGAGCCAAGCCCAATTAAATATGTATAATATATATATATATATATATATATATATATATATATATATATATATGTGTGTGTGTGTGTGTGTGTGTGTGTGTGTGTGTGTGTGTGTGTGTGTGTGTGGGTGTAAATTGATGATATCTTTAAGCTAATTTACAAGAAGTTTTTTTTTTTTATCGGAAAAGATAATATATTGATAAGAAACATCACGTAGGAAAATAGGAACAACCCAGAGCTAGGGCTTCATTACAAAGTATGTCCATCATGACTTGAGGAGGAGAGACGATCCAATTTGGAGAAAGAGACTCTCTTCCATGGGCCTTGGCAGCCCAATCGGCTAGGGCATTTGCTTCCCGACGGCAATGTTGCACTTTGAGGTTGTGGAAGCTCTGAAGGAGGTCTACGCTTTCGGCAAAGAGGGCGCGGCACTCCCACGGCGGCAGACGACACCGATTGAGGGTTTCGACCAGAATAATGCTGTCGGACTCCACAACCAGGTGAGATGCGGTAAGATTTTGCTGTATCAAATCCTTGAGAGTGAATATTAACGCTTGGATCTCAGTCTCGAGAGCAGAGGATGCGGAGACAGAGCAGGTGAAGCCTCCGATCAAGCTACCCGAGTGATCACGAGTGATGCTAGCAATTGCGCCCGTTTGATTCGCTGTGGGGAAAGCGCCGTCCATATTAATCTTCACCGTGCCCTACTGCGGAGGAAGCCATGTCCGATTAAGGTTCAGCCACGAGGATCAACCCGTCAATTCCTGCTGATGAGTACTTATGTGGAGGTTAGCCAGGGCGAAAGCTGATTCAACGATCTAATCCGGGGATCTGCATTGACAGCGAAACACGAAGTGGTTCCAAGCTTTCCAAATTTCCCATAGGAGGCCTGCGATGTACTCAAAAAATGGTAAGCCCCTTTTTTGATTTAGTATGTTAGATATCCAAGAGTCCATCCGATTAGGGTTGTAAGCGACAATGTTAATATGAACTTGGGAATGATTTCATATACCTTGTGTCCATGGGCAATGCAAAAATAGGTGTTCTGTAGTTTCTGGCGAGGTAGAAGAACAGACTACACAGACCGGGTCTAGGATGATCCTTCTACGGAAGAGATTGTCCTTTGTTGGTAACGCATTTTGGCATATAGACCAAAGAAAATTGTGTATTTTGGGTGCTGTTTTAACTTTATATATCTGCATCCAAACATGCTTGGGTGTCTGATGCGAAGAAGAAGCATGAGTTTGTACCTTTTGGTGTGCTGTTTGTTGAATAAAATTATATCCAACTCTTTACAGTATAAGTACCATCCTGAGTCCCTGTCCATATCAATTTATCTTCAATTGACACTGGCCAAATTTTTAATTGAATGATATGATGTACAGTGAGTTCATCAAAGGAGCGATTCAGAATGCTTTGACGAAGCATCAAATGGTTCGACCCCAAAATTTTCTGCAGTTTTATAGTTTTGCTACAATAAACACGATATATTTTTCGTTCCAAAATATTAAAGATATTGAATTCTTATCGATTCTGAGGAAAAAAGGTGGCGTGAAATTTGAAAGGAATACACCAAATATGCCAAAGAAAGAGTGGGTTTTCGAGGCTGAAAATGGCCCATGCGCTTTTGATGTTCGGCCCATGGTAAAGCATTCTGAACCGGATCAACAGTCACGATGCTCAATCAGAGTAGCGAGAACTTTTTTTTTTTTCTTTTTTAAATTTCAACTCCGTTTCTTTCATGAATGGGCCTCTCTCCTGTATCGATATAAATGGGAATACTATTTCCTAAAAGTAATAACTGATATCATCTGAAATAATTAGTTGATAAAAAATATTTATATCATCAACACTAGTTTATATATACATTTTCTTAAACAGTGAAAATATGTTTTATCTGTTCATTTATATGTGACAAAAACGATTATTGTAGAAAAATATTTCAATATCATTTATTTTCCACATAACAAAGAGACCTCATGTCATTTTTTTTTATGTTAATAACTTAACAATTTTTTCTTGAAAAAGTTTTGAAAAGGAGTTTGGGCTCCAACTTTTCATTTTTTGGCCAGTCGGGTAGAGCCAAAATTTATGCCCTTGTCGTGGCTAGCAAGGGCTCATGATGCCCTTGTTGAGCCTTAGTCAGTGGTTGGCAAAGGTCGTTGGTAACTTTGTTGGCCCTTTGAACTAAAAAAGTAAGAAAAAGAAAAATGAAGAAAAGAAAAAATGGAAGAGAAATAAAAAAAAATTAAAGTTATTCATGTCGACAGTTGTCATACTATATAGAACGGTTGACGTCCATGTCAATGATGTCTTATTAAAATTGGCCAGATGAGCTTAATTGACAAACTATGAAAAGATTTATGACTTAATTAATGAAGTTAAAAAATTTATGATTAAATTATTAAAAGTCTAATAGATAAGAACTTTTTATGCAATTTTCCTTGTCTTCGTTGTCATTGGCCGACAAGATGGTTCCTGTCGTTTTGCGGGTCGTTTAATGTCCTAAGGCCTAAGGCCCCACCTCGGGTCCAACCGAACCCGATCATGTAGGTGTTGCAGATGGCCCAACACCAACCTCCTTCGATTCTTCACGGTCGAAATTCCAAGTCAATCTTTGGTGGCTTTCGAAAACGAAAAGTAACATTGAAAGCCAGCAGTTGAAAACGTATTCAATCGAAGGCTCAAGTCAATCTACTATTCACCTATTGCTACGAAAGGTACGTGATAGACGGGATGCGTTTGATTGGACTTTTGAAGAATTTTTTCAAAAGAAAATGCAAACACCTTTAACTCAAAATGATTTTGTGAAATGCAAGTAAAATTTTATAAATTGTAATTTAAAAAGCATTGAGATTTAATTTTGATTTAAATGGCATTGGGAAAATTCATATTTTGTAAAGCACTTCTACTTTAAAAAAAATCAAAACCGGTAAAGGACTCAGTGGTCAGCAAGACTTCGATTAGGCCAAATCTAGTTATGGATGAGCCATATCTAACGCCAGTGGCCTCATCTCAGCTTCGGGAACCTCAGGCAATGCGGCCTGGGTTGCACAAACTCATGTGGTCATCGCTTGGGTCGCGCGAACCCAAGTGACAATTGTCTCGATTGTGCTCACCTAGGTGATGCGGCCTAGATTGCGTGACACCGTGTGAGGCTTGCCAACATCTACATTTGGCCTTGCCAGAGTCTTGCCAACTACCTATCGGTGGCCTAAATCCTCATTAGTAACTTGCGTAAGGTAGAGACAATTATGAAATTATGAAAATTTAGCAAAAATAAAATTGGCTGAAAAAAAGTTTTTGCATGCCAAAAACTTATACATACGGATTTTTGTTTTATTTCTATTTACGGAAACAAAAAAATGGAAAAAAGAAAATAAAAACATATACGTCACCAAATAGCTCCTAGTGAGTAGACTCCTCTCCGCTCTCGACAGTGGATACATTTAAGCCAATGTTTTGACATCACTTCCGGCTCTTCCTTTTACTTAGCGGAAACTATTGATGTAGAAACGAAAATTGATCTTTTGAGTTATTTTCGGAAATTGATTCAAATTTTAATGAATCCGTTGCTTTGATTCGTCGCCCCCCGAGTAGGAAGAAGGCTTTTGATTGATGTTCGAGACGGATCTATTTGCGATTCCACAACGATCCAACAAATTCCTGGAAGAACCGTTCTTCGGTGGATCGTAGAAATGGACTTGCGCTCACACGAGTTTGCTGCCCAAGGCACGGTTGGGCAAAGCTACTGTTTATAATCTACATAATTAGCATCGCCTCAATCATTAATTATGAAAACCTTATCTTGAGCCTCCTCAATCAATTGGATTTTTTTTTTTTTTTGGTTTATAACAATAGATATGGGCTTGATTTTTATATTATCTATGAGAAAGAGAAGTAATAAATAAATAAAACCAAGATTATAGAAAATCCAATCGGTACTGTAGTTGAATGAAAATTATAAAGTTCTACTTTCCCTTAGATTAAACAAAGGAATTTATTTGCCTAAAGAATAAGGGGTGGACCAATCGTGCTACAAAGTCAAACAATTGTGCAATGAACAATTAATGTCATTGTCTCTAAAGTCTCTTTCTTGTTTGATTGACATTGAAAACATAATCGATCGTGAATTTGTCATTGTCCGCAGGCCCTTTTCACAGCTCCTTACCAAGGATTCTCTAAGAGTAAGAGATGCAAGCAAACCTAGAATGAGACAGCTTCCTTTACTCATGTCATTTTTTCTAGTCTTTCGTTTTTTTTTTTTTTTGCCGAAAAAATTTCATTCTTATCTTCACTTCAAAACTCCGGCCCTTTCTTGGTTGCTCGGTGATGTTGTCGGAGATATGCCCACCGTCGTTCGGCAGGCTTGGGCAGAGATTTTTGCTCATTGGACTCGATTCGACTGGATAAGATTTGGGCAAATTTCAAAAATGGCTTTTCATTAAAGCTCCGACAAGGATTGACTAGACAAACTCAATTCTGACATTTTACGTGGACCCTTTAAATGTCACGGCAAGTCCTAATCTCAAGTCCAATAAAACCCAATTATGTATGTCGCAAAATTCCAGTAGATCCAACCCCGGTTCACCTGTGATTCACTTCTAAAAAGTAAATGTAGATGGCCTCCCACGTACCTTTCTCAATGTGGAGTCATTTCTAGATCAATTTGATGCACCAACAATGTCATTGTAGTGTCCCTGTCTTTCCGGCAAAAAACCGAAAGTGATTTCTCTCCATCGAACCTACGCTTTTCCCGTAGAAAAACACAAACGCATTAGGGTTTTCTTTCCGAACAAAAGAAAAATAAAAAAGTTGTGAGCCTCGAGGTCCCCCACCAAGCATTCCTCCACAACTTATCTTTGCTAATATACCAAGAAAAAGGCCAAAGGGTGAAGAAGCTATAGTTTTGTTGACTTCTCAAGGCCCATATGTTCTCGAGAAAGAATAATTTTGCACAAGCAAATCGTTGGTGCTCGACTCATGAATTCTCTATGATTTTTGAGTTTCCGTCCGTCGACTCGGATTAGGAGAGGCCAAGGAAGACACAGTGAAAGTAAAAATTTGGTAGTTGTTGGGAGCTTTTAGTCGGCAAAGATAGAGAGTTCGACAAGATGACTAAACAGTCACCGGCGACTAGAACAAGGAGAAATTATTGAGTTCCGAGACACAAGGATCGATGAATAAAGCTCAGTTCGATCAACAATAGGGCCTAGGAAATGGGTCTGATGATCTCGGGTGCAATTCGCTCGGGTGAGCTGATAATGTCCTCTGGAGATCATGTTTGCAATAGAACCGTTGAATATGATGGATAGGCTGTCGTGACCATCGGGAAGTGGAGCCAGGAGCCGCAGAAGCAAACCGTCGTCGTTGCTGGACGGTGGAAGAGTGGGGAGGCGACGACGGTCGAGAAGCGGGTTTGGTCGGTAATCATTCGTAAATGCATGTCGGTCAATTTTAAGAGTCGGGTCGTTGTGGCGAAGCCCTCGTGATCAACGAACGAGCTTGACATCACTGACAATGCATGTGTTTTTTTTTTTTGGTCGGTGACAATGCATGGGTTCAGAAAAGCAGAAGAGACAAGTGTTTCCTCTTTGATTATTGATGGGGCCGCACTATCACCTGTTCCGCCCTCCTAAACCAACCAATCAGCAACCGCAACGGGAGGCCCACCTGCAGACTCAGACTCAGACCCATTAATGGGCGACACGTGGCAGTATGGCCAACGTACCCAACCCCCACGCTTCCCCTGCGCCCGCGCATGTCGTCGTCTGCAATAAACCGAGGGGAGAGAACCCCACCATCATCGTGCCCTGAATATCGGCAATGGCGACTTCGGCGAAGAAACCGGCCCCGTCCTCGCCGGAGATGCCCTGGAAGACCCGCGTCGCCGTCTCCGTCATCTCCCGCGTCACCGACTTCTGCAGCCGCTCCGACGGCACCGTCAACCGACGGCTCACGGGCTTCCTCGACTTCAAGTCCCCTCCCAACCCCGCCCCCGTCCGCGGCGTTTCCTCCTCCGACGTCACCGTCGACCCCTCCCGCCCCCTCTGGTTCCGCGTCTTCACCCCCTCCGCCCCGGCCTCCCCGCTGCTTCCCTCCCCGTCCTCGTCTTCTTCCACGGCGGCGGCTTCTGCTACCTCAGCGCCGCCTCCTCGGCCTACGACGCCGTCTGCCGCCGCTTCGCCCGCAAGCTCCCCGCCGTCGTCGTCTCCGTCGAATACCGCCTCGCCCCCGAGCACCGCTTCCCCTCCCAGTACGACGACGGCTTCGACGTCCTCCGCTTCCTCGACGAGACCCCCTCCGCCCTGCCCCCCGTCGCCGACGTCTCCAAGTGCTTCCTCGCCGGGGACAGCGCCGGGGCCAATATCGCGCACCACGTGGCGGTGAGGGCTTCCCTGCCGGAGCGGAAGCTCGCGACGGTCCGAGTGTTGGGGCTGGTGGCGATCCAGCCCTATTTCGGGGGCGCGGAGCGGACGGAATCGGAGATCCGGCTGACGGGAGCGCCGCTGGTGTCGGTGCCCCGGACGGACTGGTGCTGGAGGGCGTTCTTGCCGGAGGGGGCGGACCGGGACCACTGGGCGGTGAACGTGAGCGGGCCGAACGCGACGGACGTGGCGGGGCTGGAGGGGTTCCCGGCGACGGTGGTGTTCGTCGGGGGGTTCGACCCGCTGAGGGACTGGCAGAAGAGGTACTGCGAGTGGCTGAGGAGGTCCGGCAAGGCGGCCGAGCTGGTGGAGTTCCCGACCATGTTTCACGCCTTCTACATATTCCCGGAGGTGGCCCAGTCCACCCAGTTGATCCTCAAGGTCAAGGATTTCGTCCACAACCTCCTCTCCACAAAATAAATCTTTGCTAATCTATTCAGAAATCATTGCTAGGAGTTGTGTTGTTTACAGTCGAGGCTATAGATTCCCAACCTGAAACCGAGAAAACGACCTCTAAAATTTAGAACCAGGAACCAGATCGGGCGGTTCTAGGGCGGCTGGTTCCCGTCAAGTTTCCGGTGGTAGAAAAGCATAGGTCTTAGAACTTGTTGTCTTTCTATGTATGGTCCGCATGGGCACCGATCGCGATGTAATAAACCAGAATTTGTTTTGTTGGATGATGCAGTGGTTTGACGTCTCGTCAGCTCCCTTTTTGTTTATGCCGTCATTAATTTTACAAAATCAATTTCAGATATAAAATTCCAGTAGCACAATGTTCTTCTTCACTCGAGTCAGTCACCATGGAGGTGCACGATATTTGATTTGAATGAACGAATATGGTGTGCATGCTTCCCGGGCGTGCTTGCCCAAATATGTCATCACGTTGAGGGCAAATTTTGCATTTTCTAATCATGCATGAGAATTCCCTGTTTTCACTTGTTTTCCTCTTTGATTAGACGAAACGAACTTTGAATCAATATACTCATGAATCCGGAGTACCTTGCTTTGTCCTGGGTTTCCATCAAAGCTAACACTGAAAATCGACTCAAGCCTTTGTATTACCCGAATTGATGGTGAAGCAAAAGGACGGCACGGAATCGATCGAGATGCAGAGAGTTATTTTCCGAACAAATTGATGATCTATTAAGGGCGTGGAATCTTGTCAGTTGGACTTTTTTTCTGGCTGAATAAAGGGTCTTTTAGGATGTTGGATGCGGACAAAGATGATAAGACCAGAGATAGGCTCAGTGAATTGGTACTGATTCGGTTTCAGCAGCAACAAGTTCTCCTTGAAAAACTCCGCAAACCCGACCACAATCATCTCTCCACAATACAAATCTTTTTAATCTATTGAGAAATCATTGTTAGGAAATGCGTTGTTTAGAGTCGGGGCAATCGGATCCTGACCTGAAACCTGGAAACCAACCTCCAAAGATTAAAACCAGGAAACGGATTGGTGGGTGGTTCTAGGGCAGCCGGTGTCGGTCGGATTTTTTGTATTTTTTCGGTATGGCCTACATGGGCACTGATGGTGATTGAATAAACTAGAGCTTGTTTTGTTAGATGATGTAGTGCTTTGGGTTCTCGTCAGCTCTCTTTTTTCTCATGCCACCAATTACCCTCCTCTAATCCATCTCATTAATTTCGTAAAAAATACTTTGAAATGTAATTTCGGGAGCACAGCATTCTCGTTCACCCGAGTCAGATCGCCGTGGAGGTGCCCAATAATTGACTTGAATGGACGAGTATGGCACGGCGTGCTCTCGGGCGCGCCCACCCGAGAGAATTCCCTGGTTTCACTTTTTTCCTCTTTGATTAAACGAAATGAACTGCTGAGTCAATTATCGTGAACGTGTGAATGCCTTGCCTTGGCCTGGGTTTCATCAAGCTAACCCCGAAGATCGACTCAGACTTCGTGTGTAACCCGAATTAATGGTGTAGCAAAAGGCGGCACGGAATAAATTGCGCAAAGCTATTTTCCCGACAAATTGATGATCTATGAGGTGCTTGGAATTTGTTGGCTGACCATATAGGGTCTTTTAGCATGTTGTATGCAGACAAAGATGATACTTTGGTTTCAGCTGCAGCAATTTCTCCATAAAAACTCCGAGAACCCACGGCTGATTCAACTTTTGCCTGAGCCAGCCTGCACGCTGTTGTCTTTCAATCCCTTCCCATGGTGAGATGAGGGCTTCAAATACACACTTCTTAGGGGTTTAGGTGGGGACAATTTAATTTCATATGTGGGTTTTAATTCCTATGCCCTACTAAGAGGTAGAGTAAAAGCAAAAAGTTTAAGCGAAAATTAGAGTAGAAATACAGTAAGACCAATAAAAAAAAAAAAAAAGAAGCCAAAAACTCCTTATATCTAGAATGTTTCTAGCAAACAGATGGTAGTCACAAAGGAATACCATAAGAATGAAGATTGATTAAGCAAGCGATCTCTTCATAGGTGAGGATTGAACGCCCTTTTGCTTTTGGTCAGCACCTACAAGGGTTGTACTATGCATTACCAATGGTAGTTGGAGTAATGCTGAAGGTACAACAGACTTAGTACGGTAAGCTGCGAACTCCCTGTTTGAATTTTCATCTATAATCGTAGATGGAGGAGGCATTAATTGAGCTGTAGTGACCCTTGTAAGGGGAGTTTCAGGAATAATTTCTTCTGTATGCTCTGAAGAATCTGGTGAGTCATAAAAGAGTTTCCAGTAAGGACTATGTAGTTTAACTTCAGCTCGGAGCCATGGCCCATAGGCCATCTTTTCTCGTCCCTCATGTTTGTCTTCAGTGTAGGGAACATCTTTACAATACATCGCATAATGGCCAAGTTTGCCACAGGAAAAGTAGAAATGAGACAGACGTTCATATCGAAAATCCAGCCAAAAAGGTTTGCCCTGAATTCTTATCAGTTTTCCTGTAATTAGAGGTGCATTCACTTTGAGTTGGACTCGAACTCTACCTGTCTTAGAGGTATAGCCATCCTTTGAATCCATCTTCACTTCTTTAATCTCGCCAAGGTGTTGTACAACTTTTCTGAGCATACATTTTGAAGACCATTCAAGAGGTAATCCAATGACTTGTACCCAAAAGTCACAGGTTGAGAAATCATAACAGTGGAGAGGGGTATTAGGAAGCCATTGTTTAAAATTAACCAAGTGGCCAGAAAAGAGCCAATGTCCACCATCAAGAACTTTTTGCATATCTTCATGGGTCTTAAATTTTGTAAGATAGAAACTAGTCTCACTCTGTGTTATATCTATAGAATCTATATGCCATGCTTTTCTAAGCGTAGTTTGAAGTGCTGGAAGATTAATAGATGGATCAGACAAAATTTTTGCAACTAAAGTTAAACGGCATTCCTCTACCGTGTTAGCGGGTGGGGCTTCATCCCAATCTTCGATAATATGTTCTGTAGTGAGACGACTCAGACTAGAACAGAGAGCAGCTAGGTGTGAGGATGTGGCTGAGTCATTTTGGGTCCATCTTGAGAAGAATCTCATGGAGTTAAGCAGAGAAACAGCAATAGAGGCCACGAGAAGTGCAGTAGATGGAAAAGAAACAACAATTCGATCCCATGCAAGGCTATCACCAAGTAAATAAGGCATGCAGTAGCTAACCCGTGACAATCGGCGTCGAATTTGGCAGAGGCAACATGATTCTAAGTCAGACCGACGAGAAAGATGAAGCCGATGCAGGAACAGCGAGAAGCCCTTCAAGCCATGCACTCCGTCTCAGGTGGCAAGAGAGTAATAACATCAAAATTGGGGAAACTGGATGAGTTGCCAAATCGAGAGAACTAATGTAGGTTATGGGTTGAAAGTACTGTAAAAATACTGTTGGTTTTTCTCTTCATTTCCAAATGCAAGCCATCCCCCTATTTCCTAACAGAGAATGGAACAGCAAAGTCAAATGAAGAACTGGAAAGAACATTTTATTTGAATTCTTATAGGGAATAGAATACCGTTGCAACATAACATATGGATTGTTAGGTTGTGATGGAATAGATGCGAAATGGCTATTTTCAATTTCCAATTCAAGTAATGTGGTTGCTATTACATTGAGTTGCAAAAAGTTACAGAAAATAACACTTTAAATAAGCTTAAAAGGAAAGAGGATCGGAGTACTTTTAGAAAAGTTATTACAACTCGATTGCAAGGGGTGATATATAAAGTCTAGTTATCTGGGCTATAGCTATTAATGTGAACAAACACTCCAAGAGGGAAGTAGTAGTCATTAATTCATACAGCCGGAAGTGTAAGTAATTGATGGCAGATGAGAACCTATGAGTCAACTTATTCAGTTTGGTTCGCGGATGTTGACCTTAACTCGGAAGCTGTTGTCCTAGCGTCGATAGACCTGATTGACGGTTGGGTGGCCAGCTAGGCGTGCCCAAATCTCGTGCAGATGAGATGGACCAGACCAAGCCCAATTACATATGTACATAGACAAGTCGATCGGGATGCGCATGTTTATTTTCCTCTCAAATTGATGATCTATGAAGCACTCGGAATCTGTTGGACTTTTTCTTTGGCTGACTATAAAGGGTCTTTTAGCATGTTGTATGCAGACAAAGATGATAATACCAGAGATGGGTTCAGTGACTGGGCACTGATTAGGTTTCAGCTGCAGCGATTTCTACCTGAAAACTACGCAAACCTGGAGCTGCTTCACCATTGCCCGAGCCAACCTGCCCGCTGTTGTCTTTCGATCAATTTCTACTTCACATACTAGAAAAGACAACCATTGGTAAAAGAGCTATATGCGTGCCAACGAAATGCCCGTCTCAATTTATTGAAAATAGAATTGAAAAATCGGGATGTCATAAGTATGGTCGGAGAAACCTGTTGATTACTCCAGATTACGTATATTCGAATGTCCTGCATATGCTCATGCAAGTGATGGTAAGCTTGAGTCGAGGGCGAAGAAGTGCATATTTCTAGGTTACGCACATGGGGTGAAAGGCTACTGGCTATGGTGCACCGATCCCAAATCACCCGGTTTTCTAATCAGCAGAAATGTGATATTTGACGAGACTGCAGTACTTCAACAAAGGAGTTCTGAGACACAACTAGCAGAGAAGACAGATCATGGTATCATTAGTGAGGTGGAGCTTCAAGTGGAGACTCCAGAGACCTCGAATGTAACAAAGGTTGAGATTGCAGATGAAGCCGCAATTCTTGAAGTCAGCAATAATGAATAATTAGCAAAGCCGCAGCAAACTATGGTCGCAAATAGACAAAGAATGCAAATTAGATCTCCAGTACATTATGGTTATATAGATATTGCTTATGCATTGACTGTAGGTGATGAGGTAAAGACAGATGAGCATTCGTCTTACTCTGAGATAATAGCTAGTTCAGAGTCATCGCAGTGGCTAGGGGCTATGAGTGAAGAGATGGAATCACTCTATCGAAATCAAACATGGGAGCTGGTCAAAGTTCTAAGAGCCAAAAGATTGTCGGAAGTAAATAGATCTTTAAACGGAAAGAGGGCATTTCCGATTTTGAGGTGGCGAGGTATAAGGCGAGACTTGTGGTGAAAGGATATACACAACGTGAGGATATTGACTATAATGAGGTATTCTCTCCTATGATAAGACATACTTCTATTCGTATTTTACTTACCTTAGTTGCTTCGCAGGATCTTAAATTAGAGCAGCTAGATGTAAAAACTGCATTTCTTCACGGTAAGTTGGAGGAGTAGATTTACATGAGGCAACCAGAGGGATTTGCTATTCCGGGTAAAGAATATCATGTTTGCTTGTTAAAGAAATCTTTGTATGAACTGAAATAGTCTCCTAGGTAGTGGTATAAGCATTTTGATACTTTTATAGCTAGTTTAAACTATTCGAAAAGTCAGATAGATAACTGCGTTTACTATAGGAGATTGGAGAATGGTTCTTTAATTTATCTACTCTTATATGCTTATGATATGCTGATAGTAGCTAAGAATATGTCTACTATTGACGTGCTAAAGAGGCGGTTAAATGCTGAATTTGAGATGAAATATTTAAGTGCTGCAAAGAAAATTTTAGGTATGGAGATTTTGCATGACAGAACTGCAAGATTTTTACGTCTATCTTAGAAGAAATATATTCAGAAGATTGTGGCACGTTTTAATATGTAGTCGGTAAAATCTGTAAGTACACTTTTAGTGAAACACTTTAAACTTTCAGATAAATTATCACCGCTAACTGAGAAGGAGGGGGAACATATGTCCCGTGTTCCTTATTCAAGTGTCATGGGTAGTATTATGTATGCTATAGTGTGTACTACGCCTGATATTTCACAAGCTGTGAGTGTGGTTAGTCACTATATGAAGCATCCTGGTAAAGCTCATTGGGAAGCTGTGAAGTGGATCCTCAGATATTTGAAAGGAACAACAGACGTGGGCATAGTGTACCGAAGAGACAGCAATGGCAGTAAAACCATTAGTTTTGTGGATTCGGATCACGCCGGTGACTTAGATGATTACAGGTCTTTAGTAAGGTACGTATTTACGCTAGCTAGTGGTCTAGTTAATTGGAAAACTTCCTTACAGAGTCACATTACCTTGCCTTCGACTAAGATGGAATACATGGCACTAACCTTTATAGCGAATGAGGTGATACGGTTACAAAGTTTACTCTTGGACTTTGGGTTAGAACGGAAAAGTGTGGACATACACTGTGATAACCAAGGTGCGATATATTTTGTGTATAATCCAGTTTATTGCGAGCGAATGAAACATATCAACATTAGGTACCACTTCATCCTAGATGTCTTAGTTAAGGGTAATGTTACTGTCAAAAAGATTGCCACAACAGATAATCCAGCAGACATGATGATTAAGTCTGTTCCTTTAGCAAAGCTCAAGCTCTACTTGTGCTCTATTGACATCTGTGGAGAGTGAGCGTCTGTCGAAGTGTTGGGAGAGCAGCATAGATTATGAGCACTATAACTTGGCTTCAAACATTAAGTCAAGGTGGAGAATTATTAAATTATGTCTCGAGTTTGAGCGTTACAAAACATAATTTGCTAGACTCCTTCAAGTTGCACAAAAGAAAAAAATATAAAATAAAATTATAAGAAGGTCTTCTTTGCTGTTGTGGAATCCGAAAAAAAGGAAATCTACCTTGAAGTAAAAGGGTTCGTGGGGCCCTTACACACACACACATAAAACACGCCGAGGGAAGAAGAGACACACGTAGGAAGACTCCCATGTGAAGCCAAAAGTGATGGTGGGCCTAGGTCAAAGTTTGACCTGGGCACACGTATAAAAGGAAAATATTTCTGCAGGTCTTCTTCTTCTAGGTTTTGATGCTGCCTAAGTCCTTTACATAGGAACAAGCCGTTGAAACTAAGTAAGGAGCCAGACGTTCACGTTGTTTGAGAAAGAGCCGCAGACGTTCACTATCCTTGAAGCCGCGCAAATCTTGAACGCGTTGTAATTTTCATGGCATGAGTTTTTTTTTTTTTTTTTTAAGGTAAATGGTATTATAGCTTAGAACAAATATACAAAAAACTCGACCAGCTCCTAATCTTGCACTCTCGATACAATGTAGGGAGAGTGGAAGGGAGCACAATCAAGAAACTAGAAAAGAACAACACGGACTAAACAGAGCAAGGACCGAAGGTCTAGGAGAGACAACAAAGAGCTAAGATTAGCAAAGACCCTCCGCTGCCATAAGAGAAGCCAACTCCCGGATACCGAAGAGGCAGGGTGTTGAAGGACACCGATCTAAGCTTGTTCCTATCGATCGCTAAAGATAGCTGGGTGGAAGCCCCAACTCCGCTGGAGACGTCTATTCCTCGAGATATCAGGGATATTAGAAAAACTTGCAGCTTTGTCCTTCACACTTTTGATAATGTGATTTTTGATTGAAGTAAGGACGACCGACTCTCCACGAAAGATAATGGCATTCCTTTTCTTCCAAATGATATAGCACATAGCAGCAAAAGAATGCCGTGCTATAATGTGAAAAAAAAAAAAATCTTTGCCTTTGAGGAACCGTATAGCCCAGAGGAGGTTATCCTTCCAAGGCCTAGGACGCCAGGGAAGATTGCAGCGAGTGGCCCAAAAATAAGCGACAGAAGCCGTTAGATGGCAATCAAAAAATAAGTGGTCAGTGGAATCAGGGACTTCATTACAAAAAGCACAGGTGGTGTAGTCAATTCTACCATATGATAGAAGGAGTTGTTGCGTGGGTAGACGATTTTTAGCAATCAACCAGAGAATGAATTGGAACCTGGGAGTAATGTCGCCTGCCCAAATGAGAGAAGCCCAAGGAGCAGGGGTTCTCTTCCTTCTGAGGCGGTCCTATGCGGACCCAATGGTGAAGCGACCCGAAGGGTGCCATCTCCAGGAAAAGCAATCCGGAGAGGAATTAGGCGCCGGAGAAGAGAGACCCCAGCTCAATAGAAGGAGGCGCGTGGAACAACCCAGGGGCGAAAGAAGATCCGCCACCTTTGCATTTCCTGAAAGCTCGGATCTCCGGATGATTTGTTCCGATAATAGGATGTGGAGAGGCCCTTTTGGATGCCAGTGGTCATACCACAAGGAAACTGAGAGGCCATTCCCAATTTTCCAAAGGAAGGATAGGCGAGACTCGCTTCTTAATTGCAAAATCTTCTTCCAAGCCCAAGAACAAACTGTGGGAGTGGTGGCAATCCAAAAGTTTTGCCACTTTAAGAAGTTGGAGTGAATCCAACGACACCACAGAGATACCTTGTCCGTAAAAAGGATCCAGATATACTTCATCATGGCTGCTTTGTTACAGTCTCTTAATTTTCGGATGCCGAGACCTCCTTCATTTTTTGGCAGACAAATCTCTTCCCAAGAGACCTTTGCCCCTCCCTTACCAAGATCAGCACCTTTCCATAAGAATTGGCGCAACACTTGTTCAATGTCATTTAGGACCGAGATTGGTAAGGTGAAAACACTCGACCAGAAAGCCTGAATTGAATGTAGGACTGATCTGATTAATTGAAGTCTTCCAGCATAGGAGAGAAGGCGATAGGCCCAGGACTTGGCTCTAGAAGTAATCCGCTCAATCAAAGCAATACAATCAGTCTTCCGAAGCCTGGAGGAAATAATAGGTACTCCAAGGTAACGCACCGGGAGTGAACCTTCCTGGAATCCAAAAGCTAGCAATATGTAGTTGCGGATAGACGGAGAGCCTCCTGAAATGAAGACTTCGCTCTTGTTCTTGTTTGGAAGTAATCCACTCCAAGAGGAGAATAAGTCGAGTCCTTTCTTCAGTAATGTGATCGAACCCCAATCTGCCTGGCTAAACAGGAAAACATCATCTGCGAAGAATAGGTGAGAAAGCCTAACTGGTTTGCATCGCCAGAAATACTTGAAATTTGCATGGGATGTGCGGGCACTCAATATTCCCGAAAATACCTCCATTACTAGGGTAAAGAGGTACCCAAGTAAGTTGTTTATTTATAAACACTTAGGGTTTGGGGTTAAATCCAGGTGTGGGAAACACTTGAACGTTTGAGTGATTGTAAACTCTGATTCTCCGATTATAGTGGATTATTTGCTGATGGCTCTCCCCATGGACGTAGGTACCAATACTCGGACCGAACCATGTAAATTTTTGGTATTCTTATTTTTCTCGTTTATTTCTCTAGTGATTTCATGTTGACGTAAATTGTAAGACCATGTCGTTTTCGTGTATTGTATCCCAACATATACCTACCTAAAAATGAGGGAAATTTAAGAGGCGAAAATAATCTATGCCTTATATAAAATATCGGATGGGCTATTTCCAGTCTTCCTTGTTTATACCAACTTGAAAACGAAGCAAATTTAAGAGGCAAAAATAACGTGAATCTTATAAAATATCGCATTTGCTATTTTTGATCTTTCTTGCTTATACCTACCTAAAAATGAGGCAAATTTAAGTGGTGAAAATAATCTATTCCTTAGCAAATATCGCATGGGCTATTTCCAGTCTTCCTTGCTTATACCAACTTGAAAATGAAGCAATTTTAAGAGGCAAAAATAACATGAGCCTTATAAAATAACGCATCAGCTATTTTCGGTCTTTCTTGCTCATACTCACCTGAAAACTAGGCAAATTTTAAGAGGTGAAAATAATGTGAGCCTTATAAAATATTACATTGTCACCGAAAACAACTTTGTGCAAATCGTTTACTATGCATATGATAGCATTTTTGTTTTTGGGAATAATTTATGTTCAGAAGCATTTTTTTTTCT
Organism: Eucalyptus shirleyi; assembly: GCA_017140165.1. NCBI lineage: Eukaryota > Viridiplantae > Streptophyta > Magnoliopsida > Myrtales > Myrtaceae > Eucalyptus > Eucalyptus shirleyi. Next base: position 590,072 of record CM029454.1, read on the forward strand.
ATTTTGTTCCTAGATGGGTTTTTGAACATTTGAAAACATTTGGTAATTGCAAAAAAATTTCTATTCTCAAAACAGAAATATATTTAGTACAACCCTAAATATTTTTGTGACTTGAAATGTATTTTAATTTATTAATAATTTTGAGCATTTTTCTCCTCTTCTTCTTCTTCTTCTTCTTCTTCTTCTTCTTCTTCTTCTTCTTCTTCTTGTCAACAAGGTCCCACGAGCCTCGTCGTGGCTGGGCGACACGACCTCGGCCAGCCAAGCAATGCCAACCTTGCGGTAGCTAGGTGAGGCTTGGGGAGACTTCACCGATGGCTGGTGAGCTTGGGGCAACCTTGCCTAGCCAGTGGTCAACCATCACCAAGGTTGGCGACCAGTTATGGGGAGAAGAGGGGGAAGAGAAAAAGAAAGAAAAGAACAGAAAATGTTTGTTTCTTGAGTTAAAAAACAGTTTTTTTTTTCTTGTTACTTCCAAATTTGTTCCCAGGAATAAAAACCTATACAAACAGATTTCTGTTCTATTTTTGTTTAGAGAAACAAAAAACGAAAAAAGAAAAAAAAAATATAAACGTTACCAAACGCGTCCTTAGTAACTCCTAATTAATAGACTCCTCTCAGCAATGCATACATTTAAGCCGATATTTTGACATCACTTCTGGCTCTTCCTTTACTAAGCGGAAACTATTAATGTAGAAACGAAAATCGATATTTTGAGTTATTTTCGGAAATTGATTCAAATTTTAATGAATCTTTTGCTTTAATTTGTCGCCCCCTGAGTAGGAAAAAGGCTTTTGATTCATGTTCGAGACGGATCTATTTGCGATTCCACCACGATCCGACGAATTCCTGGAAGAACCGTTCTTCGGTGGATCGTAGAAATGGACTTGCGCTCACGCGGGTTTGTTGCCCAAGGCACGGTTGGGCAAAGCTACTGTTTATAATCTACATAATTAGCATCGTCTCAATTATGAAAACCTTATCTTGAGCCTCCTTAATCAATCGGATTTTTTTTTTTTGTTTATAACAATTGATATGGGCTTGATTTTTATATTATCTATGAGAAAGAGAAGTAATGAATAAAAAAAGCAAGATTATAGAAAATCCAATCGGTACTGTGGTTGAATGAAAATTATAAAGTTCTACTTTTCCTTAGATTAAAAAAAAGGAATTTATTTGCCTAAAGAATAAGGGGTGGACCAATCGTGCTACAAAGCCAAACAATTGTGCAATGAACAATTAATGTCATTGTCTCTAAAGTCTCTTTCTTGTTTGATTGAGATTGAATACAAAATCGATCGTGAATTTGTCATTGTCCGCAGGCCCTTTTCACATCTCCTTACCAAGGATTCTCTAAGAGTAAGAGATGCAAGCAAACCTAGAATGAGACAGCTTCCTTTACTCATGTCATTTTTTCTAGCCTTTCGTTTTTTTCTTCTTTTTTTTGCCGAAAAAATTCCATACTTATCTTCACTTCAAAACTCCGGCCCTTTTTTGGTTGCTGGGTGATGTTGCCGGAGATATGTCTGCCGTCGTTCGGCAGGCTTGGGCGGAAATGTTTGCTCATTGGACTCAATTCGACTGGATAAGATTTGGGCAAATTTCAAAAATGGCTTTTCATTAAAGCTCGAACTAGGCTTTGACTAGACAAATTCAATTCTGACATTTTACATGGACCCTTTAAATGTCGCAAAATTCCATTAGATCCAACCCCGGTCCACCTGCGATTCACCTCTAAAAAGTAAATGTAGATGGCCTCCCACGTACCTTTCTCAATGTGGAGTCATTTCTAGATCAATTTGACGCGCCAACAATGTCATTGAATTGTCCCTGCCGGCTAAAAACAGAAAGTGATCTCTCTCCATCGAACCTACGCTTTTCCCTTAGAAAAACACGAACACATTAGGGTTTTCTTTCTGAACAAAAGAAAAATAAAAAAGTTATGAGCCTCGAGGTCCCCCACCAAGCATTCCTCCACAGCTTATCTTTGCTAATATACCAAGAAAAAGGCCAAAGGGTGAAGAAGCTATAGTCAGGTTGAATTCTCAAGGCGCATATGTTCTCGAGAAAGAATAATTTTGCACGAGCAAATCGTTGGTGCTCGACTCATGAATTCTCCATGGTTTTTGAGTTCCCGTCTGTCAACTCGGATTAGGAGAGGCCAAGGAAGACACGGCAAAAGTAAAAATTTGCTTGTTGTTGGGAGCTCTTAGTCGGCAAAGATAGAGAGTTCGACAAGATGACTAAACAGTCATCGGCGACTAGAACAAAGAGAAATTACTGAGTTCTGAGAGACAAGGATCAATGAATAAAGCTTGGTTCGATCAACAATAGGGCCTAGGAAATGGGTCTGATAATCTCGGGTGCAATTCGCTCGGGTATGCTGATAATGTCCTCCGGAGATCATGTTGCAATAGAGCCGTTGAATATGAAGGATAGGCCGTTGTGACCATCGGGAAGTGGAGCCAGAAGCCGCAGAAGCAAACCGTCGTCATTGCTGGACAGTGGAAGAGTGGGGGAGGCGACGACGGTTGAGAAGCGGGTTTGCTCGGTAATCATTCGTAAATGCACGTTGGTGAATTTTAAGAGTCGGGTCGTGGTGGCAAAGCCCTCGTGATCAACGAACGAGCTTGACATCAGGACAATGCATGTGCTCAGAAAAGCAAAAGAGACAAGTGTTTCGATGGGCCCCACTATCACCTGTTCCGCCCTCGAGAAAATATTGGATGGTCCCGGAGTGCCAAGTCAGTGTGGTATCTGGTCATTCATGAAGCGCCACGTGGAGGCGTGGGTCCGCTGGCCATCTTCTGCACAAACCTAGGCTTCTTTCCTCTCTCTCCTGTCCCTAGCCTTCTTCCCTCTCTTTCTAGTGTCACGGGCCGATCGATCAACTCTCGATCACCTCTTGGACATGCTAACTTTCGAGCCGTGACACTAGCCTGCACGCTACCCACGCTACCCCTCTGCAATGCATTTATTCTTTCATTCTCAGAGGAAGGAAAGAGGAGCAAACCTTTCCCTTTCCTCTCTAGAGAACTCGACGGCTTTCAAAATTTTGAATCTCAAAGTCTCTGTCCTGACAGAAGTTGACTGGGAAATGGAGAAAAGGTTTTTGTTATGTATTGATTAATTCATTTACAATTATACCGTATACATTTATAATGTAAGAAAGAACGAAAGTGAAAAGGAAATAATATACAATGAATAATAAATTTCCTATTTGCTAAATAGATCCCACAAATTACTCTTTCTCCAGTTCAATCAATCCTTGATTAGGATTACCAGCAGATCTTGATCTCGGAATCTTTGATATCTTCGATACTATTTCCAACACTCCCCCTCAAGTTGGCGGCCTGTATATATCAAGGACACCTAGCTTGCTCAATAAATATTTGTGTTGTCTTTGACATAGCGGTTTAGTGAAGATATCTGCTGGTTGATCCATAGTCCCAATTCCTTTAGTGACAAGAATCCCTTCTCTGATCTTATCTCGGGTAAAGTGGCAATCAACTTCTATATGTTTTGTTCTTTCATGAAAAACTGGATTTGCTGCCAATTTGAGTGCAGCATCATTATCACAAAACAAATAAGTTGGTCCACTAACCTGTAATCCAAGATCTGAAAGTAATCCTCGTATCCAGATCACTTCGCACGTAGTCTTTGCCATGGCTCGATACTCTGATTCGGCTGATGACAATGACACAGTTGACTGTTTCTTCGTTTTCCATGAGATTAACGACTCTCCCAATTTAATGCAAAATCCAGTAATAGATCTTCTAGTCATTGGGCAAGTAGCATAATCTGTGTCGCAGAAAGCTGTCATCTTCATGTTGCAATCACGAGATAGAAATATTCCAAGCCCCGAACATCCCTTCAAATATTTCACAACTTTCAAAGCCGCATTCATATGTGATTGCTTTGGACTATGCATGAATTGACTGAGTGTCTACACTGCATAACATATATTAGGCCTTGTCATGGTAAGGTATATTAATTTTCCAACAAGTCACTGATATCCAGATGGATCCTTGAGCAAAGAATCTTCAACAGACGAAGAGGCAGTCAAGTCATATTCACGAGAGGTTAGCTTGGTATTCTGTTCAATTGGTATTACAACTGGTTTGCATCCAGATAATCCTGCTTCAGAAATGATTTCTAGGATAAACTTTCTTTGGCTAAGGTTGATACCTTTCTCGGATCGTGCAATCTCAATACCAAGAAAATATTTGGGAGGTCCCAAATCCTTGATATGAAAAGTAGAATGCAGGTATTCCTTGAATTTCGCAACATGAAGGTCGTTGTTTCCCATAACGAGTATATCATCAACATATATCAGCAAATAGATTGATGAATTACCTGAATTCCATGTAAACAGGGCATAGTCATGCTTGGAATGACGAAATCCCGCACTAGTTAATGCAGCAGTGAATTTAGCATACCATTGCCTAGATGCCTATTTCAATCCATACAGGGATTTGCGTAGACGACACACCCGAGACTCCCCCTATCTGCGTAATCCCTGTGGAAGTTCCATATAAATCTCTTCATCAAGATCACCATGAAGAAAAGCGTTGTGAACATCCATCTGATGTAGTGACCAGTTTTGAATAGCCGCAATGGAAAAGAATGAACGAATGGTGACTTCTTTAGCAACGGGAGAAAATGTCTCATGATAATTGAAACCTTCTCGTTGGGTGAATCCTTTAGCCACCAGTCGAGCTTTATAGCGTTCAACCGAACCGTCTGCCTTAAATTTGATCTTATATACCCATTTACACCCGATGGGTTTCCGATGTGAAGGAAGCTACACAATATCCCAAGTATGATTCTCCATCAATGCCTTGAGTTCTGATTCCATTGCGCGTTGCCATCGGGGATCACGTGATGCTTCATGGAATGAGGATGGTTCCTGCTCTTCTGAGAGACGACTGATGCAGCACATATGTCTCGGTGATAACTTAGTAAAGGAGACATATGAAGAGACAGGATACTGAGTACCTGGATAGCGTGATGCAAAACAAATATAGTCCTTGGTCCATGTAGGTGGCGAGTTTGCCGTCTAGGACGTCGAGGTGGCTCAGCCACTATTTCTGTAGGCACTAGGAAAGATTCTGATGTAGTCATAGTGGGAGTCAAGACTGTAGAATCTTCATGTAATTTTGGAGATAATTCCGGTAGCTGTCCTTCAGAAGTTGTTGTTTCCTGTGGAATAGTTGCACATGGTTCTGGAACAACAACTAGATATTGTGAAGGAATAGACAAATCTTCTTCACAAAGAAAAGGTCGGTCGCCTTCTGATGAAGTCGATGCAGATATCATATCTTTGAATGGAAAGACATCTTTATGAAAGGTGACAGCCCTGCTTATAAAGAAATGCCCTATAGAAATCTCCATAACTTGATATCCTTTCTGAGCTGTAGGATAGCCCATGAAGACACATTGTGTGGCATGAGGACCCATTTTATCCAAAGGCCCCACATTTGTTGCATAACATAAACAACCAAACACTCAAAGGTGATTATTCTCTGGTCGCTTCTTGTATAACATTTCAAAAGGAGTTTTGCCATCTATTATCCGGCTAGGCATGCGGTTAATCAAATAAGCAGCTGTGATAACACAATCTCCCCAAAAAGCTTCAGGAATGTAAGCTTGGTATTTTAATGCACGAGCTACTTCCAAAAGATGTCTATGCTTGCGCTCAACAATTCCATTCTGTTATGGAGTGTAAACGCAAGAACTTTCATGAATTATCCCATGAGAAGATAGGAATTTTGTGCAATCAGAAGTGAAAAATTCCCGCCCATTATCTGTACGAATTCGTTGCACAGATCTTTCAAATTGATTCTCAATCAAAGAGATAAAATTGGAAAGATGAGTGAATGTTTGACTTTTGGATTGCATAAGATAAACCCAAGTTCCCCGCGTAAAATCATCAACAATTGTTAGAAAAATCTAGACCCATCATGATGAGGAGTGTGATAAGGACCCCAAATGTCCATATGAAGCAAGGAAAAAGCTCTATGTGCTCGAGATGTACTTGTTGGGAAGGACGTTCGAGACTGCGTAGCCAGAGGACATATTGGACACTTAGAATGGGGAAACATGCACTATGACCCAATCTTTGATGAAAAAGGAGATTTTTATTTCAACCAATAGCATTACAAGAAACGCTTTTATTTAATGATTCTAAATCTCCTGGGGAATCAATCCAGAAATACAGTCCTTGTGCAACACTACCCAAGCCCATCAGTTTCCCAGTCAAATGGTCCTAAAAGAAACAATTGTCGGAATTGAATATGGTACAACAAGAATTATCTAAGCAGACTTTGGAGACAGAGATTAGATTGAATTCAAAATTGGGAATGCACAGGACATTTTGAAGAACAAAATTTGGGCTAAGATGCACAGTTCCAATCTTTGTAACATGGGTGACATTTCCGTTTGGAAGTTGCACTAACAAGGGGGATTGTGATCCTTTGTCGATATGAGAAAATAAATGCTCATTGCATATTATATGATCACTAGCCCCTGAGTCGATTATCCATGTATTCACTGGAAAATTATTCTCCTTGTAAAGAAAAGTACCTGAAAATCCTGCACTTTTGTCTTCAATTTTTAGTTGATTCAGAATTTTCACAATATTCTGGTACTGATCCTAAGTAATTGCCTGTTGTGCTCCATCGATCCTTTGTGCAGATACCTGATAAGCTGATGATTCTTTTTCTCTTTTAATTTTGTCAGTGGGTCTTCCATGCAATTTCCAGCAAGTATCAACAGTATGATGTGGACGTTTGCAAAAATCACAGTATTTATTTTTAAATTTACCATTTTGCCCATTGCCCCTCCCTGATGACGTGGCGCCTCGTGGACCGTTAGATCCTCTATAAACCAGAGCTGACGTGGCTTGATATGGGCCGTCCGATCCAGCGGAGATGATGGGCATTCGAGAGCTGTCCGACTCGCCGCGAAGATCCCAACCGCTCGATTTATCGAGCGAATTCCAGCCGTCTGATCTCCTGCGGTGATCCTGTCCGTCCATGCCAAAATAGCTAGGGTTCCCTTCATTCTTTCTTGCCGCAACAGCGACACGACCAGAGGCTTCGAGGATTCCGCCTCTTCTGATCGTGACTCCATCGCTGCCGACCACCATCTTCTCGGAGCCGCCACCAGTCGGAAAGGCGGCAAGGCTCAGACTCTCTCCTGTTCGAGCGTGTCCAGCGGAGCCAAGTCACTAATTTTCTTCTTGGACGGCTAACTGATATATTCGGCCGAGAGACGGTGGAGGTTCCATGGCAAGAATTTGAGACCGAAACGTCGAGTAAGACTCGTTGAGGATGAGCAGAAATCTTGTAGCTTTTTCTCTCTCCCTAATTTCTTTATACTGTCTTAGGGTGCTTTCGGGTCCCTCTAACCGTTCTTCTGCTGATTCGAGTTCATTCCACAGGGATGAGAGACGGTTGAAGCAAGCAGTAACCGAGAGGTTCCCTTGCTTCAACTCAGTCAAATTTTGGGTTATGTTGAAGAGCCGCGCTCAGTCGAGCCGACCATACATCTCTCTGATGCTGTCCTAGATCTGTTTGGAATCTTCGGTAGGCGGCAATCCAGCAGCAACTTCCGGGGCGAGCGTGTTCCCGATCCAAGTGCGAACCAGCTGGTTGCACTTCCGCCAGAGGCGCTGGAGACGCTCATCGGTCGAGAAGGGGACGGCTCCGTCAAGGAAGCCGTCCTTGTCTTTCGTCACAAAAGCCCGCCGGAGATTTCGAGCCCACGAAGAATAAGTCTCTGGTCCGGTAAGCTGGATGTTGATGAGGCGCAGTTCCGAACCATCCGCCTACGATGTGTATAGGGGATCGCCGAGCTCAGGCTAGCCACCGCTGACCGAGAAAACAAAGGGCATGTATCCGGGGGGAAATGCCGAGTAGGGATTTGTCCCTTGACCCGGCACAGATCCTGATTCTTGACCCGGGATCGTGTATCCGAGTTGGAGTCCCGGGTAGGGATTCGTCCCTTGACCCGGGACAGATCCGGGTCCTTGACCCAGATTCGATTGCCCCGACGCTTCAGCCGATCCCATTGCAGACGACGCAAAGCCAGACGGGTATTGGGTTCACATTTGATACCAATTAGCTGGAGCAAAATTCAGAGGCCACTAGGTTTGGGCGGAAGTCTGATCTAAGGTAGGAACTGGTCTTGTAGAATGAATGTTTTCTGGTTGCTGAACAAGGGTTTGTTCTCCGCCAGAAGTAACAACCACATCTGAGGTAAGTGTCTCTTCTGTTGAGGAGCTCTCATTGTTCTTGGCCATGATAAAAAAAAAATGCATGTGGAATTCCTAATGATTTGCTGATCTGTTTTGCAGGTGAAAGTCGTGCGACAATAGCTCAGAAAAAATACGATGGAAACAATAGCTCAGAAAAAATACGATGGTAATTCCAGATGTGCGGAAGCTAGGCCAGGAGCATACGCTCTGATACCATGACAGAAGTTGACTTGGAAATGGAGAAAAGGTTTTTGTTCTGTATTGATTGATTTATTTACAATTACACCGTATACATTTATAATGTAAGAAAGAATGAAAGTGAAAAGGAAATAATATACAATGAATAATAAATTTCCTATTTACTAAATAGATCCCACAAATTACTCTTTCTCCAGTTCAATCAATCCTTGATTAGGATAACCAGCAGATCTTGATCTCGGAATCTTTGATATCTTCGATACTATTTCCAACATGTCCACACTCGTTGTTGCGCCGGCCTTCGTCAAGCGGCCATTCCCCCGCCGTCTCCGACGAAGTGCATTACGGCTGCTCCGACGTTCGCTCGCTTCTCTCTCCGCGCTCATTGCTACTTCGGCCAAGGAGGAGGAGATCCAGCAGATCGGGAAGCTTCACTGGGCGCCAGAGGAGCAGGTGAAGTCGTTGTGCGTGAAGAACCAGATCTGGAGGGACCTCGCCCAGGCCAACGTGGCCACCGCCAACGCCCTCCGCACCAACCTCGAGCAGGTCCTGGCGCAGGTCAGCAAGGACGACCGCCCCCGCAATGGGGCCTCACTGGAGGACGAGGCGGACGACGCCGCGTCGGCGGGAGCAATTACGAAGGAGGGGAGGAGGAGAGCGTAACGCGGGCAGGAGTGGAGGCGCAGATCCTAGACCAGTTTTTTTTTTTCCTAACTTTTCTCTCTTCGAAAAACCAGGGGAAATAAAACGGAAGAAATATTTTCAAGAGTTAGATAGAAATCTCTCCGATCATGACCCTTTTTTATTGGTTCTGGTTGGTCTTGTGATTTGATTAATTCTTTGCCAAATATTTCTTGTCTCTTTCGATTCTCCAACTGGGTGGGTTGTTGGTGGATGTTTCCAAAATTCATATCCATGAAATTGTCCTCAATGAAGCAGTCAATGAAGCAGCGGATCGAAAGAGTATTGAATGGTTCCCGGCACAATTTAGACATATTTCCACATCAAACATTCTTCTTAAATTAACTCACGTCTGAGCAGTACATAATATGGAGAATGAACTAGGTTTTGAATTTCCAACGTACTTATTGACCACAAAACTCTCAAACCACTTCTCCGTGGAGAAATAAAAATGTTGAACATACAGCAACAAATAACAAATGTTGGGCATTTCACATCAACCAAGTGACTAGCAATTACGGCCCCGAAGAGTGGAACAAAGCTAACGCAAGAAAAAAAATATGCTATTAAAAATTAACACATTACAAAATAACAAATGTGCTTTGTCGGAGACGGCGGGGAATAGCCACTTGACGAACGCTGGAGCAGCAATGAACAAGGAGAGAGAAGCGAGTGAGCGCGGGAGCAGAGGTGGCTTTAATGTGCTTCGTCGGTGATCGCGGGGGAACGGCCGCTTGACGAGCGCCGGAGCAAGGGCGACCTTAATGTGCTTCGTCGGCGACGGCGAGGG